>OY986060.1:3998458-4723770 GCA_963920205.1 Stenodema calcarata | reverse complement strand
ACAAAACAAAACAAAGCGTAAACAAATAACGGCGAGAATTAAACGATGTTCGCACAAAGTTACGACCAAATTCAAACAATAGAGAGTTCCTAAATACGATTTTTACCTTACATCGCAGCTCGACCGTTCGTCACGGTTAGCGCATGCGCAATAACTAACGGCGATGAACTAACGTCGACAGTACGTAGACGGTAAAATACGGTGATCAGTTCTAACGGCAATGGAATAACAGCCTCGAGTGTTTTTGTTTTTTTTTTTTCTCCGGCATTTTGTATTGAATTTTAATGATTATTATTGTGGTCTTCTAATAGTTTTGTCATGCGTTTCGCTGTACAGTTTTATAGGTACATCTGAGTGATTCGGCAGTATTTTCCTTTACTTATATTTTCCTTTTGTGCAGGTAATTTTTCAAACAATTGTGATATAATGTGATGTGATGCTGTGGATTTCAATTGTATAGTCTTCAAATATTTCACACTAAGCAACTAGATTTTTTTTCGTGATCTTCGTTTTTTCCGTCTATAGGGACCAAAGAAGAAAAAACTCTGCAAATTCTTGACACAACGGTTTATTATCTTCCTTGTGCAGATCACCCTTCTGTCTTTACCAGACTGTGTTGCAAATCGGCACCATACCATATTGTCACTGAACTCATACCATACCATACGAATTTCTTTCCTATCATAGCCATACTGTAGGTACTATACCAAATCATACATACAATAATATACCATACCATACTCATACCATGTCATACAAAACCGAGTGAATATTGAAACGTCATCCATTTCTGACCTATATTTAAAATTTCAAGTCAATAGCTCATCATCAAAATTTAATTTGTATTATAACAAAAAGGTATTATTTAAACAATTTTACAGATGAGAAACCGAGTGAATATTGCAATGTGGTCTATCCCCGACTCACGGTTAAAATTTCTAGACTGTAGTTTACCGGGAAGATGAAAAAAGGTAGTTTTATTCTGGGCGTCTGGAGGTTCACCCACCTAACGGGCGTTTTCGACGCGAAGTTTAGTGTTTTTCCTAAACCTTTGCGCGCTCACTGTGAACGAACGGCTGGTCGCACAGAAATCCAATTGGTCTTAAAAGATTCCTAATTTTTCAGGTCATTCAAAAGTGAACTAAAACTTACATGGTTCAGTTAAATATTTTGAGATATGACATTGTCGAAATTTTAAATTTCGTTTTGAACCCCTTCCCCTTGACCTAGGGTTATGAAAAGTTTCGAGGATCATTGTGGGGCTGGTCCAAACCCAGAAACCAAATTTCGTAATTTTAACTCAACGCTAACGCTAACTCAACGCTAAAATTTTTTTTCTTTGGGCGATTCCAATGGTTCATTATCGAAGATAATAAACCAAAACATCAACAACCATGCAGAATGGCTATAAGAGCAAAGTTTTGAAGAATCAACATTTTTCGAAAAGGCTACAAAGACCGTTTCGTTTCTAAAACGTTACAAATTACGTTTTATGTCTAGTTACCGACAAAACTTGCATTAGGGCAGTGGTTCCCAACCTTTTTCCCTCGAGGACCACAAGATCTATAAGAAAACGTCTGCGGACCACATGATTTTATAACTAGGTAAACTAAATTGAGAACTAGATAAATATATTTTAAATCCTTTAATATACCCAGTTTGCCCAGTTAGCGTTGAGTTAAAATTACGAAATTTGTTTTATGGGTTTCGACCAACCCCACAATGGTCCTCGAAACTTTTCATAACCCTAGGTCAAGGGGAAGGGGTTCAAAACGAATTTTGAAATTTTGAAAATTTCATATCTCGGAAAATTCCCATCAAACGGTATGTTTTTTATTTCATATTTAGATAGAGTTTGTTCCGTAGAATTTTTTAAGACCATCCGCAGCTTTGTACGACCAGCCGTTCGTTCACAATGACGGCTCAAAGATTGTGCCTCACAACACGATTGTGACTCAAACTGTTGAAATACAGGTCCATTTTCATAATAACAAGCTCTTTGGAACATCATATGGCTTAAGTGATGTCGAGTTTGTTGTTCTGATGTGCGTTTCGTGCTACGGAAATGAAGGTAATTTCGAATGTTTGTTGGTAGGTACTTCTTTTATAGAAAAATTATTACCGACGTAGTATTAAAAACCCCAGAATTGTATCGTATTAGTTAATCATAATTAATAATAATTATTATTAATAATTAATTCGAATGATTAATACCTAACAATAAATTATAATAATTTTCACTAGGTACTTGATAAAATTGTTAATAATGAGTGATAATTGATAATAATAATTAATCTAACATTTAGGATCTAGACATTTAGACCTAGTGATCTAGACAGAAGGGTGATCTGTACAAAGAAGATAATGAACCGTTGTTTACCTCGAAATCAATTTAAAATTAACGTCACGGTTCAATAAATCGTGCATATTTTTATAGGAGAATACAACGATAGATTTTTTATAGAAGATTTGATAGGAACGGGAATTTGACAAACGGAGAACAGTAAAAACATGCACGCCGAAAAGGGATTGTTAACGGTGAAGCGTGACTTTTGACAACCATCGCCGTTAGCTCTTTAACGTTCATGACGAGTTAGCTTTCGAATTTGGTAGTCCTAGAAGGAAGCGTAACGTCGGTCGCCGTAAGCAACAGTCGTCTTGCATCGAGAACGGTTTACTGTGCATAGTTACTCCTTCTCGTCGAACTGTCGGGTAGAGATCTTGTCACGTTACATCCGTCACAGTTTTTATATTTAAAACTATATAAAACTATATATTTAAAGTAAGTCTACATAATAGAGAATTATGGAAAAATTAACAAACTGCAGCTGTTCCAACAGATAGATAAGTACCTACCTAGCTGGGTACTTAGGCCAACTTCCCCACTTAGCACGGAACTGTTCCAAGAAGTGGGGTAATTCCATATGATTAACGCTTGATAATTTATTTAAAATTAATATGTTTGTTTTGAATCTGATTGGAGTGATTTTATATTATGTTTTCGAAGGAATAAACTTATTTTTTATTTCATTTCATTCATTCATTTCATCGCCGGTCGCGCGTGGTGATGATCATGTGGATACAAGCTGATGACAAGGTTACCCGCAGGAATTCTGCAGCAGATCAGTTAGTTGCGCATCTGTTCGACTTCCTTTCGTATCGAGGCGACTCCCGCGCTATCGACAAATAGTTCGACTTCGATTGAACGATTTCGCCTCCGCGAGACAAAAAAAAATCAACAACAAACAACCGCGCTATTCGTTCCGGAGGTTTTTCACAGTGTCGGGTTGCGGGAGACCGTTTGATTGAAGGTCTCCCTTGACAACGTCAACGTCTATCGGTATCTGCCCCTCGCTACATTTGACTTCGGAGGCGTTTGTGCTCGTGGGGTTGAGCCCCGCGGCTCGCGATCCCTCTTCAATGAAGTTGATTGATTTTCTCGGTAGAAACGCGAGACAGTTCGGTCGGATCTCTCGAGGAAGAACACGGCGAAACCACCGATCAACTTGTCCGGATCGCCTCGGGTTCCAGACGACCTATCAACGCTTGATCGGAGCGCGGATATCAGACACGCCATTGTACGAGTCATTTCTTCCATCGCAGATACAAATGATTGATAGTTCACTCTGAAAACGTGTTAACTCTATCAAATAACCAACGTTATGTATCCATCTGATCACTTTGTACGATTCTGTACAGATCACCCTTCCGTGTAGATCACTATTGTAACGTGAAACAATATATTTGAATATCCCGCTGCGGCTGAATACGCGGTATCGGCGGTTCCATGCAGAAGATAGAACGCACTTCCCGGCAAATTATTTTGTTTGCCATTAAATTTGGGCAAATTTTGTAATTATTTTTCTGATTTCGGAAGGGACGAAACAATCCGTTCATTAAATTAATATTCCAGTCTTCCTCGTGCAAGTTTTGCGGACTACTTTTCCGTTGGTGATCGAGGAATCACTGTCGTTTTCTTGGAATCGCCATCATTTTTGTCATCATTCTCGTCTCGTCTCGTCACGTTGAGTTTTCCGACAGAAGCTGTACAATATATTCAAATTGTAAAATTTATTGTTGGATTTGGGACTTCCAATTGTCGCCTCTTCGTATAAGACTTATACTATAAGTCGTCGCACTTGTTACTTCGAAGAACGCCGATTGATCCGCCTACACCTATCGAACCGGTATGTTTCGAATTCGATTTCGACTTTCTTCCTCATGTGGTACTTCCGAGCAAGATATTAAGGAACTTTTCGTTTCTCTTGCTCAGATTTAGGTTGGAGCCGAAATCAACGATTGAATTGCTGAAGTGCCGCCGTCGTCCGCAATATCTTTACAATGAAAAATTCCTTTCCCCAAATTTTTCTGTTTTCCCTTCAATTTTATTCATTTTCTAAATGTAGAGTATTGCATTGTAGAAAAGTCCACGGTCGTCGTCGGAACTGTGAGTAAAAGTATTAATAAATTATACCTCTGTATATCGATTTCGTACCGTTTATTTGATTATATCGGTGAATACCCTGAGAAATCTCGCATAATTCATTTAATTCTTTTGTATCGAAGAATAGATACCACAAATTTTTATTTCGTTGTTTCTCGATTTCCTTTAGCCCGGTAATTTTAAACTTTGGGAAACTACAATCCAATTTCATTTCATTTTCCGTCACACTGTACTGTGTACATCACGAGGGTAAAGTGGCGAAATGACCTAAGTAACTAATTTTCCCTGATTTGACAGGAAATAATATTTATTAGTCTATGACTGAGATGAGATAGTAGTAGTGAAACCAAAACCACCCCCACGTCTAATGTAACCGTGCAAAGTTTAGGTTAACGTCAACATGTGACGTTTCCCAATACCGAAAAGTGGTAGACGAAGAAACGAATTTTGTGCGCGTCAATACCTGATGGACTTAATCTATAATTGAACTCTCCACTCGAACAAATTCAACAACACGACTTGGCATTTTTGATTTCAATGAAGGATATACAACATGATATTATCCTAACCTTTATGATTTATTAATTAAATTTATTCCCACAGAGAGGCATTTTCTCAAGCTGGTTTAATTTTGAACCCTGTTAGAAATCGACTCTCCCAAGATATGGCTACAAAACTGCATGGGCATGTTTTGCATGAGCCAACAATTTTCCATGTTTAATTTTATTAAATAAGAACAAAAATTACCAAAAAATTGACAGCTTATAAAAAAAGCTTATAGTAGGTACTTGTACTTAGGTAGGCCACAGTAGGTAAGGTATTTTCTATACGATGTTTCAAAACATCGATGTTTCTTAGACATCGATGTTTTTCCAACGATATCCATCTACCGATCGCCACGAAGCGCGAAAGGCCCCATGAACATCCTGTCGGATAACGCGAAGTTTATTCGAATCGAGCGATAATACAACAAATGGCGGAAAAAAAACTTCCAGGATATGAAAGACCCTCATCAAAGGATGTTCGTCCCCCACCCACAACCGGAGGCGAGTCAATTTTATTCTAATCCCGCGGTGAATGGGTTTTCAAACATGAAAGGGGCCATCAGGACACGGGACAGAGCGAGTCCCGATGAAACCTAAGGATAATGTATTCAGATTAGTCCGTATAAATCCCCGACTAGAAACGGGATTAATCCGAGTCGGAGGCCCCCCATTGACCCCTCAAAGGGGCTTTTCTTATGGGCGAATGTACATGGTTAATTGAATAACGCTAACTGTGATATTGGCAATAATGAAAGACTACGACCGAAATACAGCCTATTTTGAAAACGGCTTAGGGCGGAATTCATAGACACGGCCTTAGTGTGAGTGTACACTCACACTCGCCTAAATAGAGGGTGACCCTCAACTCGGCAGTCCGTATTCATACTCGTAGTTGAGGATCACTCAGGTGTTGAGGGCGCCCTCAGATTACGTGAGTGGGAACGTCCACTCAGGGAATGCTCGATTCGTTTTCCCCTTGAGTTGATTCTTTGTTCATATTAGTTCTTTGTCGTTCAATAACACAGGCACAAAAAAAGGGCATGCCCCAGAAACTTGACCCACCTATTCCTATGTATTTTGATGCGCTGAATCCAAAAATGACCTTCAAAAAATTTTTCATCGTTCAATTTTCCACTATTCAACCCCTTAAGGCAATGCGTCAGAAGTCGACACTGCACTAATAGTCGACACCCTCTTCAAAAGTGGGCAAAAGCTAAGGATAAAGACATGGTTTGACGTTTTTAGTTGTTGCTTCCTATTATACTATTTCTTCTCAGTGTAAAGAGATAAGGTTGCCTTAGAAACACGCGGGTTTAAAGGACGCCAGAGCGCTCCAGCTGCTATCGACGATAGCCTATCGTTCGTTTGACCACGTTTCTATGCTGATTGTTGGCGTTTTGGCTAAGGACGGACTGGAAATGTAAGACTTGTACACTTAGTGTATTTCACTCTTATTACCTGACATTTAATAATATCTTTTATATTTCTGTGTCGTTTATTGCTTCTAGGCAACATTTATTGAGTTTATTTGCGTATCCAATGATGTTTTGATTGGTTCGGGGAGGGTGTCGACTACTGACATAAATTTCGGCTCATATTTATTAGTCGAAGGGGGTGTCGACTTCTGAAAATTTTCAGAATTTGCTGAGCGTCAGTAATCGACACTAGCTGTATTTTCTTCGAAAATATACCAACTAAGTTCACAGAATGGTCTCAAGGTTTAGAGGATAGAATTTTATTAACTTTGTATTTTCTTTTCATGGCAGAAATTTAAAAAAAAAAAACCCCTCTGACGTCATAGGCTCTTACGGCATAGGCTTTGACGTACTAAATGTCCTCCTGCCAGCCGTCTGACGTCATACGCTCGTGCGTCATAGGCTCTGACGTACTAGTTAGCCTGCTATCAGCCGTCTGACGTCATACGCTCGTGCGCCATAGGCTCTGACGTACTAGTTGGCCTCCTGCCAACCGTATTACGTCATACGCTCGTGCGTCATAGGCTCTGACGTACTAGTTAGCCTCCTGCAAGCCGTCTGACGTCATACGTTCGTGCGTCATAGGCTCTGACGTACTAATTGGCCTCCTGCCAGCCGTCATACGCTCGTGCGTCATAGGCTCTGACGTACTAGTTGGCCTTGTGCCAGCCGTCTGACGTCATACGCTCGTGCGTCATAGGCTCTGACGTAGTGGCCCGCCGGTCCCTTGTGTTCTGAGGGAAAGGGTGAATCAAGGGAACAAATAGCACCCCCGTACAACCTGCAAAAGTTCCATTAATGAGGAAAATTTTCCAGCAGATCCAAATTTGAGTTCTGACTACTGGACTGGAGCACTTCCACCGTACACCTAGTGATAGTTCTCGCTGAAGGCACTTCCTTCTTCACTAATTACACTACAGCTGAGTGTATAAATACAGTACCATGTGACAATACGGTGTGTATATGAGACAACAATGCGACTAAAATGAAGATTTAAGTCTCACCCCGCCCTTCGTGCAGCCTATTCAAGCCCCGTGTAACATGAAAACGCTCAAGTTGCCAACGACCGACGCGCACCTTAATTCAATGCTTTTCGCCTTCTTCCTTCAGCGAACCACTTCTTCTTATTTCCGAAGCTTTTAAGAGCACTTTACGGAGAAGACCTCATTTGCGTGGATATCCCCTTACAAAAAGTGTCGAGCGATCTTCTTGAGCCTTCGCCCTATTTTTTATTTTTTCATTCGCAGCCTCGTCTTGGCGACAGGGAATAACAATGTACAAGAATAACAGCCTTGAAAACGCTGTTTTTCTAAGTGTCACTTCCGATGTCGTCACCCGTGATGTTTCAAAACTTTGAATGAGTTCCGCCGATTTTTCATCAACTGAGTACTTGAGTAATTAAATAATTATAATTATTCAATTACACCATGGAAATTGATTGTCGATTTCCATTGAGTATCTTCAGCTTGAATGGAGCCCGTGTTTGGGAAAGCAGAAGAAGTCGGCAATCTCAGAGGGAGGTCGGTATTATACCCGTATTTCATCATTCCGCCTTCCTAACGAGTGATGGGCTTCAAAATGTTCGAAGAAACATCGCATTAGATGGAATTAGAAGTGCAAGTGAATGCGGGTGAATTGAATTCAGGTCGGCTCATCGATTGACCAGTTGATCAGGAGGTTATAATTAACTCCACTGGGCGTTTTTCAATGCCAACTCAAGAGGGAGCTGCTCACCTGGCCAAGTGCATTGGTCTGTAAACAAAATCGATGATTAAACCGACTGATTAATGAGGTTAACCAAAAAATAACTTTTCAGTTTCCGAAGGGTCGTTTCCGTACGGAATGAGTGTTGTTTTGGTTTCCTTGCGACCTCACTGTTGTGGGGGTTGCCACTTACAAATTAGGCTCTTCATATCATTCAATTACCGGTTGTGATCAAGTTCTTAGTTTAGAATAAGAAGGCGGAAAATGTTGAGTACAAACAACCTTGCGGAATCCTGAGGACAACGGCCGCCACACACATCAACAAGATACAGGTTACTCACGACCACTTGCTTCGGTTAATCTCGTTAAGCACTTTATGGTATGTGCGAGCCAGTACCCTGCATACCCTATGTAGCCGAAGTCATCCAAAACAGTTATAAGAATAGAACCTTTAAAACAATCCACCGGAACCAACTCCCAGAAGAGAAGGAGGCCCAAGACCTATTGTCACCACTGAGCGTAACATGACGGCATAGCACAGCAAACCCTTCTTCCAGACACCAGCACAACCCTCACTCTTCAGACAGGCCAGTAGGACTGTAAATGCTTCGGTTAATCACGTCAGCACCTAATGGGGCGAGGCAGCACCTACAGTACCACCTGAACATTCCCTCACCAACACCAAAATTACCATGTGGCTATATATGCAGGCCGTGAGACCAATAACAACATACGGGTCTGTTATCACCAACCAGCATGGCCATCTAGCACACCAACCCTCACCCTTCAGAGGCCAGTTGATGTACCTACTGTAACCCCTCATCATGTTACGATTGAATGAAAGGGCTCCTCTAGGTGATCACCTGGAGACCAGAACCACGATTACAGAGATTCAACACCCTCAATCATGTGGACCGTAGACTTTTAGCCGAATCATCATTCTCCCGATAGTTGGTTTTGAGTAAAACGGACTCCTCAACACCGTGCATTTGTCCCCACAACTAAAATTAATCAAATTTAGACCTTTCCTTCAATACCTGTCTTATCGAGGAAAGCACCCTGAGATGATTGAAATCTACGACGTGGACCCTCAGAAATAACGGTGCCGTGTGCTCCAGATAGCTGCTCTTCGTTACATTTCCTATTAAAACAGTTCAAATCTCATTGGTTTTTCATGTCGATTTTTCAGAAAGAACTCATTTTTATCCAATAAATTTAATTAAGTTTGATCAAGTTGATAACATGACCTGTTCTCATCCTCCTTTGAGCAAGGAAATGAGGCACACAGATTTTCTCCACAGGCACAAAGATCTTGTCGAGTTTTCCTTACGGGTTTTTCATTCAACTGCTCACATCCGCCGAAGACACCGGAGGCAATAAGAGAGTTATTGTCGGGAGTGGAGGGAAAAAAAAGTGAAAATTCGTGGTAGGTAAGAAGGATATAACGGGGCACTGGTGGAAGTCGTGGAAAGCGAGTAAAAAGGAAGACGAAATAAATAGGGTAAGATGAAAGCTTTCAGTGTTATTTGAAAAGAAGAGAATGATAGGAAGGAGATGAAAAGAGAGAAGATTGCCAAGGGAAGGGGTTGAAAAAGAGTCGAGACGGATTTCGATCACAAAGACAATTTTCCCGCCATATACTCACCCGTTTTACTCGGTTTAAATATTTTCCGAGGCAGAAGACAATCTTCAAATCTCAAAATGCCTTTTTCGTTTCATAACCCTCGTTGTTAGTTGTGAAACGTGTTCGGAATTTCGGGTCCGAAATTAAACCCGAAATTGGAAACTGTTCGAATAGGAAGTCGAGAATTGACAGAGGAAGGGATTTGTTTCAATTGAACGGGTAACAAGATGAGGAACAAGGAACGAGATGAGGATGGAGAACAATCGTTTGAAGAGCGCCAAGAATATGAATGGACTTCTAACGAAGTATTTGATTAAATCGAATAGCGAGAGTTGGGAGCAGATCCCTGAAGCCAAATACACCAGCATACGATGCAAACGTCCTCCAAAGGTGTGACAAAAACACCATTCTGTGTTATTTGGTCGTTTAAAGGGTTGTACGAGTAATCACCTAGAAACAAGTCAGATTTGTATTTGCTTGAAAATAAACTGAATAAACTCCAATATTTATGATTTGTATTTGAAATTCGAGTTTTAAAGATTTTGGACCGAGAACAATAGCTTCATAAAGAATATTATTTTTATAATAATATAATAAAGAATATTATTCTTCGAAAATTCGCTAAAAATCGTCATGAGCCTGAATTGAACGGTGAAAGCTAATGTTCATACTGAGGAACAGCTGGTTCAAACAACACGTGGTTTTGTGATATCAAGTTTCTTGTTCTGGGATACTTTTTGTGTCTACGGAGAGTCATTTCCAAAATGTGTGAGTAGGTTTTGCACTCAGTTTTGCAATCGGGTACACGAACCAAAACCGAAAAAAACGAGTTCGGTATCGATTCATACGTAAAATTCTACGAGGAATCGATTGGTCACATTACGGTTTGTAAACGGGACGATTTCAGCCTTAACCGCGTGAAGAAGTATGAGCGGTTTTTCACAATGGTAGTAGTATCAGCTGAATTTTTTCGAAATGATACAAATCCACGAAGTAATCCAAGGGAAATAAACTTAACGATGTCGTTACAACTATGTCTCCTCATTCATCCACCGATCCTATAAACCAGTTTCTCAGTGAAATTTTCAAAACTCGAATTTCCGAAACATTTTCATTCCAAAATACGTTCCGGACCAACCTGAATTCACTGCCATCATCAGGGCCTAAAATCAGTTTCACAATGTAGAATTAATAGACGTTATTGTCATAGGTGTATCGGAAAATCTTTTACAGCCTTTCTTGTATAATATACAAGAATTTCTAAAGAATTTGTAGAAGAATTTCTACAAGAATTTGTAAAAGAATTTCTTTAAATTTTGACTCCAAACCTACAGATTAGTATATTATACTAATCTGTAGGTTTGGAGTCAAAATTTAAAGAAATTCTTTTACAAATTCTTGTAGAAATTCTTCTAAAGTCCAAACTCACAAATTATTATATGATTCAAGATATTATCTTGAATCATATAATAATTTGTGAGTTTGGACTTAACAGTACTTGACTAGTAGGCTTATAGAATAACAAAAAAGTTCTTCAAACATTAACTGTGGACAAAATTAGACTTATAGTAACAGCAGAAGGTACAGAATATATTGAATATATTAATGTGTTGGTGGAATTTACAGCAGTTGTAGTAGGTGTGTAGGAGAATATATTTTGTACTATAAATTCTTCTACACGCCTTGTTTAATTTGTAAAAATAAAATAAAAAACAGTAAAATGGAGACATTCTGTAAAGAAAACTGTGCCTCAATTGTTGTAATTTCTATTCAAATATAAATCATTATAGCAAAAAATATTGTCGACAGAAGGGCGATGTGTTCAGAAGATAATAAACCGTTGTGGAAAATTTTGCAGGGTTCAATTCCATCCTGTGATTATCAGATGAGAAAAAAACACGTATTTAACCCTTAGAAACGGGTAAAGCGGCACGAAGCCCGCTCGTTGATTCTGCTCCTCTCTCTCGACGGAGTATTATTGGTATAAAAGCCTTCGTGCTCCCTCGGACAGTCGGGACTGTTTGTCTTATGATGTCCCACTGCTACTGTGTCCTTACTGGTACAACGAGACCCTCAAACCCTCGGGGGTCGCCGTGTTTGCATGGCGGTGAACCCAATTTTATTCGTGTTTGAACTGTAATACACACAGGAGGAGGAGGAGGAGGGCAAGGATCATCCTATCAACTTGTTTTCTTCGTTGGATATGAGACAGAGGGATTTCAGCTAAGCGAAACGAAGAAATTGTTTGAATTCGTACCTCAGAATGAAAACATGTTAGTACCCACTGAAACACACCACCGAAACATATATCAGTTGTTTTTAAATACCGCCAATTCCGGTTCTTGAAAATATTGAGTTTGAGAAAAAAACACAACGAATTTGACCAACTACACCTTGACAGGTCTGTGAAGATGGCCAACCGAAATTTTGTTTTGTCTCCGACATTTTTTCCGTGGCTGAACCAACGACTTTTGTGTGTGATCTAACTTGACAAACGATGAACGAACGACAGAAATTAAGAAATCGCTATTACTCTTTTTAAAGTGGGTAGGCTGCATTTTGAAAGTTAAACTAGCTTACCCAAAATATATTTCACGTTAAAAATGAGGTATTTTTCTAAAACTAGTTAAATGCGTGCTGTGAACCGAAGACGAACTACCTAACTACCGACACAAAAAATTTTGATCTACCTTAAAAAAAAAGGTGGGTAGGTTATTTTTGGGTTTGTGTGTCGCCTTGGCGTACCCACTGAATTATGTGATTAGTTCCCTTATTATTGGTGAACAAACGATTTTTTTGTGTGAACTAAGGTGAACAAACGATGAACGAACGACATAAATTAAGAAATCGTTATTAACTCTTTTCAAAGTGGGTAGGCTGCATTTTAAAAGTTTAGCTAGCTTACCCAAAATATATTTCCCGTTAAAAATGAGAAATTTTTCGAAAATTGGTTAAATTCGTGCTGTGAACAAACGTGAACTAATGATGAACTGACGACTGACAAAAAGAATTTTGATTCATCTTCAAAAAAGTTGGCAGGCTATTTTTGGGTTTGTGAAGTTGGCATACCCACTGAATTATTTGATTAGTTCGCTTATTATTGGTGAACAAAGATTTTTTTGAGTGAACCAACCACCGACGTAGAAAATTTTGATATATCTTCAAAAAATTCCAGAAGAGGGGAGAAACCTCAATTTTCCCAACTGCTCAACATAGATTTCCCAACTATTGTTTATTTTAGGATATAAATTTCTACTATTTAAAAATCCACTAACTTATCTAGACTAGAACTTTTTATCTAGACTATAATAATATCATTCACAACACTGATCTTAATATCTTATCATTACAAACTTGTTTAGTTGTAAGTTTTATGAAAGTTGAAATGTTGATCGTAATGTCAGTGTCCTAAAGTATTTTAGTTTCATTATTTTGTAATATAGGATGGCGAGTATTCTCAACCACAATGGTTTATTCAAGTTTTTTTGGAGTTCTACAATTTTACTATGAATTGGTAGAACTTTTAGACGTATTGAATAATTTTGAATATATCTAAAACTAACTATGTTTTGTTAATACAACTTAATAAATACTGAATAGAGTGTTAGTGCAGTGTAGTGTTGTGAATAATATTATTACAGTCTAGATAAGGATAAAACTAAAATAAGCCTAGTATAAAATAAAACGTCCAATAAAAATGTTAACCTTCATAAAACTTGCAACTAAACACATATTAGTGTTTTGAATATTAGTGTTTTAACTTTGATTAAACGTCTTAATGTCATTAAAATAAGGTGTGTTTAGCCTGAGTTTGATCAATGTTAAATGTAAGTTTGAGAAACATAAAGTTTTTTTGTCCAAGCCAAAAAAATTTCAATCTTTTCCTTGCCACGAGTTGGGACAGTGGAAAAATATATTTTTAAATTTATATTTAAAATTTAATTTTAATTCATTTAAAAACATATTTTTCTTGTATCACTGATTTCCCAACTGTCCCAACTCGTGGCAAGGAAATCCACAACTTTTTCTCCCCCGGCACGGAGTGCTCCAGTAGGTACTTGATTACAAAGCAAACTACCCATCGAACTAATTTCCAGGGGAACAGGTTCCGAAATGGTGGAGTATTCTGCGGTCTGCTGGAAGTGGTCGTAAATAGATCTAAATAATCCCCCTTTCGGTTAACTGTGAGAAAGAATTGAAATTTCACATGTTTACAGTCGGTTTCCCGTTCACGAAGGTCAGAGGCGCAGCACCGAGTGAAACCAATTGATATCCAAAAAAACCGCCCAGCAATCGTTGTAAACGGTCAATTCGCGAACGGTTTCGATAACCCGATCACCTGTGATAAACGCCGTTATAGTGAAGGGTAATCGTAGGGCAGGAGGTGGGGAAATGTACCCAAAACGATATACGCAGGGGCCATTAAACCCTAAAACCTCGCAGGACCTGCGGTAGTTTTAAGTGAGATTATCCCCCACTGTAAATCACACCGGGATTATAAAAGGCCCCCTTCTGTCCCTTAGGGCCACCTGCCGATTTAGGGCACGGGAAAGGGGTTTGGAAAGGGCCAATTAGATGTTTGGTCGGATAAGCTACCGAGCGCATCATTTACAACGCAGAAAAAAAATAGATAGACAAAAAAAAACACACAATTTCCCTCCCCGGACCTCACTATTTCCCTCTGCACGGTCCCCGACAATGGTCCGACCACTTACGGCTTGACCATTTTATAGTGGGAGGCTTATTCCACTAAGATAACTATCCGGTTTAATACGGAGGCCGGTAGGAGAAAAAAGCATCTCCATGAAATATTCATATGTAACGCGTCTGCAGGAGTAATCTTCCCGCGATAATCCGGGAACAAACCCCTCGAGGTGGATGAAATACGATGAGTGCCACCTCACACTCTCGTTCATATTTCCTGTGGCGTGTATGGTTTTTTTCTTTTTTTCTACGACAGTAACACGTCAATTCATTGGTTGAAAAGTACTGGAGAGCAGTAAATTTACGTTGACCGGCGAGGTCGTTAATACATCGTACATCGACAATAACTCAGTAGTCATTTATGATTCTACCGCAGTGGGGTCGACTCGAGGCTACACAAGCAAATAGCGATACTCCAACTACGATTTTGTGCATTACAATTGCTGTATGTCCCAGAATCCTAGTTATAAAACCAATGCAAACAATAATAAGTTAACCCTTATCTCTTCATACAAACCGTAGTTCACATGGTTTACAACTTCGACCCTGACGTCATTTTTCGTGGGGAATGACGTCATTACACAAGGAAGTTATTGGTAGGTAGTTAGAAGTCTGATCTATCATGTGGCATCATGTTGGCACCATTGGAAAGTCAAATCGGAGATTAACGATATGGGGGCAAGTTGGAAGGGAGTAGCAAGGCCATCGGTAGATAACATATCGATATTTCGATATTCGATAGTATAGGAGGTAGAGTATCGATGACGATATTTATCGTATAGCCCAGTATCAATACTTTTTGTAGCCGACAGTACCGATAAAAAATATCGATACCTATTTACTAAAATATCGGTTGAAAAACAATTCAATTAAAAACGTTCCCTGGTAATGAGTTTTCGACTATAGAATAGCTCCACTAGGTTCATCCACAACACAGAACTCAGATTTTCATTCGAATTTTGGAAATGTTTGATATATCGGATAAAAAAAAAGATATATCTACACGATATATCGTCAGACACTATCTGTTACTCAAGTATCGATACCCGGTACTGTCGGACTATGGACTATCGATATAAAAATATTGATATGTGACCGCCCCAGGGAAAAGGGACCTTATCTTCACCAAGCAAATTTTTCAGGAGAGCTGAAAAACGAGAAAATGGTCGAAAATATCGAATTTCTGTTTTTTATCGATTTTACTTTCAATACTACCTCTTTACTAGTTAGTATCGATATTTTAGTACAAAACCGATCGGAAACAATCGATTTTTCAAGGACATGTCACGCGCGTCTAATGTGCAAGATTTAATATCACAAACTTTGTGGTTCTTTTTCTGAAAACTAGTGTTTTCGGAAGCCTAATTTGAAATGATCATATCTTTGGAAAAAAAAGATAAATCAAATCTGAAAAAACCAGTGTGTTCAGCAACATCAGACGAGATTCTCGTCTATAAGAAACTGCTGAAATCTCATTTTATACCTGGGTGAAGCTAAGGTCCCTTTTCTCAGGGACGGTCACATCCACATCGTTCGATGGAAAATATCGATATTTCGATACTATCGGTGGCCATCCTAGAAGGGAAAAATCTGAGTTTTGTGTTGTGGGTGAACTAGTAGAGCTATTCTATCCATTCTATACAATTTGGAGAAAAAAGGCAAAATAATATTTTCCAGCCCGATATTGTGATGAAGGTCATTATTACCAGCCCAAGATTCGTTTGAGAATATGAACAGGAATCCGCAAAATGTGACCATCTGCCACATGATCACATTAACCCGTAGGTACAATCGATTCCACTGGTTGGACAGAATTCCGCAGGTAAAAGTGATCGTGAAGTGATCGTTTGTTTGGTAAAACTGGCCATGTGCCAGATAGACACATTTTGCGGATTCCTGATCATATTCTCAAACGATGTTTGGGCTGGTAATAATGACCAAGTCCGTTTTCTGCAGAAAAATCACTATAATTCTAATATTAGCGGGATTTAGGAGGGTTTTTAAATTTAGTAAGGCACTAAAATTTAGTGCCTTATTTAGTGCTTCATTCTATCATATAAAAGGGAATACGAAGATGGTACCTACTGATTTTGAAGGTACCTACTGATTTCTACCATTTCTTGATTCAGAAAGACAGAAAAACTTTGGAAGGCTCTCCTGCAAAAATGTCACTTGGCCACTTTAACCAATAATTGGTGACCAAAAAAGTTACGAAGTGACATTTTACAAGTTTTACAGGAGACCCTTCCAAAGTTTTTCCGTCTTTCTGAATCGAGGGGTAATTATTATCCCAAGTACCCAAGTGAAAGACTGTCAATCCAAAAGCCCAGGAAATTCACCAAAGGAGCAGCACTGCGTTTAGAAATTCTATTCACTAGGGCTTCTTGAGTTTTACGTTTATATTTTTTTTCCGATTGTGACATAGAATGCGTCGAGTACAACTTCGGGCGTGTGACAATTTTGGATTATTTTATCAACGTACAAGACCCAAAGGCTGTCGTTAAAAATTAAAATTGTACGAGGCAAATCGTGTAAATTCACAGTGGATGTCGAAGTGCAAATAAGGGGTCGTCCTGCGATCTAACGGAATCAAGAGGAACTATCCTGAGAAGTGATCGAAAGGGGCGATGAAGGGCGAGATGTTTTCAGGGAGTATTTGCTCTCTAGCGGTAGACGACTGAACCGCTCAGCTTCAGAGCTTTACCGCCCTGCACCGTTACAGCGCCGTCGTCCCGCCCTTTTCAAATGATTTCATACCTACAGCATTTAATACCAGATGCACATAAAAATCTTCGTGAATAGCAACAACAAAATTTAGTATTTAATAGTGGACATTACCCACCTGTGTGAAAAATAGCTGGAAGATACTATTAAAAATTTTCGTTCGCATGTTTTGAGCAAATTTTGCATTTAAATTTTCTGAGGCGATTTCTCAAATTTTAATGGGTAACTTACTTTTCCTACCTACCAATGTGATAATTTTGCTAGTTCTCTTTTACCAAGAAAAGTATGGAGACTGCAAAATATACATTTCTAATATGTAAGCCCCCTGGACCCCCGGTTGCTTTTCGCTTAGAGCCTACGGCTAAAATTCAAGAAACATGGAACATGCTTTAGCCGCGCTTTCTTATTCTGTTTGCTGCTTTCAGTAATTCGGAATGTTCGAATTATGTTAAATTAAATTATGTTAACATTTATATAGTTATAAATCAATTATATAGTTATAGTATCAATTTATATAGTTATAGTATAAATCAAGAGCTTTCCAGAGAATGGAAAACGATTTTTGTCCGATGAAAATGAAAGAAGTTTCATTTCCCTAGCAACTACTCGGTTGTACGTGAAAATCATCGTTAAAATTTCGTGACACTTCCGCGTGACATTTTGTGACACTTCCGCGTGACATTTCATGACACTTCCGCGTGACATTTCGTGACACTTCCGCGTGACATTTTTCGGCTAGTTAGTCCAAGGCTAAAGCATGTTCCATGCTAAAAACATCAGGGGAACAGAACGTAGTTGGAACAAAATTTATTTGTTCTGAGAAAATTCGTATCAAAGATTTAGGGAAAAAAATCCAGGAAAACCCTTTTCTTAACCTATAAGGAAGAAATTGCGAAAAGAGTCAAATGCGTCCCCACTCCACTACGTACAATAACAGCTCAATTCAGTTAGATATTTGAATCGCGACGAAGACTTTCTTCAAGGCAGAGGTTGAAAAAAAAGACAAAAAAAAAAAAAACTAAACGTGAGTTAAAATATATTAGATTCATTAAGACTGGAAGAGCCAAATTAATTATTGCTGTAAGGCTAACAGTTGTTTTGTACTCCTTATGACAGAAATATTGGGAGGCTAACACACCAGTTTGCATCCTATTGTTTTACGTAGGTACCTATTATCATTAATATCCTCAGAAAGTAAGTTTAAGTCAACCGTAAGGTACCTTCCTATTGTCATGAATAAAGTATTGGAATATTTAAAAATTACAAACTATTGATGTGGAAAAATGTTTCAATATTTTCCGGGAAAAAAACTGGAGGGTCATACGAGGAAAATGGCTCGTACTCAGTCGATAACCGTTGAGAACTAAAAAATTAAAGTCTAAGTAAATATAAATAATAGTGAACTTATGAGTTATGAATGCAACTTAGTACATCTCAGCTTAAAACTTGAGAAATTTCAAATTTCACTAGTTGAACTCGGATACACACCACCGAAAGGTGAACAGTATCTTGGACCTTTCAAGATACTGTTCGAAGACCATTTCAAGATACCTTTCATGATACCATCTTGGGACTTATTGGACCAGGTTCGCCAAGAAAATAATTGAAACTTCTGAAAATTTTTGATGTTATGGTAACGAAAAGTTCAAGTTGTCTAAAACCAAAAGAAATTCCCCAGACCGCGCTTTGTCTACTCCAAACGAAAATGTCTGTCGAAATAGGCTAAAAAACAGAGTTAAATGTGACGATCCAGAAACGAAACTCGGATAATGGATTTCAAAATGTGAAAATGGCGTTTCTGGGACACCTGTGAAACACTGATATAAACAGCATTTTATGACACCATTTCCCACACAGCTCAACATCGACATCCACACAACACATACCAATTAAATTTAATACAAATTTTGTATTAAACCAAACCAAACTTGGAATCAGATTCCATCTGTAAATAACTCTGCAAATTCTTCACACAACGGTTTATTATATTCTTCTTGCCTAAATCACTAAATGGTAGATTAATTAGTATTGTTAATTATCAGTAATTGATATGAAATAGTGTAAATTGAATGGGTGGCTGGAACATTTTATGTCCAAAAAACTAACTTATCAGCATGCAATAAATAATTTATTATTATGTCTCTGTTGGTCTACTTTGGTTTTTTTTATGTTTTTCCAGTTACTTAGCAGTACTTACTTGCAGTACAAAATACTTACCTCTCAAATTCCAAGGAAATCATATGAGTCTAAGATACAACCATATTCCACCGAAAACTCACTTCTTCACATTTTGGATATACAACGTTGGGGACCACCCATTCAATTATCAATAGTCATAATTATTATGACTAATGACTCGATGTCTGAAAACCATGTCCTCTTTGGATCAGCTGGGCCAATATGAACATTGACTCCAATGGTTATCAATAATTATCGAAGGTAATCAACCGAAATACGATTATTACGATGAATTGAATATTAATAGTAATCAATAATGAATTGGTACTCACTATTTGCTGATTCGACGTCGGAAAAACCACAGTTAACTAACCTGGAACAAAAATAATAACTATTTCATCGAAGGAAGAGAAAAAGTAGTCGAATCATAACAAAGTAACCGCCTGTTACATTATTAGAACTTTTGGTAAGTTTTAGGTGGGAAAAATTACCCATGAATTCCAAAAATGAAATAGTCTGACAAGTGATACATCATTTTAAAGGGGTTTTACGCTGAAGACGATTTTGAAGTCAGAATTGCAATATCTTATTCCGTTCTCAAACTGGAGCAATTTGAAGATGAAGAAACGTGATCGTTACTTGAGTTGTTCTTCTCGGTTCATCTGCTCTATTCTGATAACGGAATGAGATTCAGCGTTGAAAAATCTATAAACTGAGGTGTTGCTAGGCAAAAAAAGATACTTAATTAAATTTCGTCATAACAAGAGTAAAATTGAGATATTTCACATAAAACCAGTTATTTTTTCGAAAAACCCATGGGAAACTGCAGTTTCTTAACACCTAGGGGTTGAAGTGAACGTAGAGTGAGATATCAGGTGACCAGTTCAAACATACTTGTGAATGAATAATAATAGTTTAAAGGGGGTAGTAGGTACACGCAGTATCTCCAATTAGTGAAAAACCTCGTTGTACCAAACAAATTTTGTTTGTCACGACGAGGTATGTACAAATAGCAGAATCTGATACTTGTGTCCCCTTTACACTCCCTATAGTCCCTATTACGCCCAGTGGAGTCGAAAGACTGAATTAATAAGTTCAATGTAATAGAATCTATCTAGTATCTGATACGTATTTATAGGCGAAATATGAAACCTATTATAGGTCATTGAATATAATAGGTAATAGGTAATTGAATACATTAGTAATTATTCATAAGATAATATTCTAATTTAAATGACTTCCTAATTGGTATTATAGTACCGTTTTCTAAGTTGAGGTTTTTTTATTTTTATTTTTATTTATAGCATTTATTTGAAAAAATACATTACATAAAATAAATTACATTTGTACCTAATGCTACTAAGAGGAGTCAAATCCTCGCAGACAAACATAATCATAAAACAAATGAATAAATACAAATTTTCAAAAATAAATGCAAATTTCCAAAATAAAAGTTAACTGATTCGCTATAATTATCAATAATTGATAATTATATAATTGATAATAATATTTACAAACGTATATACATAAATATGAACCAACCATGACCCATTCAACTCACAGAGGTGATCCAGAGAAGTGCTCCTTGAACGCCTTTTTGAAGGGGGTACCAGGAACCCATCTCTCTTAGATAAGCGGGTAAATTGTTGAAAGACAACGGCCCCCTATAATCAAAACACCTCTGTCCACAGCTGGTTGCACGGAATGGCAATTTGTTTAGGTAACATGATCTGGTCCCCGTATTCGGTATGGTGATATGAGGAGAATACTCTTAGATTTCGAAGTCAGAGTAGTCTATCGGAAGGCGGTGGAACCATCGGGTTGAAACAACTGCGTGGAGGCGGCAAAGGTAGTCGTCGGCGGTGGGGGCGGTACTGTGGTGAGTAGTTTACTCCGGTTCGGTGTAGATGGCAGCAGGGGCGAGTCTGTAGAGCGCTTTCTGTCCGTTAGATTGCAGCGTTGTGCTGTTTGGCAAGGGTGAGAGGGGGGGGGGAGGCGATGGGAGTGGGGGTTATCGAGGATTTTTTTTTTTCAAACGCTTTCCCCCTCCTCTACCCGGCAAGTTCTACGGAGTACGTGGACAATTTATAACCTTCGTGGGTAACAGGGCATTCATCGTAACCTTCCTTATCTTCACCCCCCCTCCCCTCATCAGCACAGACCGCCGCAGTGACTGATCGATATTGTGCCGCCCCCGGCTCCCTTCTGTTCAATCCTCCGCACGCCGCCCCCCAGACTCACTACTCCCCTACCCCCTCCCGTGCGCGGGGGGCGAAGGTTTCCAGGTACATAATAGAGGAGTAGACCGCCCCCCACCCCCTCTCAGCAGTCTACACTTCCCGCCCCCCTTCTATCACCCCCCCCCCCCCCACCAACTGGGTCAGGGACTGAAGGCAGTCGATACCGAAGAGCCGTCCTTTTTAGGCTCGACAGAATGGGAGGAACACACGAAACGGCCGACTCTCCTATCGATAGCCACACAAATCTATCGATTCATTTACGTTCAATTATCGATACACCAAATCAAGTTAGTAACAGGGAAATAGACCCTCATAAAATCAATTCACACCTACAACTCCAAGCAAGTTGAGCGGACAAGTTGTAGTACAACCTCACTGGCACAATCACACCACCCACTACTAATTATAGTTAGTTGGTTGTATTGTTACATGAAACGATTATCATGCCGCTTAATCATGATTGAATCAATGAAGCAAATATTTACTTACAAATTAATTTGTAACTGTTGGAAATGTCATGAATGAATTGATGATTGGGTGTAATTCTGAAATTGATCGCTATGGACAAAATCCATCCCATTATGCAGTACTCAAAGAAAATACGAGTACTACTCGAGTTAGGCCTGTATTTGATGAGTCCAATCAACAACGTCGAGGAAACTCATTAAACCAAACCCTCGACCATGACCCTAATTTAATAGAATTTTGAAAAATTGGACATCAAATATTCGTGACTGACGGAAAATTATTAACGAGTTAGAACTGAAGTAACACTGTGGTATAGATCATCTTGGGATATGTTCCAAGTTATCAGCATCTGACGTTACGAAGCCTCTAACTAGAAGAATTTCGTTATCTATGACTCAGAAACTCCCCCCCCCCCCTTCAAAATTTGGGGGTTTACGTTTCAACGTTTCAAGATACGTAGATTCAGTAAATCGAATGAAATAAACTCTGTAAATTCTTGACACAACGGTTTACGATATTTTTGGCGTGGATTACCCTTCTGTCTAGATTACTAATTGGTAGATGGATTATCGTTATTTAAAGTAACCAAATGTTGTATGTACATTAGGTAGGTATGAGAATAGGTCGTAAAGTACCCTAGGGGGTGAGGTGGTGTGTGTGGGGGGGGGGGGGGTGTAGATTTTACGATTTCAATCAAAAGCTTTCATTTGAGCCCATAGATTATAATCGTAATATCTAGAACCCCCAGTAAGGCAGCCTGTCAGGTCTATGTTCATACTGGCCCAGCTGATTCGAACAACACATGGTTTTCAGAATAATTGTTAATGAAAATTCATAATAATAGTAATTCATGAACATTATTAATAGGTAACTAACAATAATTGCCATTATAAACAGCTGTTCCCTTGTATGAATATTGGCATGTATTTCAACTGTTTGATTGACGATTGTGTTGACTAGTCCATATCAGCTCAACCTTTGAGCCCTCATTTTGAACGAACGGCTGGTCGTACGAAGTTGCGGATGGTCTCAAAAAATTCTAAAAAATAAACTCTAACTAAATGTGAACTAAAGACAATAGGATCTAGGGTTATGAAAAGCTTCGAGGATCATCAAATTTGGGTGGCGGGGGAACAAATTTTCTTTGGTCGATTCCAATGGTTCATTACCAAAATTCCCTCGGTGAAAAATTGACACAACTTGATAATAATTTATGGGTAATAATTAATCTATCTTAGATACCTAGAGAGAAGGGGGTAAGACTTACTTAGTGCAAGATAATAAACCGTTTTGTCAAGAATTTGCAGAGTATTTTGTGATACCAGTAAATAATCCGTTTTTGCCGCTTGTTTGTTTCGCTACCGCGCGTGAAGGAGGATACTTATATGATGCTATTCACACCTGTCTAAGTTCTTGTCAACTGCTCGGTCAATATCAGTCAAAATAATCGAGACATTTCGTGATTTATTCAGCAGCTTTCTACAGCCTCTGTCTGTCATTTTGAAGACTAAAGACAACATGAATGAAAAGGAACACCAAACAGAAGGACATTCAAGTTAATTACAAACCGTACATACATACTCGTCTTTGTTTTGATTTTCCCAATCACAATAATTGTGATTATTGTCAGTAAAAAGTCAGCTTTACGTTATTTGGCTGAAACTACCTAGTCCGTTGCAATATGCTGCCTGTAGAGTTGAAACTGTCAGCCAAAGGGCTGTGGAAAGCTTCTGAATAAAGCGTCAAAAGAAACTGGACTTTTATATCAAAACTCCCGCCTGATTATAAGAGCAAAACTCCATAAAAATGAGAACAAGTTGGCCACTTTGTACCGGGATACTTGGGTAGCGTAGGACAATTGTGCCAACCACGTAATTCGTAATTTATTCTTGAATTTTTTTTTTGTCTTACTTTTTGAGAATTTTCATGTACCATTTCGTTCGTTTTTCAGCTCAGTGACGCCAACACGCATAAGGACGAAGTTGAGAGGACGGAAATGTCGCCACTGTAAACAAGGAAATGGGCAACAACGTCCAGTAAAGCAACGAGCAGTAAACCTGCAGAAAGGTTCAACATACCTCGCCGAAACGTAGGTAATAAAGCGAAGTGTCTCCACGGTAAAAAGCCAGGACGCCAGACTGCACTGAGTTATGGGGTCATGGGAATAAAACTGAGCTAAAGCTTGGAATGGTTTTATTTAAGCAAATGCTCGAAATCAGAGATTAAAAATGACAATTGGACACTGAAAACATCGTAAAGCCTCGTAAGTTTGATTTTTCACAAAAATGACTTTCTAGACCAAGGTAAGACCCATGTCGAAGAGTCTTGCCCAGTTACTTACTCAATTACTGGTGGCTTCTCAACATTCCAAAATCCCGTTTGCACACATTGTACCTCAATAACAGCTGCAGCCAAGATCCAGTCCTCAAAGCCTTCAAACCCACCCAGTCTCAAGTCAATTCATCAGTTCGTGTCCGTTCATTGGCTCGTCGCCGCTCCTTCTGGGTCATTAGACTCCCCCAACACCCAAAATCGACTCAAAAACGTCCAGTTTGAACCAAACTCTGCAAATTCTTGACACAACGGTTCATTATCTTCTATGTACAGATCATCCTTCTGTCCTGATCACTAGGTCTAAATGTCTAGATCCTAAATGTTAGATTAATTATTATTGTCAATTATCACTAATTATTAACAATTTTATCAAGTACCTACTGAAAATTATTATAATTTATTGTTAGGTATTGATAATTCGTATTTATTATTAATAATAATTATTATTAATTATGATTAATTAATACGATATAATTCTGGGGTTTTTAATACTACGTCGGTAATAATTTTTCTATAAACGAAGTACCTACCAACAAACATTCGAAATTACCTTCATTTCCGTAGCACGAAACGCACCTCAGAACAACAAACTCGACATCACTTAAGCCATATGATGTTCCAAAGAGCTTGTTAGTATGAAAATGGACCTGTATTTCAACAGTTTGATTCACGATCGGGTTGTGAGGCACAATCTTTGAGCCGTCATTGTGAACGAACGGCTGGTCGTACAAAGCTGCGGATGGTCTTAAAAAATTCTACGGAACAAACTCTATCTAAATATGAAATAAAAAACATACCGTTTGATGGGAATTTTTCGAGATATGGAATTTTCAAAATTTCAAAATTCGTTTTGAACCCCTTCCCCTTGACCTAGGGTTATGAAAAGTTTCGTGGATCATTGTGGGGCTGGTCCAAACCCAGAAACCAAATTTCGTAATTTTAACTCAACGCTAACTGGGCAAAGTGCCTCGGACGGCGGACGGCGGACGGCGGACGGCGTACGGCGTACGGCGTACGGCGTACGGCGGACGGACGGATTTTTTTTTATTCGATTTTCTGAATCTACGTATCTTGAAACGTAAACCAACAAATTTTGAGGGGGGGTTAAAATTTTTTTTTCTTTGGGCGATTCCAATGGTTCATTATCGAAGATAATAAACCAAAAACGAACCCAACAATATTTTCTGGATCTTCTAAAGCTATTTTCCAACTCCCAGCACAAGATTACTTTCAGGGAGTTGTAGTGTTTAGTTGTACTTGTAGATGTAAAACAAAATTTTGTATTTCATGAATAAACGCATTTACAAAAAAAAAAAATTTTGCAATCGACCCCAAAAACTCCGCAACGTCACAAATCACGTATCTCACGTATTCAACATACAAAACCGACACGTTTTCATCAATTTCAACGACTTGACAGTAGAATTTGGTGGTTTGCAAGGGTGAATTAAAATCACGACCGAAAATGAGCCATTTTGAACTGTTCAATCGACAATTGTCTTTTTATGTGAGTTTTATAAGGAAAAATATGGACAACGAATTATGTCGAAAAGATGTCCTTAACCTTTTTATGTCTTACACATGGGGGTCATATACTCGTAAATTTTGCTACAAGGAATAAAAATTTCCGATAGTCAATCTGCATCGAAACGGCTTCATTTATATCTGTGGACTCTCAGAGAATCTGAGCAGATTGAACCCTCGCTAATATCGGTTACCCTCAGATTCCCCTTTTCGCTTCTGGAAATTACTGATAATAACCGATCCCGAGTGAATCCTCGAGCTATGCGTTTAATTGAACGAGAGCTCGGGTTCATTGTCGAAATCATTCCTGAAGGTCCCACCTCCCAGTAATGGGGTCTTGTAATTTATTAATAATTGCAGAATAGGGTTGGGGGATTGAAAGGTTTGATTTGTATACACAGGGCGATTCGAGATAATAATTTCATCAAATCGGCCTAATGCTGGGTTTATGACGGTAGATATTCCAGCAGTGCGTTTTTGCGAATTTTCGAAGCTATTGTTCTTGGTCCAAAATGTTTGTAACTCGAATTCTCGAAAGATTGTTATACCAATTGATATAACAATCACCAAATTACTCAGAAAAAGTATTTTGGGGATCACTGAACAAGAACCTGTTGTCAGATTATAAATACAAATTCCAAATCGAAGATGTCTCATCCAGGAAGGAGAACCTTAATTTCAAAATCAAGGTGGCGTATACAACATGGCGTACAGTATTTTTCTTACTGTTAATAATCTATTAATATCTCATAATATCCATTTCTACGAAGTTCTGTACTTACGAGTATAATTCTGAATTCGATTTTCAAATTCGAGGTGTCTGGTCCAACCCGACGGTATCGAAAAGTAGACTTTCTGTCAATTTTTTTGGTGTGCCAAAAACATTTTTTCGCCTAAAATTGAAATGGACAGAGGGGGTGACTGATTTGACAAAGAATTTCCCAAATATATAATTAAATGGCGGAAACGTGGTTCCAGAGGAACTTGTACTACAGAGCGGCTACGGAACTTGAACATGCAAAAGATATTTCGGCAAACGCGTTCGTCAGAGTAGATGGCGTGATGGTGCACAGGGCAGGAAGAAGTAGGTAAAGGAGGAGTGATGGTAGTTATGTTAGTTGTGTGGGGAATTTTGATGTTGTTTCAAATAATAGAAAAACATTGAGTTACTGTCGTCGTTATCGGTACTCATTCAGACCAGGCCTTGCATTGGCTCCCAAGACGTTAGAGTGCGCTTGTTCGGATTGAATGGGTGTCTGCAATAAGGGCGTATGTCGTTTTCGCAATTTTTCCGGAGGACGAAAAAACTTACAAAACTCACTTTTTCCAAATTATTAAGCAGGTTGATGACATACGCCCTTCTTCAAGTACTTTTTTCTGACTTCTTCGCTACTGAAACCCATCTGGGTCGTGCTGTTGGGGTATTCAATCTACAGCCAGATATTTACACTCTTCATTCTTTTACCAATCTTCTTCAAAACGACATCAGAATAGAATGCGAAAGTTTAGAGGATGAGGTTACTGGACGCCAGCCTTCTAACTCAGAAGTTATGAGTTATGAGTCATAACATACGCCCTGTTACGTTCATTTGTAGCACTAGTTTCTTCTCTTCGACTGCATTTTACTGCAATCTACCGGTGGTTGACGATAGTAAACCTATTCCTTCTTGTTCGTCAGTTGACATAGGCCATCATTAGCGGGGAAAAAAATCGAAAATTTGAAAATACGCCTTTCTTCAAGACACCCATTTAATTGCTATCATTTACTGATCTAGACAGAAGGGTGATCTGTACAAAGAAGATATTAAGCCGTTGTGACAAGACGTATATTATACCAGTCCCACTCCGGATGTGCGAAATAAGATCATAATTGAAGGTGTACAATATGAATATGAGACTAACACTGAGGAAGACAGTGAAGGAAGTAGGACCTCTCAACGCACGCGTTACAAAACGCTTCCCCCAGAAAAACCATTCGTTAAATACAAAAAAAAGTGGTTATCCGCATTCCGCCACGCACATTCGAATAAATTCCATCTCAACAAATTAAACTTTTCTTTCCCTTTTCCACCCTCCGCAGCCGCAGATATTCTCGTCCACCGTCACTTCCAACCCTTTCTCGCGACCGCCCCAGACCACCAGAGCGGACTATAAATAACAGAATCCGGACCGGCGAGTTTCCATCCTCATCGCTTGTATATTAAAAAGTCCTTCGAGGGTCGGAAAGAACGAAAAAAAACCAGCTGTGGGTACTGGACGGGGGTGTCTGTTATTAGCGAACTTTTCATTACGATAATATGAAATTCATACGAGGAGGTCGGATCGCTAAAGTGGTTTTTTTTTTGTCGTCTGGTGGATATTTTTCGTGAACTACCAGCAGTAAATAAGACGTGGAAATAAGAGAATTCGGTCAGAATAAAAACATCTAGACATTTACACTTCAACAAGCCGTCACACAATCCGATCCCGTCCCGAAGATGTGAAAACACCAGCCAATTTTCACGTTCGATGTACAAAAAGAAGGTTTTCACTTGGCTGAACGAGGCTCCACCAGCTGTAAAAACCTTCTGACAATTATTCATGTTAGGCGATACATTCATTGTAAGAATAACTTCATATTTGATGCATCTCTTCCTCTCGACCCTATCGCTTATAGTTTTTTTTCGACCGATGTTCAAATCATAATTTGAACGTTGTAAAATAATTATTTTCACACATCGAACAGTTCAAGTTCGATAATAGGGATGCAAATAAATAATCGATTAATCGGATAATCTATTATTTGACCCCGATTAATCGATGTTTAGCTGCCGATTATTTTTATTAATTGATTATTACTACTGATTAATCGATATTAATAATCAGTAATAATTATTACTGATTAATCGGTTTTCGAATACATCAGGATTCGATACATTCGAATAGGCTTAAAAATTGCTTTCAAATCCGGATTCGAAAATAATAAATCAAAAGTATGTTGCATCTGTGGCCACGTCAGTTCCTGTTGAGAAATTATTCTCAGAAGCGGGACTGGGTGATATTATCTTCTCAAAACATTTATTTTTACAAATGTCCCAAAACGCTATATTTTAATATAGGTACACTTTTTATTGGTTCAATTTATGGTACCTACCCTCAATTTATAATTAAAAAACTATTTTATGCAATTTTATTCGTTTTGTCATTCCCTTCATCAGCCTTGTAATTTAACAATAGGTCGTCACCTACAGACGAAGAAAACCATCGGAAAGCAAATAATTATGCGTTTGAAATAGTTACTTAAAAAATCGATTATTTGCTTTCGAGTAATCAAACATCGATTATTCAATACCGATTAATCGGGCACACCGATTATTAGCTTACGATTAATCATTAAATGACTAACATAATTATAACATCAAATTTTGATGTTATAATCGATTATTTGGTTCCGATGTTGCATCCCTACATCGTAGTGAACAAACGGCTGGTCTTAAAATTTCAATAATTCAAGTCTATTTATACATCGACTAAGAACTATACCGTTTCATTTGAATTTTTCGAGAAATGAATCTATCACAATTTCGTTTTGAACCCCTTCCCATGACCTAAGGTTATGAAATGTTTCAAGGATCATTGTGGTGGACGGACGGATTTCATTTTCAATTTTCTGAATCTACGTATCTTGCGATTCCAATAGTTCATTGTTGTAATAATAGTAGTTATTACTATTACACGTAAGTTAAATACTTTTTGTTCCCCCAGATGATTAAGTACGTAATGCTACCCACTGATATTTTTTGTTGATTATTAATTAAAAAAATAAACCAAAATCGATTTGACGGTCGAGCGGAAATCTCCATAAAAATGACTGGTTGCGATAAGTTTACAGGGCTCCTTCGTAAATACGCTAAATGTAACATACTCCGCGGTTGGAGCTCTACGAACCACAATCTCCGTGCGTCGGTCACAAAGATAATTACAGCTTTCGCTTCCGTTCACCGACTCTATTTAATTTCCATTCGCCCTCTACCGCTTATTTTTATTTTATATTATATTTTCCCCTTTTTTTAAATTCGCTATGCGGCCTTTTTACCCCTTAAATTACTGTAGAGAGATTGTTATATCAAAAAATTACTTTTCATCTCGCGGCTGGTTTCCCCCTTTCTCATTTGACTACCGAAGAGAATGCAATGCGGCTTAGAAGATAAATTTCCACTAACCTCAGATAAAGGTTTGATTTCCCGGGTCAAAGAAAAGGGACGGCAGAGCAAACAATTGCTGAACCGTAATATTATTGTAAATTGGTAAACCTGTAGAAGGTTTGGAATTGTGTAATGCAATTAATTCATTCGACGCGAGGCCCTTCTCAAAGAGTATCGCGAAACGCTAAAAATTAAACTGTCTGTATTTGTAAAGGGTGCTCATGAATAGGGCACGGATATTTATGTATTTAAAAATGTCACATAATATTTGACATTATATAATATACAGGGTTTCCCACGAGTTGTTCCCCCCCCCCCCCCCCCAATCATTGAGGTCCCGCCAGAGTCAGTTAGGTCCGTAGTTCGCACATGTAATTGATTCCTCCACACAGCAGCTCACAAATTCTAGTTCATTTGCCCCTAATAGTCTCTCCTAATTTAGTTGATGTAGGTACCAATAATTATAATTAAGCCAAAGGATCAACAACCAGCTCTAGATCTAAGTGAATTAACGTTCTTTCATGCTCAACCTTACCTGGCGGCTAGTCCTTCAAACAGTCCCTTCATCCATACTTCTGAACTATCCATCCTGCGTGATGGCCTATCTATGATCCACCGTTCAATATTATGCATTCTATGTTCCGATATCAATTCTGCCTGTCCTCAGTGTCCTGCTTCTAACCTCGTCCGATATTTGTTCCCTCACGTTTAAAGAACGTGAATGAGCAAATAATTTAAATTGTTATCCAAGTTCATCCGTTCCATTTATTGTGAATAAAAGTTATAATATTATTGTTAATATTAAAAGTTATAATATGAACAATATTATTGTTCATATTCAGTTCGATCGTTTAGTTCATTACCCCACGTAAAACAGATGCTCAGCATGATTGTTGAGAACATCAAACATAGATTAGGAATTTAAGGTTTTGCTATGCCAAAATCCTAGGTGAAATTTAGACTAAACTTAGTAAACCAATATCATAATATATTATATTGCATCAGTATATTATACAATTAATTGCATCAGATATTATACATCGTTGATGTATAATCCTGCTAACTTGGAGTTTCGTCTCACCAAAAAATCACACATTTTGGTGATTTTCGTGCTTTTAGCGGCCGATTTTCAAAATTCTGACGACTTCAAGCTATCCAGCGTGAAATTTGGAATAAAAAAAAGTGTGTCAACTTCATTTTTCCCCCAAATTGTGGGTTAGGCTGTGTTGCTTCTTAAATGACAAAATTTATTTTCGTATTTGATTTGATGGAATTTGATGAAATTACTCGAGTTGAGGCTTGTGAATTTCTTCCCCGGAATTGCAAAGTATTCCGTAGTTTAGATCTTCATTAAGAGTTGAGGCAAATCCTGCGGCATCTTCCCTTCTAATATTTTTATTCAACTTGATTCCAACACAATATCGACGTTCCTCAAAAGTATTAATAATCCTTTTCTCCCTCCCCCCAATTGAAGGTTTGGATGAAAGTTTCAGATTATCCCTCGCCCAAATACAATTAGCCTTTGCCTTCTTCCCGTTTGGATTGGAATAACTAGCATTTTTGTAGGGGAGTTTTCAATGAGGTACTTTCCAGGATTATTCGAATTATCTCGAATATTTGAATTTTCACCAATGAAGCGACCTCTGCTGTATCCCCGTGTCTAATCCAAGTGGAATAATTGAGTGAGTTTCCACATCGAGCGATGTCAGTTGGAGTGTTCATTTACGTAATTAAAAATTAATTTATTCGCAATATACTACAGCAGAAAGACCACCGACAAGAAGTTAAAAAATAAACTTGAGTTGTCTCAACAAGAAAGAATAGACTCAAAAACAATTACTTATTTAAAAAATTTAAAAATAAAAAAAAAAAAAAAAAAGAGGGATTTCTGGCAAAGACACGATTAGTAAAGAAAATTGAGTTTTGAGTTTATGATGGCATCTTGTGGCCACTGAAGATACCTGCGATCCTGAATATGCGCTTTCACTAAAAACATAACTTGTCGGCCAGTGGGGACCTCTACAAAAACTAGCGTTTGTTCAACAAGACAAGTCATGAGTGTTTCGGGAAGAACGAGGACTAGTCAAAATAATGATGAAATGGAACAAACTTCTTTTGCTTCCCGTAGTCTGCTCAAAAAAATCGTGGTAGCTCGAAGGGTCCCACGCCCATTCAAACTACGCTAATTCTCCCATACAGATTTCAAAAATATGAAACCAGCCACTGAACCTGTCTTTATGAAGACGCCGAAATCACCATTCAAACTTCAATAAGTTCGCATGCTTCAGATATCTTGTGATGACAACTCATGACTTGTCATCCCAAGACTGCAGTTCAGCTGAAAAACTCATATTATGGATCACGGGCCAGACATATCGTGAGACCACTAAAGTGAGACACACAAACTTCCTGAACCCACTATACACATCATCTCCTGGGCTGAAACCAGCTAAAATCAAGGATCTGAGGAGTAAATCGTTCTATGACAACCTTCTGTATGATCTTACTCATATTGGTGATCCAGAAGAAGAGGACTCCAACAACTTCGATATTGACAATGATGACAATAGTGATGGATGTGCTGATGATTGACCCACAATCTTTTGGTTTCTTATGCATTCTTTGAGTCATTATCTATGTTGAATAAAACAAAAAACAAAGAAGAGAAAAATCATAATTTTTTTTCAATTACCAGCATTTCATGAATGGAGCAATGTTTGACTTGTCTTCTTCTTAGGGGAATTCTTCAAAAACATAACAAGTCAAATCGTTTTTCGCTAATCCCATAAAAACTATTGCATTAAGCTCATCCAAACTTATCTGGCATTCATCCTGACAGTAAACATGAAGTACAGAATGAAATTCAAATTTCTAGTACCTATGGTTACACACGGTAAACAGTTTTTTCATTTCCTGAAAAATCAGCTTTTTTTTTAACTAAAACTTTCTTAAACAGGGAAATAGTAGGCAAAGTTTTCAAATTGATCTTATTATAGAATAGAAAAGAAATAACTCTGTTATAGTGATTTCTTTTGAAGAATTCAATTCTGCATACGGAAATTTTAGGATTAGATTCATTCAAGGTTCTGCAATGGCTTATACTAGGTACTAAATCAAGTCTGTACGTTGATCACTATCACCCAGGCGTATATTTTTGGCTTCTTTGTGCCAGTCAATTACCAAATAATTCTCGTTACTTGTATTTTGAAGGGTTGGTTATAAATCCAATTCTTAGAAAGTACGAATTTTGATCGACATCTCTTCAGGATAATGAAAAAGAATAACATAAATAATGAGGAGAAATAAGAAGGGAATTGAACAGCGTAGAATTTGGCGACTCCATTGTCGAACCGTGTTCTGGCGTCTTCTTTTGAACTTTTCGCAATAACGAACCTTGAAAATACACGACCAGAGCCTGACAGCCCAGAAACAAATACGGGCTTTTCAAAGGACCTTTTCATACCTTAAAAAACGACCCTAATTTGTGCCTAGAAACTCATCTGTAAACCGGGAGACGGGACAATGAAACAAAAGGTCCCTTACCCTTCGTAATCCCTTGATCCTCAGGGATGAGGAATCGTATTTTCCCTCTTACGTTCATTGTGGAGTAGCCCTAATGGTCGGTTTATTACGGGGATCACCGCCTCTCAGTTATTGTTGGAGTGAGCTGTGAGAATTATGCACCCGCTCGTTTATTATATGAGGACGCCTTACTCATTATACGTAATACGGATTTATATTTATTATGGATTTATTCAAACTAAGAGCTAGAAGACAGCTGAAAACGCTATTGCAGTACCGCCTCCTTAGTTACAGAATCCATTGAGTAGTTTGTGTCATAGCAATTCTGCCCCCGTAAGGAAGAACGTTCTAAGTCCATTTTTGCAATTTCGAGGTTGAGTGAGATTTCTTCTGCCATCCACCCAGTTCAATTAATTCAAGCCCAACTTCTTCGATCGTGCGACATATTTATTCCCCCAACTCATCCACATACTGTTAAACCATACAATTAATTACCTAGACGATAATGATCAATTTTAGCGCAATTATACGGACATAGGATGGTCTAACCTAGTATGCACTGCATCGCAGAAAAGTGTACATCAACCACACCACAACGTTATCAGTGAAGAAGTGTCCATTTCAAGAGGCAGGATTATTGTTACCACACCGGTTTGTTCTGGTTTTGTATTGTGGCGTTTCAGGTACATAAGGGACTCCAATTTCAATTTTAATCTAGTATTCATGGTTTCATTGAATGATAATTTATTGGAGAAAACAAATTTTATATAGGGAAGTAATAGTATTTTTAACACTGAATACAAACAACTTTTTCCTAAAGATAGGACGGTCTATCCTAGTACCAGATATTTCTAAAAGAGCTCATCTTCATAGTTAACCTTCAACTCGGTTTCCTGTGTTTCTTTTTGAAATTTGAGTTTGTGTTCGTTGCTGTTTCGACCTTTCCATAGCTCCGGAAGTATTTTTCCTCTTTTGAAAGGCCTAATTACGCAATTGTGGGGTGCAAAAATACGTGGGGACACGGTGGAGCTGGTGAAACGGTGCGAATGTTTGGCCTCCCTAAAGTCACCAACAATCAGTGTGAAATATCTAAGGAACTTTTATCCAAGAGGAGAGCTTTGTGGTTGGCAAAAATTAACAGAACATTTAGGCCTAAAAAGAAAATGGATGGACGTAACGTCCGAGTTTGCCACCAACATTTCATCAATTGTAACTGAATTTTGGTTTTTGAATCTTCTACTTCTTCCAAAATCGTTTTGGTTCTTCCAAACTTCTTCCTACCTGGTTCTATCAAAAATCTTTCTCCGCCCTAGATTTTTTATTATTCTTTTCAACATGATGAGATTTAAAAAATTGAAATGGAAAGGTGCGAATGTTTGGCCTCCCTCAAGTCACCAACAATCAGTGTGAAATATCTAAGGAACGTTTATCCAAGAGGAGAGCTTTGTGGTTGGCTAAAATCAACAGAAAATTTAGGCCTAGAAAGAAAATTGATGGACGTAACGTCCGAGTTTGCCACCAACATTCCATCACTTGTAAGTGAATTTTGGTTATTGAATCTTTTACTTCTTCCAAAATCGTGTTGGTTCTTCCAAACTTCTTCCTACCTGGTTCTATCAAAAATCTTTCTCCGCCCTAGGTTTTTTATTATTCTTTTCAACATGATGAGATTTAAAAAATTGAAATGGAAAGTCCGCCGTCCGGCCAGGTTTTGCTAGAAGGAAGTAAGCAGAGAGATTTGTTTGGGAAACGACCAAAAAAATATGTACCTACTACCTACAACATGGACCAAAAAACAGGGGTCTTAATAAATAAGGTTTTTAATTATGATGATGTGAGATGTCGTTTTCATATTAGTTGACTGTTGTTTGGAAGTTGTTCCGTGTCCGAAGTCCCTGAAGTATTTCCTCTGAAAAGTTTAAGGATGGTCTCAAGAATGTGCCACGGTTCAGGTTAAGCATAGTAAACCATGGATTATGACTGGTATCACAAAGACTGGTTGGAATTTGTAATGAATAGGTGAAAAACCTTGGAATCGATCGAAACTGAAAATAAGCAGTCCTGACCACAATAACGTCTCGGATGATACATAGGCCGATAAAACGAGCACATGAACATTTTATTGGCAGAATGGCGCTCCCTCAGGATCGACGTGCACCTCGGTTTATTTCCAGCGGTTCGCCCACTTCCCGTTATCACGATTACTGGCAAACTATCCATAGGAAATGCATGTAGAACGTCCCACCGGGGCCTCCGAAGCAGCTGTGGTACCACTTAGCCGCTGTTCGCATCGAGAAAACTCCTTAGTTAAATCCGCCTCGGGAACGAGGCGAAGAGAAAGATTTATTCAAGGGGAACTTCAGCACTAGGAAGTAGGAAAGACTAGCACCTAATAAACTCGCCCTGAGGTCTTTTCAAGAGAGCTGTAGCAGGAAAGAGTTATGAGGGGCTGACGGAGGATCAGGAGGATTACCGAGGAGCGGGCGCTGAAGGGGAAATGCGCTTTTTGTTTCACTGTCCAGAGTTTTATTCGTCTTCCTCTTCCAAGGAGTTTAAAGCAGGAGTTGCCGTCGGATTTTTAGGAGGTCGCACTCGGGATCAAGTCCGTCGTCGTATTTTTGATTCAGGTCTAAAAAGTACAACAAACTGCAAAAGAACAGAAGAACCGAACACATCTTTCCATCGAATGTCTTTGGCAGCGAGCGCGTCAAGTCTTGCCAGACCAAGAAAAACCAGCAACATTCCGGTACACGCTCGCCGCTCGTTCTCTACGGATGGCAAAGCTTTGAATTAATTATGACCGCTGGTTGAGCCCCGAAAGGACCTTTTCCGAGGAAAAGCTGAAAAGGCTGAAAGCGCGTGAAATTATATTCCCTTTTGTGCTTATGCGCGAAGTATGAAAATCTCCGGGAGCTCAGGCTCGCCGTTTCATGAACATTCAAACGGTAAATTTGAATTCACGCTGCGGGGCTACACTTTACGACCCTCGCGCCGCCTGGATTTCGTGTATCCGGTTATGGAGATGGCCGGATTTTTGTCAACATTATCAAAATTTACGCGTTTTAATATTCAACGAAACTGTGATGAGTACTCGAATTTCTGTTATCAGACATCGCGGTTCCCTTCATAATACATATTACGACCCCAATAACTGAATGGATTTTGGCTAGCACACAAAAAAATCTCATAGGTGTGAAAAGTGGAAACCCAATGCATACAAGCATACCGGGAATCCTCATTTTTTATACTTTCTTAATCCAGATTGGAATACTTGGAATACAAATCATGTATCTATCTTGTCACCATAGGGACAAGTTTTGGCGATTTCTGGAAATATCATTCGAGTGGAACAAGCGAGTTTTGCAGCTCACGTCCTCAATTAATTAATGTATACATCAACGTATGCATTAACATGTACCCATGAACTGAACTGATTTCTGTGCCGATTCCACATATTGAAATTTTATGTCTTTGCTATGGCACACAAACAAAAAAAATCGTCACGAAAACTGTTGACGAAAACTAACTTCCTCATTTTCCAACCCATGAAAATCGTTCACCACTCGTTGGAAAGCCCTCAATTTATCGAATATTTCCATGCCCTGCACACGACCGTGGATGCACGGAAAGCTGAGTTAAACAGAAGACAATGTAGAAGACAATGATACTACAACCGAAACAGTTGTAATATCACAACATGTGTGTTTAATGTACCATGGTTTATTAGGGTGTATATATAGGAATGCTACGTGAAATTGTAGTTGGGTGTTAGAGGTGTTTTCGAGTTCATTTTGAAGTGAATTTTGAAAGTAAACCTTAATTCACAGGATAAAGACATAAAATGTCCCAATGTGTTGCAGACTCGTATGCAAGCGTTTAATGGAGTTTGGGAAGGATTTCTGATTCTATCCCAAGCCTTATCGAATATGCGAAAATTTTATTCATACATGTGGAATCGACACAGAAATCGTTCCATTCAGTTCAGTCCATGCAGGCCAGAACCTTTGTCATTATAATTAATATAGTATCGATCATTCACAATGCCAAGTCAAAGCGCGTAAAAAGTTTAAGAATGTTGGAAATTATATATTTTGTCTAACAACCAGTCATTCTATACGATGACCAGTCCTATTATAATAACACAGGAGATACACTATAAGAGATACACTGATCTAGATTTGTGCTGAATTGTTGGGTCCAGCGAAGCATTGTGAACTAAATCGTACTCCTACGCAGTCTTTACAGCAGCAGCTCTCAACGGGGGCGGTAACACTGTTTCAAGTTTGATGGTTTTCCATGTTGAAACTGAAACTCGTGAGGATCCTCCATAACACCATCGAAGGCGTTGATTTGTAAAGCTCATCGAAACTTAAACACCCATTCCCAGGAAATCACTAAACCTTCACATCTGGCCCTTGTATTTTAAGCCCCTCGTACGAGACGATGCAGAACAACAGGAAAAATGCCTTTGTCAGCCTAAAGGCATTTTGAGGGGAAAAGTACCTTCAAATTGAATGTTGGTCGGTGTAATAATCTATGGAACGTTCCACGGTAACAACAGTCTCGCGTGCTGTAAGTCCGTTCCTATTTTTGATTTTTCCTTCCTATATTCTTTTTTTTCTCTCTCTCTCTTTTTCAAGTTGATGATGTCGAGATGGACGGGTAGATTTTCCGATCTAACCGCAGGAAAAACGCCCTGATGAGGTTCCCATTCATAACAAACGCTTTTCCACGAGCGAGCGTTTTCCTCCTGCCACGAGAGACACGAGAAGGTCAAAAGTCAAGCAGGCACTTGCAGTTCGAGGGGTGCATTCATTTCCAAGAACCCACGAGTGCACTCAGATTGGGGATGGCATATCGAAAGCTGAATATCGACATCAATATCGAAAGAATGGTATCGATTCCAATGGAATATCGGCTTCATAATATCGAAATCAGCCAATATCGATACCAGCCGATATCGTTATCGGTATTAATGTTTTTTGATGTAATAATTATATTCTATTCTATTACATTGTTTTTATTACAGTACCTACTCACTTAGATAGGGAGGGACCTACTTTATTCTTGATTGTAGCTGTTCAAGTACATTCCATGGATCAAGTACTTATACGGAGAAAGTAGTGACCTCAAGAAGTAAGGGAATTTGCCCAACACTTTTTATTCAATGTGACGACAATGGGAAAAAATACAAAATTATTGCACCAACACCAAATCTTTACTTATTTTATTTTAAAACTTTACTTAAATTTACTTATTTTATTGAAATGAAAAATGAAATGAAATGAATTTATTCCTTCATAAATATACATGGCTATCAAAATAAACTAAACTACCATACTCTGTCCCATAATATAAACAGCAAGCCTTAGAACCAGGAACTACCCCACACCAATGAACGCAGTTCTGTGCTGGATGGGGGAGCCGACTCTCGAGTACCGAATATAGGATTATACTATGCGACTGTGCGAACCGATTTCAATCGATTTAAATGATAAGATCACATTCCTTGACATTTTACAGCAGTGAATATCAATACAAGAATCAAACAAATTTCCAACTGGTTACTATTTTAAATTTCATATACTAGTCGTGTAATATTAACTAATATAATTTGTACAATACATCGGTATTGGGACCGTCACTATACATAATATTTTCACACGGTTGATATTCTTGGGAGATGAGCCAGCTGAAAACAGTTTTTTTATACACTGCTCTGGGATGAATAGATGGGTTTCCTATGCTATCAGGTACTATTCTCATCAAAAGAGGCAAACTGTAAAAAATGTGGCATGAAGTAGGTACCTTTTAACCTTGATAGCGGAACAGGAACAACAGATTGGGTGGTAAGACGGAACGAATAAGCCTTACTGAAGCTGTTATTGTAATCAAATTCGCTAGGATGTTTGTGTAAATACAAAAGGGCTGATTTAGCATATATTTGACTTATTGAAAATACTCTAGCAATAGAAAACAGATCATAAGTAGGGAATCTCTTAGGTTGTTTTAAAATGATTTTTAATATTGTCCTCTGCGCTACTGCCAATGAGTTCAGTGTCGATGGAAAAGTGCCTCCCCATGATAGCACGCCGAAACCAAATAAACTCTGCACCAAAGCCGTGTACAAGATTATTAGCGTTTTACAACAGTTTCTAACGGCATGAAAGAGATGACTCATCCCCATGACTTTTTTGGACAGTAATAAAATGTGAGCTCCCCATCTGAGGTCTTCTGGACGGCAGGACTAGTGACGGGCGATACCTATCGATATGAGTATGGTATCGAATCTTTCGATACCAAGTACATTTGGTATCGAATATTTTGATTCGATACTACTATAGGTATCGAGTATTTTTCCCGATATCAGAAGAAATACTCAAATGGATAGTCTCAAAATTACCTACCTAATTTATTCATTTTCGATTTTTACCTTGCGGTATATATTTGCAAGTAACTGGTCTGAGGTAGTTTACCATTGGTACCAATATCACGATCGTTACGAACCTGGCGGATCTTGAAGCAACTAAGGAAGTATCGATTTACCGTTGGCTTATATCGAGACTGGTGTTATAATCGAACACTACCACTATCGTTCTACTCCCGCTTGAATTCAAGTGCAGTTTACGAAATACGAGAAAAGCCTTTAAGCTGCTTTTCCGAGAGTTTAATTCGTTCCGTAACCTTGCTCGTATGTCAATTTGTTGGTATCTCCAAGCGGTTTTCCCCATGAAATTAACTGAAATGCCATTGATCCGTTCCTGAACAGGCCCAAAAATGTGTTTTTGAATAGGAAAAATTTGCAAGGTGTGCGAAAAAATGAGCAAGGTGTGTGAGTAGCTAACATGGCGAGGTATATTATGGGCGTAGTCCATCAACGATGTGCAGCTGTGGTTGACAAATTGACATTCCTGCGTGGAGTAGGGAAGCAGTCCTGTGACGGCTGACTGAACGACACCGTCAATGTCAAGTTTTCCTTCTTGGCCATTCGTTTGATCTTACAACTAACTTTTACATGTAGAAATGCCCTGTTAACCTTGTTGAGAGTAAATAAATTACTTAAGGGTTTAATGGTGTTTTTGACATTTTCATGTCTTTCATATGGCACATAAAAAAAAAAAATCGTCACGAAATTTGCTCACGAAAATTGTCCCAAGTCGCCACAGTGATGATTATGACCATCAGAAGTGAAGTTGTTCGTTATTGGAATTAGGTAGGTACTTTACAGTTTGATATTACTTCCCAGTTTCGGCCCTGATCATCCTAGAAAGCTGATACTCGGTATACAAACTCTTGAGGGAACTCTAAATTCGAATTATGATACGCAAATCACCTGAGTGGCTCCTGAAGCTAGTTTCGGCCGTGATCGTCCTAGAAAGCTGATACTCGGTATTCAAACTGTTGAGGGAACACTACATTCGAATTTTGACACGCCAATCAGCTGAATGGCTACCTTTATGGAATGGACGCTTCACGTGTTTAATTGTTATAACATCTGACTACTAATACACGTGGTGTATTTACGTGGGAAGGGCCTCTGTGTGAGTTATCAAGGGCACTTGTCGCGGTGCGGCACTTAGTCACATGTCGCGGTGCACTAATCATAATTCAGGTGATTTGCGTATCATAATTCGAATTTAGAGTTCGAATTTAGAGCATGAAAATGTTTCAATGTGTTGCAGACTCGTATGCAAGCGTTTACTTTGAATTGATTATCTTTTTCCATCTGTTATTTCAATTTTATTAAAATTTAATTCGCTGTGTGAAAAAGTACTCATATGATTCGATACTCTTCAGTATCGAATATTTTTATCCGATATCTGAGTAGTATAGAATATTTGTTTCGATACTAGTATCGAGTAATGGTATCGAATATTTTGTGGTATCGCCCGATCACTAGGCAGGACTTGCGGCGATCCGAGTCGACCGTCTTTGTCGGATGAGGAGTAACATTGGGGTGGGGGGGAGCAGGGAGAGTGGTGAGAAGAGCGGTGGGAGGAGGAAGGGGGAGGGAGATATGAGGTATGTTCCAACCTGACCAGTTCTTGAACTGGTTCAGGAACTAGTTCTGCGCAGAAGCCATGCGCATGATGAACTGCGTTCCAGCCTGTTTCAGTTCGTGAACTCAGTGCAGACAACGCGTTCCACCGCGGCCAGTTCATGAACTCAGTTCAGCTCAGTTCGGGAACTTCTTGCACTGAATTGAGATGAGGGTTGAGAACTCGAACTGGAAAGGTAACAGTGATCTCACGTTATAACCTCCCACAAAATCATTTGACTTCCTGAGTTTCACGGGAGAAGACGTAGTATAGTAGGGTTTTCTGTGGGAGAAGAAGGGTCCAGTTTGTTTTGTGTCTTTTATTTGTGGTTCTCGTTTTTAGCGTATTCTGGTACGTAAGTGTTCATATCTCGACAAGATAAAATCATATCATAAAATAATTTATCATTTAAATCATTTTATCATAAAATCATATCTCGTAAGATAAAATACGTCTAAGTACAGTACCTTTAAAATAAATAATTTATCAGAAAACTGTAAAGATAAAATTATAACCCACGAAATGAAAGATAGTTGGTGAACATGCGTGTATTTTCAAACCAAATAATTTTTGAATTAGGCACCTACTTAAATAAATTAGATTGAAATAAAGTGCATTGTTTGAATGGAAGTCAACTTGGCCGACATTAAAATTAATTATAGGCAAACGATATAATATGAACAATGTTGCAGTTTCAATTTAATTGAAAATTGCTTCAATTTGTCCACTGATTAATTTTGGTTTATTATCTTCGATAATGAACCATTGGAATCTCCAAAGAAAAAAAAATTTTAACCCCCCCCTCAAAATTTGTTGGTTTACGTTTCAAGATACGTAGATTCAGAAAATCGAATAAAGAAAAACTCTGCAAATTCTTGACACAACGGTTCATTATCTTCTTTGTACAGATCACCCTTCTGTCTAGATCACTAGGTCTAAATGTCTAGATCCTAAATGTTAGATTAATTATTATTATCAATTATCACTAATTATTAACAATTTTATCAAGTACCTAGTGAAAATTATTATAATTTATTGTTAGGTATTAATAATTCGTATTTATTATTAATAATAATTATTATTAATTATGATTAATTAATACGATATAATTCTGGGGTTTTTAATACTACGTCGGTAATAATTTTTCTATAAAAGAAGTACCTACCAACAAACATTCGAAATTACCTTCATTTCCGTAGCACGAAACACACCTCAGAAATTATAATTATTAGTGATAATTCATAATAATAATTAATCTAACATTTAGGATCTAGACATTTAGACCTAATGATCTAAACAGAAGGGTGATCTGTACAAAGAAGATAATGAACCGTTGTGTCAAGAATTTGCAGAGTTTTGAAGGTGTTCAGAAACGCGTAAGCATATAGTTTTTAGAACTATATTAAAAATAAATATTCAACAATTCCCGCCGCCACCCGGTAGTCCACAGTACAAGAATCTCTTTTTTTTTACAGAAGGAGCAGACCTCTGCTTACAGTTATTCTTGTTTTAAAGAAGTTACTTGAATTACGGTCAATGCTAGATACATTCCAGTTTCTAGTCCTAGACCAAGTCAATTAATTAACCAAGACCGTTAAATGGGATTCTGAAATTCGGAATTTCAATTCGGAAATTGTTGAGTTCTCATATCTGATAGCGATAGAAGAAGAAGGTTACTCTGATCAAAACCGCCCTCAGCGCTACCTGCCGGAATAGTTCGGGTCGTTCCAGCCATGCAGTTCACGAACCCAACAGTTCTTGAACTCATCCCCACTACTCCTGAACTGGTTCGTGAACTCAGTTCATGAACTAGGTCAGGTTGGAACATACACATGATGAGAAGATTGCGGGGTGGAAAAGGGGGAGGCGTCTGCCACCTAATAAAGTGACCCCTTTAGCCACCGACGACAACTGGGGGGCGGCGATGGGGGAGGGGGGAGACCCCGAGTGCCGCCTGGACGGAGTCGACCTTAAGGGCGGTTTGGAGGAGGAGGTGGCGAGAGTTGGAGTTGGAGGAGTCTCCCCCCTCGCTCCACTAAAACTCACCTCTCCCCCCTTCTCCGACAACCGTCAGAATCAACCGTCACTCACACTCCCCTCCCTCCCCCCAATCGCTCCACTTTCCACCCCGTCACCAACACGACCCACTCATCACTCAACTATTTCCAGACCGCACAAAACACCTCCCTCCCACACACACACACGCTCCCTCACTCCCTCTCCAGTGACCTCTAGAAACTACCGCCCGCCACCGCTAACTCCGCTTCTCCCCTTAACTCCGCTTCCGCTTCCCAACCCGTTAATCTCACCTTATCCGCTCCGAGAGTAACTCACTCGGTGACCACTCAACTAATTGTGCCGAATGAGAAACATTTTCCGATTCGAGACGATCCCTTTTCTATCAACGTCCAACTTGAGGGTTAACCACCTCCAACAAGATTGATCGACCTTTAAAAATTAACTTTTCTCTTTTCCCATCAGAAGACGTTGTCAATGAAATAAAGATTGATAGTCTTCAAACCGCAACGGAAGGTCAAAAAAATCCAAAAATACCTCCAACAGCCACAACAGATTTCAAAAGCTCACTGACGAACTATTTTTAAAAAATCCACAGTCATGCATCATGACTACAAAATCGAATTTTCAAAGAAACAACTGGTTTTATGTAAAAGATCTCCATTTTACTGGTTCGATAACACCTCAGTTGATAGATTTTTCAACGCTGAACATGACGGTGAAGTCAGAATTTCGATATCTCATTCCGTTATCAGAATAGAGCAGATGAACCGTGAAGAACATCTCAAGTAACAACCACGTTTCTTCAACATATCGAGGGTCTCACGGCAACTTCCCACATCGTCATTTTGGCGACTTTTCAGCAGAGCCAAAAAACCATCTGCCAATGACTATTTTTACTGACTAATTCAGTAAAATAAATCGTGAGATTTTGAGTTCCCTAACTTAGGTACCTAACTTATACTTAGTTAGATCGATCCTCCGGGAGAAGACGCTTCGAATGGTATGCATAGGTAAGTAACTCATTTTGGTCAAAAGTGACGATGTGGGAAGTTGCCGTGAGACCCTCGACATGATTTTTTTTTTTGTCTTTCGGCAGTGAATTCACTTAATTTTGCAGTGATTTTCGAAAATTGTTAAAACACGAATTTCCGAAAATCACTGCAAATTAACTGAAGCTATTAAAGCTTCCTTCTAGTGCTAATAACTGACTGGATAGTAGGGATGGCCATCGACAGTCGATAGTATCAAAATATCGATATTCTCCATCGATCTTTTCCATCAATATATCGATATTTTTTTCATTCGAACATCAAACATTTCCAAAATTCTTGAGACGAATGAAAAAAATGTGAGTTTAGTGTGAGTTAGTGTTGTGGGTGATCTACTAGAGCTTTCTACTAGTTCCATGGACGTTCTAACCTTCATGAGTAAATTTCACTAAATTTGTCTATCATGGCGTCGGCCTTGACAGGAAAATGGAAAGAAGAAGAAGGGGAACCCTTTGTGTTGATTTTGATAAGGGTGAGTGTAGGTGTCTTGGTCGTAATTTACGTTTAATTGGTCTGTGTCGTAAACATACGTATGTTTAAATAGGTATGAAAACTGTAGTAGAAAACTCATTGCCAGAAAATTGATATTACAGTTGGGCTTAGTTACATAGTTTTTTCATTGAATGTTGTTTTAAAGTATCGATACTGAGCTGTACGACAAATATCGTTATCGATACCTTACCTTCGATACTATCGAATATCGAAATATCGATATATTGGCTAGCGATGGCCATCCGTACTGGATAGGGAAACCAAAATATCCCCCTTGTAGAGAGAAAGAAGGTGGTGAACGTTTTTGACATGAATGTGTCTTTGCTCTGGCCTCCCCCCGATGTTGTGTAACGATTTTGTGACATCCGCCTTTCACATGAATTTCACGTACAACCAATCCGTAACTAAGTAATTGTAACTCCGCCTGTGTGCCAGTGTTGCCAGATGAAATATCTCAAAATCCCTACAATAGTATAAAAAAAATCCCTACATCCCTACGAGCTTCAAGAAAAATCCCTACAAAAATCCCTACGCTTTCAGAAAGTCGAAAATCTCTATTTACTGACTCAAGAAAAGGAAAAATACTGACACTATTTTCAAACGACTTAATAACGACTTAAGATCAATAGAAACAGAACAACGAAATCACTTAGGTTGACAATTCAAGTAGGTAGGTAACACATTTTATCGTAATATCAACCATAAAGGTAACAAATAAAGGTAAAGGAAGAATCAAAGCATGGACAAACGAAGTGGTCTCACTAGAATAAATGTAGGAACTAGATGCAAAGTTTGAGGACGGTAAATTTGAACTCACAAAGAAGCTCCCTGAATAGTTCAACCAAAAACAAGAAAAAAAATATATCAAGGTAGGTAGTTATTGAATACCTATTTATGAAAAGAAAGGGATAATTATATGGTGGGGGGAGGTCTCTGAGTTCTCAAGAAAAGAAATGGAAAATTAAATTGGGAGGAGGGGTCTCAGAATATTTAGGAAAACAAATAGACAATTAAATCGGGGAAGGGGGGTCTCACTCGTATAGCACCGAACTAATGAACAACTTAAAATGTACTATGATCACCTTATCACAAGTTTGACATCCCTAATCTCTACCTAATGGTGGTGCGGTGGGATTCCCAATTTTTCAGTCCTCCTTGCGATGGTTGTTTATAAAAAGTGTTTGTTGTAGTTTCACTTTTCCACTCCAAGAGAGTAGCTGTTGTTCATTTGAGATCTAAGGTTGGTACTGTTGTTCACTCATTGTCTTGACCTACAGTTCCTTTTACACTGGGAAAAAGGAACAATATTTTCCCTTATTAAAAAAAATTCAAAAATCCCTACAAAACGCCTTTAAAAAAACAATCCCCCCCTACGCCGTATTTTGGTTTGAAAATCACTACAATAGGGATAAATCCCTACATCTGGCAACACTGCTGTGTGCATCCCATGGGATGCACGGTAATCGTTCACCGCTTGCTGGCATCGTCAGATTTTATAGAATAGTTTCATGTTAACCGGACGCACGAACCTTCAGTGGCAGAATCTGATGAACTGTACAGGATGAAAAAATGAGGGTAAACAATGTAGTCAGCAACACAACCTCGAACGGTTCCAGTTATCTATAGTTAGTAATTCGGCGGATATGAGTTTGCGGATAGGTACGAAATGAGGTTTGAAATTCGCGCTTGACAAGGTTGACAAGGGAACCAGAGGTATTTGGAGCTTGCGCATTTTGTTCTTGAGAGCAGCTGAGGAATGGAATAAAGAAAGTCAATATGCCCAAATATGTCATTTAGGCCATGTCATTCTGTACCATTTGATGTAGGCAATGTTGACCAGCCATATCTCAGGTAGGCCTTGTTGCCACTTCACCCTGGATATTTTTTCCCCTGTCTTGACGTGATTGTGTCTAATTTGATGATATTTATTCAAGAGGGAAATATAACCGGAAAATCATTTATACAACATGAATAGGGAGGTGAGTAAAATACAAAAAGGAAACAATTCTTGTTATAACGGTGTAAAGGAAGTCGAAAACGACTCTGAAACCGGCACGTTACGCTCGACTCACAGGACTTTGGGAACTGAGAGGATGTGCAGGGAAGATGGAAGAGGAAACAGGAAAATCCGGAGGGTTGAAATAAACTGTGACAAAAAATGGGGGATATCGCCGGAAACCGGAAGAGCGAGGTAAATTCGGACTGAGGGTTATAACAGGCAACACTGTACCATGCAGGCGTTGGGCGTGGGGTTGATTCAAAATGGCGATTCCGGAGATACGCACCAATGGATAACTGAAATGGTACACGTGTGCCAAGTGCGGTTTCGATCGAAATCGAAATTTTTGAAGAGATTGGGTCTGCACGGTCTCATTTAGTAGAAACACATGCGAAACCTGTGAATAACCAGGTGTAGACATGTGATAAGCCCCAGATAGCTCCGTACTTAGAGGATCAGACCCTCACAGAGCCAGTTACCAACTCCCGTGTAATCGAACAGCACCGTCCAGATATCGTGGGTTAATTGGTAAAAGTGACTAAGTAACCTTTTACAAATTTTAAGGAGAGCCTTCCAAAGTTCAACCACCAGGTCACCTTACTAAACGAAAGCACTCACTACTTTTATTATTCAATGTAATGAAGTATTGTTTATTAGCGAATATTCGAAGAGAAGGAAGCTATTGTTTTTGGTCCAAAAATTTTAAAACTCGAAAGAGTTTTCATACAAAAATTCGTTCGGTCCCCTTTTTCCATTCTCTGAATGAAAACCTCGCATTTAATCGACTGAAGGATCAAATTTCGGCGGAAAATCAATTTTGTCCCTTCTAGAAGCCGGTACGACCTCTTTTATGATAGAATCAGTGATTACGTCGTATCTTGTCAATCTCCAAGACACAAGTTCGTCACAGTTATCGACCTTACGAGCAGTTTTTAAGAGATAAGTACCTATTCGAAGAACTGTGAAATTGAAGCGTAGCTGGTACTTCATGAGGTTATTGAAGAGTTTTGAATTCTTCAACAAGAATCAGCGAGGACTATAAGTAATTTCGGGATCGATTTGTCGTCGTATCTCACGGTAGGTACTTTAAATATGAAAACCTCCCAACTGGGAATTGATCCGTTTTTTTTTTTTTTACTCTGCTGCATAATTACCCATTTTTGAGTTACGAGGTTATCATCATACAGAGACACCGCAACAAGGGGGTAAAAATATCCAAAATCAAAACAATCTCAACCAACCGCTCGTTTGAAATTTGATTGATGACCCACTCACCTCCGTTACCGACAAATTAGTTGCACTCTTGGATCTGAACGTTCCCACACGGAAATGCTAAGTATTCGAGGTTGTTTCTTCTTTTTTTATCTTTTTTTTACGACACTGCTCAAAGTTATCATTCATCAAGATTCGCGTGCACGAATATTCCGCTATCCGAGAGGCTGGAGCTCCATCCCAGGAGATTTATGACCTCCAGTGAAGAGCTCGGGAACGTTTTCTCATCCGTTATCACCCCATCATTTTCATCATATCAGTCTTCGTTGTCCTGCATATCAGTTTCTTGTGTGTTTGCACAACTCCTGAGAGGAGTCTAAATGTGAATAAGACTATTTCAAACGGAACACTTGAGCTTCGTTGTTAGTATTGGTCATCATTTTGGTCCGAAACCCACTAGAAAAGTTCCTGACCATGTCGGCATCACCCAACCGTTGCTGAAGAAGGCTCTGCATAGAAAAAGCTTCGTTCAGTTAACCCAAATTTAAAATGGTATTCTCAGAACTACCTGCATTGCTACATGCTTACTCTCTCCTGAAAACATGCCCGGATAGTTATGATAAAAAAACCCAAACAAACCTCAGAATGACCCCAAAAGCTACCGGCCCATCAGCTTGCGCCAGCTGTTAGCAAAACTACTTGAACGGCTAATTCTACTAAAACTGCTACGCTACCTCGTACTGGGGCGTCCACGTGTGACTTGGAGAAGATCTGTGGAGACAGAGGCTGCCCGGGTTGGGAAGTCATGGCAGGAGGTCAAGGCGTTGGCAGGAAACAGAGAGGGATGGTGAAACTGCGTTGAGGCCCTATGCTCTTCTTAGGAATAGCAGGAGATACCTAAGTAAGTTGTAGGTCAAAGGTCTGCTCCTTATCAACTATGAGCGCTCTTCCATGGTTGATGCCAATGGCAACAATCACGACTATCCTACTAGGTTTCAGCTATCTGGTAGACGTGAACGCCAGACCTAGTTTAGCACCAATTACTAGGAGCACTGGTTACTTGATCTCAGTCCTTCAGTGCACCTTCAACTCACATCCAGAACGGTTAATCGAGGGCCTACTGAAGTTGTTTTACGGAGAAGGCCCCAAAACGTTACGCTCCAGACCTTTTGACCCGCATTTCTATCGACGTTTCGGACTCATTTTCATTTCGAGGTTCTTGTCGTTTCAACGTTTGAAATCTCCGAAATTCAGAAGCCGGAAACCAAGTCGAATGAAAGGACTTGAGAAAACTGCAATGAAGGAGTCTGAGGATCGGAAGAAGTGTCAAAGCGAGCGCTCGCCGAGCCTTCGCTCTTCTTTTTCAGACGGAATTTCTCGCTCCCCGTTCCAATTCCCTTTTTCGCTCAGGAGCCCGCGTTCCTTCTCACTTCACCTTCCCCCCCGCGCGCAAGTTTGAGAATTAAACTCTTTGTCGGGAAGGCGAAAATAACTTGAACGGTCCATTGAAAATGTGGGGCAAGCGACTTTTTCCTATGAAAAGGCGAGTTGTCGAGAGGTTTTCGGAGGGACGTTTCCGCGAGTCTCTTTCTTGGGCCTGAAGATGAAAACTCTTCGAAGTTGTTGGCAAGCAATTTTCTCCTCAATCCGGGAGTCTTAATGGATTAGAAAATGATTGAGGGTGTGACAGGGAGGTTGTCGATAAACGTCCCGTATCGGAGAATCGGGGGTAATCGAAAGAACGGAGGTGTTCAACACTTGCGACTTTCAGTTTTCGGTCGCTAAACTGCCGTTTACAGTATATTCCTCTTGGTGAATTATCCTGAGTCAACCATCATTGTCAAAACGTTTGTTTACACTCCGTTCGATCGGTCTAACCAAAATACGTTAATTTTTCAATAAATAAGTCTTGTCAGCCTGCAACATCGAGTTTGGTGATCAAGGTCATTGTAATTCATCTGACATTTTTAATTCTAGTGAATGTATGGAGAAAGTCGACCATCACATACCTTGGCCTTAAGCTAAACCAGTGGACGGCAAACTTATTTGCTCTAAATTTTTTTATCGTTTTAATTTGCATATATAATACGCAAATTGAAACGATAAAAAAATGAGAATAAAATCTGTTTATAAATATTGTAAACTTTTATCATAATTTTAGACATTCAATAAAAGCTGCTGTAACCCGTACCACCCAGAAGATAACCTGAAAGTTTTCGTTACGTCTTCTTATTTTAATACAATGAATATGATATATTATATTTATCATATTTGACATATTTATTAGAATATGGCACATGTATTAAAATAAATGTTTCACAACGTCGTGTACTTACGACTTTGGACCAATAGATATACGTTAGTTTCTTCGACAATTCGCTAAACGTTGTCTTATGGATTAATAAGTAGTATTAGTTATCAGTATCAATTGCGATATGTTTATGTAACCCTTGAACTCAATCCCAGGTTAAATCATACTAATTAAGTACGCCTAATTCTGGTCCCATAGCTTGAGGCAAAAGAAAATCTTTCTACTGAGAGTGAAGTTTACAGAAATTCTTTTGAATGGTTATGAAAGGGTATAGTTTACTTTTTGTGTAGATGAATATCTGGGATTACTTTTCGTAGTCTTCATCAACTGGATAGTGAATAACAAAACCTTCTATCTTGTGATTAAGCCAACGAATGGGGAAAAGGAAAAAAAATTGGGAATCGAAAAAAAATTCTAACGAAAGGAAACCGAATGAAACTACGAATAGATGGCGGCTGAGGGGAGTGGGGGTGAGGCATTCAGCGAGAAAACCCTTCGATCCGGACAATGGAAGAAAATTATTCGGTTGGTTCAATTAAGTTATAACAAGGAGCCGACAGGACGTAATGGGAAGCAAACCAGTTATAGGGCGAGATAGGACGCGACCTCGCATCTACGTTTAAAGGGGGTTGAGAATGAAAATGGTCATAATAGGAGATGGTCGAATCGTCGAATCCGTGGCCAACGGGAGAAAAGGCAGAGACGCGATGGCGGGGCTTTGATTTTCAATCATTGAACATGAGACTTTTAGGTCAGCGTTTGAATTATTTGATAATGATTAAGAATAATTATTTGCAACAACCGCAAATAATTACGGTATAATTATCGTCTTATTATGGTTCTGCATTACGGTTGTACTATTATTGTACAACCGTCATGCAGAATTTAGAGGAGTTTTAAGGGGAAGAAAGAACCTATAAATTCTGACAAGTGACACCTCTTTTTAAAGGTTCTTTCACGCTGAACACGACGGTGAAGTCAGAACTGCGACATCTTATTCCGCCTTCAAACTGGAGTAAATTTAAGCTGAAGAAACGTGGTCTGCTTTAATCTGATAACGGAATGAGATATCGCAATTCTGAGTTCACCATTGTGATCAGCGTTGAAAATTCTATAAACTGAGGTGTTAAACGGCTAATAATAGGGAAACATTTTGTTATAAAACCAATAAAATGGAGACATTTCACATAAAATCAGTTTCGTCGAAAATTTGCTCTTGTAGCCATGCTGCATGACTGGATTTCCGGTTCCTTACTATTAATTTGAGTTGCAACAACGTAGGTATAAGAACATACTGAACAACATCTGACCTATTGCAAGCAAGTACATCTTGCCTGGACTGCAAGCAGCTGCAGAGCTTCTTAGGCCGATTCCAATGTGGTTTCTTACTATTTAACAGCCGCATCATCAGCAAAGTGTGCTGTCTCTATTGACTGTGTTCCAACCAATCCTCCATTTATCAGTATGTCACAATCTGTATTTTGTCCTCAAGCTACGCTACATCGTGATTTGTATTCGGTACATTGCATACGGTGAAATTGCTCGCCGGATCCGATGGTGAATCAGTTTTGAGATACGGCTATCGAACGATAAGTTTGTCGAAATGATGCTTCAGTTTTCCCTTCATGAGGTAATTCTGGATTCGCACTTTGTTGTGGCGGGTCATGTGTGGATAGTGAGATTCTATCGCTCGTTGGGGTCCGCAGTAATAACTGGTCTTCACGTGAAAGCAGTTTCCGGTACCGCCCGCTCACCTCAAAACTTTCCGTAATTTCCCTCGTTTTCCTCACACACGTCTCCACGCCAGCGTAGTCTACTCACAACCACGCGCCCAATCTACATCGTAAGGGCGAAGGCTTTACGGTTACGGCAATGCCCAATATTTTACGTTGATCATAAAATAAACAAGCGACGTTCTCGTTTTCGCGAATCCCGGAGCGTATTTTAGTTGGACCGTTAAAAACGCATCAGAGCCGCCACCAATTTGTTCGTGAGTTACGGCCTCGACTTCCTTCCCTCATCGTCGAGTATGAATATGTGCTAGAGCGCCGTGATGTACCGCCACTTCAACCGAATCGAAAACCAACTAACTTTGCAGTGTGATTTCATGGTAACTCACTCAATGCGCTCACGCCGCACAGTGGGCGAAACCGCTTATTTAACTGGACAAAGTCTATAACTCCTTCGAAATGCGTTTGTGATGGTATTTGGTGTAGAATGAGATGAAAAACCAGTCATGCAGCAAGAGCTAATGAGCGCATTATATAACTATTTTATAACAACTTTATAACTTTTACAATTGTTTATGATTGGTGACGTTTTTATAAGGCGTTTTGCGCTGACACGAATGTACCGTATTTTTCTACACTTAAGACAGTAATTCTCACTGAAAAATAAATAAAACCCTCTTTGAAGTGATTCTGACCCTTAATTTTCTAAATTTGACCTCTGTAGGATATTTTCTTCGGTTCTGGAGGCACTGTTTACCGGTTTTCACACATGAAGAATGGCTCTGAGGTCAATCAAAATTCCACAAAAATTCGAAATGGGCTCTCCTTTTCATTGGGAGCCATCGGTGACCTTAAAAACACCAAAAATCTTACGAAAAACGGGACGAGAGGGGACGAAAAAGTGGTTGAACTTGATATTTTTGGGCTGTATAATCAACTGAAAAAGGTTTCATCATGGAACAAACTGGAACTGTTTTTTTGAGGCACTATTTTCAAACAGAATAGGTTTCAAAATGCATGAAAATGGCTACATGTGAAAAGTGTAGACTTTCTCTCTGATCCGTACATCACAGGTCTGATAAGTGCCATATAGGGACGAATCTGCCTTCTGATATAAAAGGTGAGATACTGTCAAGCGTCCAAAATACATAAATTCAGTAAGTGACAATCAAAATAATATTTTATGAGAATAAAATTAATAAAACCTTGTCCTAATAAACTAAAAATCCACATTCATGCAGCATGGGTATAAGAGCAAATATTTTATGAATTAACTGGATGTATGTAAAATGTCTTCATTTTTCGGGTTTTATAACAAATTCTTTTACAAAGTCTATTTTTTTGCGAAGTAACACCTATTTATAGAATTTTCAACGGTGAACGCGATGAAGAGCAGAATAACTACGAAGAACATCTCAAGTATCAGCCACGTTTCTTCATCTTGAAAGTGCTCCAGTTTGAGAGCGGAATAAGATATCGCAAGTATAGTTTCACCATCGTTAAAAAAAAGCCTTTAAAATAAGGTGTCACATGTTTCATTTTGGGAATTGGTGGGTAGCAATCCCCCGTAAAACTCCCTTTCGATTGCCAAGACGGAGTTTTTGTGCAAATTAGAACTTTTAATCTTAACTCAGTTCAGTACCTTTTGGCAGTGGATTCAGGATGGTCTAAAACAGATTTTGGTATAAAAACTCTTCAGAAATTCGAGTTTTAAAAATTTTGGACCAAGAACAATGCCTCTTCTTCGAAAATTCGCTGAAAGAGTCTGAAACAGTTCCAGCAACAATAGTACTCTTATTGGCCAAATATATTAGATGTATGTGCGGTTTGTAGCAACTATCTGCCTTCTAATCATAGGGCTAATTCATCAGCCCACTCAAAATAGTACAGACCACTCTTATTCGATGTTAAACAGAAAATACTTGAAAGTGTAGTAGTAGGGAACGATTATGCACTTAACCGGCCTCTGGTAAAAGTTGTTACTGTAACTGCGTAGATCCTTCCGTAGGTACAGGAAAAACGATTCAGTCAACCCACTTACGAGCCGGCAGGACCCGAAATCGGCCTTAAAGGCCGATTTACACGAGTAGAGTAAACGGTAGAGTAGAGTGGTAGAGTAGAGTGTCCTACTTGCACTCTACTCGTGTAAATGTTTTCAGTAGAGTAGAGTTCACTCTACTGACTAGTAAACGGTAGAGTAGAGTACTCTACCACTGTGGTAGAGTGACTCTACTCTACCATCTCCCCCACCACCAGAAATTGGACTCTCCTGTTAACTCGACTGCCTACTCTACCAATGTAAACAGTTTTGAGTAGAGTAGAGTGAAATCACAAGAAGAAGAAGATGGAGGAATGGGGATAAAATCCATGATAAGGTGTGATAAGGTGTCATAAAGTAGTACGATCCTAGATGTTGTGATGATAGGAGAAGCTCCTTTGAGTCGTTTCAAGAACAAGAAGAAACAGTGAGGTGAAAAGTTCAAAAAGTGAGGTGAAACAATAATAAAATGAAGTGGACTGAAGAAGATACTCTGCGGTTCGTTGAGATTTATCAGGAATATGAATGTTTGTGGAATAAAGCCTGTCGCGAGTACAAAGATAGAAACAAGAGGAGATTTGCCGAAGAAGAGATGGTGAAGAAAATTCAGAAAGATGGTTTCGGTGTGAATGAGTTGAAACAAAAAATCAAGAATATCAGATGCACTTACAACCAGGAAGTGCTGAAAGTGAAGAAAACTAATAAATCAGGCACTTCTCCAGACGACGTGTACACTCCTTCCGTAAAGTGGTTTACTATAATGGATAGTATGATGAAGGACTCGAAGATTATGAAGGACGACGAAATAATTGTAAGTACCTCAGCTAAGTGAATAATTATTTTATTGTAAATAAATGATACATAATGAGGTGTCCGACCAAACAACGGATCCAATATTAACTAAGCAGGTAAGGTAATCTGTAGACCGAGCGCTTCCCACAGTTAGAGAAAATAAAAAAATAAGAAGATCCACATATTCGACATAGTGACAAATAGAGATTCGCTGGGATCCCTGCCTTTTATTGAATCCTATCATCTTGCCACGGCACAGCACCCTCACCGTTGAAGTAATTTTTGAATTTATCCCTCATGTTTTTTGCCAACTGCGTTGATCTCACTGTGTTCCTTTGTAAACTGCGCAATTCTCGTATTGATGATCTCCAATCGGCTGGAATTATCTCTCTAGTTTCCCTGTTTTCGTAATCAGTCGAACCTAGTTGAAAATATGTAGCAGAGTACGTCAGACGCAACCAGTTATGAAGAGTGCACGCAGCAGCAACTAGTTTCTTGACAGTACTAACTTTTAGGTTTATTTTTTTCTGAAACACAGCAAACCTACTCGCCATTATGCCAAAAGCATTTTCAACAATTCTTCTTGCTCGGCTCAACCTGTAGTTGAAAATGAGTTCCTCTTTTGTCAGCGGTTCCCGGTACCTAGTGTAGGGTTTCAACAAGTACGTCTTTAAAGGGAAAGCGTCATCCCCCACTATAAAGAAGCCATCTGGTAGGAGTCCAGCTTCCAAGGATGCTGCAAGTTTGCTGTGTTGAAATATGCCTCCATCTGAATTTGATCCTTTTGCTCCTACATTGAAATATCGAAAGCAATAATTGTGATCGACTACTGCCATCAAAACTACACTGTGGGCGCCCTTATAGTTGAAGAATTCGCTGCCGCTACACTGTGGAGCTTGAATTTCGATGTGTTTTCCATCGATTGCACCACAACACATGGGGAAGTTCCAAATATTTTCAAATCCCTCGGCAATTGTTTTCCACTCTTCATGATTGCTGGGGACCTACAAACATAAAATCAATTAAAATCTTCGTTATATAGGTATTAGTTATAACATTTTTATCGTCAGTGAATATTTTATACACCTATTAATAGTATTTTTTTACATTTATTTTAGGATGCCATACAAGACGCCAGCCATTCACTGCAAGAAAACAGCCAAGATCAGGCTATACAACAAGAGGACCCTGGAAACTTCTTCCCACAGGCCAGCTCTTCCTCTACACAAAACAGATTCACTGGTCCTTCACCCAAGATTGTAGCAAGGCGTACGAACAAGCGTCTAAACGGTTTGACTGAAGCTGTGCAGGAGATGCGTAAGGTGCACGACTCACTCTCGAAAAATGAAGGGTTCGTCACCGACAATGACAATGAAGCCTTTGGAATGTTTGTTGCATCAAGTTTAAAAAAGTTGCCTCCACGTGAATCGATTTTAGCCCAGGGTGAGATTCAACAAATTTTGCAACGGTATAGACTGTATGCAATTCAGCTACCTACTGCTGGGTGGAATTCGTCGCCAAGTCATTCCTCAGCCTCAACCCCAAGTGATGATTTCACTGTTCTTCAGCCGCCTGCTGACAACAGGGACATAATTATCAGTGACCCCCGCCAACAACCCACTACAGGTTCGACCCAAGATACTCCTTCGATTCTCGAAGAAGCTTGGGCCTTGGCATAGAATTGTTTACTACGTTCACTTTTTATTATTATTTGATTATTAGTATAATTTCTTTCGAGCTTCCATTTCATTATTTCTTTCAAGTATTATGGTGGGGACCGTTACCTTTTATGCGTACCGTATTTTTCAATTTATGACGGCCGTATAGGTAGGTAGTGCTTTTGTAACAGCTTTCGAAATACAGGCTCAAGCAATGGCTACCTACTATGTTTGAATTTTTACTTTTAAACCCTATTCAAACCCTATATTGAAGCATGTGAACAGAATATTTTTTGTACTTACCTTAGTAAAATCCTGTAGGCATGCATAAATAGCATCACAGACTCCAGGAATGAAATTGGAAATTGCCGGTTTAGAGACCCTGTACTTGTGCTGAAGGGTACGGAAGTTGTTGCCTGTGGCAAGGTAGTCCAATGTCACCTCTAACATTACTTTCGGGCTTATGGCATCCCTCATTACAGTGTCCTGACGTCGGATCAAGGGCGAAACTAGTTCCAGCAGCTGTTTGAAAGCCTGGGGAGGCATCCTCATTGCAAGAGTGTACTCCTGTGGGTCTTCAAATAAGAGTTCTTTCAGCAGAGTGGCTGATGCTCCGTGGGTTTCTCTCCGACCGATCCAATTCCTCACCCACTCCCTTTTTTCTCTCCTTTCGTCCTCCCTCAACATCTCTTCCAACTCATCCACCAACAAACCCGACACTTTTAATAAACTTTTCCTCACTTTTCGGATGTTCCTGTTTCTGTTCGCCATTTTCGACAGAATTGAGTTGAAAAAACAACCAACGCAGCTCTCGGCGATTCGCACTCTACTGACGTGTGAACGACCCAAGGTGATGACGCGGTAGAGTAGAGTAGGCGGTAGAGTGGTCGGTAGAGTGGAGAGGACTCTACTCTACCATTTACTCTACTCGTGTAAATCAGGCCGATTTACACGAGTAGAGTAAACGGTAGAGTAGAGTGGTAGAGTAGAGTGTCCTACTTGCACTCTACTCGTGTAAATGTTTTCAGTAGAGTAGAGTTCACTCTACTGACTAGTAAACGGTAGAGTAGAGTACTCTACCACTGTGGTAGAGTGACTCTACTCTACCATCTCCCCCACCACCAGAAATTGGACTCTCCTGTTAACTCGACTGCCTACTCTACCAATGTAAACAGTTTTGAGTAGAGTAGAGTGAAATCACAAGAAGAAGAAGATGGAGGAATGGGGATAAAATCCATGATAAGGTGTGATAAGGTGTCATAAAGTAGTACGATCCTAGATGTTGTGATGATAGGAGAAGCTCCTTTGAGTCGTTTCAAGAACAAGAAGAAACAGTGAGGTGAAAAGTTCAAAAAGTGAGGTGAAACAATAATAAAATGAAGTGGACTGAAGAAGATACTCTGCGGTTCGTTGAGATTTATCAGGAATATGAATGTTTGTGGAATAAAGCCTGTCGCGAGTACAAAGATAGAAACAAGAGGAGATTTGCCGAAGAAGAGATGGTGAAGAAAATTCAGAAAGATGGTTTCGGTGTGAATGAGTTGAAACAAAAAATCAAGAATATCAGATGCACTTACAACCAGGAAGTGCTGAAAGTGAAGAAAACTAATAAATCAGGCACTTCTCCAGACGACGTGTACACTCCTTCCGTAAAGTGGTTTACTATAATGGATAGTATGATGAAGGACTCGAAGATTATGAAGGACGACGAAATAATTGTAAGTACCTCAGCTAAGTGAATAATTATTTTATTGTAAATAAATGATACATAATGAGGTGTCCGACCAAACAACGGATCCAATATTAACTAAGCAGGTAAGGTAATCTGTAGACCGAGCGCTTCCCACAGTTAGAGAAAATAAAAAAATAAGAAGATCCACATATTCGACATAGTGACAAATAGAGATTCGCTGGGATCCCTGCCTTTTATTGAATCCTATCATCTTGCCACGGCACAGCACCCTCACCGTTGAAGTAATTTTTGAATTTATCCCTCATGTTTTTTGCCAACTGCGTTGATCTCACTGTGTTCCTTTGTAAACTGCGCAATTCTCGTATTGATGATCTCCAATCGGCTGGAATTATCTCTCTAGTTTCCCTGTTTTCGTAATCAGTCGAACCTAGTTGAAAATATGTAGCAGAGTACGTCAGACGCAACCAGTTATGAAGAGTGCACGCAGCAGCAACTAGTTTCTTGACAGTACTAACTTTTAGGTTTATTTTTTTCTGAAACACAGCAAACCTACTCGCCATTATGCCAAAAGCATTTTCAACAATTCTTCTTGCTCGGCTCAACCTGTAGTTGAAAATGAGTTCCTCTTTTGTCAGCGGTTCCCGGTACCTAGTGTAGGGTTTCAACAAGTACGTCTTTAAAGGGAAAGCGTCATCCCCCACTATAAAGAAGCCATCTGGTAGGAGTCCAGCTTCCAAGGATGCTGCAAGTTTGCTGTGTTGAAATATGCCTCCATCTGAATTTGATCCTTTTGCTCCTACATTGAAATATCGAAAGCAATAATTGTGATCGACTACTGCCATCAAAACTACACTGTGGGCGCCCTTATAGTTGAAGAATTCGCTGCCGCTACACTGTGGAGCTTGAATTTCGATGTGTTTTCCATCGATTGCACCACAACACATGGGGAAGTTCCAAATATTTTCAAATCCCTCGGCAATTGTTTTCCACTCTTCATGATTGCTGGGGACCTACAAACATAAAATCAATTAAAATCTTCGTTATATAGGTATTAGTTATAACATTTTTATCGTCAGTGAATATTTTATACACCTATTAATAGTATTTTTTTACATTTATTTTAGGATGCCATACAAGACGCCAGCCATTCACTGCAAGAAAACAGCCAAGATCAGGCTATACAACAAGAGGACCCTGGAAACTTCTTCCCACAGGCCAGCTCTTCCTCTACACAAAACAGATTCACTGGTCCTTCACCCAAGATTGTAGCAAGGCGTACGAACAAGCGTCTAAACGGTTTGACTGAAGCTGTGCAGGAGATGCGTAAGGTGCACGACTCACTCTCGAAAAATGAAGGGTTCGTCACCGACAATGACAATGAAGCCTTTGGAATGTTTGTTGCATCAAGTTTAAAAAAGTTGCCTCCACGTGAATCGATTTTAGCCCAGGGTGAGATTCAACAAATTTTGCAACGGTATAGACTGTATGCAATTCAGCTACCTACTGCTGGGTGGAATTCGTCGCCAAGTCATTCCTCAGCCTCAACCCCAAGTGATGATTTCACTGTTCTTCAGCCGCCTGCTGACAACAGGGACATAATTATCAGTGACCCCCGCCAACAACCCACTACAGGTTCGACCCAAGATACTCCTTCGATTCTCGAAGAAGCTTGGGCCTTGGCATAGAATTGTTTACTACGTTCACTTTTTATTATTATTTGATTATTAGTATAATTTCTTTCGAGCTTCCATTTCATTATTTCTTTCAAGTATTATGGTGGGGACCGTTACCTTTTATGCGTACCGTATTTTTCAATTTATGACGGCCGTATAGGTAGGTAGTGCTTTTGTAACAGCTTTCGAAATACAGGCTCAAGCAATGGCTACCTACTATGTTTGAATTTTTACTTTTAAACCCTATTCAAACCCTATATTGAAGCATGTGAACAGAATATTTTTTGTACTTACCTTAGTAAAATCCTGTAGGCATGCATAAATAGCATCACAGACTCCAGGAATGAAATTGGAAATTGCCGGTTTAGAGACCCTGTACTTGTGCTGAAGGGTACGGAAGTTGTTGCCTGTGGCAAGGTAGTCCAATGTCACCTCTAACATTACTTTCGGGCTTATGGCATCCCTCATTACAGTGTCCTGACGTCGGATCAAGGGCGAAACTAGTTCCAGCAGCTGTTTGAAAGCCTGGGGAGGCATCCTCATTGCAAGAGTGTACTCCTGTGGGTCTTCAAATAAGAGTTCTTTCAGCAGAGTGGCTGATGCTCCGTGGGTTTCTCTCCGACCGATCCAATTCCTCACCCACTCCCTTTTTTCTCTCCTTTCGTCCTCCCTCAACATCTCTTCCAACTCATCCACCAACAAACCCGACACTTTTAATAAACTTTTCCTCACTTTTCGGATGTTCCTGTTTCTGTTCGCCATTTTCGACAGAATTGAGTTGAAAAAACAACCAACGCAGCTCTCGGCGATTCGCACTCTACTGACGTGTGAACGACCCAAGGTGATGACGCGGTAGAGTAGAGTAGGCGGTAGAGTGGTCGGTAGAGTGGAGAGGACTCTACTCTACCATTTACTCTACTCGTGTAAATCAGGCTGGAAGTTACAGAGTGGAAGTTTTTGAGACTACGACCAGAAAAAAAACTGCGTTATGAAGAAACGTTAAGGTCGCCCGTTCCCTCACTCCTTAACGACCGACAATGCGGATATTTTCCAGAGATTGCTCGCTCGACCGGGGAAAACTTTGCGAAGCCGTTTTGGCAAGAGATTTTTACGGGTGAATGTGTCCAGTGCAACCGCAATGGCGTAAGGTCGTTTACCAATGTTGTGGCGTACGAATTTTTTATTTTTAACATCACAAAGTAATGCGCCTCAATGAACGTATGGACATAGCAGATTGTTATGTTTGGTCGGATCCTACGGTTATCATTCATTTATTTGTTTTAGAATTAGATTTTAGAAATAAATTAGATTTTAGATTTTTGTATTTATTTGTATTAGAATTAGTATCAAGATGATCCTTGCCTCAAGTTATTTTTTCAATTATATACACAATTCAAGGGCCCACGAGTTTATGACTAGTTCGGAACATTCTCAACACATTTCATTCAACACAATTATCGTTCATTTCTAGCCTTCTTTCTTAATTGACATTTCCAGTTCTTTCCCAGGCGGAAATGGTCAAACAAATAAAAAATTTAATCAGACATGACAAATTTTATTTATAAAATACTTGGGTATTTTGCCAAAAATAATTTGAAAAAAAAATATTTAGCCTGACTAGGTCAATAATAAAAATAAAAAAATACAATGCAAAATCGACATGTAAGTGACGTAACCATAAGTCTTTCTGTTACGCATGCGCGGTGCGCGAAAATGAAATACTTGTATTCCCCTGCAAAAATTATGGGGTTTTAAAAAGATGTTACCATTTTTGAGACGAACTACATGGAACATGTACGAATTCCCTGAATTGATAAACCTGGAACGTGGAGTTTGTCGCTAAATTAGTGAATAGCTAAATCTGTTCAATTTGGAAGAATTGTCAAGAACAAAAAAATTTGAAATGCATGCCAGTATCGCTAGTTTTTCTTGTTTCATCGTAACATTCAAGAACGGTTTTCAGTTTACAGTACTAACGTCAGTGAAAGGCAACAAAAAGTGGTAGACCACTTCAGAAAGCGCTTTGACAGCTTCGCAGGGCCGCCAATAATAAACGAAGACAACAACGAAAAGCTCAAATGAATATTATAATATTCCGAACAAACAGAAAGATCAAAGGTTATGCACATTTCCAGCAAAATTACCCGTTCTGCCGTCATTTCAAAGCCTCTTTTGTCGGATCCAAACGACTTTTGTGCACCAAAGTGGGTATTTGTTATCTTTTGTTGTTGTTGGAGAAGTTAATTCGGTTGACTCTTTTCAACAAAACCCGTTGTACACCGAACGCACTCGTAATTTATCCAACTGAATAATTCATAAATGATATCAAGGATCCGTTATTGTCCGTTGTTTCTATTCGACCTCATAACGGCTGCCTCTTCCTTCGCTTTTCTGTCGTCATTTTTCACCAAATTAACTCGAAACACTCCGGTTTCGGACCGTCACTAATTAGCGGCATAAGTCTTTGTCAGGAGGCTTTGGAAGTTTTTTCTCGGTCGTCAGCCTTGAAGAAGAAACTAAATTGAGCCTAGTCGGGGTTTACTTTTCTCCTTCGACTTTTCTCAGGGCATACTAATAGGCTTCGCACAGGGGACTAGTTGGCCCTATCCTATTACAAGATGGAACCATTGTGTTCAAAAAATGTCAGTGAAATGACGTAGTAAATGGAGAATGGTGCCGTCACTCGGGTGACTTGGAAGGACGCCGATAATCAACGTTTCAACAAATTTCCAAAGACGAACTGCCAAAAGACACCAAAAATTATATAATATATATAATATAATATAATAATATAATATATATAATATATATATTATATATAATATTATGGTGCATCATGATAATTATCCGAATGGTACAAATTTTGTTCGTATCACGATGATTATCCGAATGGTAGAAATTTTTTTCGTATGCAAATTTTGTGCCTTATACGAACAAAATTTGTAACATTCGGATAATAATTATTATCATGATGCATGATAGGATCTTGATCCAAGATCGAAACGTCGCAGTAAACAACGACTAGCGTTAGTCATTTCTCACCCGCAAACTACTCTACTCCTAGTCAACAAAACCTCCACTACTTATATATTTATGTATATGTTTATGTGTGTGTCATTCGAGACAATAATTCTCAATAGAATTGGGTTAAAAGTTCAATTTTGCACGGAAAATCTGTCTTGGTAATCGAAAGGCCAAGTTCAAAGATTGGCAGAATCGTGCCACTGTAAGGCGATTTTGGGGGATTGCAAGAGAGGACGAATTAACCATAAATTCCAAGCATGAAGAAAACTTTCATTTTTTGAGAAATTTTAAGAGCCCTACCTCCGAAACTCTTCGATTTAGAAAAACAGGATGGGTCCCATTTTATACAAAATATAATCCACATTAGAGAAGCTAGGAACAAATCCGTATGGTTGAGGAGTTATTGGCAAAAATCCAAAAAAAGTGTGGAAAAATCGCAGTTATTCGTCCACAATTTTGTTACCACGGCATCCCGAGTGTTGCGAATCAGGATTTTAAGTCGCACTAATGTTCCAAAACATATATTCAAAATCCACAGTGATGCAGCATGGCTATCAGAGCAAATTTTCGAAGAAATGACTGGTCTTATGTAAAATTTCTCCATTTTATTGGTTTTATAAAAGATTTTGTCTCCATTATTTGCCGAGTAACACTCGATTTAAAGATTTTTCAACGCTGAACACGATGGTGAAATCAGAATTGCGATATCTCATTCCGTTCTCAAACAGAAGCACTTTGAAGATGAAGAAAAGTGGTTGTTTCTTGAGATGTCCTTCATGGTTCATCTGCTCTAATCTGATAACGAAATAGGATATCGCCATTCTGACTTCACCTTCGTGTTCAGCGTTGAAAATTTGATAAACTGAGGTTTTACACGGCAAAAAATGGAGACAAAATCTGTTATAAAACCAATAAAATGGGGAAATTTTACATAAGACCAGTCATTTTTTCGAAAATTTGCTCTAATAGCCATGCTGCCTGACTGTGTATATATATATATTTTTTTTTTTACTAAAGCATCATTCCTCGTTTGTCACACACTCTCCACACCATTCCATGAAACCGTTCACCAAGCAAATTGGGCTTTGCATTCAGTCTGCACATCGTAACCCGAAGTGTCGGTTTTCAAGTGGCAGTAGTTTTGCACATGACCACGGCTGGATTTCCAGTTCAGATACCGAAACGAGAGCGGTCGCCATTCGATTCTGCCGGCTTGAGTATCGCGAATCGCAATCAAATTCTGTCCTGAGGGAGGTTCGAATTGAGAGTGGACTTCAACTGGGAACCGGCTCATTTCCGCTCCACGTATTCAGAGTCCGGGCGTAGCGGTTCGACTATAATACGATAACTCGTCGACCCGAAAAAGCACTTGATATGGGGGCGGATACGATATCCACCTGACTCGATATGGAGGCGGGAAAATGTTGAAATGGAGGGTTAAGGTCTCATTTCAAGGACAGACGCCAAAGAAGAGGTAGAATTCCCAGGAAATATATTATTAAATATCTGTCAACAAATCAGCAAATGAACGTGGAAACGAGTTTATTTCTGAGCCTCGTCTCAGTTGTACAAATGGACGCAAGTCAGAGTGACCGTAGAGGGATGATAGACCTTCGTAAAACTTTACTGATGAATGACGTTAGCCCGAAAGTATTATCACTTGACCATCATTCCACATATTAATACAAATTATTAATACCTAACAATAAATTATAATAATTTTCACTAGGTACTTGAGAAATTATTAATAATTAGTGATAATTCATAACAATAATTAATCTAACATTTAGGATCTAGACATTTAGACCTAGACTAGTGATCTAAGTGATCTAGACAGAATATAGTATTGATTAATATACAATACTTGCCATGTTATGGTGAGGAATATTATGTATATTACGAATATTATGTACCTACATTAAATAATTCCATATATTGAATTTTTCCTACGACCACAAACTTTAAATTTGTGTCTTCCACAAAACTGAAAAGGTGAACTTGGATAGTTTTCGCACTAATCTCACGATAATATCTGATCTATGGAGATGTATGGATTTTAGAGTTCGTCTAAACTTGATTGTTTACAATAACCATCAGTACAACCAAAAGTTCTAAACTAAATACAAAATGATATGGTTGCATACTCGAGAGAATATCCAACCGTTTGACGTGGGGCTAACGCCGTTTCCTGAATCTGTTTCACGAGCCCTCTTGTTCTGCTGAATGAACTATCGCGAAGTTCATCAAGGAGGGAAGGCTGCGGCAGAGGAAGCTCCGCCATTAAAACCCTGTTAGAAGTTGTAATAGACAAAAGGATAGACAAACTTATCGAAGTAATGGACCGCTTCCACTTCACAAAAGGGTCTCTTAATGCTTTTGGACCCCCGTTGGCCTCTGTGCATTCCATTTTCTTCTCTCGGGAAAGGGGTTTCGAGAACGCGATAATTGCTGCCTCTTATCAGACAACCCTCATTTCATACCACTTCTGAACCTCCGGCTACATCCCTTCCGTAAAACGCCTCTAAAAGGGAAACTAATTTACCCGTAAATATGGTGTGAAATGGTCAAAGAAAATCCCCCCCCCCCCCTTCCAGAAACCACCGTTCAATAATTTTGGTGATTAAAATGTTTACATAGAAACTGTGGATGTTCTGGTTCATCCTTAACACATGTCGTGAATGAACATAAACGTCTAACAAGGGTTATGGGCCCACCAAATCAAGAAAAATGGCAGGAACAGGAGGAACCTGTGCGTTTAACCTCAGGGGCGAACATCAACATTAGGCTGTACTCCAGTGACTTTACAAGACTACGATACATCCGAAATTTGTGGGAGTACAAGCATGTGCGATGGAAATTGAATGGTTGGAGGGCGTCCAGCAAGATTTTAAGTCCAACATACCAGGATCCCCAAGAATAACCTGTGACAATGGTGCTTACTTTGAATTTGCAAATTGGAAAAAGTCTGCCCTCGTTCTGGGTGCCTTGGAATTCCGTCCTGGGTGCTCGTAAAAACGACGCACGGTTAATCCCTCGGCTCGGGCGAACCTTGGATTTCCGTCCCGGTGCCTTGTGCACAGTGCGAGCGGACTTTGGGATTCCGTTCTCGCTCTCTCTCACCGTTGATTAGAAGTCTTTGTGAACAGCCAACATAAACAGATCGACTCAGTATCAGTTCAACAGTGCTCGTGGTATCATATCGTTACAAATGTCATTGAAAATTGAAATAATTGAAAGTGAGCGTGGCAACTGCATGCTACTCGCTGAAGGACACAAGTTTTCACGTCAGAAAATGTTATCATCTGGAGAACAACGATGGAGGTACGTAGGTACTGACCGATATTAGTATGTTATGCATATCCACGTATTACCCGTATATAATATTACCCGTTTGCTTTTGCAGATGCTATATAAAGAGTTGCAAAGCTCACATAAAAACGTTAGGCAGTCCTCCTGTTCCTTCAAATTGGGTTTTGGATCATTCTCATTCCCCGCCAACTGCTAGGTTAATCGAAAGACAGAAGATGTCCACTTCAGCTAAAAGGAAAGCAGCTGAGCAGATTAATGAGAGACCGAGTACAATTTTGAGAAGTCTTATCAACGAGAATAATTTAAACGTTCTTCAGGTAAAATTTGAGTGACACAAAAATACTTGAATAATGTAGGGTGATGTGTATCTGTATCTGATATCTGACATTTTCTTTACAGACTTCAGATATGCTTGCTTCCTATAACAATTTGTACCATGCACGACGGAAACTGTTACCTGGTCCACTACCACGATCCATTGATGATGTCCACGATGCGACAGATGGCTTAACGATGATAACTGCGAATAAAGAAAATATGCTTCTCATCAATGATAGAGAACATCATATGGTTGTATTTGGTACAGTTACGAACGTGACCGCACTGTGTCAGGCTGAAGTTATCTACATGGATGGCACTTTTCAGTATTGTCCAAAGTTTTTCTTCCAGTTATTCTGCCTTCATGGGTACTTCACTGGAAATTACGTGCCCCTCATTTTTTGCCTATTGCCAGATAAACGTCAGGAAACGTACAAGCTCGTATTAGAAGTAATCCTAGATATTTGTTCGACCCACCAATTAGTCTGTTGTCCAAAAATGGTATTGAGTGATCTGGAAGTTGGCTTGCAAAACGCATGCCGATTGGTTTGGCCATCCGCAAGGTTATTCGCTTGCAGATTTCACCTGTGTCAGGCCTGGTGGAGATATATTCAAAACACTGGCTTGAGTACTGATTATAAGAATAAAACTCCATTAGGGTTATGGCTGAGAAAATTTTTTGGACTAATATTTTTGCCGCCATCCGAAGTTCCTACAACTTTCGACGAGCTTAGATGCGAAAAACCTCAGCAAAACAGTGGTGCCAACAAATTCCTGACTTTTTTAGGAAAAAATTACATTGTCAGTCAAAAATACCCACCGTCGTTATGGGCCGATCTGTCATCTGATCTGAATCGGACCACCAATTGTTGTGAGTCTTTTCACAGTCATCTTGCTAACAGTTTTTGCAGATTGCACCCTGACATATACACTTTTTTTGACACCATTGTCAAATATCAGAATGAGGTCCATGTCAAACTCAATAGTCGGCACTTGCCCCACAGGATTCGTGATCGTCGTACCATTGCCCGCAAAAACGCTATAAGTAACCTCATTCAACTGTACACCAATAAACAACTGAGTAAATCCGAATTTGTCTCATCAGTCGCGAATTTTTTCGCTGATACAGTTGGAACACTTAATCCTTGAACTGTTTAGTGCCAATTGACTCGCATTGTATTTTTTACAATTCGTACGTGTATACTATGATACCATGATACTCTGATCACTATTATACTATTATAGTATACTATTATACTATGATATGTTTCACAATATCTGTAGTTTTTTTTTTTACTTTCCTTCAGGACGGAGTTCCAAGGTTTCAGTAGGCTGGGCTGGGTCCAAGTGGTTGGGACGGAATCCCAAGGTGCCAGTGAGCCCCACGCTAATGGTAGGGACGGAATCCCAAGGTTTTCTAAGCCGGCTTAATATTTTAATGAGGTTCCGGGACGGAATTCGAAGCCGCCCCCTCGTTCTAGGCCCAATGATACGAAGTACCACTTGTTTCGGGATGCGCCCAAAGAAGGGGATAGTGTCGTTATTTGGGGAGTCACCCAGGCAAGTGAATTCCGTTGCCAGGACGGCTTTGAAATGGAATACACAAGAAACGCGAAGGAGAGGCAGAAGCAGGATTACACGATGGCACGCCGTAGAGTAGAAAGGTGAGCAACAAAGGCTTTTCTGGAACAGCCTTCAAAATTTGGGTTTTAGATCGCACTCAGTGGAGAGATTATGTTAAGATCCAATGGCTCCCCCAGTTAGGGAATTAGTAGTCGACCGTCTGGTGACTTTAAATACGTGGAGCACAGGTGCCAAAAGACATCTGCCGTGGTGGGTTTGGTGCCACCCTCAGTTGGAAGGGGTCATTCCTTCCCATGCCACGAATCTATGGAACGAATCATTACCAGTCGCGCTCGTAGCCATGAAGGGAGCGTTGAAAGAATACCAAGGTTGTAGCGCTGCGGAATTGGTGTAGGTACCAGGCAGATTGTAAGAACGGCAGGGCAGCAAGCCCCAGAAATGGGCAAATGTTGATAAACTCTCTTTGTTCCTCAGTAACACTTATGATCTCAATGTTGACAACAAAATGATGAAAAACTGCTTTTTTATAGTCATTCACAGTTACCATTTTCGTTCTGTTGTAAATAAAAATTGGACTTCTAGAAGGTTTGGTTTGTTTCCATTCATCTGTGAGATCTCATGGAGGGGATCAGAAATAATTATTTGGGTGAAATACTTCTACTTTCAACGAGGGAATGAGAGAAAGAGGGAAAAATTAGCTCGGGGTCCCTCGGACCCCATGGTGTCGGATTATGATGTTAAAATAACGGTATCATTCTAGGGTTCAACTTTCCACGATCACCTGTTGATTCTATTGTTGCAAAATACAATTCAGTTCCTGGTCTGCCTTCAAATACTATAATTATAATAGGTACCTAATAATTATAAAATTTATATTTATAAATTAATATTTATATAAATTAATATTTAATATTACTTAGGGGCTAATAACGAACTTAACTCACGATTAAAATATCATATTAGTCTTTTATTTATATTATTAATAGATACTTACCCAGTCTTAGTTTTGTACTAAACCCGTATATCATCAGTTCTTAGGAACATGTAGTCATAAAATTGGTTCAAAATTAAACTTGTCCACTAGTTTCGTCCACAACGATATTTATCTATTTTTGGTTTATTATCTTCGATAATGAACCATTGGAATCGCCCAAAGAAAAAAATTTTTTAACCCCCCCTCAAAATTTGTTGGTTTATTTCTTCGGTGTAATTTTGTTGTTTAAAGAGTTCTTGGACGGTGCTGATGGATTTCTGGCGTCGATTTGTGCGTTCGCCTGGATGTTTCCACAAACTTAACATGATTCAATGTTAACTGGAATTGCTGAACATTTTCCGAGAAATGGGAAAAAAACCCGCATTCCCACGATAAATTGACGTTGGATTTCACAAGATGGCGCAGTGAATAGATTCTCCGATCTGTACATCATCGAAGAACGGTAGCAGTGACGCGACGTAGTCGATCGCGTCCCCACCGATATTTCGCATACCGCAAAACCGATCATTCTCAGAGCTCCCCCGCCACAGGAAATACTCCCTACTTCGCCGATACCTCTGGCCGGTTATATCCACTCGGATAAACCCCGGTAATGCCCCTTTGGAAACATCCTTTCGATTCTTTTTCCATCGATTCCTCCGATTTCCTCGTCTGAAAAAAAAATGAAATTCTCCGATCGTAAAACTGCCACAACTCACAAATCCTCTTTATGACGCCACTACGCTCTTTTGTGCTCAGAACGAAGGAAGCAATCGCCTTCCAATGAGGTACTTTTTTCAATTATAGTTCATTTTTTATACCTTATTCGGGTAAGTTACTGTGGTAACAAACAGTCGTAAAAATACTTCTCCTAATAATACAGGTATTACGTCGACGTTATTTTCCTTGGTTTGTGTCGACATCGGTTTTCTCGTTTCGTTCGACTAAGCTAAGTTTCAAGTAGGTCTCACAGTATGAAAACGCCATAATATTGTCAGATAACAATCCACGTGGACACTATACAACTAACGCGAGTTTAATAATTAATTGATGGTGAATAGTAAAAAATAATAGCGGTTTTCGTGGTTTTTCCAACAACCGCTTATAAGCGAGTTAATCTCTGCTACCCTAATCTTTGCAAATCGCATCAGTTGACGAGGAAGACAAAAAGGTACAACAACACTATTTCGGAATAAGTATGTAATAATAAGATAATATAATAGTAATTCAGATCGACACATACGAGCTGTTCGCTGTCAGCCATTTTCCATTGGTAACAGACTTTAACATGGTCGACGTTCCACGTTAAATGATCAAAATTCCAATGTTTTCTAAGGTGTATTTCGAAGTTTAGCACCTTAAACATGTTTAACACGTTACGACTTCGTTAACTTCCATACCATGAATACCCCTCATATAAACAACCGTAGTATTATTCTAATCAAACAAGGAATTTTGCAGACCAAATTTTGGAAAAAACTCCAAACATTAGATGCCTACATCAATTAGATACCAAAAATTAGATGCCTACGTCAATTTTTATTGCAATAAATAGGTAGTTTTCTATGTACCATTAGAAATCATTTAATACTCTACACGTTATCGGAATTTTTGAAAATATTTTGGAGAAAAATTGAACTTAGATTGCTAGGCATCAGGTTTCTCATTTGCGAGCTGATTACACCCCTGGCTCGTGAGACAATACGGTTTTTTTTCTAGCAAAATACATCATCATGCATCGGAACAATTTAATTTCATGTCTTATGGAATAGAACCGTTCGAACTGTACGAAAAGTAAGCTGATTGGCTCTTGGAGTAGATGAATCAATGTACGTTGAACTGAGTAAAGTCCGGTGTAACTTGTGTAAAATATCCTCAATATCGAAATAAATTACGGTACAAACCTTGAAAATCGTGTGAATATCTAGATCCACTTTTGCGTTCAGGAGTAAATCCTCACCTAGAAAAAAAAAAACAACATTAGTTTATAATATGATCCGAATCCGAATAGGAGTTTTGGTTAGTCACTTGTGGTTACGCCCTATGGACCTGACGGTACTCAACTACTACGCGGTAGGTATCCACTTAACAGACTTTTTGCATTGAACAAAAGTTGTCGGGAATGGTCCATTTAGTCTAAAAACAATTGAAGCAGTCAAAATCTGAACTTTTGAAAAATCTTGCCTTCCTCTCAGGGACGAAAACATGAGAATAGTAAGTAGGTACAGTAAGTACTTTTAGTCAATGTATGATTACATTTATTTTGTTAAAATAATCTGTTTCGTTAAAATTACAGGCTTTTCTTTCAAATTAAAGGTTTTCCTGCAAATTACAGGCTTTTCTTTAAAATTTCATTGACATTTCTGTATTACAAGGATTCGATCTTGAGTTGTTGAAATGTGAAATGAGTCACAATGTTCAAACCGTAGCTCAGGATCCTTGTCAAGAAATTTAGAGGAACTGTTGGTGCAGCCTTCTACAGTCTCTGCAAAAACTCAAAAGATCCAAATCTGCTATTTTTTTTTTTCGAAATAAGCAAAAACAAATATATTTACTTTCAGTTGATCTAGACCAAACTGAATGAGTTCATCGGCTTCGGGAATGACCTTGGGTGTAGTGTGGTATTTAGCTGTGCGAAGGAGATAACATATTATGTTAGTCCACGCCTTAACCTCAAGTGTAAGCACATAAAACCCTCAAAATAAAGAATGTGTCTTAACGAATTTAGTTCCATTCATTTTGTAATTTCTCAAAAAATGGGAGATTTGGATCAACATTTCGAACCTTCGTGAAAAAAAAAACACCTCTACCTGTACGTACTAGGGACCAGGGTAAGGATCGTGTTCACAGGGTTAATGGTTGGTCGATGCAGAACTTTTCAACCCGAAAAAATGCGTGCGTAGAATAAAATTATCCCTCGACTTCCCGACAATTCCGCACTACGAGATGGAATCTACTGTCACCAACTTTTGAAAAACGGCCTTTGCACATGGAAAAATGCACACCGGCTAAACTCAAGAGTTTGCGGACAGGTTCCACGCGAAATAACGGCGGTTCGTGAATTTTATAATTTCCGTTTTCTCACGTGGACTCGTAGTCACAAACTCGGGGTCATCTCATTTCCTGTAGCGTCAGCGGAATAACGCCGCATCTCGAATGTTGGGGAAACTGAATAGGTTTGGTCGAGTTGTGCGATAAATTCTCATCTCAGCGGCGAAAATTGTGCAATATCGAGGGCTGTCATATTTTTGTTTACTGCTCGTTGTATCAATGGATGCCATCAGTAGCTCAGTCAATAAAGAAGTCAAACCTTGCATATACGCATGTATCGACGATTTTTTTTATATGTTGCTAGGACCACTACGGGTAGTATGTACCTAAATTTGCAACCCTAATCGAGGTGCTCGGAAAACAGCGTAATTTTTGCACTAATTTTAGATTTTGGCCAAAAAAGCGTTAGCAGCCTCTTGGCCAAAAACTTTATTATTCTCCTTTTTAACGTATATAAAATTCCGTACAATTTCAGCGGTAGTAGAACTCCGTAGAACAAGTAGAACCCAACATAGAGCTCTACAAAAAATGCCATTTTTTCCAAAAAGTGCAAATTTTATGTTACGGTCATTTTTATAGTCTCCGAACTTGGATTTTTCAGAATTTATAAAAACATGTTGTTGTCACAATGATTTGCATTAAAACCATATTTACATTTTTTTTTACCCTCTGAAAAACACCCGTCGTTGAAGTGCCTAAATTTTTTAGCATTCAAACTTGAATTTTTGATCGCAGGAACAATATAATCTTAAAGTTGACCGTACCGTTGAAACGCTTATGTAATGAAGAGGTTTTCTAGAGAGATTTGCCAGTTTCCAGGATTTGTTTTGGAAGAGTAGTAACGTCTAACAGATTTTCAGAATTTTATTTTTTTCCGTTGTGTCAAGAATTTGCAGAGTTTTTATTTGGTTCTACTTCTGGTTAGATGTAGGCTTCTTGCGAGACAAAATCTTGCCAGATTTATAAATAAAACGATAATCAATCAATCAATCTCTTTTGGAGTGTCAATCTGGGGCAGCCCAAGTAAACCATTTGTTTGTTCCGAACAGTGATTATATGCGTTTCCGTTGTGTCCTTGAGGTCGGTCACCTTCGATTTCGATCGATAAGCGAACGACATGCGACAAGGCATCCGCTCAGACGTCTGGTCAAGCGGTTCTCCGCGACAATGTCATCTGACGTCACCGAGGCAAACACCCGATTTCTAACCAGATCCTGATCCGAGTTGATTAATCTAACGGGAGAGCCATCAGGTGGTGAAGGAACCAAACAAGGCTCCTCAATGAACACGGTGTACCAGGGCTTGTTGTGCGGTAAGCTTACGCAAGGCAAACATCCTCACGAGCCAACCGCACTATGCATCTCAATAGACCGTCATTTTGAGATCAACGCCATATTCTTACATTGAGTTGATCGAAAACAATTTCGTCCAAACTATGGATTGAAATTTTATCAAACCCGTTTTCAGATTCAAAATATCTTGATTCGTTCTGCTGCGAGGAGTCAAGGAAACTTTCTTCACTTTGGTGCTGCCACGTGGTGACAGTTTTTGTAACTAAAAACGTTACATTTAGCCGCAGGCGCAGGTCAGAGCTTCACCGCAATCATCCCACCACAAACCTCATTCCATGTCTCTACCCTCCATCATCCCTCATTTTTGTTAAACCTTTAGGGCCATCAGGCCGGTATTGTATTATACAATTTGTATAAGCCTCTAACACTCTGTACAAACTTTGTACGCTTTATTTCTGCAATAAAATTATTCTTGATTCTTGCGCAGGCCAGACACAGGGGGCGCGTGTTCGATTCCTGGTTGGGTAGTACACGGTTTGCTATAAGTCGATTTAGGTTTGTCAAAAATGGCGGCAAAAACTGGTAAAGAGGATCTGTCTGGCATGGTTTACAAAATAAAATCCCGTAACTGGCTGCCGTTTCCGTGAAATGGCAAAAACAATAATCTACTATATGTGTGTAGTATCTATACAACGTGATCCGATCGTAGATTTAAAAAAATGTTTGTGTTAAACTACATCAAAAATGGAGGGAAAGGCGCCAACCGTGTAGTTTTATCTATTTCAATTCGTTCTCATGATATGATTTTTTAAAGGTTTTTCTTTCTTTTTTCAGAACAACCAGGTTTTCTTTTGAAACTCAGATTGCTCCACTTTAATTTATTCAATTTCAACTTTTGACGACATTTTCGGAATCAAAGTTAAATTCGCTATAAGATTAGTGAACTTTGATTCTTGAGAAAGACCATCTAATGGCCGTGAGAGCAGCTCAAACATATACGAATTTTTATTTTTTCAAGCTCTGACCTGCGCCTGCGGCTAAATGTAACGTTTTTAGTTGCAAAAACTGTCACCGCGTGGCAGCACCAAAGTGAAGAAAGTTTCCTTGACTCCTCGCAGGAGAACGAATCAAGATAATATTAAAATATTCAAAATATTATATTATTAATATTATATTATATTATATAATATTATTAAAATATTATATTATATTATTAATATTCAAAATATTATTTTGAATCTGAAAACGGGTTTGATAAAATTTCAATCCATAGTTTGGACGAAATTGTTTTCGATCAACTCAATGTAAGAATATGGCGTTGATCTCAAAATGTTTTAATGTCATAATATGTTATTTGGTAATATCAAAAATCTACAGCCTAATCATGAATTAACTGTTCACTCTTGCGTGAGTCAGGAGTCTTGTTCTTGTGTATCTTTGGAATCCGTGCCTCAATATAAATACTTTGGAGTCATGTTTGACAGTAATCTGTCTTGGAACAATCATATAGCGTACTATGTAATAGGTTAAGGAAATTTTGTGCTATTTTTTTTTTTTTTAGTTTTAGCTATATATAGTATAATAGGTTGTATTCAAATGACCAAGCTAGTCTTTTTTCGGTGTTTATTTTATCACGACGTTTCGGCAATGGAACAAAGCCCTATTCATGTGAGGTTACATGTAGAAGTGAAAACTTTTTACATTAAACTGAAGAACTGTTCTTCACGAACTTCAAGAACTTCACACTAGTCAATCCCATCAACACAATATAGTATAATATATAATATATACTATATATAGCTACTATTACTATACTATATATTATATTATACTTAGTTTTCTTAACTTTAAGTGTCAAAACACTTGCTACTAGCCAACTACTTATTTCACTCAACAAGAATTGCAAAACTCGACACCATTTACCAAGTTGGACGAAATTCGAAGGGGAAATTTATACAATTATACAATTATAGTAAATTACCTTATTTTCGGCATTCCATACTTAGTAATTAACGTAACTTCACAAATTGCTATCCAAACATCATAAAACCATAGCGTTTCGCTATTTTGCGTGAATCGCAGTTTGCAGCAAATAAATACGTGGTTAGTTGACAATAAACTAACGATAAATGTGAGCAAAACTCAATAGTTGCCTTTTCATGTTAACTGTACCGCACCATAACAAGAGCTGATTGTGATATGTACCTACATTGATTTGTAGGGCCTGTCCTGGAATATTAAAATCATGTGAGATGAAATATTTGGGGGTTGTTTTTGAAAGTCAACTCAAATGGGGGTCGCAAGTAACCTTGGTCAGAAAAATGATTTACCTATGTATTTGCTAAGCTCAAAAAAATAGTATCTGTGTCCCTGTTAAAAATGATTTATTTTGCACTTGTTCAATCTGTGCTATTATTTGGACTACCGGCTTGGGGATGTTCGTATCCCACTGCTCTTCAACCAATTGTCACGACCCTGAAGCAAATAATAAGAATAGTCGCAATGAAACGATTCCTGGAGCATACGCCACCGTTATGCAAACATCTTCAAATCTTGAATTTTGATAAGCTAGTTGAACTGAATTGTATCAAGCAAGGATTGAAAGAGAATAGTTTTTCTAAACCAGCACATTTGATTTCCACACGATTCCAAGTTGGCAGTTTTATGACGACAACATTTTTCTGCACTACCCTTGGGTATAACTCTTGTCAGGCAAATGGAATACGCGGATTCAATGCACTACCTGAATATTTGAGAACTAAAATTCTTCTTGAACCTTCAAAGTGTTATAGGAGATTGAAAAGTAATTATATTGAAACTTATTTTAATTTCTTTACATTTATTGCATTGTATTTGAACATAATTATATTTCATTATTATGACTTAGGTATTTTTATGTCTTAATGGACTTTTCACAACGCAATGTACGACCGGAGACGTGACTCATCTCCCTACCACGGGCTATGCCCACATAGGGGATTAGTTTCTGTAAACGGAAGTGTTACCTAATGTTTTCTATAGGTTTCCTTATTCTATTTGAAGATATATTTCATTTTTTATGTAATATGTCAAAGAAATAAATAAATTATAAAAAAAAGTTTCCTTACGAAGGACCGAAACCGAGATTGCTGCGTATCGAGTCGCGCCGGTCTTTTTTGATGACCCCCGAGAGGATGAAGTGTAAAAGCCTGACAGGATGCAAAGCCTGCAAAGTGATGAATAAGTAAACTGAAGTACAGAGTAGCTTGTGCAAAGGTTAGAAAACACACCTCCAGCCTGCGCTGGACCAGATAATGTTGACCTGGAAAAGACCAGCGAGGGGGCCGTCAAGGAGCGTGGGAAGTGACGACCGACGACGCACCATCGGCCAAACGAGAATCGACGGTTTCGAAAACAATGGCCTTTTGGGACGTCGGCGTGTTTCACTTGATTCAGTGACTTGATTCGGCGTGTTACTCGTTCAGATTGACAAAAGGTCATCAGCTGCGCTGTGACGGGGGACAGTCCAATATTCCCCCAGTCGATATCATGTTCCGAGTGGAAGGCTGCTGCTGATAAAAGCAACGTAATTAGAGCTTTATTTTCCATTTAGACAGTTCTGAAGTGGCTGATTCGAGACGGCACAGGACACTGGGGTCGATGGTGTCTGTGATACAACAAACATCTGAAGCGGTACATCTGTTGATATTTTCCCTCTCGTCATGTAAACATGAAGCCCCTAAAACACCTCTTACATACGTTTATTTTCAATGAAAATTCAAAGAGGACCGCGGAGGCGACAACCAAATATCGTTAGCCTAAGTGGCAAAAAGGCATTTTTGGATTTTTGGAACCGTTGGATTCAGATAAACTGGCTGCGTCGATCTAATGAGACCTAGTAACTGCGAAAAAAAATTCCTCAAGTCTTTAAAAGCTTCTTTGGCTCCACCAAGTAGTGATGAACCAACTACTACTAGTGATAACTCGTAACTACTGGGATGAGGCAAGCAAGTGTTCCATCGTAAAAGGACGTGTTTTGCCTTAATCGGTGCTGCCCTGTAATATTACTAATGTGTCCTGAACAATATCACTAATTATTCAACCGATTTTGGCGATAAGTAGTAATATAGGGGTATCAGTAGGGGTATACTACCCTGTTAACAGGGCGGCACTGTTACTTCAAGAATTCAGTTGTATACAGATAATTCATTGAGAGTACAGCAACTTATGGTATATGGCTGGATGAAATTTAGTTGGCGGGTTCGGACCAACCACACAATGATCCTCGAAACTTTTCATAACCCTTGTTCAATGGGAAGGGGTTCAAAAAGAATTTTTGAAAAAAATTCATAACTAAGAAAAAATGCAAATGGAACGGTAGGTATAGTTTTTCAGAATTTTTCAAGACCACACGCCGCTTTGTACGACCAGCCGTTTGTTCAGAATGAGGGCTCAAAGTTAGAACAACATGAGGGTGAATCATGCCGCAGCAGACTGGAAAAGCACAATAATTAATAACTAACAACAATTATTAGTCATTAATAATAATTTACACTACTTTAGATAATACGAGTATTAATGCTAATTCATAAAAATAATTAATCTTTCATTTAGTGATCTAGACAGAAGGGTGATCTGCTCAATGAAGATAATAAACCGTTGTGTCAAAAATGTGCAGTTTTTCAGTCTCGTTTAATTTTTGTTGTGTAGAGTGTAGATGTTGAGCATAAGACAAATCAAGTGTGAATTGATCCGAGAACGAGAAAAAAATACCTACAAATAACAGGAAATTCCCGAGTTTAAAAACCCTTTTAGATAATAGTGGCGAGATAACAAGACTTTTGCTAACCCTATTCTTGACAGCGGGAGAATAAGAGGGAAAAAGCTACGGGAGAACAAAAACAAGGTTGTTTCAGTGGAATGGAGGGGGAAGTATCCCAGGAGCTATTCATTAAAAAATAAAATGGGCAGCGGAGGAGACGTTTAGACAAGGGAGAGCCAGGAGCAAATGAGAGCTACGTTTTTTGTTCTTACTTACCTTCGGCCCAAGTACAACTGTAAAAATCCTTGTCGTACTTCTACGTCCACGAGGTCTCCCGAGGGCAGGGTTTGTGCGGCTGGTGGAAGAGGGAAAGCTTTTCTTTTATTTAATTACGGAAAACTCCTCGGAGTGGGCGGAGGGGGAAGTACAAATAGTGAGGGAAAAGTGAGGGGTGTTGAATCTTTTATTTCCTGCGAAGCTTCGAGGTAAAAAGGAAGAGAAGAAAATCTCTTTTGGCGAGTAATTAATGTATACAATCGGGGGTCACCGACAAGACGGCGTGCGGATATGCGTATTTTACCTATGATTGGTGGTACCGACACCATTTACGTAGTAGCATTGAGCGTTTAATAGCATATCTTTGACGTAATTTAACCTTGAAAGAGTGAGCAAAAACGAACCAATCGTAAACATTCGAAATACACAGTCTGAAGTTCAGTGGATTTGAAATACGCGGTTAGAGGAATCGTTCAAGGCAATCTTTAGTACTTCGCTCTGCAGTGCACTTTGGCCACATTGCCAACACTGGCCTATCACCTTTAGGCCTAGTTCATTCTTCTCGATCTTAAATTAAGCTCGTTCTAAGAAAAAGTTTAAAACTCGAATTTCCGAAAAAAATTTCATACCGAAAATCCGTTGCAGACCATCATGAATTTACCTACAGCCTTAATTTCTTTTGTTTGGGATTTAAAAACCCTACAGGGGCCAGAGACAGGCAAACGGAAATCTCCTTTTCCGCAACGCAAATTTGAAATACGTGGACTGAAATTTCCTACAAATCTAGCCCCATTATAATTATTTTGGACGAAGTTCGTGATGACCACGAAAGTAAGGTGTTGTAAAAAATCATAAAAACGTCGAAAAATCCAAAAAAATCGCCAAATCGAAAAAAACGGACAACGGATTCGGATTCAGCATCCTCGAAAACCCCCAAAACCCCCATCCATGATTAAATGAGGCCGGCCACTTTCAGGTCACTTTTTTTGTATACCAGTGTAATTAATGATAATTGATAATTATAATTAATCTTTCATTCAGTGATCTAGACAGAAGGGTGATCTGTACAAAAAAGATAATAAACCGTTGTGTCAAGGATTTGCAGAGTTTTCTTTACACGAGCTTTCCATTTTCCCGAGAGTCATGTCATGGTATTCCGCCTCATCCGCATAAGGTAATGTTTTGTAGTTACACTTTACAGATTGATTTTGTTCTAGATTAGTACATTGTTGACAGCAGGTTGCAGTTTACTGGTGGCTTCTGGAACGGAGTTTCTAAATGCAAGAATAGCAGTGTCATTAGCAAACGTTGTAGTAAGAAGGGAGTGGTTGCAGAGACTACCGACAGTTCGTATCTCATATTGGGACACTTTATCTTCATCCCTACGCTTCCAATAACTCACACCATTAACCTCAAGCTTCCGATCTATTGGAGCTATTGGATTCAATTCGGACAGCTGGCAGTCTGTGTAATTCTTCCGATCACTGCTCGACCGGGAGTTCTGAGTTATTTGAAAGCGATTCGTTATCCGAATATGTGAAAATTGCTTCCGCTCACTGTCATCGCTCCTCAATTGCGAATTCAAACAGTCGGTTCGACCGCATGTTCGGAGCGGATCGCGATAAAAATTAAATGCGTCATGGGACCGAAACAGACGAGTAGTATTCGACTCAACTCTGCCAACTCCATCGCCGGAAATCATTATTGTATTACCGGCAACCGGGGGAAGGTTGGGAGTTTATATTATGGAGCTCGGAAATGTGGTGTATGGAACTGTGAGAGAGGTCATCAAAATTCACCCCATTACTCTGACTGGAGCTAAGTGAGTTTTGGGCTCTACCTCTGCCGTATGACTCAGGTATGAAAAGGCCCATCTGAATTTCTGCCGTTCGAAGTTACCGTCGCGTTCGCTATACCGGTTTTGACTTTGAGAGTAAGTTCGGAAACTGCTGGTTTCTGTCCAATCAATCAATGTTTCACCGGCTGCTTAGTCATTCAGTGTTCGACTCTGGTTCTGAGAGGAGGGAACTAAATATTAACGTTGAAGTTGTCAATACTTGCCAACCCGTTATCCTTATCAGTAATAATTCGCTAATTAAAACCGAAGGAAAGGAAATATCCAGAGAAAATCCAAAAATGTAAAAATTCTAATTTAAGAAAAGTTCTCATACCAAAATCCGTTTCAGACCATCCTGAATTCCCTGCAAAAAGACACTGTATGCCCACTTGGATAGGACAAGAGAAGGGGGGAGAAAGTGCACGGTAAACACATCTCTGCATATCATACGTGCTGTTTTCCGGGCGAGATTTGAGATGTTAAACGTAAATTTCAGGAGATTGTGAGAGGGGGAAGTAAATTGCTGTTCGATCTGCAATTTGAGGGAAGAAGAATCTACAATTCATTTTTTTGGCGACTTGCCCAGCATCGAGCGAGTTTCGTCTAGCTTACCTCAAAAGCCCACGGCTGTTGAGGCAAGAGTTGATTGAAATATTAAATGGTAACGAGCTGTTGTTAGCAATGGTAGAATACATTGGAAAATCTGGAAGGTATAGGAAATTTCTGGTAGAGGAATTTAATTACATGGAGGATGAGCAATACGTTTCATAGCATTCGTAACAAATCGCACCTCCAAAATAGGAGTGTGACAAGTCGAAAAATTCAATTTTCGAGTTATACCCATAGGCAGACAGATCTTGACGAGCCCTACAAGAATGTAATATATCGAGGGTGAAGTGGCAACAAGGCCTACCTCAAATGGGGCTGAACAACACGGCCTACCTCTAATAGTACAGAATAACATGGCCTAACTGACATTTTTGGGGGGCATATTCACTTTCTTTATTCAACTGGATTCAACTTTGTTCTGCCGCACAGAAGACACCTACTCTTTTTTTTTCTTTTTTTAAAACTTAAAACTTAAAAACTATTAAAATTATTCATCATCCCGTAAGTAGTCTGTATAGTATACTGGCACCCAGAAGTGTCTATTGTTGCAAACATTCACGTATATGTTCCCAAATTTTAGAAATGAACAGTTTTTGTGTCTCCTGTAAATTTTTAAGAAAACACTTAGGCCATGTTATTCTGTACTATTTGAGGTAGGCCATGTTGACCAGCCCTATCTCAGGTAAGCCATGTTGTTCAGCCCCACTTGAGGTAGGCCTTGTTGCCACTTCACCCACGATATTCACCATCGTGTTCAGCATTTAAAAAAAAAAACCTTTAAAATGAGGTGTCACTGGTCAGAATGTTTCATTTTGGGAATTCATGGATAATTTTCCCCCCTAAAACTCCCCAAAAACCCCCCTTAGAGTGGCCCGATTCCGCTCATCTACGAAATTAGCCTTTCGATTGCCAAGACGGATTTTTTGTGCAAATTAGAATTTTTTACCTCAACCTGTCACAGGAGAACTCTGTCTGCGGCTGATTGGCTCTACGGTACAGCCCACGCCATCTCTTGAATGCTGCTGGAACCAATCAGCCGCAGACAGAGTTCTCCTGTGACAAACCCTAACGAGATTTATCGTCAATGCAGTATAAGCGTGACCGAAATAGAATCATTAAATGATATGCAAATTTTCCATATTCCTTTGTATAATAATGTTTTTTTGTGTTAATAATCACTTCATCTCTCTCTCTGAACTGATGTTGGATTCAAATCGTGTTGATGTTGCAAAGTATAATACAACTCCCACAATGATAAATAATATTTTGAGGGTCTCACGGCAACACCCCACATCGTCACTTTTGGCCAAAATGAGTTATGCATACCATTCGAAGCGTCTTTCCCCGGCGGATCGATCTAACTAAGTATAAGTTAGGTACCTAAGTTAGGTAACACTAAATCTCACGATTTATTTTACTGAATTACTCAGTAAACATAGTCTTTGGCAGATGGTTTTTTGGCTCTGCTGAAAAGGATATTATGATCATATTATGATCTATCATCTCCTGTCCGTTTAGATAATTGAACGGATAATATCCGTTCATATTATGTTTTTGGGTTGGCACCTAAACGGACAGTTTTTCGGAGTTTGTGCCAAACGAACGTCACTTTTTTTTATATCTCTCTTACATCCATTCGATACGTTTTATCTCAGCGCTACCAGACTGACGCACCGGGGATTCGCGCGCTCCGGCCGATACCACAATCGTAATAGCTTCAGACTTATCATTTTCTCCCGAGGGGAATTTCAAACTGTCTGTCCCAGTTCCTGCCGTATCCCCTCTCGGGTGCTTGACGGTAAATTACCTCGTTTCAAATTAGACAGGCGACAGAGAGAGAGAGAGCTCAACGGAGAAACAGCTCAATCCCAACCGTCAGGAACAATATTTCCAAGATAAATATTAGTATGATTCCGGAGCTTTCGCTCGACTGGAGCAGTTCGTTCCTTGTTTTTTTCTTTTTTTTTTCTTTTTCACCGGTGGGGCGGCGCGCGAATTGGATTGTCTACGTGATAGAGAGCGTCAAGTCCAGTCGCACAGTTTTCCACGTGTTCGGTTCGGTGGAAATATTTGGAAAACACACACAATTTTCAAGTCTGTGGAAATCATTTTTTCCCGGTGAATGTCCCGATGAAGAAAAAGGGATCTCGCGATATTTGAATAGCCGTGAAATGAGTGTGACGGTCGGAGGACCCCGAGGGAATTGTAAGGAAGGTCCATTCGAATTCCTCCACTCGAAGGAAATTCAATTCTAGTCATCAGACGTCTTGACTGAATGTCGTAACGAGTAGAATGGAATATTTTTATTCAGAATATTTAGATGTTCAAGAGAAGTGAAACGCGGTAGGATGCAGGAAAGTTGATTTATGGAATGAAAAGAATTCATGGCACGGTTCTTGGACCCATTCTGTTCCTAATTTACGTTAATGGACTCGGGGGTTGGCAATCGACGGACGTATCATAATGTTTGCAGACTACAAAGCGTTGATATTTCACGGCGAAATTTCCGCGAGGCTTTTCGGGTAGCTGAGGAGGGACTTCGGATGGTTGGCAACTTGCTGACTCTTAACGTGAAGAAATCTAAGAAATTCGCCTTTGGTTGGGCTCAGCGTGGGCTTCCTTACTTGAAGATTCATGTCCAGGAGTGCCCTGCTCAAGGCGTTCAGTGCCTATGCCCAACAGTTCAGGGGGAGCTGCAAGCCAAATATCGAACCAAGTTCGAACCAGCTGGGCCAGAATAAACATTGACCCAAACGAGCTGCTGCATTACTAACCCCCCCACATGTTGATGACTTTTGATCTGTTCCACCTTTGAGCCCTCATTGTGTCAAGAATTTGCAGTGTTTTTATTCGACTTTCTGAATCTACGTATCTGGAAACGTAAACCCTCAAATTTTGAGGGAGGTCACAATTTTTTCCTTGGTCGATCCCAATGGTTCACTACTGAAGATAAAACCAACAGTCATTGTTGGCGCCTTCACACATCAACCTAATTGTGGAGTCCGTGCAGTGCTGCCATCAGCCGCAATCGGCAACAATCGCAAGCGTGACACGTTTCCCTATTCGTCTCTTCGCCGTCATCGGTGCCGCTAATCGAACTTTCTCAAGTGTTATCACAATTATTTCTTACCTTTTCTCCATAACTCGCGTTATGAAAGATTTTCTATTGCTTTTACCATAAGTATTCGACTGATTAATTTAAACTCAAATAACTTCTCCTCCCTGTGTTGTCTCTGCTTCGAAATACCTTCCTGGACAGCTCGAGGACGTTACCGGCCGGTAAGCCCCTTCTCGTCGCACCGAACCTGTGAGTACCTCGCCTTTTATAATTTTCGAAGCAGAACACCCTTTTTGCTTTCATAATACCTCTAAATTTAATAATTATCTATACAGTCCACTCCCTCTGAGTAACACGCCAGCACGATCTCTGTCATCAAGGCGAAATAGCTGACTAGAAATTCGAGAAAATTAGTTTTACCGTTGTCAGGCACATGAAAACGTGTGATAGAACTTGGCATATTCCTTTTCTCTTCGAATAATACGTTAGATTTACTTTTTTGGTCGTTTCAAATGAAACTCGATGGCAAGACGACTAGAACCATACCAAAAGTCAAATAGGTTAACAGCGAACGTCAGTGGGCACTCCAGTAGACACTGAGGTTCGTTGTTAACCTACTTCTCTTCAAGAATTCGCTGATTAGGGCATCGTCGGATGAATGGAACTTCTATTTTTTATTATAATTGAAAATTCACAAAGGAAATCGAATGGTTTCATTCTCCCTGTTCATTCCCATTCACTCCTTCCGACGTCTCATTTCTTAACTGTCTGATTGAAACATTCCCACTGCGAAGGTACCAACTAAACTCGCATTATCAATTCAAAAGGTTGAAAAAAAAAGATAATAATAAAATATAAAAAATGCCGGCGTTATGGAAGGCGGCAGATAAAAAGCTACTCCCTGGTTTTTGCTCTGCTGGAAATTAATCGAACTAACAAATGACCTCTGCTCCCTTGGGGGAGCCCATTAGCGTTTGATATTTATTAGGATTACATGAGGCGGGCGCGGGCGGATGATTTATGGGAAGAGGTTTTTCTCGCTTCGGAAAATTTTACGTAAATGATTATCGGGGGAGAGCGGGCATCGATTTGCGAACTGAGGCGTCGGCGGAAATCATCGACGTTTCTAGTTGGATTTATTGTGAGAGAGGGAGACAATTTAAACGCGGGTGGGAAATAAATTGATAAGTGTTTAATGCGTTTTCCATAGAGTTGGCGGTTGCGGTTTGAATGGGTATTACATAAAGTCATTAGAACCCATTAAGGGCGTACCGTCGTTCCCACGCGATAGTTGCCATTCGTTGAATAGTTATACTGTATATACAGGTCGACCACCTGTTAGCAAATATCAGACCAGTAAATCGCCGAGCGGCGATCATTTTCCACCATTCACACAGGCGAATACATGAACCAATGGGAAGGAAAGTTGTAATTAAATCAAAAATTGCTCACCTAAATTTGTATAATTGTTTAAGGGTTGACACCTCACAACTTGAGTACTAATGTTTTCTTCATTCATTTAGTTGAAAATTACATTGGTAGTTAATTATAATTCTAATCAAAATAACAGAAAGGAAAGAGTATTTTCAACACTTTTCACCTTATATAGAAATTGATAAGTGTTCAATGCGTTTTCCATAGAGTTGGCGGTTGCGGTTGGAATGGGAGAGGGTATTACATAAAGTCATTTGAACCCATTAAGGGCGTACCGTCGTTCCCACGCGATAGTTGCCAATCGTTGAATAGTTATACTGTATATAAAGGTCGACCACCTGTTAACAAATAATTCACTTCAACACCACTGCAGATAAGCAGTACTCTGCAAGAATATCACCAAAACAAGTGTACTTTAAATCAGATGTTTCCCAGTATGAATTTTTCCTCCTTTCTTCCCAGTATGAAAAACTTGAGAAAAGTTGGGAAGGGCAAAATCATAAGGCCAGACGATCGAATGAGGTTTTGAAACATTATTTTTAAATTTTTTTTTTTTTTTTTTTTTTTAATACATTTATTTCCAGATAAACATAATAGGATTACAAACATGTGAAAATAACTAAGGAAAATATTCCCCTATGAGGGCTAAAGCCCGAGTTAGGGAGAAGAGTTCAGTTCACAAATCACCTAATAAACATCAATTACTGAGAAGAAAAAAAAGGATTACAAAAAAGAAAAATTTGTTTTCTGAGCGACAATTCAATCTACAGCTAGTGTTACAGGTATAGTAAAAAAATTAATCAGAGTTTAAGAAATGAGTTTTTAAAATAATATTAGTACATTTTGGATAGTCTAGAAGCCTAAGTTTCAGCTCATTCGGTAATCGATTAAACGCCTTGGTCCCAAAATAACGATAGCCGTTCAAGCCCGCTGTAGTGGCGCAACGGGGGAGGACCATAGATCCAAAAACCTGGTAGCGGGTTGGCAGATTATGCCGAGGGAGCGAAAATGACTTTTCTCTCAAGACCTGCCGTATCGAGGAAACTTTCCTGAGTCTGATCAAATCCAAGATATTTGTTTTTTTAAATAATGGAGGCGTATGTTCGAGATACCCACTGCTCGTAATCAACCTTAATAGTGCCTTCTGTGTGCGTATTACCGGGTTCAAAGAAGTAACATATGCACTACCCCAGGCCGGCAGTCCATAAAGGAGAACCGATTGAGCCAGCGCAAAATACACAACTCTGAGAACGCTTGGAGGAACCACCCTCCTCAACCTCGCAAAAACGTACAATAATTTCTTGAGTTTATTATTAACGTCATTAATTTGGATTTTCCATTTCATATTGTGGTCAAAGACAACACCCAAGTATTTTACATTGGTGCTACGAAGCAGCAAAGGGCAGGACTGGCAGTCAGACAGATTGCAATTCGTTGAATGGACGCGTAAGCAATTCAAAGGGGCATCTGCATACCCAGATAAATAGTGCACTATGTTTTTGGTTTATTATCTTCGATAATGAACCATTGGAATCGCCCAAAGAAAAAAAAATTTTAACCCCCCCTCAAAATTTGTTGGTTTACGTTTCAAGATACGTAGATTCAGAAAATCGAATAAAAAAAAATCCGTCCGTCCGCCGTCCGCGCCACTTTGCCCAGTTAGCGTTGAGTTAAAATTACGAAATTTTTTTTATGGGTTTCGACCAACCCCACAATGGTCCTCGAAACTTTTCATAACCCTAGGTCAAGGGGAAGGGGTTCAAAACGAATTTTGAAATTTTGAAAATTTCATATCTCGAAAAATTCATATAGAACGGTATGTTTTTTATTTCATATTTAGATAGAGTTTGTTCCGTAGAATTTTTTAAGACCATCCGCAGCTTTGTACGACCAGCCGTTCGTTCACAATGACGGCTCAAAGATTGTGCCTCACTACAGGATCGTGTATCAAACTGTTGAAATACAGGTCCATTTTCATACTAACAAGCTCTTTGGAACATCATATGGCTTAAGTGATGTCGAGTTTGTTGTTCTGAGGTGCGTTTCGTGCTACGGAAATGAAGGTAATTTCGAATGTTTGTTGGTAGGTAATTCTTTTATAGAAACTTTATTACCGACGTAGTATTAAAAACCCTAGAATTATATCGTATTAATTAATCATAATTAATAATAATTAATAATAATAATAAATACAAATTATTAATACCTAACAATAAATTATAATAATTTTCACTAGGTACTTGATAAAATTGTTAATAATTAGTGATAATTGATAATAATAATTAATGTAACATTTAGGATCTTGATATTTAGACCTAGTGATCTAGACAGAAGGGTGATCTGCACAAGGAAGATAATAAACCGTTGTGTCAAGAATTTGCAGAGTTTTTCACTGCGGGTACGTGATTAAAAATCCCAATTTTCGTGAAATCGTTAGTTATTACACTACAAAAGATAATTTAGATGATTTAGATTGAAGACGTATAACAAATAGTACGGACATACATAATATTCATTAGGTAAACTCTGCATTCACCAATAATACACGTAAGTGGTAACAGTTTTTTCCCAAATCAATCATCCTTATGACCTTTTTAATGTGGTATAATTAATTTTCTATAATTTTTATTGGTAAGTGTATGAATTGCAATATAAAATGTTGTTGGATGTGATGTTGTTGTTATATCATTGAAAAATCGAACATGTGTCCAGTTTTTTTCGGATTTTTGGCTGTTCTTAGCTGGTGGGAATGAATGAATGATAACATGCTCATTTACAAAAAAGTTCTGTACAATAATACATAGCAGCATGACTGGCTATGGTAATATTACCGTCAGCCGGAGTTCACCATTGCAGTGGTAAGAAGAGAGTTTACTTAATACTTAGGATGTTTGTATTAGTATCATTACACTTAGTTATTGTTCGGTTCAGCTTACTATAGGTTTAGTTACTTATTAACTGTTTCTATTACATTTCTGTATTATATTTATTACATTAGGTATATTGATTTGTTGCATTTCAGCTAATTTTATATTTGCATTATTTTTTATTGCTCTCATTTGCTTGTTGCTTGTGACTTATCTCAGTTGTAATTGAATTAAGCAATTAGGCTGCGGTGGTAGGCCCAGGCTGCCCTCACGAATCTGTACACCTTGTCCCAATCCCTTCCGTTGAGCAATAGGAAGTGTACTGTGTCCTCGTTTACATTCATATTGCACAGTGAGCATAGCTTTGCTGGAGTGACTCTTTCTGGGGTTCGCTCGAAAAAATACTTTAGTACTTTCAGGGCGATTAGTGTTTCTTTCCCGAAATGGTGGGGGGTTTAACTCACGATGTTTGCCTAGTTTCAGTTTCTCTTTGGTCCCAATAAGCAAAACCAAGATGGTTTAACAGGTGTGATCTAATTCAGGCTTACAATCCCACAGAACCAATCCGAAATCGAAGCCTCTGTTAGACGATAATAGATTTAAATGGGATTTCACGGTTTCCCCAACCCCCTGGAACGCATCAAGTCAAAGTAAGCGTGATACCGGCGAGAAGTTAGTCGCGAGAGGGTGAATTAGTCGAAGGATCAAGCGGTTAGAGAGGGTAGAAGTGGCTTGAGGCCAATTGGACTACCCGTTTTCAACAGTTTGGGCGGAACAGGGGTAAACTTAGAGGGGTTTCCCGCCATCCCCTTTACGACGGGAAACTTCACCGGGAAACTAAGTTGGAGCAACGGGACGAGGAGTGTGGAAAGTGGAAAGCTATGGGTTTGAAGCAAACTGAAACCGCGGATATGTGAAAAGACCTTTGTAAACGATTGTTTCCACCATTGAGAACACCGTGGAGGCGTTTACTTGTAGATTGTCGACGGGGCCACTTGTAAGTTGCGTCGCGAAGTTTTAACTGCTTTCTGCCGGTTTCCCTTTGCCGTTTCTCTCTTGAGGCAGTTTCAAAAGCAGAGCTGAAAATTGGCGGCAACTTTGAGGGCGATACAGACGTCAGAGAACCTGGTGGAATTGTATTGTATTGACAGAGAGGAGACTCAACGCTTCAGCGAAGGGGTTTCTAAAATGTTTTGGATGACGAGAGAAGGAAGTTTTTGAGGTTCAAAGGGAAACCCCAACAGTTAAGTTTTGGTCTTTTTCACTTCTGCAAGTTATTATTTGCTTTTGAAACGAGTTTGCCGGTAGTGAAACTGTATAATCCTGAACCCCGCTTCAATACGGATCCAATCAAATGATTTTACTTGCAATAAAACTATGTGTAATTAAGTCAATTGTAACAAAAATCGAATAAATATAAATATCCACAGTTGTGCATGGGTATAAGAGCGAATGTTCGAAAATAACTAGTTTTATGTGAAATGTCTCTATTTTACTGGGTTTATAACAGATTTCGTTACCTTCTTTGCCGAGTAACACTTCAGTTTATAGATTTTTTAACGCTGAACACGATAGTGAAGTCCGAATTGCGATATCTCATTCAGTTATCAGATTAGAGCTGATGAACCGTGAAGAACATCTCAAGTAACAACCACGTTTCTCCATCTTCAAAGTGCTCCTGTGTGAGAACGGATATGGCAATTCTGACTTCACCATCGTGTTCAGTGTAAAAACATCTTTGAATGAGGTTTTTGACAGGGGCCCTTGCGTTTCTAGATGAGTAAACTAAGCTCTTTGATACACCTCTCACTTAGTTTGGAGATGGTGCATAGCATGGAGATCCTATCCGCTTACACTAATGCAAGCCGCCAGTATCGAGTCTGAAGGACGTCCCGAAACGGATTTGAACCGAGACAATTTGCAAAACTCACGTCCTATTATTTTTCTCAAAAATCCTTCTCACAAATGTACGGAAAATGTGAACGCAAACCGGTACTAGCGAACGGGGAAATCAACTACATTTCTGACATCCCCCTTTTACATCGTATTAGCGTATGGAACCGTCGAGAGTTTTCACGTAAATATCTCCCGTCTGTGATAATCCCAACCAAGGAAGAAAAAACTCGGGCGAATAAGGGGCGACAAAAACCTGAAGGGTTCTGGAAGCTTTCGGTTCGCAAAAAAATAATCATTTTACTTGCAGACATCGTCGAAAGGTGGCGGGAATCGCAAAGAATGGAAAATATAAAAATTAGGTTTTACGGGTAGAAAGAATAACAGAACTGTTGGCGGAGCTCGGGATAAAATTGGACTTGGATGGGCTGATAAGGTGCGCGACAGTCGATTCGCGTTTTCCTACGCTAGAACACCGTATGAAGTAGTTTATTTTATGTCCGCTACATGTAGACGAGGAGAGGGGATGTGGAATCCTCGGATTTTGTCGCCTCGCGGAGAGCCTGAGATGAGAAGATGATGGAAAAAGTGTCAAGGACTTCGCCATTTCCTTTAGTTAAGCCGTTGAATACGTATCGTAGAAACGCAATCAAATAAATATTGACGTTAGCCTTATGACGTTTTATTTTATAAATATTGTAGTAAATGGGTCATGTAATGACTATAACGGCCAGTAAATGTAAAATATACACGAAATGAAATGAATTGAAAACAAAGATTATTCCTTAAAAAATTACAATGATGGACAAAACAAATGTGAAATGAATTAATACAGGGTGGTTCTTAATTAACGTATCCCCCCTTTTTATTTCGATATAAAGATGGTGAAGTCCAAATTTCAAAATTCGAATCGGAAGTGGGGGAAATGTTACGGTAAAACGTCTCTACGACACGCTGGATGTCAAGGTAGGATTATGTCGGTGGTTGTTCCACTTGCAAGAATGTTTAAATATTGGTATTTTTATTTTTTATTTCTTCACCAATCAACCCTTGTATTGCCACACTAGTCAAACAAAAAATACCCAAATAAACGAATTGAATCGTGATATTATAAAGAACCGCTCGGACGCCCTGAATTTCACTCTCGACGCCGCGTTAAATATCCTTTTCCAGATAAACATCAGCGATCATATTACGCTTTGTGAGGACGCCCGGGAAAACTGGCAGACCTGAGCAATTATAACAACGCTTAACCAAAATAATAATAATAAAAAATAATAATAAAAAAATGCCAACGATCGGCATAACAAGAGGCGGCGGAGTCACAGTGATTCTTCTGAAACCCGATGACTCGGCCGGATTCGATCCGTAGACTCCGCCCACGGGAACACGCCTGAAGAATGCGGCCAACAGATAAGTGAGTAGCTGCAATTATTCTCTAAGGGATTTTTTTTTCTTTTCAGGAGCGAAGAAGGAGATTTGCATATAAAGGTGACAAGGGCTCTCCGAGAGAGTAATTTGCGTCAGAACTGGCAGAAGTGAGTAGTCCGCAGCCGCCTACACAGTGTTACGATGATTCTGTAAGTATCTACCATTGCGTAGGTGTACACATGCATATTTTAAGTATGCTAAAAAGAAATGTACACATACAAGGCTGCAGAGAGCAGGATAAAGACGTATGAACCACCTTAGTGTTGTGTGGAGGTGGGTATGACAATTGCGACGCAATCACGTTGCAGATCAATAAAATTGTGGTGCCCTTTTGCCAACTGCTGCGTCTCCAAAAATTGAGATTGTCAGTAACCAAAAAAAAAAGTTTAGATACTAAATAGTCGTTAAATTATAGAATGTGTGTAATTATATTTTTTTACCAAAATTTGTGAGAAACTCCCTTCCCCCCCGCCATGCAAACAAGTTGAGAAGAACGAAAGGTACCTATGTCACAAAATGCGTTTTCCAGTTATCCATATCTCGGTTCCTATTTGACCGATCAACTTGGAATTTGGGGTGGGTCTTCTTGGTGTGAATGATAGAAAGCCCTGAAAGTGTCAAGTCACTAGGTCTAAAGAGAGCCGAGTTATATAACATCAAACTTCCGATTTTTCACCCTTACCTCAACATTCACCTATTGACTTGACATTTTGCACAGAGCTTCATTTTAGCTTGAGACCGAGCTTTTTGAAAGATTTAACCCATTATCTCAAACCAAAAAACTTTTAGAAAAAAAAAATTAAAAAAAACAGAAATTGTTGGCTAACATTATCCACTTTGACGAATCTACAGCCTAGGTGACAGGACCAATCGACTTGAAATTAGGTACAAACCTCCTTTGTAACATGACCCAGTGTCATTTGTAAGATTTAACCCATTATCCCAACCCAAGAAAACATTAGGAACAGAAAACTGAAATTTAGGCTAATATTTTACCGGGAGAAAAAGACGTATCCATGTAGGTACTAATGTATCTGGTTGTAGTGTAAAATTTACACTACAACCAGATACATTAGTACATGGATATTAGGGTGGATCGATTTTGGCAAAAAACAATTTTTTTCCTCATTTTTTGATGCAATAGCGAAATTATCTTGCCTTTTTGCCTGAAAAACGCTGGGTAAAAATAAGGGCCCTGACAAAAATTTCCTTCAGGCTCCATAACTCATATGAAATATGCCCTCTTGAGGAAAATCTCGAGAGAACCCCTAATTGCCGCAAAAATTTTGCTAATCCCTCAGAATGCTTATGAAACACAAAAAGTATGGGAACAAAGAATTTCAAATCGTGAAAAAATCCAAAAAAGCAGCTGTATAATTGTATAATATTACATTTTATGGAGCCAGTTGATTGATAAAATAATGCGAATGAGTCACTCGGTCAGACAAGATCCTTCTTTGAATCAAGCTTGGGATTTTTCTTTTGAGACTCTATTGAATATGTAGACATCTCGTGCTTTCGCCCCACACACCTTCTGTGACGCTTCAGTTACCAGTTAATGCATCTTTCCACTGCCTGTGTGTGACACGGTAAGGATGGGATGCTCTGGAGCTCTTCATCAGTTAAGGCAGGGCACATTGTTTTGGTCAATTGAGGTTCCAAGACGAGGTCAAGTGCATCAAAGTCGATGAGTTCGGTGTAGTCTTCAGCTACAAAGTTTATTGTTGGCACCTTGAAGCTCCTTGGCGTCATAGTCGGGGTCTGTCTGGCTCGCTGGATTATTTGAACGGCTTTTTGTTTTACTTCAGAATTACTGTCGAACAACATGGCCATCAGTAAATTTTCTGGGTGAGCCCAAAAACCATCACGTTAGATGACCGGATCAATTACACTCTTCAGTCTGATGGGGAGGTATCATGAAAGGGTTGTCATGTTGAATTTATAAATGTTTGGGCCCATCCTTGAATGACGGATTCATTTTGATGGTGAACCACATCGGGTGTATAAGAGAGTCTGCTACTGATCCACTATCCACAGAATTCACAATGTCGAGAAGGTACTTTTGATCAGTTGATAAATCCAAATCCATGTTCATCGGAGGTAAATTCGACGCTACAGGCTCAAAATTAACTACAGGCATGTGTGCCCCAAGAATTTGGAACCTGGTTCTTCCAGCAACGTGATGTGTTCCATAGTTACGGTAATCATGGACTGAGTGGCTCCTTTTTGAACATTGGTGATCGTTTTGTCTTTCCGACCATCATAAAAAATACTGACAATGTGGCGTTTAGCCCTGACAACGACTTTGGTCAACCTCTCCTTCTGACGAGCTCGTCGCAGTTTATTTCGGTCAATCGTCATTTTTGCTTCTATTCCAAAAGCCTTTAATAGAGAAGACCTGAAAAAGTCGACCGGGGAACTGGGAGGAAGGAGAAACCCGAGTAAAAAGTCAAAGCAGGGTTTTTAGTGAACAAATAAAACTTCACGTGAGGTATGGAACCTGAAGGAATTAATTTTTTTCAAAACCCTTTTAGGGGTGTTCTATCAGGCCTAAAAGGCAGCAAATTTTACCTATTGGAAGTAAGAAAACAAATTGTTGGAAAATCGATCCACCCTAATGGATATGCCTTTTTCTCCCGGTAAAATATGTGTTTTGTTTCTCAAGTAAGACAAAATAATGGTAACAGCTGAATCTTAGCCTATGTTGAGTATTTAACACTCAACATCGGTTTACTGATTTTGATGGGACAGTTTCTTCTGAATTTCAGTTGATTCTTCCAACACTGGAGTTAGTAATGATTCTAGATTTCTTTACATGCGCTTTCCGCCTCAGCTTACAGTAGAGTGTCATCGCCAAAGCATTTTGCCTCGTCTGCATAAGGTACCGTTTGCGAGTTAATCTTCAATGGGATTAAGTCTGTCTTCAGATTTGTGAAGTTTATATGGATGGATTTCGGTTCATTCAACTTCATCCTCCATTGATTCGTCCCGTTAGGACATTGTTGACAGCAGATTGTAGTTTCCAACTGCAAGAATAGCAGTGTCATCAGCAAAGGTGGCTGTAAATGAACTGTTTGCCATAGGTCTCTTGTGTACATTTTTGTCTTCACCCTTCACATGCAGCGAATCAATTTCAAATACGTTTTAATAATAATTTCAATACTCCAATAAGTTTCAATTTTGTTTTCAACCTTGTAAGATGCGACCAACGATCCACGGCACGATTAGATCGGTGAATTATTTACCGGGCATTTGAAATGATTATCGTGTATGAAATTACACATGGGTGAAATACATGAGCTGGAGGATGAATGAGAAGTTTTACGCTCCAGAAAACACGGAAACAAATCAAACGGTTACCACGTGTTTTCATACGAAATGATTTATTAGGGATTTTTCACCAACTTATGTGATTGATGTACCTATTACACACGTGCAGTATTGAAATATACGTATTTTGTAGTTTTTTATTCGAGTTTTCTCTTTGCCAAAGGTCTATTTCATCCCAAAAGAATAGCTCAGTTCGAATACGAATTTGGTTTTTTCGAGTTTTCAAGTCGAATCTAGTTTTTCGCCGTTTTTTCGACTCGAAACTGAGCCATTTTGCTTTTCAAGTTGTGGAGGAACGTGGATGACATTGCGTGAATTGATGCGGGTTCTCATGATAGCGTAATAGTGCGGCTTTGATACACATCTGGTTAATGGAAAAGACCGGAACTTCCGAGTACAGCTCATCAGAAGAGAAGCGCGGTAATTGTCAGTGTAGTCTTTCGTGCCGTTTTCGGTTTGTTAGGGCTTTAGAACAAATGTTACCACTTCAACTCTATCAGTGAAATAACAAGGTTTCTACCGAGCACGGATGTGAGCAAAAAGAAGAGATTAAAGCTGGCGGGTTATTCCGCCAGCTTCGTTTTGTGGAGGTAATTGATGTACAAATAGCAAACGGTATGCGTCACGCTCTAGGACCGCAAGGTTTAAATCCCCCCAAAAAACACTCTGTGTAAAAATCATCCCCCTCGCAAATATCATTGTACAGCGGCTGAACAAAGTTATGATACCCAACCTCTAGGGGTGTTAGATAGTACTATCGATTTATCGATTTATCGATAGTAACCTCCTACCGATAGCCCTATCGATAGTTTTTTTTCTATCGATAGTTTTGTTCGATAGTTTTTGAATTTTCAACTTTGGAATTTCTCGAAACGGAAAGGGAACAGGTACTACTTACTACCACTTACCACTACCTAGCACACCCCTCATTCTAAGAAGAGGTTTGTAAGAAGTTCTTGTTCTTAGTAAGGACTAGAAAAAGATAACCTGAAGGCTCTTCATGTGATTGAATTTCGTTGAATTGGGTTTTTTCCTTTTATTGTTCTATTTTCAATATTTGTCAAACTGAGTCAGGTGGTTCCTAATACCCTGATCTGCTCTTTTGCTTCTCCTTCTCGAAGCTGTTTGCTCAACACACACACATGACTTCTATGAATCCCCCTCTATATTAAAAAACTTAAAAGAAATAGCTGCTGGGATTTTGTAATTCCTGGGATTGAATTTCGTTGAATTCATCTCCCCACTCACTATCAACTACGCCTATTCCTTTCTCCCTTTTTTCAATATTAATATTAATAAGAGCCCCAAAATTATAGAACGGCGTTCTATAATTTGGGCTCTTTCAAGAGACGAATTTTTCTTTTATTATGCCTCCCGAATCTGATGTACCTATGGGATTATTTTGATAAAGATGTGCGTGAGGGGAAATTAAATAGTAAATTTTACCATGTTTGCCCACAGCAAGGCTTGCTGAGTAAGCCCTAAAACATACTAGGTAATTATACGTAATTATATGCCGAGCAAAGGTAATCTCAAAAACAAAGTCGATAGACTATCGATACTATCGATAGTTGGTGTTCGATAGTATCACAACTATCGACTATCTAACACCCCCACCATCCTCCCCCCGCCACTTTCCTTCCAACTAAAGAGACGTCTTAACCACTACCAAAGCACCGCCCAGTGATTCGAGTAATGGGAAAAAATGAAAAAAATCAACATTTTAGTTAACCGAAACTACCTATGTGGGCTTGTTCAGAGAGGTCTATAGGTGAGAAAAACAACACTAGTTGGACCGAGATAAACAACCAGTCATGCCAATACCTGCAAACAATCGTATAATCTATTTTACGATGAGATAATTCATTCCAGTAGTGATTTGTCTTGCGAAGAGTAAGCTTGTTCGTCCTCCCAAAACCTATGGCTGCGTCATCTGGAGGTACATAATAAGTTGACAAATCGTTGATTTGAATAAAATCGTATTTCTAAATAGAAAAAGATTGAAAAAAAAAACTGTTTTTTTACACTGGAAATTATAGTACATAATAATATTATGTACTATAATAATTACAGGTTTTTGGTTTATTATCTTCGATAATGAACCATTGGAATCGCCCAAAGAAAATATTTTTTTAACCCCCCCTCAAAATTTGTTGGTTTACGTTTCAAGATACGTAGATTCAGAAAATCGAATAAAAAAAAATCCGTCCGTCCGCCGTACGCCGTCCGCCGTACGCCGTCCGCGCCACTTTGCCCAGTTAGCGTTGAGTTAAAATTACGAAATTTTTTTTATGGGTTTCGACCAACCCCACAATGGTCCTCGAAACTTTTCATAACCCTAGGTCAAGGGGAAGGGGTTCAAAACGAATTTTGAAAATTTGAAAATCTCATATCTCGAAAAATTCATATAGAACGGTATGTTTTTTATTTCATATTTAGATAGAGTTTGTTCCGTAGAATTTTTTAAGACCATCCGCAGCTTTGTACGACCAGCCGTTCGTTCACAATGAGGGCTCAAAGATTGTGCCTCACAACACAATCGTGTATCAAACTGTTGAAATACAGGTCCATTTTCATACTAACAACCTCTTTGGAACATCATATGGCTGAAGTGATGTCGAGTTTGTTGTTCTGAGGTGCGTTTCGTGCTACGGAAATGAAGGTAATTTCGAATGTTTGTTGGTAGGTACTTCTTTTATAGAAAAATTATTACCGACGTAGTATTAAAAACCCCAGAATTATATCGTATTAATTAATCATAATTAATAATAATTATTATTAATAATAAATACGAATTATTAATACCTAACAATAAATTATAATAATTTTCACTAGGTACTTGATAAAATTGTTAATAATTAGTGATAATTGATAATTATAATTAATCTAACATTTAGGATCTAGACATTTAGACCTAGTGATCTAGACAGAAGGGTGATCTGTACAAAGAAGATAATGAACCGTTGTGTCAAGAATTTGCAGAGTTTTTTCAATCTTTTTCTATTTAGAAATACGATTTTATTCAAATCAACGATTTGTCAACTTCAGAAAGCATTTTCTCCAAAAAGCTAAAAGTGGTCCTGTGATTGGTCACTGGTACGGTGGTTGTGAAGTGGTTAGGCATACCTTTAGTATGAAAGAAAAGGGCAGGTGGGGAATCTAGAATGATATTTGCGCGGTGGGGTGATTTAACAACGAGTATTGTGGGAGGGGGAGGGGGGAATATAGTGCCCAATTCAACAGGGACTTATCGGTTTTTATGTACGACTACTAACATCTGAGAAAACAACAAGGTTATTAGTTGAGGGCGTATTAGGGCCGCCGCTATAGTAAAGTTGTACGGTTCGATCGAGTGGAAGACTGAAGAGCATACAGAAGGGATGGAACGCACCAAACGCTGATAATCGCCGACCTATCGACATTCGTGTCACACAGAAGGTATCGAAGGGTGAAAAGGGGGTGACCCAGCGGTGTGACGCGTGAAAAGGAACAATTGTCATGAAGAAGGACGACTATTCCTGTATCGCACGTAAGGGGGAGGTTCTCTAGAGGTTTTCCTTTCAAAATCAATATTGACGGTTATTTCAACAAGAATAATGTTGTTATTGGGCCGTGTCTTATTATCATATTCCAATTGAATTGGTCAGTTGAAAAGGGTACACACTCCATAAAAATGACAAAATGAGTTGAGATAGCTATTTTGTGCTTCACCCTAGCCACCATCTGTTGAGCGTAAAAAGGAACATAATAGGTGTAAATGTGTAATATTATTCGCAAACTCTAAACCTAGTTAACAATGAGGAAAGAATTGATTGAGTTGAACAAGGGACATATCGTCGCTGTAGGAGCAACACGGCGTATCTCAAAATTTCCAATTTTACAGTAGAGCAAAAAATCGATTTTTCAACTGTCACCACAACCCTGGTTGGTTCAAGCAGACTGCCAAATGATTCTAATTTTCCCTGGAAAAATCTTAACCTAGGGAAATTTGAGATGAGCCAAGATGCTTCCAAATTAGCTGAGATACACCTGTTGAAATATTCCACAGTACTAAGGATTTTCAACAGGATCTTCACATCTTCACCCATTTTCATTATCCCTAGGTACTTATGATATGTTACTGATTGCAACGGAAGACATGAACGAGCTATGTTTATGAGCATCCATGGGATGTAGATTCCAAATTCGGACCAAACTTTAAGTACCTACTTTGTTTTATTTATATTTATGGTTAGCAAGCTGTCATTTAACCAGTCCGAAACATAATGTAGGCTCCCTCTTGGCTTTGTCGAAGACCTCTGACCACATCTTCCTCTCTACTACAATCGCCGTATCGTCAGCGAATAAAAAATACGAGCAAAGATTCGTTACATCAGGCAATTTGTTTATATAAATCAAAAATAATGTGGGACCTAAAGTGCTTTCTTGTATAACTCCAACGTTATTTGAAAGGATGTCACTATTTGCTTTACCTAAATTAACATATTGCCTTCATAGTGAAAGTAACTTTTAAACCAATTCAAGCTATTCCCGTGATACCTATCCCAATCATCCCATCGTAAAGTAATTTTCTATCAATAGTATCAAATGCTTTTGATAAATCCATCAGAATCAGAATGGCTTTCGAACCTTGGTTTCTTAAATCATGTAATTTTGATACAATATTAAATGGAGCATCATCCACACCCCTTGACGTTCGAAAACCAAACTGAGACGAACTCAACAGGTTATTCTCTTCTAGATATTTGTTTAGACATTTCTTTATCCACTTCTCCAGATTTTTTGCTAAAACACAAAGCATCGATATTGGTCTATAGTTTTCAAGGTCAGTCACAGGTCCATGAGAACACGCCAGTAAGTATACTAATGTTGTAATGTAACATCAAAGCTGACATTTCTGATAAATATTTTTTTAATAAATTTCATTGTATGATTATCATGATTTGATTATTATCAGGACTTGTTTTGATTTTTTGATCACTAGTGTATGTTTTAATTTGTATGCAACTCCTGCCCTCCGGACAATTTCTTTAAATTTTGGAGATCAGAAATTGCCAAATGTTTTTGTTATTAACCTACTTAAATTTTGTACTCGTGAATAATTTTACTTCAAGTATCCAATACTTTTATTTCTGTACTATGCGTATTATGTTAATAAATGGCTTAGAAAATAAGAACATGTCAAGTAACAACCACGTTTCTTCATCTAAAAAGTGTTCAGGTTGAAAACGGAATAAGATATCGCAATTCTGACTTCACCATCGTGTTCAGTGTAAAAAAAAGCCCTTTAAAATTAGGTGTCAATTGTCATACTGTTTCATTTTGGGAATTTATGGGTAATCCCCCCCCCCCCCCACCCACCAACTCCCTTAAACACTCCTGTGAGTGGCCCGATTCTGCCCATCTATGAACTTTGATTTCAGGAATAGAACATCACTGAGTAAGTTACCGATCCCTCTCCCCCCCCCCCCCCGCATTATCAGGAGAAGACCATCTCGTCACATATTCGAACAATGTTTTAGCGCAAAACTCCAGTTATATCATTTACATGGATGTTGTACACAGAACAGTGATCTAGACAGAAGGTAATAAACCGTTTTGCAAGAATTTGAAGCGTTTAAATTGTAGTGGAAAAACCACCTGCATTTCGAAAGGACTATTCCACCCTGAATTGAATAAAACCACCTGCATTTCGAAAGGACCAAACATTCTCGAGAAAAATAGTTTTTTACCGCCTTTTTAACCGTTTTGTTCACAGGGCGACGGTGGTTGACATCTCCCATCGCAGATTCTCACAATAACGGCGTTACATTCAAGTTGAAGTAGACGGCCCCGTACTGGTTGGGGGGGGGGGGGGCTTCCTAACGCTTTATTATTCACTAATTACCTCGTTTTACGGCGTTCATTCATTACGCAGACTCACTTCCATTTCATAATGAACCAGTGTAATAAGCCTTCCGAAAATTGAAGACCGGCAAAATGACTACTACAGCGTAAGAGCTCCCATCTCTTCACGAAAAAAAAACTCTTCCGCCCTCGAGGGCGTTTTACCGCCGTCTATAAGCCACCGATCTTCAAGTCATTTACCGTTCCGCAAGAATCGAGTGAAGAAAAGCTGGAGAGGCAGCATCAAAATTAATGGATAACCCTTCATTGGAGATGACGAGAAATGAAGAGAAAAAAAATGTACCCGAGGCTCCTGATAAGGTGAATTTTCAATCTACGTCGCAGTTCCAACCCTCTCCTGCGATTTTTTTCATTATAATTTTCTTTTTATTATAATTTTTTTTTTCGGCTGTGTCCGCCGCTGTTGGAGTATAATGAACTTATTTTACACCGCTTCTCTCGCCTCTTCTTGAATAATAATTTCCCTCAGTCGACCATCCATCACCCTTGAACGGGAACAAGTGCCGCTAAATTATTCCGCGCGATGAATATGAAGAATTCATCTAGCGGTGTCCACACCCCGCGTTTTCCCCTTCTTTCTCGAATTAATTTCGGGAAAGAGAGAAAACACAGTTTTCCCGGTTTTCGTCTCGTCGGTATTTTCAGGGGCGTCCTTGAGAGAAGTTGGGTGTCCCTGATTTAGGAGGCGACGGAACACCACGGCACAGTGGGGCGAAATAGCATTATTTTGGAAAAAACTATCGACGAATGATGCTTCTGAAAGGAAATTTTAAGCTGAATAAAAAAGTTCCTATAAACATTGGGTCGCAAATCAAGCCTTCCCTGAGTTTTGGCCAATAAACCTAAAAAACATCTAACGTAAAATAAATTCTTCGCATAACCTTGAGATAGTTTGTAATACATTTGGTCAAAAGGTTGAAACTCTTTTAATTATGCTTTTCTTGGAGTTATAAGGCGTCCTGCTCATGTACCAAGTTAGTTTTGTTGCCATATTTAAAACAAATTTAATGTACCTACGAAAAATAAATAAAACTATAAATTACAAAAGCCAGAGATTTTATTCGTGATCGCAATAAAAAACGAATATCTAAAAAAAATGAAACAACCAAAATATTAAAAATAAAATATATAAAATAGAAATGCCACAGTCGTGCAGCATGGCTACAGGAGCGAATTTTCGGAGAAATAATTGGTTTTATGTAAAATGTCTCCCTCCATTAAAGAACATGATGTCCATGAAGAACATCTCACTTGACAGACCGTTTCATTTTTGGAATGAAACCCTCCCCCCTCCACACGCCAAAAACCCCCACAGCTTTTGGATATTTCAACTCTAAAAACAATGGTGAAGTCAAAATTGCGATGTCGCATTCCGTTATGAGATTAGAGCAGATAAAACGTGAAGAACATCTGAAGTATCAACCACGTTCCTTCATCTTCAAAGTGCTCCAGTTTGAGAACGAATGAGATATTGCAATTCTGATTTCACCATCGCGTTCAGCGTAAAAAGAGCGGATTAACCATGAAGAACGTATTCTTAATCTTCAATGTACTCAAGTTTGAGAACGAAATGAGGTATCGCAATTCTGACTTCACGATCGTATTCAGCGTGAAAAAACCTTGACACTTGTCAAAATATTCCATTTTGGGAATTTATGCGGAATTTTCCAGCCATTAAACTCCCCAAAACCTCCCCTTAGAGTGGCCCGATACTGCCCATCTACGAACGTAGGCTTCCCATTGCCAAGACAAATTTTTTGTGCAAATTTGAAATTTTTATCCCAATCCTATAGAGAGTTATCGTCTGGAATGACACATACATAAATATACAGGGTGTCCCATCTAAACGGGCCCATCGGGAAATTACAGCCTTGCGGTGCGAGCTATCGAAAAATTGAACTGGACCTTTTTCATAGTACTTTAACTCAGCTTCACGATGCCGAAGTCCGATTTTTATTTTACCATGTTTTAGGGTCTCAAATCATTGATTGAAACTTACGGTTTCCTCTTGACCCCCCTTTTTTATTGCTTTTTTCGATTCTAGGTTGAATTTGGAACAGAAAATGCCTCCTTGAAATTTTCTTTTTGGGGCTTCGTTTCTGAGTTATTTCACTTTTTGCGAAATACAGAAAATCGCCGTTCCTTTTAGACGTTACCAACACTTTCTTACTATTTTTTCTTCAATTTTTGAGATGTTCACCACACTGAATGACAGGTGGTTTAATGCTGATTTCAAAAGTGTGGAGAAAAAAATCGAAGATAAAAATAGTAAGAAAGTGTTGGTAACGTCTAAAAGGAATCGGCGATTTTCTAAAAGGATCGGCGATTTTCAAAAAGTGGAATAACTCAGAAACGAAGCCCCAAAAACAAAAATTTCAAGGAGGCATTTTCTGTTCCAAATTCAACCTAGAATCGAAAAAAGCAATAAAAAAGGGGGGTTAAGAGGAAACCGTTCTCAAATCATTGATTGAAACTTACGGTTACCTCTTGACCCCCCTTTTTTATTGCTTTTTTCGATTCTAGGTTGAATTTGGAACAGAAAATGCCTCGTTGAAATTTTTGTTTTTGGGGCTTCGTTTCTGAGTTAATCTAGAAATACAGAAAATCGCCGATTCCTTTTAGACGTTACCAACATTTTCTTACTATTTTTATCTTCGATTTTTTTCACCACACTTTTGAAATCAGCATTAAACTACCTGTCATTCAGTGTGGTGAACATCTCAAAAATTGCAAAAAAAAATAGTAAGAAAGTGTTGGTAACGTCTAAAAGGAACGGCGATTTTCTGTATTTCGCAAAAAGTGAAATAACTCAGAAACGAAGCCCCAAAAACAAAAATTTCAAGGAGGCATTTTCTGTTTCAAATTCAACCTAAAATCGAAAAAACCAATAAAAAAGTGGGGACAAGAGGAAACCGTAAGTTTCAATTAATGATTTGAGACCCTAAAACATGGAAAAATAAAAATCGGACTTCGGCACCGTGAAGATGAGTTAAAATACTATGAAAAAGGTCCAGTTCAATTTTTCGATAGCTCGCACCGCAAGGCTGTAATTTCCCGATGGGCCCGTTTAGATGGGACACCCTGTATATTGTAATGATCAATTTAGTAACAATGTAATTTTCTCAGATTTATTTATTTACGCAAGCACAACCAGAACAAAAACTCAACAACAACATTTTCAATCTCTCACGCCGGTAACTACCTACAAAACACATGTACCTACTTTTTATGGGTTCACCACAATATATATAAATATAATTGTTGGTGTCTTTTGGCACTGGATTCAGGATGGTCTGAAACGGATTTTGGTATGAAAATCTTTCGATCATTCGAGTTTTAAAAATTTTGGACCGAGAACAATAGCTACATTTTCTTCGAAAATTCGCTAAAAAACCTATGCGTTTTATATGGTGGCGCTCGGAAACGGAATTTTCCTTGGAAAACTCGCTGAAAGATGAACGAACAGATGAAAGTGATTCTGCAAACTCAGTTCGGAACAAGAAGCAGAACAAAAGGCGTAGGATGTGGAATCCTGGCGGAAATGTAACCAACCGCGGAGTTTACAATCCGCAGTTTACAATGAGGAGAGAAAATAAGTTTGTTTTAGTTAAATTTAAGTCTAGGGGTCGGCAGAGTAACGAGTTTCACTTCAAAGCCGAATTATGAAGGAAGCTGTTTTTCAATTCAAAACTTCTTCTACGACTACGGAATTGTTGGGGCCTCTTCAAAAATTTGTTAGCATAAGTTACAACTGAACAGGGTCGACGTACCTCGTTCGACGAGTAAGGAATTTCGTATAAGCCTCTGACTCACCTGCAAATGAGATAAAAACACGATTAAAATCAAAGAATTAATTGAAAAGTTTAATGAGAAATCACCCTTTTACAAACACAGTAAGATTACAAAACGAGGCCATTTTCTGAGGGGTTTTGTTCGTGGCAAACCAGGCGAGTGAATCCAATTGGTCAGTCGTCGCCGTTTCGCGTTTTTGTCCGGACTTGTGAAGGACTGAAGGGCACTAAGAGTGATTGCTGCCTGATGAAGAACCTGCAGAACAGTACGTGATATATCGTCCCCTGAAAGGCAGATTATCGTAAGCGCCATTTTTTACGATTCTGAGTTACGGGTGCCGTTGGATTCGTCTTGAAAAGATCTATCTATCTAGCTATACAGGGTGTCAGGGTTATGGTCATACCACAGGCCTGGGATCGATTCTACAACTAATTTCTTGTGAAAAGTGTCTATTTTTAAGATTAATAATATTAATCTCATATTAATAATCTCATATTATGAGGAAATGCGACGTGTAAACGGGACGTAGGTGTCGTGACGCACATGTGCGGAGACGACGCATCTGTGCCGTTCCATATGGTGGTTTCTTTCTTGGCGACAAAAACCCGTCGGCCTTCTCGAGTCGAGTGCACGACGAGGCAGATTTTGTGATTCCAATCTCACAACATTTACACAGCTAAATGAGTTCATTCGAGCGAGGCGAATATATACATGTAAGGGGTCTTCATGTTCCGCCTAATTCGACGTCGAATCGTCGAAACATGAGTTTCGAATGGAGCTAATGCGCACGACGATTCGATTTACGACGGCTGAAGGCCAAACATAACTCAATTATCGCCTCTCATACTGTCGAATTAACCAGTTTTGAGCAAAAAACTCAGCAAAAACGACTGCGGTGTAAACACCGCAGTGCGACCTACTATGCGTGTGGAAGAGGTGCGACTGAAGGAAGGTTAAACCAAATTTCGTTTTTATTTGATTTTTTTAATCTACTCATCTTGAGACGTAAACCCTGAAATTTCGAGGGGGGTAATTTTTTTCCGTCCGTCCGTCCGCCGCCAAGTTACAGTTACCGTTGTGCCAAAATTACGAAATTTGATTTACAGGTTCGGTCCAATCCCACAATGATCCTTGAAACAGTCCATAACCATACGTTTATTATTTATTTTCATGAAAAAATAAGGTTCGTCGTGCAGTATGACCTGATGAGCGAATTCTCAAAGTGTTCTACTCCAACGCCCATCCACCAACCATTATTTATTGAAATCGGACGCCAAAATTGAAAAATGAGCCCAAAATTGAACTCTTTCATGTTTTATAAACGTAAAGGTTACGACCTTCTTGAAGGGTATGGTAATTAGGAGGATAAAATAGGTGGATGTAGAACATACCGAGGAAGAACTGAAGTTGTTTTGCTGGTCCAATCTTCACGGCCATAGTACGGGTAGGACACGCTCGCCCGATTTTACCAAAGAGACTGACTTAGAAATGGGCTGGCGGGCTCGAGCAGGAGAAATGGGAACTGCACAGTAGGAGAGGGTTTCCCGGAAAACATGTTTGTTCTTGAAACGGCCATTGGGCTCCACGTGGAGCCCTCGTCGCCTCATGAAAACCTCCTTCCTATTGGACGATCTCTGCGACGTCATAAGTTGACTTCGACGCACTGAAAGGAGGCTTTGCTTTGCCTTTCACGAGAATCGCAGGTCCTAGAAATCCAAGGGACAATAATGAAGGGAGTTCCGGGTATTCTGTAGAAGGCTGATAGACAAACAACAGGAGGCTTCTGGTGAAACTACCTGCTCCAGAGATTCACACGTTTAGAACCCACGAATCCACACCAACATCGTCAAAGGTATTTATAACCCACAACTTTTCACTTATTGCTCGGACAATGTTATTTTCAGCAACTCCAACACTTGATAATTATATATAACAATAATATAACAATAAATAATTATTTCAGAAACATCTGTCGCGATAAATTACACTACTCTGCTCATATTTATACCCTTATCCAGTATCCTGTTGTTTTATAATGACGAATACCATATTACACACATCGTTCGGAGGTAATCGGTATTTCAGCTGTTCCACAGAAGACCGTTGATCCGACTAGCCGCCGTTTGTTGGCGGTATCTCATTGGCTCAACCTTTGAGGCCTCACCAGTCTTCTTCACAATTTTATTGAGATCCGAGACTGCGAAGATTTTTGAAAAATGGAATCTGAGCACAAAGGGGGCTTTTTGAGCAAAATCTTAATTAAACATTTCTGTGTCGAGGATAAGAGGTTCGACTTGGATTCAAAGGTAGAACCCCGAGCCACCACACCGTACACCAACTGGGACTGCACCATCGCATTGTAAAACATCATTTTTAGCGAATTTTCGACGAATTGATAGAATTGAGATAAAAAGTACCACTACGCACAAAAAATCCGTCTTAGCAATCGAAAGGTTTAGTTCGTAGATGGGCAGAATCGAGCCAATTTAAGGTGGGTTTTGGGGAGTTTAGGGGGGAAAAATTACCCACAACTTCCCAAAATGAAACACTCCGACAAGAGATACCTCATTTTAAAGGTTGTTTTTACGCTGAATTCGTCTCGGAGGGAACCGCACCCCATATTGGAAGTCAATTTGCTAGCTACTCGTGTTGGTTGTATTTTCTAAATAGTTTCAGGAAATATTTGGCTCTAAACGGTGTCAACGTTTAAATTTGGCTCTTATAAAATAGACCATTTAATGATCTATTTTAATTTAATTATTTAATTTTGATTTTTAATTATAATGATCTATAAGAGCCCAATTTAAAAATTGACACTGTTTAGAGCCAAATATTTCCCGAAACTATTTAGAAAATACAGTACACTCACCTACTAATCATTTACAGTACACTTACTTGTCTTTGCTATAGTTTATTTCACTATATTAGCAGCTATAATATTATGAATGAATATTATCAAATATTATTCATTCCACCGTTCTGAGCAGAAGACATTCCTTATAATATCATCACAGCATATTTCATGCTGAGTATTTCTGTTTTGCTGAGTTTTCTAGCTCAGCAATTTATTCATTGTTAGCACTACCTACAATATTTTATCGTGATTAATCCTGTACTCTCTCATTTTTCACTCCTAAATGTACTTACCTTCTTTTCGTATCTACTGTATTTTATGCCTGTGTCCCCCTGAGAAGTCAGTAGGTATTTATTTTATGTTTGAATGTTTGTTTTCAAAAAATAAATAACAGTTTGCACAACAGACGTTGGTCGTTTTATTTCCCCCCTATTTTTCGTTCGTTTTTTTATCACAAGAGTATCATAGTATTTTCAACTTGGTGAGTTAACTTGTCGTAATGGGAGAAATTTAAAGAGGTAACGTGAGAGTGGAAATATTCTCTATTTCACTTAGAAGTGCTTTATTACTGTTGCCCATTCAACGGGTACTCGAGAGAAAAAATTGTCTACGTCGCCAAATTGCTTCAAGAGGCTTTTTTTCATCACGTAAATTACACTTGTATATTTCAGGCAACTCTCATATATGCGACTTCTGGTAATAATTTCCCGTTGGAGGAATCACAATAAATCCCTTTAAACCTTTCATCAATGGGTAAATCTCACTTTATTGCGACACTCCCACCCCCGTCGCTGTTCTTTCTTCTCTTACCCTCCGGAATCCCGTTGAAACGGAGGACATTTCCCTTCGTCCGGCGGCGGCGGGTGCAAAAGATGAAATTATTTGACGCTCGTTGACGCGATATTATGAAAAGGGGGCCCTTCGTAATTGCCGTTACGCGAAATGAAGGGCCCTGGATACTGGGCCGAGGATGGCGAAATGGCGGGAGGGCGATGTCGACATAATTGGTCGTGTTTGCGTCCCGCCAGGGGTCGCCCCTGAACATTTATTCCCTCTCAACGGCCCTTTTGAAGAGTCAGACGGCACTGATTGTGAACCTCAATGATTACCATCTTTTTCCCTCTCTCCAGACGCTTTTCAATTAAGGTTTTCGAATTAATTTTCTGAAAGGTGTATTTTCAATTTTGTTTTAGTAGCGAGAGGACTCGCGATGAATGTTGTCTTCAGCCACTTTAAAGATCATGATCTTCCATAAGTAGCTTGGTTAGGATTGGTGGTATCTTGTGTGATGAAATTGATGGAGGGGTAATATCATTTGCAGATAATACTGCAATGGTGGACTGTTTGGATAGTCTATCGCAGGACTGCGCCAAACCTAATTGTTATCGATTAATGGTTCCGTGAGATCAGTCTGAAGCTGAATCTTGTCATTGTGCTCTCTTTTTTCTCTGAAAACGAGGGATTTCTCTCCTTTGTCTCTCCGCTCGTGCAACCGCTTCCTTTCTGGAGCCAGCTGCTGTATGGGTAGGTATCACACTTTCCAGGACGAGTATTGCTGGTTCTGATACCGTCTTGTAAGCACATGCAATCGCAGAGCTCGTCTACGCTGCTCAGCAATCATGCGATTTTAGCAGTAAGCAACGTTTAGAGCATCTGCCCACACCTCTGCCCCTTACAGCAAAATTTAATGTACCACCGTAATCATCTGGCGCCGTTTGCAAGGCCTAGGCCCGTTCGTATTTCTCATCGTATCACTCTGATCTTGGTGTCCAGCATGATTCCCAAGTAAGGGTGATACTGTTGGTTAATTCCACTCCTGATGACGTACAGGACCATCCCGGCTGATAGCTCTTTTATGTTGATTCAACAGGTTCGCGTAGTATAGCAGCAAATGGTCAGGAACAATCAAGTCACTAGTGAGAATCGAGGCTTCAGGGACTTGACGTGATATGTAGAGTGGAGAATGGGAAATTGAGATCTTTTGTTAGGTTCAGACAAGTTCAAGACTCACTAGGCTACCACACGATTGTTTTCATAGAACTAAATGGTGATATCGTCTGCATCTGCTTTTCAAACCTTCTGCTGGTTGAGGTACTACCAAAATTGCTGGAACAATCAAGTCACTAGTGAGAATCGAGGCTTCAGGGACTTGACGTGATATGTAGAGTGGAGAATGGGAAATTGAGATCTTTTGTTAGGTTCAGACAAGTTCAAGACTCACTAGGCTACCACACGATTGTTTTCATAGAACTAAATGGTGATATCGTCTGCATCTGCTTTTCAAACCTTCTGCTGGTTGAGGTACTACCAAAATTGCTAGCTCCTGAACTATGGTGAGGTGACTTTGACTCGAAGTACGTCCACGCTTCACAATTTCGTCGAATTTGTGTTATTTCAACCTAAAGAAAATATGAGAATGGAATTGGAGTGCCTGCCTGCACGATCTTGCAACTGACAACTTGTGATCTTGAGTGTGAGTTTACAAATTCTACGAGTAGTAAGTGCTAAAGTAGCTGCTGCATCACAGAGACGCTCAAAAGAAGGGCGTTTAAGAGCTCGTTCGCGATAAGAAACGGAAAGAGGGAAATCCACCCAAGGGAAAACACATTATACTTTTAGGTACAAGGAATGAACTCCGGCCTTTCAACGCCTCGGCCGACCTTATAAGAAAGAGAAAGAATAAAGTGAGTTAATCCCCTCCCCGCCCCGTTACTGACGGGTTTGAACACAGAAAAGGCACAAAACCGCCTTTCTTGAGTTCCTTATCTCCGTTGCCCCACTTAGACAACTCCGAAGCCGGGAAATCACCGGAGCAGAAGAAGAGGGTTTTGCTGGAACGGTCTCTCCCAACCCATTTTCTTCGCTCATCAAACCGTCGCCCTTTCCTCGAGGGATAGTTCTTCATCTTCAGCCAGGAACGGGGGAAGCTCGGAAAATCCCTATCTGGCCCCACAACTCGGCCTGCTCGGCTTTGTGTGAAGATGTACATCAAAGCGAGATCTTTCATCGGCCTCCGGCTCTTCGGGCAAGTATTCTCCCTACAGAAACGGGAAATTTACATCTGTTCGACCCGTTTTCTTAGCAGTTTTCCGAAGAACATGTGAACGTGTGACGACACCCACGGTAACTGCTCTTAAGGAATCCTATCACTAAAAGAGAATAGCTCATGGAACGCACAAGTACAGAGAGTTTGTCCTGAAGCCTTCAACGGTGAGTTATTTGAATATAATAATTAGTTTATTCAACTAAAATTATTTTAGTGCACTACTAGTTTCTGCCCAAAAATCCTTGTCTTAGAAAAAAGTCATGAAAAAGGACAAAACGAGGTATGTACGACTACTTTTGGTTTTTGGCGTTTATCCGCCCTTAGGAATGAGTACACGATCAAGTAAAGTAAGTAAGTAAAATAAGCAACCATTTCAGGTTGAATTTCCGTCCGACTGCCGTTTTTGGCGTCGAGGACGTCATCGGCTGTCCACCTAGGCGGATCAGAATTAATTGAGTACACGATCAAATTAGTAGGGATGGGTATCGATAAATCGAATATCAATATTTTCGATATTTTTCTCAGAATATCGATATTTTTTACCGATGTTGAACGAATCCGATACATTGGATATCGATATTTTTTGTACGATATATCGGTTCCTTCAAAGCCTTTGACTATCAGCCAGTTCACCACAAATTTTTCAATTCATAATAATATTTCACCTGCACAGAAAAAAAAAAAAAATAAATAAATAAAAAGTAGAAACCTTACTCCATGATTGGATGTTCATGTTACCAACAATAACTATACCGTCGTAAATTACTCAAGGATAGAAAACGGATAGTTATACTATACTTACCCATGGAAGAAGAAGTAATTAATAATTACGTTCCACTTCTTCCATGGTCGCACAGCCTACTGTGACAATATTGTTGAAGGCGGAAGGCAAATGTGAACAAAACCACACAAAAAGCACACAGGTGTGCTCACAATAGGAGATTGGAAAAACGAAAAAGAAGGTTTGTAGGCTGGCTTTATTCTCTGGGACCAAAGGAACCGGTTAACATCGGAGATGGTCAATAAGCTGCTTATTCTCAAGTATACCAACTGATGATAGACTTTGGTGAATTAAATTGGAATTTCTTTAGGTACCTATCTATATTTTCTTTCAATATTCAACTATCGACAATCTATCTTATAATGTCACTTTTTAAAAAATCTTAATTCTGTTATACCTAATGTATAATCCTATGCATATTTGTAAATAATTAGAAATGATGATATGAAATCCGAGCCTTGTAATGAAAATCTTGAACCAGTAGCGTATTTTCCCCTCGAGAACTCTCTGACGATCTTCTGAAATCGGCGATCCACGAATGGCGTCCTCATCTCGTTAGCCCGTTGTTCAAAATTAGCTCTGTGAACCGAAAACCGGGAGCGAACTCTGAAGTGAGTTTGCCCGGCAGTTTAGTCAGGTCACGTACCTTTCCCACCTAATGGAAACTGAATATTTCAAGGGGGTCAGCCGCGTTAGGAAGGCGTCGATTGACTCAGAACTGATCAATTATTCAATCCATCAAATCCGTTTGACGACTTATAAATTCAACGGGAGCCTGAGGGGAGAGCTCTTTCGGTTTTTTCTGCGGTTGTCGAACCGAGTAAACTCGTTCAGAGTTTTCTCGGAGGGTTTCAAATTCGGGGGGCAATCGGCAAGTAAGATTATGCGGGATCGTTGAAATATCGAATTGAAATACTGAAAGAGTCGAGGCGACTGGGAAACATCTACAATTTTTTGTAGACAAAAGAACCGCCCTCACAGGTGCAGCTGCCGCAGGTTTGCAGCCATCATATATAAAATTCGACTGGCGAACATCAGAAATGTTCACTAAATGCTACTTCGTCGGAATTTACGTGACACGAAGGCGCTCTCACACAAGAAACATTTTTCCCCATCTCGATTCAATATTTTCAATGATAAACCACTCAAATAAACTCTGAAAAATCAAGACTCATAAGATGAATAAGTAGGTATTTGTTTATTTAAGTTGAACACTTCAGGTATCTCAATTTTGTATGAGATCTTACACCACGCTCAATATGCTGTACGACCCTCGGACCTAGTGAAGTACGTTACCACGCCCGGAATCGAACCCGGGATCCGCAGTACGGAGCAGCTTGACCGCTGAGAGGTAGGTTACCTATTATTATTATCAAGTGCATTTTTGAAATTTTACAGGAGAGCCTGCCAAAGTTTTCGATCTGATTGACTACCTCGTAGGAAAGTGTGGAAATTCGCTGAATAACGGCCTATTATTTTGAATTAATCGATTATTGTTACTGATTACGGATACATCAGGATTTTGAAAGAGCCTATTATGCTCTTATTAAGCCTGGAAGAAGGAGGTACCCTTCATTCATGGAGGTAATAACTATAACTATAATTATACTTTCATGCTTGATACTTTCATCGGTTCTATTTATAACTTCAATCTATTATACAATTTCTCTCTTAGGGGGAAAAATATCTGACCATGGATAATATCCATTGGATATGTCAGTTAGCTTTAGGAGCCCATCAGGTGATCCTAGGCCTATTCTGCTCTAAGTGTAACTCCTAAAGAGGCTACAAACCAAATCGAGTCTATAACATAGAAAATAGCTTCTGGAGCCATTCAACTGATCCAGGCCCTATACTGCTTAAAGTTTAAGTCCTAAGGAGGCTACATGCCGAACCACCATGGAAATTGCGCCAAAAAACGTCACATTTTTTTGTATCACGCAAATTTTGACATTTTATGTCTTTACTCTGGCACATAACTCGAAAAACGTTACACAAAAGCGTTACACGAAATCGTCACGAAAATTTCTGATGATTTTCGCTTACAACCGATTCGTTGCTACGGAACTTTATCTTCGCCAGTTATCATCGTACAAAAATCGTTCACCACTCGTTGGATAGCTCTCGATTTACCTACCCATATTACGTTAACCACTGCGGAGTGCGTGGCCGACAAGCTGCGGTATGAGCGTGTTTGTTTGAATAATTGTTTACACAAAGGTGATCATTCTCAATAATTTAATAAATAATAATATTATTTATTAAATTATTCATTAAATTATTGAGAACATAATATAATATAATAGACAATATTATTGTCTATACGAATGCAAGCTTCATAATTTATGATGAACCCTACAATTAAGTATAACAACTACGCTACTGGGGTAGGTGATGTAGCATTGTTCGAAGGTTCTTGAATCACTTCTTTAGAGACAAAATGTCCCAATGTGTTGCAGACTCGTATGCAAGCATTTAATTCTGTAATTCTCGACTGTATCAACAACAGGATGGAGTTGACATTCTTTTGACATTTTCATGTCTTTGCTTTGGCACATAAACTGAAACGGGAAAAATTTGTTTCCTTGATTCACCCTTTCCCTCAGATCACGTCAGAACACAAGCGACAGGCGGGCCACTACGTCAGACGCACCTATGACGCACGAGCGTATGACGTCAGACGGCTGGCCGGAGGCCAACTAGTACGTCAGAGCCTATGACGCACGAGCGTATGACGTCAGACGGCTGGCAGGAGGTAAACTAGTACGTCACAGCTTATGCCGTAAGAGCCTATGACGTCAGAGTGCTGGCTGGCTAGGTGATCGGGTTTCAATAAGCCTCTGGAATTCCGCGCCTTCAGTTTGCATTCATTTACATCTTCACGCTGAAAAATCCTTCATCTTGTCGCTTTTTCAATGACACCCCCCCCCCCCCCGCGCCATAAGACATCCCCACGTCAACACTATTTGATACAATTTTATTCATCTTGGCATTCCCTTACCTTCATCAGCCTTAAAATTTAACAATTCAAAAATTCATTTCGCAATTCACAAATTAAAATTCCCAAGTCACCAACAATGCACTATTTAAAAATTTACAAATTCACCTATAGACGAAGGCAACCATCGGATTTTTAGATACCTAGTTAGGAAGCAAATAATTATCCGTTTGAAATGAGTAGGTACGATTGAAATGAATATCCATTTGAAATGGTACTTGAACAAGTCGATTATTTGCTTTAGATTAATCATTTGATGTTATAATCGATTATTTGTTTCCAATGTTGCATCCCTAGTTTCAACATAGAATACACAAGAGAGGTCACGGTTTTGAGTTCGGAATTCTACAAAGGCGTTAGCTGTTCTAATGCGATATTGGAGATCATCTTCTTAAATAGAAGAAGAAATAAAACACGTCGTAAAAAAATAACAAGCCATTGAAAAAATAACGAAAATGAAATGAAACACCGTATTATAAGAGCGAAACTGGGGCGATAGGGTTCGAATCGGGTTGGGAATGGAGGAATAAGGATAACGATAAGGACCGTCAAGGAGCCCCACGCAATCTGCCCTTCTCTCTTTATCACACCCAAATTTTCTTTTCTCTCTTTATCCGTCGCACACCTTTCGTAACCCTCTAACGCCCGACATTAAAAGAGAAATTCCACTTTTTGTCAAAAGCTCTTTCGTTTTCTTTTTCTAACTTTCATCCTCCGAAAGAGAACGCACATCGAAGAAAGACGCCTTTTCGGGGACGACGGTTTTCTCGACCCTCCTCCCGAGATACCCCCAGAAACCGAAACCAAAATGAAGAAGAAGAAGAAGAAAACCCCCTTTTTTTAACCCTCGCTCGTCCGTAAGACCGTATTCTTACCCTTGGAATCGCCTCACGACTAAAACCTCCCACTCCTCGAGCGTATCCTTCCTCCGCAGCCGATTCGGTCATCCAACCGGAAATATTAGAACGCCAGTTCATTTTAAAGGGTGAATTATAACTCTCTTCGTCTTCTATAAAAAAAAGAGAGAAGTTGAACCGTGAAAACGAAGAAAAGAAAATTGTGAAGGAAAAAAATAAAAGAGTTTACTCGGTAATTGGATTTGTCTCAAAAAGGCCGTTTCTTTTGGATCAAAGACGTAGGAAGAAAAAACCCCTTTCAGACGGAACTTGAGCTTGTCTGGGTTTTCGGGGTTAATAGACGGAAGCGATTGGGGCGTTTTTCAAGGTACGAAAATTTAAAGAAGAAAAAAAAAAACGAAAATTCAGTTCAGCGAACTATAGACGTATCTTTGTTTTCGAAGGGATTCGATGAACTCCGAATTTCGCCTTTCAATTCGATGAGCCCCGAAAGCCATTCATCCCGTTCCAAGAGAAATCGAGAAAACCACGATAAAACCGACATGATTTACTACCTAAACTGTAAAATTTTGAGGGAGTGTTAATTTTGGTTTATTAAGGAACATAATATGTATTTATTATATACAAACCAGGCAAGCTCGTTAATAAACGAGTAGTAAGCGTAATTACGTCAAAAATGGTAACTGCCTGCATTACATTTTTGTTCATTGCAGCTTCAAAATTGATAACGCATTACATTACATTTTATAAATTCGTATTTCGGTGAATATCTGTGCAAGGAGTCACCTGGCGTTCCCTTTATTGATTGTTCACTCCCTCATGACTTCGCGCCACGCCACTCCATTTGGAACGATCGTCAGTGGAGTTCCACGATCGTCGGTGGAGCTCCACGATCGTCAGTGGAGTTCCACGATCGTCCGTAGATCGCCGCTCCATTAGAGTCACCGACCACCCACGCCCCCGTCCCACCCATCACTTCCTACCACCCTCCACCCACCCCCCGACCATCTAGTTATCACTAACCGATCACGTTATCCTCCGATAAAAACGTCAAAATCCTCCTTCAACTGCTTGAGATCACGTTATTCGCTTGAGATCTCGTTATTCGCTTGAGATCACGTTATTCGCTTGAGATCAAGATATTTCCTGAAATCTTGAAATCCCTAGATATCTCTACATCCTCTCATAATGCCGTTATTATTGCATTGTCCTCCATCCTTGACCTATTTAAAATTTCAGGTCTAGATCGTCGGGAAGTTAAAAAAAAAACTTTGTTCAAACCTGAACTAAAATTTCAAAATTCGTTTTGAACCCCTTCCGCTTGCCCTAGGGTTAAGAAAAGCTTCAAGGATCATTGTGGGGTTGGTACGAACCCGTATTTACGTTGTGCTAAAATGATGAAATTTGATTTAAATCAAATTTCGTCATTTTAGCACAACGCTACGTTACGGCGTATGGACGGATTTTTTTTTTTTTTTTTTTTTTTTTGTTTGTATTATTCGATTTTCTGAATCTACGTATCTTGAAACGTAAACCAACAAATTTTGACATGGGGTTAAACAAATTTTTTCTTTGGGCGATTCCAATGGTTCATTATCGAAGATAATAAACAGAAAGCAATAAGCCTACAGAAAGCAGTCTTAAAAATCAGATTCAGAAAACCGATGCGGTACCGCACTGTTGCAAAGTCATTCAGCATAAATCATGTTTTTGTAAAAAATTTACTCCTCTATTATCACCGGCATCCTGAACTCATTACTTCGACTCTCCAACCTCATTATGATACCCGTTTTCAACTGCAAGGCAATTTTGTGAACCCTCGCCCCCGAATTACCCTTACATCAAGATCTCCGTTGTATAAGCTCCATCTGTAAAAACAAATCCTCGACTAGGACTGCCTAGAAATAACAAATAAGCACTTAACTTGATAAAACTTAAAAAAAGCCAAATTCATTACAAATACTTAGCAAAAATATCACAGACAAAACACATCAATCACAGGTTAAATAAACATACTGTCGAAATTGAGAGAACAAGGAGCAACACAATTAGAAAATATGGTCCAATAACTCTTTACATGAATAAAAAGCTCCATCCTTCAACAACCGGACGATAGGTATACCGCTTGTAATGAGATTTTGATTAGGGTTGGAAAGATCGAAGTCGAAATTTCGATTGTATCGAAAAATGGGGTTCGACTTTTTGGATAATCGATATCGAAATGAGCGTTCGAATATTTCGATCTTTTCGAAATTAATCGTCGATTTTCGATCGTACCGGGAAGGTAGCAGTTTTCTTGAAAAAATGGCCCAAACCCTCAAGATCAAGCAACGAAAGTCGTTTAGTAACTGAGGAAGCGCTCCCCTCGACCTAAGCCTCGACTCTAGTTAATTTCTTGTGAAATATTTTTTTACATGCCTCTTGAAAGGCAGTGTGTTTGTATAACTGATTTGTTATAAATGTTTCTCTTTACTTCTAAAGTTTAACATAATATGTTAAATAATAATAAAAGATAATAATATGTTAAATAATAATTAAAGATAATATCTTCATAATATGAAGATATTATCTTCTTACTTATGTTCCTTTTTTTACTTTTATAGTATGACTTTGTTCCTCGTCGCGTGAAATACAGAACTTTCTCGTGAGATAAACTGTGTATTTTATTTATTGAATCAATTATCAGTAATGGTCAAAAGATTTAAGGCATTTTTTTTTAGAAAAAGTTCGATGTTTCGATTATAATCGATGGAAATCGAAAGATTTCGACGATTTTCGACATGGCATCAAAATACGAGCGATCGAAAAGTCGATTATTCGAAAATCGACTTTTGGCTTCGATTGCCCAACCCTAATTTTGATCTCGGGCGGAGAGTGGCAGCTTATTGAATAACTAATAATTACCTACTGGAGGGATGCAGCCCTGTAGCAATAATATTGTAGTTTGTTGATTGACGACTGCAATATGTGAACCTAATTGTCAATAAAATATCAGTTCAATTCAATTATTTGTAGTTGACGATTGTCCTCAAATCATCTGGCGACTTTTCCCCTCGAAGGGATCTCTGGGCAAATTCCCAGGAAAGATCTCTGAATCTCATGCTCAAGTCATCATTTATGACGAGCAAAAATAACGGCTACACTAAGATTACAGAACCGATCAGTTTTTTTCCCCAAAAAAAAGTTATTGACAGCAATATTGAAGCTAACGCAGTACCAAATTCACTCTGAAAATCCAGCGGTGGAAAAAAACCCGAAATAACAATGAAAAAAAAAACTTCTGGGCAGATGTTCCGGGCGAAAAGCTGTAAATCCGCCGATGTATCAACTCGGAGCTCGGGAGAGACGATACAGAGAGGTTTAATCTTCATGAATTATTCCCGAAGAAAACGCCTTCGTAATAGCCCTCGCCGCGTCCATTCTTCACCCAAGTCGGGATTTCGCACCTAAAACCCCACTAAACTGTCCGTCGGGATAACGAATCGGTCGAGATGTCCGCCTGCCGTCCCCGAACGGATTTACTTTTGTCGGGAAAACGGCGTTTTGATTTATTGACACCTTTGACGTCAGAGGGAATGACAGCCGGGGTTTTTTTTAACCCGCCGTTATGATGACGGTCTTTGGTGTCGACGAGAGGTTTGAAACGAGATCATCAACTCAGATATCATCGGCTCCTGCTGACATCGGATTCGGCGATTGTACGACCTCAAAGAGTTTCCATGGCCGTTTTGGACTCTGGAAAACACGAAATGTCAACTTGTATTCTGCCCTGTTACATAAAAACGTCCAATGTTTAGGAAAACGCTTTTTGGTTTATTATCTTCGATAATGAACCATTGGAATCGCCCAAAGAAAAAGATTTTGTAACCCCCCCTCAAAATTTGTTGGTTTACGTTTCAAGATACGTAGATTCAGAAAATCGAATAAAAAAAAATCCGTCCGTCCGCCGTACGCCGTCCGCCGTACGCCGTCCGCCGTACGCCGTCCGCCGTCCGCGCCACTTTGCCCAGTTAGCGTTGATTTAAAATTACGAAATTTTTTTTATGGGTTTCGACCAACCCCACAATGGTCCTCGAAACTTTTCATAACCCTAGGTCAAGGGGAAGGGGTTCAAAACGAATTTTGAAAATTTGAAAATCTCATATCTCGAAAAATTCATATAGAACGGTATGTTTTTTATTTCATATTTAGATAGAGTTTGTTCCGTAGAATTTTTTAAGACCATCCGCAGCTTTGTACGACCAGCCGTTCGTTCAAAATGACGGCTCAAAGATTGTGCCTCACAACACGATCGTGACTCAAACTGTTGAAATACAGGTCCATTTTCATACTAACAAGGTCTTTTGAACATCATATGGCTTAAGTGATGTCGAGTTTGTTGTTCTGAGGTGCGTTTCGTGCTACGGAAATGAAGGTAATTTCGAATGTTTGTTGGTAGGTACTTCTTTTATAGAAAAATTATTACCGACGTAGTATTAAAAACCCCAGAATTATATCGTATTAATTAATCATAATTAATAATAATTATTATTAATAATAAATACGAATGATTAATACCTAATAATAAATTTTAATAATTTTCACTAGGTACTTGATAAAATTGTTAATAATTACTGATAATTGATAATAATAATTAATCTAACATTTAGGATCTAGACATTTAGACCTAGTGATCTAGACAGAAGGGTGATCTGTACAAAGAAGATAATGAACCGTTGTGTCAAGAATTTGCAGAGTTTTTTCGGATTGTGGACTTTTCGATAGTGAAGTCCAGAATTTCGAAATTCAAACCGGAAGTGGGGGAAGTTCTGACCATAAACATACGAAAATTGGTCAATGTTAGGGTAAAACGCCTCAACTCTAGGCTGAAAATGCCTCAAAACTTATTTATTTTCGCACTAGTGTTAAGGTAAAACGCCTCAACTCACCAAAACAAGAGCAATTGTCGACTCAAATACATCGTGAAAACGAAAAAACCTTCATCGATTCTATACCCATGGATACTAGAATTACAACATGGATGTACTAATGCTACCTATTGGACTATTTAAGAACTAATCCTTCACATGGAAGAAATCTACTACAAAAAATGCTTGCATACGAGTCTGCAACACATTGGGACGTTTTATGTCGTTAAAGAAGGGATTCAAGGGCCTTCGAACTATACTACATCACCTACCCCAGTAGCGTAGTTGTTATACTTAATTGAAAGGTTCATCATAAATTTGTTTCCTTGATTCACCCTTTCCCTCAGATCGCGTCAGAACAAAAGCGACAGGCGGGCCACTACGTCAGACGCACCTATGACGCACGAGCGTATGACGTCAGACGGCTGACCGGAGGCCAACTAGTACATCAGAGCCTATGACGCACGAGCGTATGGCGTCAGACGGCTGGCCGGAGGCCAACTAATACGTCAGAGCCTATGACGCACGAGCGTATGACGTCAGACGGCTGGCCGGAGGCCAACTAGTACGGCAGAGCCTATGACGCTCGAGCGTATGACGTCAGAAAGCTGGCCGGAGGCCAACTTGTACGTCACAGCCTATGCCGTAAGAGCCTATGAGAGACTGAAACCTGTAGGAGGTGAATCTTACGGCTAGAAATTGGGTTCTTGCAAGAGGAGAACAGGGTTCGGCTCCAGATCATCTGAAACCGGATGCCCCATACCCAGAAAACTTGGAATTTGAAGGGGTGGTCCCATGGAGCCTTGAAATAGCAGCCACAGAACCCTAAACACCCCAAAAAAAAGTGCTGGCATGATAATATCGCGGGCTTCTGGCACTGAGGGGTGGTTTTGGGACGAGTTGTGTCTTTTCCAAACATCCCTGCAATGTACGAGTAGAACGAAAGACCAAAGACGGAACCTTATGAATGGGAGTGGGATTGAATTGGGATTGAAGCTACAGAAACGAAAGGAGTTTGTACGGTTTCATTTGGTGACGAGGTCCTTGCGTGGCGATCGTCATGAAAGGGTCCTTCTGTACGCGATAGTCGTTCGGATCGGACGCGCGTCAACGGCCTTTCGCTCTTTGGGGCCTCATATTCGAAAAACTTTCGTTCTTTGTTACGTCGACCCCTCGACACCCCATTTGCCTTTCAGGGTTTTTTTTTCTTTGAATGAAGGACCTCTCGGACGTGGGTTCTTATTCGTCCTGAAGTGAAGAAGGTTATCGTTGGTGGCTTCTTGTGAATTCTGTAATAGAGATCTAGAAATTAATGGCCGGTTTCACCAACGTTTTTAAACGAGTTTAAACATAAAACGCTCGCAAAGCGTCGCTGTCGGGGTTCACGAAACTCGCTAAAGGAAAAACGCCCTCAAAACGCGTTTAGAAAACGATCGCTGATTTTTTAGGGTTTAAAGACCCTTAATCGAGATTAATCAGTTTATTTACACCTACCGACCAACTTGTTGACGATTCCTTTTGGCTTTTTCGTTCACTGATGTTTGTAAAATAACATAATAAGTACATACGAGAGGTTTGGTGAGGGCTTCCTTTTTGGCGTTTGATGATGATGAAGAGCGACACTTTATAATTCGCCGCTTGCGATGGATCAAGGAGAGGACGGATGATTTCGACTATAAATACCGAAATTTTTGTGCATAGGTAGTTTTTGTTGCGTTTTATTTTATTTGTGTGGTCAACACAGGGTTGATGAACTTCCCTGATAGGCTTTGTCCATCAGCATTACTTTATTATACACTATAATGTAGGGATGCCATCCACATCCATCCAGACATCGTTGAACTCTTTTCCCATCAAGACGAGTTACTAAAAATGTTATTAACAATATTCAGATAACTAAAAGTTGGAAATGTTAATCGCAAATCTTGGTAGCTAGTTATAGCACGATCTACGGCGGCAATTCATGCATTTTCCTGAGACCCCTGAGGAAATAAGTCGAACCCAGCTAGGACCCGCTTCCGTTTTTTCCCATCATCAGCCATCGTATTTCAACAACAACGTATCTACAGTAACAATATAACATCTACGTATCTACACAATAATAATAAATAAAATTATTGTACAATAAATACAATTTATTGTAGATACGAGTTTAGCGCTAAACGTGTTTACGGCAAAATCGCAATCTAAACTCCGGTATCAAGAAGGCATTGTTCCCCAGCTTTTACTGATAACATCGATAACAGCTCACTTCCTTGAGTTCGTGTTTTTCTTTGTTATTGTACCAAACAAAAACACGAACTCAAGGAAGTGAGCTGTTATCGATGTTATCACTAAAAGCTGTGAATCAATGCCTTCTTGATACCGGAGTTTAGATTGCGATTTTGCCGTAAACACGTTTAGCGCTAAACTCGCTATAGGGTGGAAACGAGTTTAGCGTCGTGAAACCCATTCGTCTCTTATCGAGATTAGTGATCTTGTTTAGAATTTATCTAGATCAATCCTGATCGAGATTAGAGTATTTTGGTGAAACCGCCCATAAAATATTGATCGGCACTCAAGGGACATTAGGGCATTAGGACCTTCCTAGTTTCTGAAATATTTCGAGTTAATAACAATTATAAATATACAAATCTTTTCCATTTTTTACTGCTTTGAAGGAACTCAAGTTTAAAACATAATTTAGAGCACATTAAAAACTATATTACGGACGATGACAAAATATCTTTGGATTCACAATTCACTTCAATTTCAATTGAACTGGAGAACTTAATAAGTTGATAATTGATGATATCATCACCTACGTCATCCGATTGATTTATTTATTTATTTGTTTATTGATTTGACACAATTAGGACCATTAGGCCCTCTCTTATATCATAGGTATCACAATATGCTACACTATCAAATATACACTAGTGTCAGACTTCAAAATGATAAATAATGTTAAATGTTTTTAGAATTGTGGAAAGTGGAAATATTTGTAAGTGGACATATTATGCAAATAAAATAATGAAAATAAACGCCTTGTAGATCTATGCATCAAAATAATATACAAATCTTACAAAAAATCAATTTGTGGTTTTGAGTAGGTATATTTCCAAAACCTTAGCTTTGAACTCTTTCTTGAACTCTTTCTGATGAGAGTATGTCAACGAGCAGCGACTCAATGTTATTAATTACTTTTGTCCAATTCGACCGCACTGTGCAATGGTCTGAATTTCCCTACTCGACTAAAACAACATTTTCAACGTCACGTTTGTAGGAAAACTGACATCGTAGCCGCACCTAATCACTCCGGTAATTACACAAGTTCCTAACAGGCGGTCTGTTTCAATTCGAGTTGGCTGATGAGATAGTTTACGAGGTCACTTAGGAAGATGACGAGTTTATAACTCGATGAAGTCTACGAGAGGTTAATAGACGACGAGGAGAAACAGGGTTGGTTTGTTTGTCGAGAAAACGTTTTGTCAAGTTGGCTGCCTTGTTAGTTATGTTATTAAGAAATACCCCCTTCCGCGAGGCTTCAAACTCTCTAACCCCCACCCAGCATTTTTTTTTTCGTCGACCTTTAGTCGAGTCCAACCTACAATTATTCAATAAACCGCATCCCGGTGAGGTTTCCTTCCCTTTTTAGAAAACGCTATAAAGTGGCTGCAGGCACGCTACGGGCGGTTGAAACGGACCCATTTCGATGACGTCACGCTAGACCCCTTGGAAGAAGAAGAAACGGAGGTAAACTGCAGGAAAGACAGGAAATGAGCCACTCATGTCAACAACTGCGAACTACGATAATTTTCTTTGAGTTAGCGAGTCGACTTCTCGCTCCCGCGTTTACTTCCAAGAGGCTGTGAGGGGGGGGGGGGGGTTCCTTTTGAATTAGTCGCTTAACTGAGTTAAACAAGTTACCGATTTCCTCAACTCTCTTACACTTTCCTCTCGTTTTATTTCATCATACAACTTTATTATAAGTTACACCGCCGTCCAGGAAATTGTTTATGAGGAAACCGAAGAAAAAACAAATCCACAGTCGTGCAGCATGGCTATAAGAGAAAATTTTCGGAGGAATAACTGGTTTTATGTAAAATGCCTCCATTTTACTGGTTTTCTAACAAATTTTATCTCTATTTTTTGCCGAGAAACACCTCAGCTTATAGATTTTTCAACGCTGAACACGATGGTGAAATCAGAATTGCGATATCGCATTCCGGTATGAGATGAACCATGAAGATCATATTAAGTAACAACCACGTTTCTTCATCTTCAATGTGCTCCAGTTTGAGAACGGAATAAGATTCTGACTTCACCATTGTGTTCACCGTAAAGAAACCTTCAAAATGAGGTTTCCCTTGTCAGACTGTTTCATTTTTGGAATTTATGGGTTATTTTCCCCCTAAAACTCCCCGAAACCCCCCCGCCCCTCAGAGTGGCCCGATTCTGCCCATCTATGAACTTATCCTTTCGATTGCCAAGACAGATTTTTTGTGAAAATTTGACTTTTCATCTCAATTCTATCGAGAGTTATCGCTGGAATATTCTCATATGAGACATACAGTGGGGAAAAAGTATTTGCTTGATAATAGTAGTTAATGATTAGTGATCATTCATAATAATAATAAATATATCATTTAGTGATCTGGGCGAAGATAAGAAACCGTTATGCCAAGAATTTGCAGAATTTTTCAAATTTGGGTTCTTTCACATCTGCATCAGAAATGAGGATTTGAGCGTCAAATTTTCAGACAGAATCGATGGAAAAGTAATTAATTTCTCCAAAAACCCCAGGGCTGTCCATAGTCCAATAAACAATCATCAGCGGACAAGGGTCCGAAACAACCTTCCGTGATCCAAACCTAAGGATATCTTCACTTATACAGAAACCGATGAACACTGATTTTATTCGGAACGTTATTCGTTTCCAGAACATATTCGACGTTAAATTACTATAATGAACTGGAAACGTTCATGATAGAAAACAAACCAAGGGATTTGTAAAGGCTGAGCCCTACTAAAATTAATGATAAAATAATAAAATCCACAGTCATGCAGCATAGCTACAAGTTCAAATCTTCGATGAAGTAACAGGTTCTGTTTGTCTAAATTTTACTGGTTTTATAACCTTTTTTGCCGAGTAACGCCTCAATTTGTAGATTTTTCAACGCTGAAAACAATAGTGAAGTCAGCTCAAATTACCCAAATTTTCAGATACGCCCTTTCTTTGTCATTTAGCCGACGATATTGTTATGACGATCTGATGAACTGACGAACAAACTGTTAGCGGAATTCAAGCGACGGTTCAGGCGTTCGCGCCTGACGGTTCGAAAAATTAATTCGAACGCGCAATTCATACGGATCGACGATTTGTTGCGATTTCGAGGATTCGGATCGGATTGAAACCGGACAAATTAGTCGCTTCCCGAAACGGAGGGTTTTGAAAACCAATCAATTCGAAAAGGGGGAGCAGACGTCCGCGCGGCGGAGGCGTTTGATTTATTAACTGCCCCCCTCCACCCCCCACCCCTCTACACCGCCCGCAGTTCGCGGAGTAACGATGTAACAATTATTGATAAATCACTCGAAATTGTGGAGGTGGAATTGTGGTTGAAGATGTGGAGTGGGGGGAGGAGGTATCTGGGGGGCGGTATCTGGGGGGCGGTGAGGTATCTGGGGTGGAGGGCGGTGCGGTGTCTGTAGGGTGCGGTGGGGCGGAGGAAAGAAATGCGAGAATCGACTGCGTGTTTGATGACGAGCGGGTGGAGGGAGGAGAGTGGTGGGTGGAGGGATGACCTTTCATTAAAGGCCACTTGACGTGAGAAAATGAAGGGAACTGATTGCCTCCCGCCGAACGCCCTCCATCACCCCCGCTGTCACACCCCACTGAATCTCAGCAGCCCCCCCCCCCCCCTTTTCACTTTTAAGACTGTTTTGGTTTATTATCTTCAAAATTGTTGGTTTACGTCTCAAGATACATAGATTCAGAAAATCGAATAAAAAAAATCCGTCCGTCTGCCGTCCACGCCGTTTTGCCCAGTTAGCGTTGAGCTAAAATTGCGAAATTTGGTTTCCGAGTTCGGACCAGCCCCACAATGATCCTAAAAACTTTTCATAACCCTAACTCAATGGGAAGGGGTTCAAAACGAACTATAAAATTTCGACAATGTCATTTCTCTAAAAATTTAACTGAACGGTGTTATTTTTAGTGTACTTTTGAATGACCTGAAAAATTACGAATTTTTTAAGACCAATTGGATTTTTGTAAGACTAGCCGTTCGTTCAGTGAGCGCGCAAAGGTTTAGGAGAAACAATAAACTTCGCGTCTAAAACGGCCGTTAGGTCGGTCAACTCCCAGCCGCCCAACATAAAACTACCTTTTTTTCATCTTCCCGGTAAACTAAAGACTGGAAATTTTGACCGTGAGTCGGGGATTGACCACATTGCAATATTCACTCGGTTTCTCATCTGTAAAATTGTTTAAATAATACCTTTTGTAATAATACAAATTACATTTTGATGAGCTATTGACTTGAAATTTTAAAAATAGGTCAGAACTGGATGACAATGCAATATTCACCCGGTTTGTATGACATGGTATGAGTATGGTATGGTATAATATATAATATTATTACTGTATGTATGATTTGGTATAGTACAGTATGGTATATGAAAGAAATTCGTATGGTATTTTAAATTTGATTTGGATGAGCTAGAGTTTCATCTAACAGTTCGTTAATTGGATTAGGGTGATCTGCTCAAAGATAATAAACCGTTGTCAAGAATTTGCAGAATTTTTTTCGTTATTTCCTTGGCATTACGTACAGTTTGCATACAGCCAGATATTTATGACTAAACTTATTACTTGTAGTATTGAATGTAGTGCAAAAATGTGTTGTATAGTGAATTTAATGTTGAGGTCGTATGGGGAGTTCATTGATCAAGTTAAGTAGGTAGAAGATTTGACAGAAAGAACGAGTACAGCTGTGATGGCCACAGCTTCAAAATTAAACCCAATTTTGGCATGGACTCTTGCAGCTGTGCTTTTTTCGGCGGATTGAGTACTAGGATTGACGTCATCTTTTGACACTGACTCCGGAGAGGTTTGTGCGTTGTCTTCACCACCAGGAACAGAACTATCGCCGGGTTCACCAGGAGCCGCCGAAGCGCCGTCGCACATTTCCCACGGTTTTTCGCCTGCAGGGGGACCGGCCGGCGAGAAATGGCACACGAGGTTAACGAGCGTCGCGGGCATCACCATATCGGGCATTTTGAACATCGCAGACATCGCATCTTTGTCGCTGGCGTTGTACGTCGTCATACCGCAACCGACCGTCGTCGTCCCAGACCACAAGAGTTGGAAAATGGGGTCCCACTCACCGGACTTGTAGCTCGCGATCACACCATCCAGATCTTGGTCTGCAAAATGAAATCAAGTTGATACTCGCTGGAAGGATCTGCGTCTGGAGTTCGAAATGAACTACTAGTCAGGGGTGGAGAATATTTAACGTACCTTCTTCAAATAATCTAATACCAGATAACCTATTAACAGAAAAGCCCTATTACTGGAGTAACTGTTTTGAGAACTTGGGTGCAAGGCCGATTCGGTATTCCGTGATAATAGGTTGGCTGAGACTATTCCAGGTAATACCAGATAGTAGGTTTTTAATGAATAGCTGCTGAGTGCCCCTTGAACAGGGTTAGGCAATATGCCCACCCAGAGGGATATACGGTCTGTGCTTTCACAGAACCGTCAAACCACAGAACTTTTCGAACTTTACGGAAAACGAATGCGTGAAAGATGTGCGATCATAACTGTCGACAAGTTATTTGAGTGAGTATTGAGGCTGTTACTCGATAACCTATTACCAAGAAATAACCTTATTAGCCGTGCCTACTACTAGTGAGATCGACCAGGGGTAATAAAGGATGCTTACACATCACCTTCCTGCAAAAGTAAGTGCCAGTGCCCTTGACGCTCACTTACCCCAAGCAACGTAGTAATTACGAATACAGCTTTAGTGACCGAGGCTCAACATTTCTAGTTCCAGACCCTTCCTATATTGCTGCAGTGTTTCCATCAATCAAACCTCTGAATAACCAGCTGTTCAATTCGGGCCTCACCAAGTTATAATTGCATAAAGTAGACGAATTCCACTCATGCGCAGTGGGATCTCTGGGAGGCTACAGCGTTGCCAGGTTGCCGCAGGTTACAAGACCATCGGGACCACGCTTGGCTGGTCTGACACAGAATTCGCTAATGAAACCAGTTTTTGTAATGTTTTCATTAGCGAATTTTGTTTTTGTTTTTCGTAACTTTCATCATCATCCGTGCGAGATTTCGTAGTTTTGCTATTGTGATGCATTAGTAGGTATAAACAGAACGTCGCCTTTTAAAACGGCTCATTTTCAAGTTGCTCCAAGGTACCAAGTACAGAAGTCTTCATTCTTATTTTTTCTGGTATAAAATTGAACACCTAGCCGGGTCGCTAGATGAATTTAGGTACTTGTGTGATTTACGATTAGCTTACGAATCTGTGATTCCAGAAATCTGTGACTATCAGGAATAAAGCGCTTGCGTTTCTTCGGAGAATATCAGATTTCGTCGGTAGGGAATATCAGATATAATATCTGATATCAGATAACATATCTGATATTAAGCATATCGTATCATTTAGATTCTGCTGCTATTTTGCCTTGTCCTCAAATCTCAATGATAGCATTGTGTCATCTGCATTTATAATAAGTCAGGTCTGAAGTCGCGAATTTTTCTAGTTTTGTGACTTTTTAAAATTTGTTCCATTTTACAGGTAATTTATTGTACAACTTCTGTGCTTACTAACGGAAATAGAAGTTCCAATTCAAAATTTTACTAATTATCCTCGCATCAATGTTTTGTTGCTTTTTGATACCTCCTATCGACCAGCCTTGTGTGTTAACAACTTCAATTCCAGTACAAAGGTGAACACCACCTTGTCAGGTTGTTGAATTTACCCCAAGGTTTAATGACGTAGGATTGACGAGTTAACAGATCTGTGATTACGACAGCATTGTTTATTTCAGAAAACCAGCGTGTTTTGTGTTGTAATTGTGTTTCATGTCCTTAAATTACTACAAAAACCTAGTTAAGATGTTCCTCCTCTTATTACACTCAGGTTTCGTACCTAACGTAACTTACCTAACCTCTGGTTCTTTGATACAGTCTGGAGCCTTGGGGCCTACATGAGACAAAACCTTTCTAAACAAAAGCCGAATTCTACTCGTAATTCTTGTTGGGAAAACTCACTGCAAAGCCTTCACTCACCGTTCATAGCCATCAACGGCTTCATCCACGTCACGTCTTCCGTCAATAGCGCAGATTCGTTGCTCATGACGAAGACGACGGTCTCCCCGTACCCTCCGACGTCTTGGTGATTCATGTAAGTCACAACTTTGGGTCCGGAAGCGTGCATAGGACACGTCATCGCGGCTTTCATTGCAGACTCCATCAATTTTTCGTCCCAGGCTATTTTTCTGGTATAATAGGAAAAGAGAGGCAAAGACAACGAATATACTGGGACAATTATATCAGATACTCACTATACTGGGGCATACATTCAAAAGGTAACATATCCACATTGAGAATATCCCGGAATCTAAAATTTTGTTTCATCACACTTCAAGTTGCGCCATTTTAAAGTTTGATGTGTGTCCTTTTGATTGAATAACCTGGATTTGTGCCTTTTTGAAACAAATAATTTTGGAATATTATCTTCGATAATGAACCATTGGAATCGACCAAAGAAAATCATTCATCAACCCCCCCCCCTTTATTTAATAAACCGTTATCGAGAATTTGCAGAGTTTTTACGTTGTAACCGTAAAGCAATTATAATAAGTAAAGTCGTCTTTGCGATACTGTAGGCGTTACAGTATGCCAGTAATTTGAGCAATATGTATCCAGGAGTAATCGTCCTCAGTCTCGCAAAGTGCCACGTCTAAAATTGAAAAATACTCAAGCACATCTAAGCTCAGGTCTATCGAATCCGACATAATTAAGCAAATTATTTCTTCAAGAACCAGCGGAAGACGAATGGATCAGGGACACGTAGGCATTCCTGGAAATATTATAGTAGATGCTCTTGCAAAGACTGCTACAGCCATCCCTGAACCGCCAGACCAGCTATACCCCTATTCTGATTAGCAATTAACTGCATGGAGGGCCGAGAACACCCCCCGCAGAACACCTTGGTTCAATAGTTCATCTGAAGAAAAGCCTAGGAAATTCTACACGATGATAGGCAGACTAAGGAATGGCTGCTGCGCGACAAGAAAGCACCTACACAGGATCGGGAAGGCTGACTCTCCCCTCTGTCAATTTTGCCTCCAAACCGACGAAACACCATAGCACCTCATCTTGGAATGCGAAATGCATGCATCAACCAGAGAGCAACTCCTACAGAGACTGCCAACGATGACGAACAACCTTGACTCCATCCTGGCAGAGGACAGCTCAGAAATCTACTGCCTTTTCTACGATTAAGTACTTAATCCAAACTCAAATTACATTATGACCCCTGTAAAAGTGATCAAATGATGTAAAACACTGTACGAGTGTTTTAACATGCACTATCAGGCTGTATGTTCATTCAAAGCCAATAAATTAAAGAAAAAAAGTCGTCTAATAGCAAGATCGTCTGATGAGAAATCAAACCCATCTCACTTCAACGGACAGGCCCCTTTAGTCTGGGGCTTGAGCAGCGGCAGTTCATCTCGCATCTTGTTGAAGGTTCCAAGCACTTGAGCCTGTTTGTCCTCCTCTTTGAGCATTTCCACAGGCATCATGCACATCTTGCTGTCTCCCGTCGCAGTTTCGTTGCCGCCTTCTGCTGGCTTCTCCGTTTCAGTTTCGTTTCCAGCTGATGACGTCTTTGATGTGGTACCCGATGCGGCCTCTGATGCGGCCTCTGATGCGGTACCTGATGTGGTACCTGGTGTGGTACCTGATTCGGTACCTGATGCGGTACCTGATGTGGTATCTGATGTGGTACCTGATGTGGTATTACCAGACACTGGTAAATCCAGCTGGTTCATCAACAGTAATACTAATACAAGCTTGCTCCACATCGTTCAATTTAAATTTAGCAAAACACTGAAATGATGTCAAATAAATTTTGACATTGAATTTAGAGCAACCTCAACTTTCAGAACATTTTTTAGCAACAAACACCAAATGTCAAAGAATATGGCATCATCTTGAAAGTTATCACATGTGGTTCAAATAATAACAATGGAGTTGCAACAGAAAAATCTTAAATTATTATTAATAACAATGGAGCTGCAACAGAAAGTAAACTTGATGAGTTTATTGTCATACTGAAGCTACTTGTGTCTCTAGTTAGTCAGCATACTTTGCTGACAATCAAGCAGTTTTATCGCAGGCAACTGCTAGGGAGGAACCCCACTCGACTACTGATTCATCCCTGAAATCAATAGTTACGAAAATCAAAGCGGTTGCTTTCGAAGATGGCAGCCATTTAAAAAGTGAAGAAAACGCACAAACATGACCTGTCTCCATGATGGTTGGAACGTTTATAGATGATAGATTATGACCAAATATGGATGTTTTCATCAGTCTGCCACTTTAAACCGGTTGATAATGCGTGGCAGACTTAAGTTCAAAAATTGTATTTTTCGGATGTAAAATTCACAGTATTTGGGACTCCTCAAATTTCACGCATGTTCAATTAAGGGGTTTGAGACTTCGGGGTCTGTCAATTTTAAGCCGTTGAAAAGTAATGGTAGACTTGAATTGAAAAATTGCCAAATTTGGTGATACATTTCATCAGTTTTAGGAAGATTCAAATTTCAATACGTTAAACTATAAGAACAATAGACCATTGTCTGCCTTGCTTGGCCAGCTGTAACCTACAGGCTGACTGAAATTCGAAAATTTACAATTTAGGTACTGTTCAAATTTTGTGATTTTAGAATGCTTCAAATTTTGGCTCAACATTGTTCTCCTGTACAAGACTCAAAAAGAGTGGTCTGCCTTCAGTAACCCGCTGTTTAAGTTAGGCAGACTGAAATTGAAAAATTGCAATTTTCAAGGTCAGAATGAATATATTAGCATGAATTTATGTTACTAGCATGTTAGTGTAAACTTGGAGACGCAGTCTGCCATCAATATTCCTCTGTCTTCTGGTGGCAGATGAACTCAAACGTGGAAAAACTGAAATTGACCAGTTTTATGGTAAAAATTCATCTTCTTTAGGACGATTCAAATTTTGGCACATGGTACTACCGGAGAAACTTCGTGACATGGTCTGCCATCAATATCCAACTGATTTTTTCGGCAGTTCTACATTAGGTATCTTACTTATGGATATAGAGAATCAGAATCAACCCAGAAAAATTGGTACTTATTGTGCTATTATTATTTGTTCTTATTAAATAAATTGTATGCTCTGCCTTGAAATAGAACTCTGTTATTCCCCCTTTCAAGCTCCAAGGACTACTAATTGAGCTAAAAGACTCGGTCAAATATCTTAGGTCGGCACTGAATCCCACACATCAGTAAAACGGTCGTTAGACCGAGAAAGACCAATTGCTCAAGTTGGCTCACCTCATCTTTCACTACAATTGAAGCTTCTGCTCAGCGTGACCTACCACGTGGTAGACGGTACCAAGTCGCGATTTATCAGACGCTCACAGATCTATATAAAAGAATTCAAACTGTGTAAGTGTAGGACGTTTCAACCTAATATTTAACCTACCTACTCGTATATACAATGTATATACGAGTAGGTAGGTTAAATATTAGGTAGGTTAAATATTATGTCATATAGGTAGGTTAAATATTATGTCGTATAGGTTAAACGTCCTACACCGAGCTAAAGTCGGACACATTGATTTGGACGTGTCTTTTATTCTTTTTTGAAAAAGAAGGAATTGTTTTTGTTGTATTTTAGCAGAAACACTATCGAGGAGTGTGATTTATTTTTAAGCCCGCCTTAGCCGGTCCCAAGCCCGGGTTGCGAAAGGGCGAGGGAAAATAAATCTACTGCCAAAGTTGATAATCCAGAAAAACTGTAATATTTCACCAAAAAAAGTAGATTAATGGCATAAAATCGGAAAAAAACTGAGCTAAATCTAAAAACTGACAGCACCACGTGAATCAGCGCTGAAAAACAATGTAAAGTCATGTGCCACACTTGGGGTTTACCATAATCCATGTTTTGCGCAATTTTGATGACTTTAGCAACTTTGAACGCTCCTGGCGCCCGTTTCGCGCAGTGGAAAAACAAAGTTGTCGAAGTAAAATGTTCATGAAATTAGATGTAGAATGCGAATCTGCAATAAAAATTGGGGGATTCTATTTGAAAAAACAAAGTTGGTGCGCGCATGCGCGACGATCCAAACTGCAATTTTTGAATTCGTTGCAAAAAAATAAGGGGAGGTGTCAGACGGCATATCGTATTCACGCCGCCTGACTTTCCTCGAACAAGAGATTCTTCCCGCCGCTCGGGAAACCTAACACCGAAAAAGGAAGATGCACATCGACAGTTCCCACCGAAGAAATTGCAGCAGGGTATGGTAGCGGAAAACCGCCAAGTTGCCAAAACACAGTCCGCGCGTGCAACCCCCACCAAAGCTGATGATGACGCCCCAAGATGATTCGGATTGGAGATTGACGATCCCCTCTCCAAGTAATAATCAGAGGAAATTGGCTGATTGGATCCCCGGCAAAAGGCGGGGGAAAGAACAAAACCGTCTGGAAACCCGGGAATCAGGGTTGTGTTCCTGAGGCCACTGTGCGTACCATCTTGCACTTGATCTCCGCTGGACGAGCCCATCAGTCCCCCAAGAAATCAGCCGAGGACCAACCGCAGCGGAGGAAGAGGTCAGCACCCCGCTGGCTACTTGAGTTCCGAGGAGACTTGCTGCCCAGGCGCCCAAGGGAGGTAGCTGCTCCCTGCTTCGCGCCTGAAACTTCCCAAGTCCGGGGTGGACCGCCCTCGTCAAGAGAGTATAAGGTTAGTCGGTACCCGTCAAATTCGTCACGCGGTAATATCGGGTCGGGAAAAGTGTTATCTGGAGGCCTAGGTAGGACTAGAATACGGGAACAATCAACTAGAAACCCTAAGTTAGCAGATAAGCTAGAAACTTAAGTTCACTAAATTTCATTTTGCTTATATCATTGTATTTCAACCCATTCGTCAAATATCCTTACATTTCACCTTCACTGTCCAACTGCACAAATTCTATAAATAAAACACCAACATTGCATAAATAGGAACCGTTTTGGCCTCAAGGCCCCTTTTTCCCCGTTCTGTTAGTCAATCCTATCCCGTTATTGCCGCCCCCGTTTTGGAGGGTTTTCCAGACGCCGCCCTGGGACAACTCGATCTGGAGGCCGTGGCCCCCAGTGTCTAGTCCCCACTGCAGCAGCAGGGGGAAAACCTAACGAAGCCACCAGGCTTCACAGGAGGTTACTTCGACAAGTCTTTCGTTGGTTGTGGAGAAATCAAAAAACTAGATTGTCCTATGTCAGGTAAATATTAGGTTGAAACGTCCTACATCGAGGGCTAAATTCGGACATAAGACGATCTAGCGTAGTATAATATTTAGGACGTTCTTCCTTAAGGGGGCAGTGTTGGTACATACAAGCCACTTGTTGGGCCTATTTTGATCAGTTTTCGTTCCGTTCACGTGAAAATGATGTCAGCGCGAAAGCGTGACCAACATACTGAAGAGTTCATAGACCTCTACAAATTATTTGCCTGTTTATGGAAAGTGAAAAGTACAGAGTATCATTACCGTGTAGTGAGAGGTTGTGCCTATGAAAAATTGGTAAGTAACTGAAATGAAGGAGATAGAGCCTGAAGCAATGAAGCATTTTGTAATTTAAAAAAAATTAATAACTTGGGAACGAGCTGTCGTAAGGAACAAAAGAAATATGAGGCGTCGAAGAAGTCAGAAATGTGTCCTATAAGCTGAGGGGATTGGGGACTTAGAGGGGGGGGGGGATTACCCATCAATTCCCAAAATGAACTCGGTTGATACTTGAGATGTTCTTGTTTATTGAGAAATTAATTTCAAAACTCCAAGTCAATCACAGCCTGAGATATATATCCTTCAAAAACTTTCCAACCTAGGTCCTGCAGGACCTCAACTATCAGATGTATCGTGCATTTCATCTAAATTGTTTGATTTAAAAACTACCTACTGAAATCCCTTATTATCTTAGTCGCCCGATGTTCTGATACTCACTCTCCAATATAACTGTTGAGAACATCGAAATACTCTGGAGTGGTCAAACTCCTGAAATACTCCTATAGAAATAATGTTGGTCAAATGAAAGGCAGGCCAAACCATCCGAGTCGCGATTTTAGACGATAGGTACTCGTAGAACTAAATGAAATTTACAATTATTTACGATGATTTTAGCTATTATAGCTAAAATCATCGTAGACGGGTTTTCCACTCATCTTCTTCCTCTTACTCTAATTCAGGGATTCTCAGTGGTGCGACGTACAATAGCTCCCAACACACTCACAAATACGTTCGAAGAATTCAAACCCTTGCAGGTGGCCAAACAAATGAAATACCCGTAAGTCGATTATTTCTTGGAAGGTCTTCGTAGCGTCGCCGGGCGCAAGCTTCCTAGAAAATGTTCGTTGGAACTGCATTGTCAAGACTGGGTAGAAATTTGTGCCTGAAATATCGTTTCACGAACGAAAATATCATCTTCTTGAGTTCAACTACAAGACAACAGACGTATGTACATCCCGAAAACATCGGAAAACCCGAAAGAACTGCCAAAAGACACTAGAAGTCATATTGCGATATCTTATTCCGTTCTCAACCTGGGGCACTTTGAAGATGAAGAAACGTGGTTGTTATATACTTGACACGTTCTTCACGGTTCATCTGCTCTAATCTCATACCGGAATGAGATATCGCCATTCTGACTTCACCATCGTTTTTAGCGTTGAAAATTCTATGGACTACTCAGCAAAATATAGGAGACAAAATTTGTTAGAAAAACAGTAAAATGGAGATATTTTACATAAAACCAGTTATTTACTCGAAAATTCGTTCTTATAGTCATACTGCATGACTGTGGATTTTTCTGCATGGAACCGCCGATTTATTATTGAAGGAAAAAATCCTCATGAGAGGGAAAAAAATCACCGATGTCTTCTTATCATCAATTTGACGTGTGTATGGGGTCACCATTTGAGTGCGTTGACACTTGGTCCGAACACAATATGTCATATCGACCTGAGCCGACCTCGCTAATGACTCGAAGGAAATTGACGAGTGACTAACAATTGGAACGGGGCACTCGAAATTGATTGAGAGGGTTCCGCCCTTCAAACGCGGTTCAACCAGCGCGGGCTCGCGAGGATCGAGGGCTTGGAGTCATCTCTAAAGGCGGGTTTAGACGGCGCGCACCCACTCGCGCACCAGCCTCACTTCCGGTCCCTCGCTCAATGTAAACACCTCCCTCGCCTCGAGGCCCCTCACAGTGAGGCCACCTCGGGGTGAGCCGTGGTCAGTCGGTTTTTGGTCGCGCATCAAAGGAAACTCGGTCTCTAACCTCGCGCCGTGTAGACAGCAAAATGGACCCAGCGAGGTGCCTCGAGCTAATTGAGCTCTACAAGGAGCGTGGTCTGGCCTGCAGAATTTTTCGTTGTAAAATCTGAAAGTTTTTTAAATACCTGCTTATTACTATTATTATACAGTTAATTTTTTAATTTTTGTAAATACCTACGTCTTATTATTATTTATAAGTTGATTTTCATTTGAGATTTCTTTCATGAATAAAAACATCTTTCACAAAAAAAAGTATTGTGAACTTGAGTATGAATCTCCTGTGGCAAGAAATCGTAGTGTGACAGCTAATCTTTCTTTGGCTGTGATCGCTTCTCTCATATTTGTTTTCACTTTATTAATTGTCGGTGAAACCATAGTTAGCAGGTATTCAAAATCTTCCGAGCTCATACGCACGAAATTTCTCAAGGTTTCTTCAGTGTGTTCAATCACCATATCGGCCATCAATCTGTTACCATACTGCAATCGCTGGCAAAACAATTCTTTAGCCCACCACCGGCGCACCTTTCGATTTCTTCCATTCTCGTTTCTTCTTTTTAAATAACACATTGCTAGAAAAGCAAACGAAACGGTAACTTGAGGTGTGGCCATGATGAACTCCCGACGGAGATTGAGCGAGTTTCGGTGCGCGAGTGAATGCGTGTCGTCTATACAGTGAGGCGAGGATGAGTTTATTGCCGGGCGAGTTGAAGTCGAGTCGGATGCGAGGTTGGTGCGCGAGTGGGTGCGCGCCGTCTAAACCCGCCTTAAGAAACTGGTTCGCCACTTCATGTTGTCCATTTCGATGGTCGTCAAAATCGTACGGTGAAATGAAAAAATATTCCGTTCTGAATTAAAGTGCATTAAATTCTGCGTCGAATGAACTTTTGGTACATCAAAATCGGTTCGGCCGTCTAGAAGCAATTGCTTTTTTTCCAACTTTTTCGAAAAATCCATTTGGGGCATTTTGAAGAGCTGCAGGTCCAAAAAGGTTACTCCACTCAAAAGGTTACTCCACTCGCGTTGTGGCACCAATTCAATTAGGTTAGAAACAGAAATATACTGAAGTAGTGGTTTGAGAAGTACATAGTAAAACTTTTAGAAGTAAGAAGTGATAAGCCTAGAATTATGGCGGCAAATAGCGCTAACCAGTCTCGAGTAGATATCTCCAGCATCCTATGGTGTTGCGTTGTTACACTCCCGTTAAAAAGGTCTTCGTATTTCCTTAAAATTAAGCACTATTAAATAATTTTGCACTATTAAATCAAATTTTGCCTAACTTGGGTTTTAAAAATATTTGAAACGTGAATTGCAATTTTGAATGGAATGAGACTATCTACGGAAAACAGCTGATTTCCCACGTGCTTTTAGCGTTTACAACAGGTGCTTTTTTTTACTGCAATTGGTAATGGCTCCTATCACAAGGCTCCTATAACAATACTGCAGAGAAATGTAAACAAGTGGTGAACGTTTTTTTCCCGCAATTTTGTGCTCAAATCGTGTGATTTCAGTGAATGTTCTGTGGATGGAGTCGTAAATCGAGCACAGGTATCTTTTCAAACATGTAGGTAAACAATTTTCAATACAAATACATTTTTTTACACGTTTTTTATTGTTGCTGGCCTAAACATCCCTTCCCAACTTATCAAGTCATTCTTACAGTTGTTGTTGAAACTAGAATGGGGTTTGAACAGTTAAGCGTAGAATACTTGATATCGACTTTTTCTAAGGAAAATAGAAAGATTTTCAGTATGTACCTAAATATAGGGTCAATTTTGAAATCGTGGTGCTTCCTGAATGCAGAATTTTATGCTTTACAACTTTCACTGTCACTTTTAACCTTTTCGATTGGAGTGACTGTTTTGGAGTTACACATCTTCACCTCCAAAAGAGACTTTTTTTCTTCGCTAGTAATAATATTCAATAAACGGTCACTGTAGTTTTCTTATTGTAGTGATGAATCTAGGAACAATACGTTCGGCTTAGCAACACTGTTGAAGAAACCTACTTCCAATTAATTTACAATGTGGCCCACATTAATTTTCATGGTTGTACTCCTAGCGAACGTCGCTCGCTTCGGAGCATCGGAAGAGAAGTTGACATCATCATCCACCGAGAAGATGATGACGAAAGAACGAATCACAACACAAACCGCACCGTCGAGCACTGGGGCTGAAGGAAATACCGCACAAGGGGCGAACAAAAGGTGCGAATCGCCCGCAAGTTTGCTGTCAGACCAAGAAATTCAGTCTACAGTGCTGACGAAGCTGCGTCAAATGCGAGCGGAAGCCGACGAAAGATCGTGCAAATTCAAGTACGAGTAATTGAGGTCATCTTCTGCTGTGTGCCCCTGTTCAAGGGAGGTGTGGCAATATGCCTACCCAGAGGGTAAACCTACACACCGGTCTGTGCTTCCACAGAACCGTCTATCCCCAGAGCGGTCGAACAAAAAGATCGCAGCAAACTATCACATGTTTGATTAGGGACTTTAGTGCTGGTATGTGGATCAAAATTAAGCTTCAGAGCGGATTGTGTACCAGAGTTGAAATTCTCGGCAAACAAGGAAGAATTCCGGAAACCCGTAGGTTAAGGATGCACATCGATTATCAAATAATCGGATAATCGATTATTTGATCCGGATTAATCGATTAATTTTAATCTATGTATAGCTACCGATATTTTTGTATTAATCGGTTATTGTTAAATAAGCAGAAGGATAAGGAATCCATGGAGGTAGTAACAATACCAACGACGATTTGTCTTTAACCATGTCTTTGTCTGTTTGTCCTCTACTTTCATACTTGATACTTTTAGCGGTTCTATTTGGTATACCTTCAATTTATAATAAAACGTCTCCCTTAGTAGGGAAAACATCTGCTCATGAATATGTCTGTTAGCTGTAGGAGCCCGTCAGCTGATCAAAGCCCTATGCTGCTCAAAGTGTAAGTCCTAAAGAGGCTACAGGCCAAATTTCAAGTTCCTACCACCACGGAAATTGCACCAAAAAAGTCACATTTTCTTGTATCACGCCAATTCGAACGACCTCCAGCCATAAGGCATATCCATGCCTAACCTATTTTATGCAATTTTATCCATTTCATTCCCTTATCTTCATTAGCCTTGAAATGTCACAGTAGGTCGTAACCTATAGACGAAGAAAACCATCAGATTTTTAGAGAGTGAGAAAGCAAATAATTATACGTTTGAAATGAGTACTAATATAACAATCAATTATATGCTTTAGATTAATCGAACATCGATTATTGGTCACATCGATTATTAGCATACGATTAATCACTTGATGTTATAATCGATTATTTGGTTCCGATGTTGCAACCCTACCGTAGGTATCCAATTAGGTACTAATAATCGATGGCTCATACAATGAGTCGCCTCTCAGGAGACCAGCCAGTGTGATTTTTATACGTCCAGGACTCAGCTTGGCTACTAACCAATGAGCGAATTCGTGAACTGACATACTACCCGCGACTCAATACCTGTTGCAAGTGTTCCAAAGGCGATTTGAAAAAATATACCATAAATTTTGGAGTTATGAACACTACTCGCTTACCCAAACGTGCACTAAAACAAAAATGACCAAAAAAGCAGATTGGCGCTTTTCGCGTGGTGGCAACGATATTATCTTATATTTATATTTCGTATATTTATTTCAATATTTTTTATTTATTTATTTCATTTTATTTTTTATTTTTATTTTTTTTCTGTTCAAGTGATCTGACCTGGAACAGTACATTGGAGAAAACGGCAAAGGATTTCGCGATGAAGTGTCCACTTGTGAACAACACGAGGTTTGAAGGAAGCGAAGAGTTTGGAAGAATCGTATCAATCACGTACGGAAACACTAAAAAGCTCGAAGACATGATCAGGGACTTGAGACAACCGTCTTATAACGACACTAAAGGTAAAAGTAACGACGATAAGGAGAGAAATTTTATACTAAGCGAAGATAATATTTATTATCGGTTTAAACCGTTGTGTCAAGAATTTGTAGAGTTTTTTCAAATTTGATTTGTTTTACATCTGCACCGGAAATAAGGATTTGAGCGTCAAATTTTCTGACAGAATCGATGGAAAAGTAATTACTTTATCCAAAAACCCCTGGTCCAATAAACAATCAGCGGACAAAGGTCTGGAATAATCTTCCGTGATCCAAACGTCAGGTTATCTTCACTTATACAGAAACTGATGAACACTGAATTAAATTTTGTTCGACACGTTATTCATTTCAAGAATATATTTTAAGTTAAATTAATAGAATGAGCTGGAAACATAATAATAATTTTCAATTATTGAAAAAAATTTTATTATAAACAAACCAGAGACCTTTTTAAGGCTGAACCCTACTAAAGTTGGTAATAAAAACACGGAAGGAACACTAATGCAGGGGAAACATCGATTTTTTGGTAAATTCTCGATTATTATCATTAGTTGAATAATCGATACTATTCCTAAATAGAAAGCTACTGGGTCAGACAAAAAAATTACACTATGAGTTAAAAAGTGGTTCAAGGAAGGCGTTGCTTTAAATATTCGCTCATTAGATCATGCTACATGACCAGTGGTTTCCGATTTTCAGTTATCAACATCTATCGGAACGGGATTTGGGACCCCTCGTATCAAATCGTTTGGAATCAAACGAGATCCGTCGGCTGCAGTTTCGTCTCCTTCACACACAGCGATCCGGACTATTTGCGAGATTATTTCAAAACCGACGTCAAAGGGCCGACGACGGTGACGGCTCTAGTTTGCGACTTCTTCCCGGCAGGTTGCTTGCCAGGTCTGCGGGTCTACAACATCTGTCCGAAGGAGGAAGCGATTTTGACGGATTGGCCGCCGACCAGATCGTCGATCAGACGGGAAACGAGGATCCCGAGGGAGCCGGAGCCGTGGACGAAGAAAAGCAGGCATCATCACACGTGGACAGGGTTTTCCGAAGGATCTGCTACAATACCGGCTTTCAATGTGGCGGTTTTATGTCTGTGTTTTTCAATTTATGTTCGAGAAAACTAACGCCCCTCAACTCTTGAGTGTTTACAATTAAAGCGGTTATTTATCTAAAACCCCTATCATACTTGTTCAGCTCTGCCTCACAGTTCTGACGTCCGCCACTACTTTACGACAGTTCACAGTTCATCACCGGAGGCGCTTCTGTCGCCCCTGTATAAATCCACCCTTTCAGTCCACCCTTATTCTCCGCTAAGAGTGACACCGTCGCTCACTACTCAAATCATTAAAATTTAATGATTTTAGTAGGTAGTGAGTTAATATCAGTGAGTTAATTTAATATCAGTTCTAATACTCCCGGTCATATTTTCCTTTTAGTTCTATAAATAAGTAAGTTCAACAATGAAAGGTCATGGGATTCAGACCAGTACTAGGATCAATTATTGGTATTCACCGAGTGCTGATGATCAGCCTGGCAACATTGTTTCCCCCGCCTCGCTCATCTATCGAATATTGAAGTTGTACGCCAAGTGGCCATCTTGCTTTAGTCCTGTATTATACAGGCTGTTTGGCTCAAAAACTATACGACGTGACAAGATAGAACTAGACATTCAAGGAGATTACCTGATATTTTTTTTTTTTTTTTTACTGTACTGTTGTACCTGTACTGTACTTCACTTTTTGTGCTTATTGTATTCTGTGTTGTTTCAGGTTCATTAAAGTACAGCACTAACTAATACACAACATCTACAACTGTATTTACCTACTGTACTTATTTACATATTAAAGTCAATTCTCAAGGTTTCTGTCAAATTTCTATAATTTTAAAGCATAAAAACACCCTATTATCGAAAATCCGGAATTTTTAACAATCCCGATGAGGTTAGGCCCCAATTAATGTAATATTACAACTACGAGTGATCGAAAAGCACGGTGGCTCTGCTGTGCATTTAATTGGAAAGCAAGTGTGAATCATTTGGTCCAATCTAAACCGTGATTCCTGGAACAGTCGTGCTGATTGGCGAGGTGTCAACCAGTTTAGTAATGACAACATGACTGTTGATGTTTCTGATATATGTACCTTTAATTGGAAAGCATGTATCAATCATTTCATTGGTCCAATCATAACCGTGATTGCTCGAACAGTCATGCTGATTGGGTGAGTACAATTAACGTGCGTTGAGGAATACGTATGTCCATCGTTCTACCCCTTTGAATTCGATATAGATGAGTAACTGATCGTTTGCACCTTCTCTGCAGCTGAATAAAGGTTCAAGATGTCATTCAAGTAATAAGCCAATCACCTCGAAATCGCAAAGATGGCGGAAATCATCAAATGGACCAAATTCGGGAAGTTTGAGGAAGGTTCTAATATCAGTCAGGTGAGGGGAGGTTGATAACAGTGGTACCCAGTACCCGCCTTTTTACACTACTCGTGACTCCTTTACAGCACACCAGGCGTAACCACAGTTTTTATTGTTAATTTTTCGGCAATGAAGATCCTGAATATAAAAAAAATCTTCACACGAATACTGACAGCATTTCAAGCTTTGGGTTGCTTGACGAATTCACAAGCACATTTCGTCCGCTCACACTTTGATTACATTCCAGACATTGGGAACTGTGAGTGAAGCGCAAGAAGAAACATCTTCATGTCGGCCGAATACTGTTGGACACACATTCCAGTGAGGAGAAGCCTCATTTAACCCTCTTTGGACCAGAGACATTTTTTCCAAATTTTTGAGAAATTCCTATTGAAACTTGTTATTTTGAGGTACCAAATGCCTAGAAAAATAAGGAAAAAATTCTGCTACCTGTAATTATGAAATTATGAGCTAATTAAAATTGGCGTCATATTTGAGCTACGGCCACCAGTAAGTAGCGCAAAGTATGTCATATTTGGTACGACCAGTGCCGGTCAGTACTGCTAAGAGTATTATATTTAACACATTGGAACGGATGTGTGCTACATTTATATTATAAAATATTGAGACGATTTTAGTTCAAGGCTTCAACCAATGAAGATGAATTTATTCAAGGAAAAACTTTAATTATAATAAACAGGAACTTTTTTTACTTACATGAAACAGTGCGTAAAATCTGAAATATAATGAGAAAACAACTCTGCAATGAAGTAAAAAAGTGGAACTAGCGAATCACAGTGTGTAAACTGTTCTGACGAAGTGATACAAATTAGTGACAGCAGTTCAATTTTTTTAGTACCACATTCTCTAATATAGAATAACAATTCTGACTCTCAATTACAACTTTATTTACCGTCTCTGAATAAAATCTCAATAAATCTTAGTGTTTAGCCGCAACCTTGGGGCATCAGAAATTACATCCTTATTCAGTCTCAGAATAAAATCTCTGTCTTTAGTCACAATCTTTTTCCGCAACGCTTGTTTCTTGACCAGCTCGAACATTTGGTTGGCGCTGTACTCAACTTCAGGGACTTCTTCGTGGTCTTTTTCCTCGATTTTTTCGCCATCACGCCTTTATAGAAAAGTTGACGTCTTATAACAAAACGAAAGCCATTTTTGGATTCAGCACACCCAAAAATGTAGAGAATACGAGAAATAACCAAAACGGCTCTAGGAAATATATTTTGCAGACTTGTGTTATGGAAGAGCTAGAAGTGGACAGTCTACTGCTTCCCTTGAAGTCGGAAAAAGAGAAAAAACGTAGTAGTAGCGTGTATGTTCTCTAAAACGAAGCGTTTGAGAATCACCATCGCAGTTTTAGGCTCATCTCTCAGGGCTGCCAGCTCCAAGCGGAATAGATGAATAAATTTTCATCTTGCGGTCCGTACCGTCTACCGTCGTGGCTCCTACAAAACGCCACTGTTGTTACACCGTCCCGTTGCTCCCCTCGCCCGTTTTCCTCATAAATATATACAATTGTCCCGCATATTTGAAATGAAGGAAGTCGTGGAGCTGGCAGTGTATAATATTATGTTATCCGTTATGCGGTTTTCATGAGCGTATGAAAAAAAGGTTGGCAGTAGCTTGGCCTTTTGGAGGGCGTCGTTGGAATTAGACACCGCAGACATGGAATACGGAAGTAGTAAACAAAGAGGCGGTCACTGTAACAGGAGGCGGCATCACTGCTCAAGGCGGATTTGAAAGGAGGATAAATATGTTAGGTGGCGCCAGAAGTTTGAACACTACACAATATTGAGGCGTTTACTATCAAAACCAGCTGCTCATTCCATTCTGTTAGAATTTTGTTACAAATTCTTGGGGTTTTTTGATCCTCTCGGAAAGATGCCGCTCAAATCAAGGTTATTCCCAACTAGAATAAGTCGAGAAGGTTCTCATTCCAAGCTTCTGCCGTATACCGATAGGAACGCTGAGAGTGCACCATGAGAATCTTACAGTTACCTCGTCTATTTCACTGTAATGTACACTAAGCGACGTACTAGTAAAACCCCTACAGCTGAACCAAAAGGACTACATCAAATCCATCCTGCAGAATTTCAACATGTCAGAATGTCGTCCCGTCGCTATTCAATGGAACCAGGAACCCATTGGAACGTTGAGAGCGACAAGTGTTCCAGGGATGTGTCCTACCGTGAAGCTCATTATACCTACCGCAAACCACCAGGCCTGGTATAGCCCAAGCAGTGAACCAAGTGAGTAGATTTAGTCAAAACCCTAAATTGATTCACTGGCATGCAATTAAGAGAATTTTCCGATAACTATTTAGTATTTAGGTATTTAATAGGTATTTATAATTTTACTAGCCCCAAGACAAATCTATGTCAAAAGTAATAGTTCCAAATATTCGTTACAAAAATGTTAGCTTATTTCGTAGATATCGTCCTGCCTAACAGTCCAATTCGACAGTGAGAGTCGATTAGAAACCATTAAAGTTCCACTGCTCGTGTGGAAGCCCTTAGGATAGAACTTTCACGTCACAGTTTCATTCGCTATTGTTAAAATCCTTCCATACGCTCTTGGGTACTTGTAGTACGTTCAAGTACGTTCCTCTGTCAATTCGCTCAATAGGTCATGCTGCGTGACTAAAACCTTTTCCTCGAGTCCCCCGCAGAGCCCTCAAGCCCCGTTCACTTCTTCAATTAGCTCGTCTCAACTTCGTCGAGCAGTCACCATCTGCTTCTAACGCCCGCATAACTCAAACGAAGAGTCAGGACCGCGGGTTTCGCGTGTCTGTTGGAAAAAGTCTTTAGTTCGGGAAACGTCAGGCAAAGATGAAGTAGAAAAGTGGGAGTTGGAGGTTTGAGGTTTGAATAAGAAATTTAACTCATTCGAAAGCGACGACTCCGTGATCCCGTCAGGTCCCGAGAAGTGATTCGACCTTCGGCAGCTCGCGTGGGCGGTGTTTTACATTCCTCGTGAACACAAGGAATCTAATGTTTTTGAACACTTCTCAACCGAAATGGGACATTATCAAATTACATTTAATCGAATGCTACTACTCGTGAGAAACCTCGTGCTTGGTGGGGGGGGGGGGGGTATAAATACTTATTTAATATAAATTGAACACCCAATAATTAGATACCAGAAGAGATAAGATGGAAACAAGATATGGGAACAGTTGAGTGAAACAAGTACCTACGAGTGAATTCACTAAGTGCCTATCACAACATGTAATATTTTTTACCAGCAAGTTTAAATGAACTTAATGATGCAGCCTCGCTGATATCTGCAGGAAGCTCGTTATACATGTAAATTTTGGCACCTCGTTAAAGGCAATGTCACAATATCATGTCATGAGGTTTGGCCTGCTGCAGTTTAGCACTTCCACATCCACGAGTATGGGATTCATTACTTTCATAGTAACCGGCTACAATTAGGGTAACTATTCGGCAGCCGAAAGACACGAAACAGGTCAGAAGAAGGGAAATGCTTGCTTTTCTTGAGAAGAATTTTGATAATGCTGTTTTGAGCAAATATAAGAGGTTTGAGAGTGGTTTTATTTACTCCACCCCAAGCTGTCACACTATACGAAAGAACTGCTTGTACAAGAGCTTATAGAATTTCCTCATATAATTCATATCTAGAAAACTGCGAACTTTTAAACAAAGCCCAGTTAATCTCCTAATTCTGCGACAATGAACCGAAACGTAATCCCTCCAATTTAAACACTGGTCTAGCTGTACTCCTAAGTATTTAACTGAGGGAAATTGTGCAATTAGTGGACAAGGAAACGTGATAATATCATTATTATTATGCTTTATTTCAAATTTATTGTGCTTTATTGTTCATTATTATTTATTGTTCATTATTATTATGCTTTATTTCAAATTTATTGTGCTCTGTTGCAGTCTGTATTACACGGGTTGCCGATGTGGGGCAGTGCATACCGGACGTTACTTCATAGCATCCTTATCCTTCAAAAGTATTTTATCAGAGCAGAATCGAAATCAAAGTAAAGAGACCACGCAACTAAAACACATAAATATGAATAAGAATAAAATTCATAAATCAGAAAATTTTTCATGTTTAATATGAATACGAATATAGCCATAACCCATCTTTTTGTGAATTTTCCAAGAAGTTTACACTTTTTGGTGAATTTTACCAAACTTTACTGTATTTTTTGTGGTTGTCACACAAATTTTCCTATTTTACCGAGAGTTTTACTTAAATTCAAGTTTTTTTGTGAATTTCCCACAATCCATATTTTTTATGTGCATTTATAAAAACGTTTGCCATTTATGGATGGAAACGCACCTTCTAACTATAAATTTGACAAAAATGCCAATTTTTACATCAATTTTACTAACATTCACTGTATTTGGTGTGATGTTACTCAAATTTTCCTATTTTACAATGACTTTTACTGAAATTCAAGGTGTTTTTACATAAATTACACTAATATTAACATTTTTTGTGTGAATTTTCCCCCAATTCACATATTTGTGTGCATTTTATTTTGTCAAATTTATAGTAAGAGGGAGAAATCTAAGTGTAATTCATCCATAAATGGCAAAAATTTTTATAAAATTCACAAAAAAAATGAATTGCGGGAAATTCACAAAAAGATGTGAATTTTTGTGGAAAAACTTGAGTTGAGGTAAAATAGGAAAATTTGAGTGACATCCACAATAAATACAGTACATACCTAGGTTTTAGTAAAATTCACAAAAAATGGGATTATCTGGGAAAATTCAAAAAAAAAGATGTGATTATGGCTGTATTCGTATTCATATTCATATCTGTATTCGTATTCATATTTGCTGATTTATGAATTTTATTTGTATTCATATCTATGAATATGAATACGCCCATCTCTGGAACTCAGCCGCTCCAATCCCAGCGACCAAGTGACAGAAATGAGAGAGAAAAAAAACCCCTCCCAAATTATACGTGCACTAAACTTTGTTTCAAAAACAACACTACCGAAAATAAAGTGAGAGAAAAATGATTGCTCCGCGAGACTCGCCACGAGTCTGTTTGCTCGCTAATGTGATAATTGTGCTTATTGTCTCGCCTTCGAATGACTTAATTTTCCTCAAAAGTCGTTGAAGAGAAGGGAGGCGTGGTGGAGTGGAGTTTTGTCTTTTATTACAAGGGCTTAAACGATGTCTAGTCCTCAGCCTCTACGTGAGCCCAATTCTAAACGCCCGCCACAATTATTATGTAGAGCGGGGTCTGGACGGGAGATCAACTCAACGCGAAGAGTTTTGAGATTGAATTCATTCACTAGTATTTGCATAACATTGAAGTAATGCGATTCGTCGGACGGGCGTCCAACCCGCGAAGCCGAAACGTTCATTTGGTGACGATATGGTTGGTCCTGAGGTTTAATAATATAACTAACTAAAAATGGTTTCAATTGTTTCTATTTGTTGTTTTGTTCATTTCCTCCTTGGTTGAAAAACCTTTGTCTATTTGGAGGGTTGTGGGAGGTTGTAAAGAAAACAGAGGAGAAGTTTTTCCGAGCTTTCGGCTTTAATAAGCCATCTTCAGGGCTGTAACATATAACGACAATCTGCTATAGGCTTGACCGTTGTCGGTATCACCAACTTACAGAGACTGGGTCGAGGAAACCATACCTACGTAAGTCAGTAACTGTATTATTAAATTATTTAGAAATTATTAGAAATTGTAAGTTGGTGATACCGACAACGGTCAAGTCTATAGCAGATTGTCGTTATATGTTACAGCCCTGAAGATGGCTTATTAAAGCCGAAAGCTCGGAAAAACTTCTCCTCCGTTTTCTTTACAACCTCCTACAACCCTCCAAATAGACAAAGATTGTTTCTATTTCCGGTCATTATGAATAGTAAGAAACTACTTCAACGTGCGACCGGGAGAAGGTTAATGCAAAGCTTATACTCCGACTACTTACTGAAAATGTACGAGTAAATAGAAATAATCACGAATATTTACTGAAAATACACTACCAAAATTACAAGTACTTATGGTCAGGAAGCAAGATGTAAGATACTCCAAAAACCAACTATTGGTCAAATGTTAGAATTTATATCCTCTACAACTTAGATTTCAAGAGTGTTTTGATAGGACCAGTACTTTTGATGTTACAGACGTAAGAAAGTCTTCAAATGGTACATTTTTGCCAATATGGGAAAATTTTCGTATTTCAGCCGTCGATTACTGCCCTATGGGGGGGGGGTGTCAATCTACGCAGGGTTCAGTGTTCTTTAATTTGTGTATTGACGCTCGCATGGATGCGTCGTTTAGAAGTTATAAGCGAAAAATAAAAGAAATTTTGGGGCATCTAACGTTTAGTTCAATCCCTGGAGGGGCACAAAATCAGATTTATCTCGTTATAACTCGTTTTCAAGATTATCTTAAGGTTCTAGAACAACTTCCAGCTTTCCTCAGGTCTTTTCGAGGTAACCCCTCCCGTCCAGGTCTAATTCTACTGGCCTAAATGCCCTCGAACAAAAAGTGTTCTTCTCTGGATCGTGCCCCGAATTTGACTCATTAAAAACAATTCAACCCAACAGTTCAAAATATGAACTGCGCAGGACACGACGTAGAGCTCCCTGATACCAAACTGGCGTAACTCCGTGGCACTTGTCAGGAACAATCGTCATAATTTTTGTAGTTACGTAGAAAAAGTCGCACAGAAAAAAAAAAGAAATCTGTGAGTTTTATTTGGGGGTGTTCTGAAACGGAATTTTCTTAGGAAAACTCGCTGAAAGATGAACGAACAGAAGAAAGTGATTCTGCAAACACAGTTCGAAACACAAAGCAGAACAAAAGGCGAAGGATGTTGAATCCTGGCGGAAATGTCACCAACCGCGGAGTTCACAATCCAAAAATCAATTCAAAACTTCTTCTACGACTACGGAATTATTGCGGCCTCTTCAAATATTTGTTTCCACAAGTTACAACTGAATAGGGTCGACGTACCTCGTTCGACGAGTAAGGAATTTCGTATAAGCCTCTGACTCACCTGCAAATGAGAGAAAAACACGATTAAAATCAAAGGATTAATTGAAAAGTTTACTGGGAAATCACCCTTTTACAAACACAATAAGATTACACGATGAGGCCATTTTCGGTTGCCAATGTCTTATTCACTCATCGTAGGGCCGGTGTCAGCGGACAAATGTACCCACCTACCCAGGGTATTTCTGTCCTAGGCCAAATGTACCCACCTAAATTGGGGTAGGGTGCTTCTGTCCTAGGTCAAAAGTACCCACCTACACTGGGTAGTTCTGTCCTAGGCCAAATGTACCCAGCTACATTGGGGTAGGGTACTTCTGTCCTAGGACAAAAGTACCCACCTACACTGGGTAGTTCTGTCCTAGGCCAAATGTACCCACCTACATTGGGGTAGGGTACTTCTGTCCTAGGCCAAATGTACCCACCTACCCAGGGTAGTTCTGTCCTAGGACAAATGTACCCACCTACATTGGGGTAGGGTACTTCTGTCCTAGGCCAAATGTACCCACCTACCCAGGGTAGTTCTGTCCTAGGACAAATGTACCCACCTACATTGGGGTAGGGTACTTCTGTCCTAGGCCAAATGTACCCACCTACCCAGGGTTGTTCTGTCCTAGGACAAATGTACCCACCTACATTGGGGTAGGGTACTTCTGTCCTAGGCCAAATGTACCCACCTACCCAGGGTATTTCTGTCCTAGGCCAAATGTTTACACACAGGTGATCATTCTCAATAATTTATATAACAATTAAAAAAAAAGTGAAGTACGAGGTACGTGGTGTGGGTGTGGGCGCAGAGACATAAAATGTCCCTCGTGGTTGCGTACTTGTACGAAAGCTGTACATTTTATGTACAGTTTCTTCGAAAATTCGCTCTTATAGTCATGCTGCATGACTGGGGACTTTTTATCTCAGTTTGATAACCCCGAAACAGAAACACTGTACTGAGAGTGAGAGTTACACCGATAACCCACACACAGATGGATGCCAATGCATAAGGGATCTACTAACATTTTCTGGTTTACTCAATCTTTATGTTGCTTATGTATCCCAACCGTTGTATAACGCTATTTACTGAAGTGTTTTCCTCAATAAAAGATTTATTAGATGTCGATGGGCAGACTGACCAATTTGGGTGGACAAAAATCTGAAACTCGGAGATCCTTTAGGAAATTTCACGGTGATCACGAAAGTAGTGAGGAAGAAATGGGGGTTTCAGATATCTGCCTCCCTCTGGCCCCTCTGACGTCATCACCACCTCCCTTTGCTATCTCCCGATCACCTAGCCAGCCAGCCCTCTGACGTCATAGGCTCTTATGTCATAGGCTTTGACGTACTAGCCTCCTGCCAGCCGTCTGACGTCATACGCTCGTGCGTCATAGGCTCTGACGTACTAGTTGGCCTCCTGCCAGCCGTTTGACGTCATACGCTCGTGCGTCATAGGCTCTGACTAAATCGATGTTTTATTAAAACAACGTTTTATGAAATCTTTTTAATCGTTGATTACACTGGTGAAACTCATTTCCCCTAAACCAAAGATTCAAATGTCTGGTTTGATAAATCAATGATTAATTTTAACCACGGTTAAGAGTGTTTGGTGAAAAATCAATGATTAATTTTAACCACGGTTAAAGAGTGTTTGGTGAAACTAGCTCTTATTATTTTCTTGAACATTTGTCCGGTGGTTCTTCGTCCGTTTATCAGTCATTGGGGTTTCATGGTAACCAGCTTTAACCGTTATCCAGGGGAGTCTTTTGACCAATTATGATCGCCCTCACAGCCCAAGAATGTGTAGAGTTTTCACACCTTGCGGACCTACAAACGTCACCGTCCTTGAACCCGTCACGACGAGGTCAATTTTTTGAATCGATTCATTATTGCGGCTAATTGATTCAATTTCCTTCCCTGATTTATCGAGTTTCCGCCCAGACGCGGACTTCGTTTACGCTATTGTGCCCCTTCATCACCGGTTCAGGGACAAGAAAAGAACCTTCTCATTTCCAGGGTTTTTTTCTCGTCTTCTCGGTGCTTTCCGGCTACGGAATTAATTAGAGTTTCTCGCCTTTGTCGCTGTAGAGAGAAGAAAAAAAAAACCGAGGAAAATCCAACGGAATATTCATAGCTTACTTTTTCCTTCGCCCCACCACCACCTTTTTACGCGTTGAAAACACGAGCGGTCTGCGAACGGTAAAGTAGGTAATGGTCTCATTATCCTCTCAATTAAATGTCGTTCTTTAGATTATTTAAAGATCGAAATCCCCACTGCGTGACCTTGTTTTAACCGTTTTGCACACAAGTGGACCGAGAAAAAACACGGAGAGACCGCCACAAGGAAACAAGAAGTTGTTTGACACCCGAATGTAATTATCAAGGCCCATCAGACCTTAAATAGCTCTAAAAGCTGTCAACACGTCGCGCATCGAAATTATGGTTAGTTACTGTCAAGATTGATAGGTACACTTTGTAATGTGGAAAGATTCTAACTCTTCTGTATAAAAGAGTTAGAAGAGTGAATCAATACAAATATTATGAGGAGACATCAGTAAACAGATGTTCACTATCCACACTATAATACATGCAGATCGGTACATACAGGTACATGAATATGTCTCATTTCCTCCATGTAAAATATGCGTTTCGTGTCCATTATAAAATTCTTGAATCGATTCTAAATTTGAAAACGATAATGCACTTCTTAGAGAACGTAGAATTAATTATACATTCGAGTTTTATACTTGAATTCAAATTGTTTTCAAATTTCAAAAATATTCAAAATCCTACGTACTTGTGCAGGTTTTCCGAAGGAGCCAAAACCTGGCTTTACCGAGAAAAAAAAATTAAAGTTGAATTTGAATTCAAAACTGCATGTCTCCAGACCATAATAAGGAGACATGCACAAAATTTGTTATAAAACCAGTAAGGTGGAGACATTTCACATAAAACCAGTTATTTCTTCGAGAATTCGCTCTTATAAACATGAAGTGGATTTTGGTTTATAACCTTCGATAATTATCACCTTCATTATAATGAACCATTGGGATAGATCAAAGAAAATGTTTTGTTAACCCCCTCAAAATTTTAGGGTTTACGTTTCAAGATCCGTAGATTCAGTTCGGAACGTAGATACGCAAATTTCAGTTCACATTAAAATAGTTTAATTTTTTTTAATTTTCAAGACCAATCGGAGGTTTATACGTTCAGTCGTTCGTTCACAATGACGGCTCAAAGTTAGAGCAGATCAAATGTCGTCAACATGAGAGTGAATCATGCAGCAGCCTGTCGGGTCAATAATGTTCATACTGGTTCAGCTCGAACCCGAACAGCATATGGGTTTCAGATATAGATTTTCAGGATGGTCTGAAACGGATTTTGGTACGAAAATGTTTCGGAAGTTCGAGTTTTAAAAATTCAAGACGGAGAACAAAAAATTCCGTTTCTTCGAAAATTCGCTAAAAGGTATTTGAGTAAAGTCGAACATTTCTATCGATATCTAGTGAGGAGTGAGCTAGGTACCTATCAGATATTTTTTAAATTCAAATATTTTCAAGTATGTAGGTACATAGACATAGGTACTATTAAAATAAACCTAAAAATGTTAATATTATTTAGGATAGCAAAATTTATTTCAATTTAGTTCAACGCCTCGAAAAAGTACTCATTAGATTCAGAAAATCGAATTAAAAAAATAGTTCAAATTCTTGACACAACGGTTTATTATCTTCTTTGTACAGTTCGTCTAATTGAAATAACAAGCGCTCGTCGGTCTCTTTGACCCTCCGCTTCAATTTCGCACTTGAAACTACTTGATCTCCATCGTCAGACGGAGCTGGTTATCAAGCGGAGGCTTTTCAAGTGTTTTAGCGCACTGGATTTTAATGAACAACCTCGAAAACCCTCGTCGCGTCGCCTCACGTGCCACCCGCCTCCTCACGGACCACCCACCGCCTCACGGTCCACTCCCCGCCGCTCACTCCTCATCTTCGTGAAGAACACGACAGAAGTCACCCATTTGAGTGGAAAAGTGTGAGTGGGCGTCTCCCTTCCCACACTCACTCCCCCTCCTCGTCAATGACGACCATCGATATGTCTACACAGTGCGTTTTACACACCAGAGTTGGGCAAAAATTAGTTCTGAAACTAAAACTAAATTAGTTCAGGACTGGAACTAAAAACTGAAACTATTAGTTTCAGTTCGACTTTCGAAACTAACTTTTGGAACTAAATTAGTTTTAGTTTCAACAGTTGAAACTAAAACTAAATTAGTTCAGGACTGGAACTAAAAACTGAAACTATTAGTTTCAGTTCGACTTTCGAAACTAACGTTTGGAACTAAATTAGTTTTAGTTTCAACAGTTGAAACTAAAACTAGTTTAGTTCCAAAAGTTAGTTTCGAAGTTGCGAATAAAAACTAAAGTAGTTTCATCTTTTATTCGTAGTTTCGGAACTAAAGAATGATCTGAAACGGATTTTGGTATGAAAATGTTTCGAAAATTCGAGTTTTAAAAATTTTGGACCGAGAACAATAAATAGCTACATTTTCTTCAAAAATTCACTAAAAACGCGAAGATAAAATTTAGTTTCATTTTTAGTTCCTAAACTACGAATAAAATATGTTAAACTAAGTTAGTTTCGAAGTTGCGAATAAAAATATTCGCAACTTCGAAACTAACTTAGTTTAAGTTTCAACAGGTGAAACTGAAACTAATTTAGTTCCAAAAATTAGTTTTGAAGTTGCGAATAAAAACTAAATTAGTTTTTAGTTTCCATTTCGAAACTAAAAACTAATTAGTTTTTAGTTTCAACTTTAGTACATTTTTATTCGAATAATCCCAACTCTGATACACACTGGATAGCGCTCTGAGGTGGTGGCAGGCTCGGGGGTCTCACGGCAACTTCCCACATCGTCATTTCGGCGACTTTTCAGCAGAGCCAAAAAACCATCTGCCAATGACTATGTTTACTGAGTAAGTCAGTAAAATAAATCGTGAGATTTAGTGTTACCTAACACAGGTACCTAACTTATACTTAGTTAGGTCGATCCGCTGCGAGAAAACGCTTCGAATGGTATGCACAATCCATTTTGGCTTGGGAAGTTGCCGTGAGACCCTCGATATTTTTTTAAAGATAATGTAATGCTGAAAAAAATAACGCAATCCCTTTTTCGATATGACTATTTTTTAATAAGCTACGTATAAGTGAATTTTTTTTCTAAGATAATTAACGAAATATCACATTGATTTGTTTTTAGCCATCTTCTAGGTATGTGTTAGGACAGTGAACTCTCTCTGACACACACACACAAACTTGAGTAAATATTAATAAAATGTTTCTGTATTTCCAGGGCTAAAACATACCTACCAATGGACGGTGTTTTTTGATAAATTTTAAAAATATGATGAGCGGGGAGGATTGATAAGTAAAAATTAATATAAATCTGGTCTGGAGGACTATTGAAGCCATCGGCGACGACCAGCTAAGCTACTCTCTTTTTATAAGTCTTGTCATGGATCACCAGTTCCAGGTTCCATGCACTTCCTCCAAACCTAGCCTACTTTGTAACCCGGTGCCTCCTAGATAAAGGTTTTTTTTTTTTTTGGTATGGTTGGCTATATTGTCCGACCCCTTCCCTCTTCAAGGGATCCTGCTGTAAGAAAAATCTCCCTCCAGCATTCTCTCCTCTGAAGCCAGATATATCTATCGTTTTGTGCCTAGTAAGCCAACTCACCATTTTCTTTTTTCAATCAGCAAAGGGTTCTTTTTCTTTCCCTTTTCATAAGTTTAGTGAAAGTTTTTATTATCATTTTATTTTCGCCACCTGAGTTTTGCTTCTTGTCAACAGCCAGGTTTGAGCATAATTTAATTTTCTTTTTCAGCATTGTGCCTTTTCATTTCCATTTAAGGTTAATTTCCCTTTTTCTTAGAGATTCTGATTTTTCCTTTATTTATTTCAACTGCGCATTTGCCTTTTGCCCTTTTACAACAAGTACAGTTTATTTTCCCCTTCTTTATCTATTTTTATTTTCATACCTATTTATTTTCCTTGTTGCTAAGGTTATTAGGCAATATTTTTCAGGAAACATATCCAGTGGTAGCAGAACTCTGCTAGGACAGTGGGTATTCATTTCTCAAAATTGATCACCCACTGTCACATGGTAGCAGAGGTTCAATAGAAAATAAATTCGCACACGTGCTGGAAATGGGAAAATAGAGTAGGGATCGTTCCTAACAGCTGTTCCTATCCTCAATGTTCCCTTGTGAGCTGGTAGATGATTCTGGTTGCTTTAATTATGTTAAAATACACATATTCAGTGTGATATAGTACGATTTGAAAAGTCAAACTTTCATTCAAATCAAACCAATGTCAAGTTTATTCAACGAATTTATTGGTGTGAGAGGCGCGGTTGCAATGCTTTGCTCCGTCTCCGTGGCCTATAAGTGGTGGGGGAGCCCGCCGGAGCGTTTTCGATGCTCCGTAGCGCGCTATCCGGCGTGTTTACATGTCGATGGTGACGACGGATCGGCTCCTCCACAGCCTCTCTCCGCCCCCATTCCATCGCCTCTATTCACCCCCTTCCATCGCCTCTATCCACCCCCTTACCGTCGCCTCTATCCATCCCCCCCCTTCCATCGCCTATATCCACCCACCCCCCTGCCGCAACCTCTATCCACCCTCCGTCCATCGCCTCTATCCATTTCCACCCTCTCAACCCACCCCTTCACTGAGAGTGAATGAATTTTCTCGCCCTTTCGAGAGCAACTAGAATCGTCGTTACGAATCACAGCAGCAGGTCACGATGAGCGAATTTTCGATCGCGTTGCCTACTATGCAGCAGTAGGCAATGAGCGAATTTTCGAAGCAACCATTCGCAGTTGTACACATTTTGAAACATTTCCTCTGCAAATTGGCAGATTGCAAGTTAATTTTTTTAAATCAATCAATCAATCAATGTTTTATTTACATAATATTGCCCATCAATTTTAAAAACAATATATCAATTTTAATTTTTTAAAAAACAATATATTTGTTTATTATTTTAAAAAATATTACAGTTGTGTCAGTATCAATCACATCAACGTAACTCTTCTTCTCGGGCTGACGACGCTGTACAGCGAAAATTTCCAATTTTTCCAAATTCAGTAAGTGTTTTCTATAATTTTCATCCTCCTATTCGTTCATTCAAGTTCATACATCAACGTAACTAGATTTACATGCATACAAATGTACAACCCAATGGTACACATTTTATTAGGGGAAAATAGGTTAGGGGTGGGTGTCGTTGGAAAACATCAATGTTTTTTGTGGCAAACGTTGATGTCTAAAAAACATCGATATTTTCTACGGCATATCTTACCTACAGACAAAATGGAGACAAAATTTGTTATAAAACCAGTAAAATGGGGATATTTTACGTAAAACCAGTTATTGCTCCGAAAATTCGCTCTTCTGGGTACTTGCACTTGCACTGTAGGCGTAGGTACCTAAGTGCAAGTACCTAAAAGAGCGAATTTTCGGAGGAATAACTGGTTTTATGTAAAATATCTCCATTTTACTGGTTTTATAACAAATGTTGTCTCCATTTTTTGCCGAGTAACACCTTAGTTTACAGATTTTACAATGCCGAACATGATCGTGAAGTCAGAATTGCGATATCTTATTCTGTTATCAGATCAGACTGTGGTATCGAAAGAAATATAACAATATCAAAAATCCAGTCATGCAGCATGGCGCAAGAGCGAATTTTCGAAGAAATAATTGGTTTTATGTAAAATATCTCCATTAAAGAACATGATGTCCATGAAGAACATCTCAAATATCAACCACGTTTCATCATCTTCAAAGTGCTCCAGTTTGAGAACGGAATAAGATAATATCGTATGCGATATATTATATCGCAGTTCTGATTTCGCCATCGTATTCAGCGTTTAAAAACCTTTAAAATGAGGTGTCACTTGTCAGACCTTTTCATTTTTGGAATTTATGGGTAAACTTTTCCCTCCTAAAACTCCCCAAACCCCCCCCCCCCCTTAGATTGGCCCGATTCAGCCCACCTACGAACGTAGCCGTTCGATTGCCAAGACAGATTTTTTTGTGCAAATTTGAACTTTTTACCTCAATTCTATCGAGAGTTATCGTCTGGAGTGACACTCACATAATTATATAAAATTATTATATTATATATATCGGTATCTACCACCATAAATGCTTGACATTTGATGGCTCTACGGCATGGGACATATTAGTTCACGATTGACTCGCATGCTACGCCCCAAGACGAAATATTGAAGGAGACGGAAGGGAACGCGTCCCTCCTCTCCAACTATCCAAGTTGGTTATAACAGGCGGAGTAGGGGGTATGAGGAAGGATCTCCTTCCGGAGGGGATTCGAGTCGTGCCTTTCGAGCAGTGCAGTTTTGTCCAATATAACAACCTTTACGATCGCTCTGCTCAAATAGTATTTGTTTTCATTTCATTTCCTTTCTCCCTAATCTGCATAAAGGATCAAATCCGATATATACCTATATAAATATATATTATATACATATAATTTTTGGTGTCTTTTGGCTGTGGATTCAGGATGGTCTGAAACGGATTTTGGTATGAAAGTTTTTCGGAAATTCGAGTTTTAAAAATTTTGGACCGAAAACAATAGCTACCTACATTTCCTTCGAAAATTCGCTAAAAGAAAGAAAAGGGCGATATCCGATACTTTACTCGTATCGATAGGTATCGCAAGTCACTAACTTCAATCCAAAAGGTCAATAAAAATTCCGGTCCAATAATTTTTGTCGGTCGATTCCAACGTAGTCAATAGTGCGTTAGACGTATTCGCATATCGATAGTTTCCATCTGGTTCGTTGATGAATCCTTTCGAGCGCAGATCCGAATATCAAAACAGTTTATTCGTCCGTTCGTGATTCAGCGATCGCGTCGCGATAAGACACGAGTCGGAAACTGAACGAAAAATAGCGTGAGGAGGACGTTCGCTATCGGAATCCGCTCAGAGCAGATTATGCGGACGTGCGGTGACCGACAAAAAACTCGTTTTTTACAAAAAATTTTGTAATAATTACGTGAATCGTGACCTTCCGATACGTTCGTCAGTACATTTTGTATCGATACCTTCTTCTTATCGACAATTATTTCATGCTTTCAGGGAAAAGCGTAGTTTTCTCACAAGAAAACCATCTATCACGGTTTAGCTTTTTCTATGATTGAACATGGTATTTTGCTTAGGGGAAGTTATGTACTCGTACCTAACACGTACCTGTGAAAGATCGCTAGTTTCAGTTTTCATGGTTGCAGGAGTTGCTTTCTTCGAGTTCCGCGAGTTTGTTTTGAGGTACCCAAAGTAAAATTTGGAGGAGGGTCGTTTCCGTCTCCTGCTGTACAATTTAACTGGAGTATACGATTTATCTTGTATACATACATAAGTTAACAATGTAAAAATTTTTAGAATTGGCATACTTTTTCCTCCCTCCAGAAAAATTGGAAAATCCAGACTTATGTTGTTTCTGCACTCACCGATTCAATTCTGAACCACCTTTGGCGCTTTCAGTCAACGCGTGGTTGGTTCAAGCAGTTCCAGAACGGTTCTCCTTGTTAGTAGCGTAGATATTCCGAGGTACGTGCAACATTGGGTTGTTAATTATTTTAAAAATTCCTATTAGGTCATGCTGCATTATTAAGTATTAAAAATACATTTTCGTCAGCGTAATAATTCCACCATTCATAATTTGTGCACTTAAATGTAACCCATTGCCAGCCGTTACCCAAAATGTCGACTGCTACTGAAATCTTCCACATCGCTTCCATTAGGAAAATTAGGGAAACTCGTTGGTTCGAAACCGCATCCCCCCATTACAGAAGCCCCGCCACTTAACCTGCACTTACCGACGCTTACTATTCGCTTTTCATACCCCCAAAAAAAACCTTTTTCACGTCGTTTTCCCCGTTCGAAAATCCGCACGTTTCACGGGGTGGACGAGGGAGAAAACGAGTCGTTCGAAGCGAAACGTTTCAGTTCGGAAGGTCTTGGAAAACCGTTCCCAACTCGATTCCCGGACAGTTCTATTAGAAGGAGGAAATTCAAACTGCGGTTTATCGTGACCCGCGAAACCCGAATAAAACCGTTTTCAAAGGCCGAACAGCACTTGCCTCTGAAACCGGGTTTCGTCACGTGATCAGGGTTTTGTTTATTGCTTCGGTTGAGCTTTTTTTCTCTCCTCGAAGGGAAAAAGAAACGGTTTATTTATCGTTCAAACCAATTCAGCTGAGGTTTGTCCGCTGGATCCTGTCGCGGGTTAATCTTCAAATTGATCTCGACCTTTTTGCGAAATCCATCAGAATAAATTGAAAGTGGTCAATCACGCGCGGGTTTTTTTTTTCTCCACCAAACAGAACAAAAGTCAATTTTAGAGGCCCCAGCACCGCACAGAGCGACAAAATGGCTTCATTCCATGAAATTTCCACGAATTTCTTTACAGAATTGTAAATGTTATTTGAGTAGCTCTAGGATTTCCTCGGTACAAAAATATCAACTAACCCTGATCAAGGGAACGTATCGGAAATGTGACAAAATGAAAAAACGGGTGAGTAGTGGCTTGGTCAATCAATACCGACCGTGTGACATGTCAATAATCGACGAATAGGCCGTACGTTGTAGTCGACGAAACAAAACACGTGTTTGCAATAATGAACCAACAAATTTGAGTCAACGTGAGGGTTAAATAACCGGTCGAACTTCAGGCCTATTTTCGAGTCAAGCTTCGGTCTTGTCGAAGGTACATTTCATCCCCAATGACAAGCTCAGTTCGAATTGAAATAATTTCAATTATTGACATTTGTCGAATTTTGTCGTCGTTTTCGAGACGAATCTTTGTCTTGTCGAAGGTCTACTTCAACTTGAAATTTGGTGTTGAAAGCCCTGAAAGTTTCAAGTCGCTGGGTCAAAAGGAAGACGAGAAATATAACTTCAAAAACCCCTTACTACGTTCTTCGTTCTTCTCAGTTAGCCAAGGCTCCACCTCAGTTGGCCAAGGCCTCTCCATCTTCACCGATTGACTTGAAATTTTGCACAGAGCTCCCTTTCAGCTTGAGACAGAGCCTTTTGAAAGCTTTAACCCATTACCTTAACCCAAAAAGAATTGTAGAAACAAAAAAACAGAACTTTAGGCTAATGTGGTTCACTTTGAGGAGTCTACAGCCTGCGTAACAGGACCAGTCGACTTGACAGTTTGTAAGAACCTTCGTTATTATAATATTATAACCATGTTATAATAATAATATTATGACCATGTGCTATTTGAAAGATTTAACCCATCATCTCAACCCGAGAGAATTTTAAGAACAAAAACTGAAATTTAGGCTACTTTTGGGCATCCACAGCCGATTACCTTGAAATTTCGTGGTGGTCTTCTTGGTGTGGCTAATATAAACGAGAACAATAGCTACATTTTCTTCGAAAATTCGCTAAGTGCCCTGAAAATTTCAATTCGGTAGGTCTAGAGGGAGAAGATTTTTTTCTTGTTCAGTTAGCCAAGGCTACAGCATCTGCACCTATTGACTTGAAATTTTGCACAGAGCTTCGTTTCAACTTCAGCCAGTGTCTTTTAAAAGATTAAAGTCGCTGGATCCAAAGGGAGCAGAGTTGTATAACTTCAACAACCCGGTTCTTCAACCTTACCATGTTCTTCTTCTTTTCAGTTAGGCAAGGCTACAGCCTCTCCTTCATTCTTGCTTGATTCATTTATTTCATTAATATATAACTTTATAAATAATTTATTTATTCTAGCATATTGCCTCTACAGGTCTTTTCAACTTCAACAACGATAAGATGTGATGTCCCCCCAAAAGCACTGTAAAAATCATTTTCCAGCGGCCGGTAAAAGTTATGATATCCACATTCCCCGCCCGCCCTTTTCCTTCCAACTAAATGAGAGATGTTCTAACCACTTCACAAGCACCTTACCCGTTCCGAAATCTCACCTTGGAGTCATGGCGAGACGTTTTTATTACTACACATCTATGTAATATGTGTGTAGTAATAAAAACGTCTTATCATGTTGCCAATGGGAGATTTCGAAACGGGTACGGTGCTTGTGGAGTGGTTAAGACATCTGGTTAGTTGGAAGGAAAAAGGCGGGCGGAGAAAGCGGATATCATAACGCTTTTTGGCTATTGTAGGCCCTTGCATGGCTTCTCCCTAGGGATGTGTAGGAAAGTCAAATGTAAATAAAGATATCAAATACAGAGAAAAAAGTTTTATTTATCACATTTTACCTTTACCTCACAAAATTCTTTTATTCTGGAAAATTGTACAGGGTCAAGATGCATACTTCAGCACTCCTTAAAATCTTAGAGTCTAGAAAACTACAGTTTTGAGTTGTATACTGTGTCACTTATCTACCTATACTTTCTAAAAATAATTCTTCAAATATATCATATATCTTCTCAATATTATCATGGCTTACATCTTCATATAAAATCATATGAAACATCATAAAATACATCATCATATAAACTCTAAATCACAAATTTACGTTATAAAATACATCATCATATAAAATCTAAATCACAAATTTTTGGTTACAAATACCTATACTGTAACCTTCAAACCTTTGGTAAAAATTCTAAGTCTAGGAAGGTACAAAATTCTAACTCTGTGGCCAGATAACATAATAACTTAATGTTATGTAAAGGGTGCCAATAATTAACGGCATAGCGAAACAACGACGTATAAACAATTGAGGCCGCAGACAACCTCAACTTAGTCGGAGCAATTACATAGTAGGTAGTTTAAAACTCGAAAAAAAAAAATCATTTTTGATTTGGCCAAATGAACAGCTCTGTTCGATTCAAAAATGATTTGTTTTCGATTTTTTTCGTAGTTTTTGGGACGATTCTTTTGTCTTGTCGAAGGTCCACTTTACCTCAAATGAACAGCTCAGTTCGAATCAAAATTGACTTTGTTTTCGAGTTTTTTCGTCGTTTTCGAGACGAATCTTGGTCTCGATGAAGGTCTAGTTGGTACCTACTGTCCTGTATAGAGATGTATTGAAAATATCGAAATATCGATATTTTTCTTGCGATATATCGATATTTATCGCCAACATTTTTTTATCCCGATATATCGGAACATCGATATTAAAATGGCACTATCGAATCCGATATATATTTATATTTTTTTGTTACCTTAAATTATTATCAATCAATGGGAATTTCGGCTAAGGAAAGACATTTGGCTACTCAACGGAGACTTTTTCGCTGGGCTTGATGGTTCTGGTCCTCTGGCAACACTGCAGATAAAATAGTTTAGGCAAAGTTCTCGACCGTTGGTTTATTTTATTTTTCATCAGTATCTTTGAATGGTTGTTGAGCCGTGATAATTGGTGTGATCAATTTGTGATTGTGTTGCTACTATGAATAACATTTTACTAATCATTTGTTAATCGTGATTTTACCCACTTACCAAATATTGATGTATTTATAAACTAAAATCGTATTTTAAAATTTAGATTTGTTCTACTGGAAAAAAATTGAAAACCGATATATCGACATTTTCAACCGATATATCGAATTACTATTTCGATATATTTTAAAATATCGATATGGTTTTCCGATAGTAGCATCCCTAGTCCACCCAGTTTACCTATGCAACATAGGGATGGCCATCGGTAGCCAACATATCGATATTTCGATATTCCATAGTGTCGGGGGTAACGTATCGAGGACGATATTTATCGTAAAGCGCAGTAACGATACTTTTTGCAACCTATAGTATCGAACAAAAATATCAATATTTACTAAAATATCAGTTTAAAAAAAAAATTCAATTAAAAAACTATGTAAATAGGTACCTAAGCCCAACTGTAATGTCTACTTTCTGGCAATGGATTATAGGTTCTGGAATTATAGTTTTCATACCTAATTAAACATATTAGTGAAATTTACTCGTGAATGTTAAAACGTCCATGGAACTAGTCGACAGCTCTACTAGTTCACCCACAACACTAAACCTCAGATTTTTTTCATTTAAGAATTTCGGAAATGTTTGATAATATCAAACTATCCGATATAATATATATATCATATCTGATAAAAAAAAAAATATCGTCAGAAACTATCGGTTACTGAAGTATCGATACCCAATAATGTCGGAGTATGCACTATCGTTATAAATATATCGATGGAATATATCGATATTTCGATACTATCGACTATCTATGGCCATCCCTAATGCTACATCTTCCGCTCCACTCCACTCACTGACCGTTTGAGTCATTCCTGAAATCCGTAATAGTAGGTAAATATCAAGCAACTTTCGGCGGGTACATGACTTATGTGACTCTCCTAAATACGTTCCGTGACGAGCATCTCGACGAAAGATTCTCACTAATGAACACCTTTACGTGACCCGACCAACCCATCAAGCGATGTGAAGGCGTCAGGACTTGAGCGCCATCTAGCGACGGCAACAAGAAATCATCTCATAACTCGTCACTCGAGAACCTCCACCACCTCCTGGAGACGTCAGAAATAAATCATTTCAACAACTTTCATCCTCATCTGAATATCAGCTCCGCGTTTAATTACTGGCATCGACCTGTTTTTTGTTTTTTTCTCCAACCCGTCAAGAGTTGTCTCTGGAAACGAGAAAACGCCTGAACGACAGTTTCGCGTCGATTTCTTCTTCGTGACCAGTCTGACGGACGTTGACGTCATAATTTCACTGATAATACGAAGATTGAAGAGGCTCGCAATCACGCTGCATGAACTAAAATGGGCGTTTAAGAGTTGCATCTTAAATAAGTACTGAGATTTTAATGAACGAGGCACAGCACCCATGTGTGGGCAATGGGCCACGAATGGATTGTTTAACAAGACTCTCCTAGAGATGTTTCAATATGATCGATATCAATGAATATCGATACTTCCGATATTATCGTGATATCCTTATTCTTATGATCTCCTATCTTATTAGGCTCTATAACGTATACTATAATATTATTTCCTACTAAAAATATCGTTTGTTTTTATTGCAAGTGATTATTTCTGTTTTGGTAGGTACTGAAAATACATTGTGTGACAGTTTTTGGTAGGTAGCTTAACCGATTAGTGCCCAGCGGGCTAGTAGCGGAACGGCGAACCTGCAGTCACATTTCTCTGAATTCTCGATGTATTTTGGACTTTGGTGTTTACTTTTCGTTCTTAGTAGCTAGTCTAGACCCCTACCATGCTAGAAATGCGTTTAGTTCGGTTTCATCTGCCAGTGAGTGTGGTTCTTCTGTTCTTGAAGATGAGTGAACATTTGGACGTTGAGGAGTTGCGGAATATATTGGGGTAAGTAATCTAACATTTAAATTTAAATGTATTTCTGTATCTAGTTTTATTGTATGATAGTTACTTAACGAGTTGTAAAAGATAACTGTGTAAAAATTTCACTGCAGCTCGGGGAAATGAGGTTTATATCTTGATGTTCCCCTATTAGCCCACTGGGCACTTGGCGACATCATTGTATGCACGAAGGTAGGTTCTGCACGTCAGAACCATCGCTCGTGAAAATCTCGTTTTTTCGTTGTATCCTGCAAGCTGTAATTGTACATTTTACTTTCTGTATGTATTGGTGTATGTATACGTGGGAATGTACAGGGGCGTGTGTGTTGAAAAAAAAATACGTCGTTTTTTGCCCTTTTCTAGCCATTTTTTCTAAATAATTGCAGGAATGTTGACAACATTCAACTGAGTTAGGTCCTATTTTTAAAATAATTTTAATTTTTTAATTGCTAATTTCAATTTTCTTTATTCAGACCTGGAGTGACCCCTCAAGATGCAATTGACCTTTTGCTGGGAACCGGTGACGTCCCTGGTCCTATAGATCTATATATGGAACCGCCAGAACCCGAACTTCAATCTCCAGAAGACTCGGGTAATGAAGATGACGAGGAGGGCGACTTGCTCCATTTACCAGGTAAGCAGTTATTGGCACCTGTAGAAGTTGCAATGGATATTGTCCAAAAAAACCTCCAGGGTTTCACAACTTCAGTTTAGACGAGAATTGGCCCAAACCTATCTCATTCGTTATGCAGTTGCACGAAGAGATCCAGGACCTTCTGGAAGATATATTTCAACGTCAAGAGTCATTGATGAGATCCGCTTCGACCATATGGACCACCGCGTTTGTTACACGGAACAGAAGAAAAGGAAGAGATGTGCTGGGATAAATTGTACTTCAAGAGTGTACAAGAAGTGCAAGGTGGGGTTATGCATTGACTGTTTCGATGCATTCCACGTAAAATATTGATAGTGCCATTTTTTGCACTATACGATTTTTCTACAATTTTTCATTAAAAACAATTTAACAACATTTTAACATGTTATTGGGTTAAAATGAGTTTATATAATGTTTATATAATCATATAATGTTCAATAAACAGTTTCAAAAATCTTAGTAGGTATCTTTTCACCTGACCCCGCTGAGTGCCCAGAGGGCTAATTTGGGCACACCCATTTTCACCCTCTTTTGACCGCTGAGTGCCCAGAGGGCTAATTTGGGCACACCCATTTTCACCCTCTTTTGACATGCCAATATTTTTTTAATTATTTTTCTGGTGTTCCTAGACGAAATAAGAAGCATCTTACGAAATTTCATGAAAAAATTTTGAAAAAAAAAGTTACGGGCACTAATGGGTTAAAATAGCGATCTCAAAAATTAGCTGACACACAAGACACTTGTTTTTCAATGAGCTAGGTAGGTAGGTACCTCAAAAGTGTACTTTTCAACCAAATTTTACTCCACGTGATGAAAAATAATATAAATTATCTGCAATATAAAGATGAAATCAGTCTTAATAAATTCACTCGATTATAACAGAATTTTAAAATATAATTAAAGAAAACTAATCACAGCAAGAGAAAAGAAACTTTTTGTAGCAAGTGCCCACACAGAAATTAGACGTCTACTAGATCTTGCAGATCATCTAACTGTGGTCTACGTGATCTTCATTCGTCTTCAGAGGTCTACATGTAGTCTACGGGGAGACGTGATCAGGTAGACGAGAGGTAGACCTGCATAAGATGTCGGTAGATCTTCTACCAGTTGTCTATGGACAGTAGATGTCTTCATATAGACATCTAAATTTAATCTACGACGTCTAGGTAGATTTAGTCAACCTACGTCAACCCACAGACAAGCTGTAGAAAAAATTGTCATGTATAGAATTTCTACCGAATGGTGTGTAGTTTAGACCAAAAATAGACATCTATATAATATACATAATATGTATCTTATATAGATGTCTATTTTAATATTATTATGTATGTTGGTCAAAACTACACACCATTCGGTAGATATTCTATAGATGTCAAGTTTTGTCTACAGCTTGTCTATGGGTTGACTTAGACTTCTCAGATTAAATTAAGATGTTCTAGAAGTGTTTATGTCTTCCAATAGATGTCTATTGGACGTTTATTTTATGTGTGGGTGGGTCCTGGAAACATAAGAAAAAAAAGGTTATGGGCCCCTGGTTCAACCCTTAATTTGAAGTGTTTATTTCAGTAACCATACAGTTATTGTATAAACGATCTTCTTGTACATGACACTGGGATATAAGCTGTTTCCTGTATCAGCCCTTAATATGGAGTGTTTATTTGAGTATCCATACAGTTGTTACCACAACAAACTCAACGTATTTTATCAAGTTCGTACCACAGGGGACATTTCCATTAAAACCCATTGAAATCGACCGAAAAAAACAAGTGTTACTCCATCAGATTGTACAGATTTTGATTTGTGTTTTCCAAGACCGCCCTGAGCGTTGTAGCGACATTTACTGGGCCTCGGGGACACTTTCCCAGTGCCATCGTTGGGTAGTAAAACGGAGATAAAGTAAATTATAGACAAACCACGGCCGGCAGTGTTATCTAGAAGAGGACAAAAAGGGGCAACCACATAATCACCGTTTTGGCGCCATTCAGAGGTGGATGGGCAATCAAGATAAATCATTTTGCTACATGATCGATTCAGGTGATTTTTGTCTTGGTGACTTACTGTTACTGATCATACAATCTCTACCATAAACTAATAAATTAAACCAAAACCTACCAACGTTTTCAGCTATATCAACACGTTGTGCGCCACATGACTAAATCTCTGTCAGAGAGAGAGAGAGAGTGTGTGTGTGTATGTTTACAAAAATATTGAAGTTTAACTTCACAGTTCAAGTTAAGTAACCCAACGATAGCTCGTACTGTTGTGCTAGTGTCGATAGTTCTGCTTTGGGATAGAATGGATGGAGGCAATTACAAATATACAGACAGTAGATAAAGAATACAACAGAATCAGAGTTTGACCTGATTCCACCAACCTGCCCTGTATGTTTTTTTGAAAGTAACATAGTTAAACCGCAGATGAACAAGAGTATCAGGTACTCACTCACTTCTCGAGTTCAAGTAATACCCTATTTATTATGAATAGCAAGCACACATCGCATTCCCCATTCACGAGGTCTTCACCAAACCCTCCGGTGTTAACCCGTGGTTACCGGCGAACCCGCTCATATTTTATTACAGAGCCTAATTCACGCCATAAGCCCATTTCACGGGGCCGGTCGTTTCACGCACATCGCCAATGGGTCAAGGGTGGTGTTTAAGGGCCCCCTCACATGTTGAAATCGATAGATCACAACTAAGTAAGTTTTGAAACGCGTCTCGCGTGGCAAAGCTGCACATTAATCGAAAGAAAAAACGTCTTGTCAATGCCTCGCATCAATAACATGATCGAGAAAATGCAAACAACCCAAAAACTTAAAGAAAATTCAACATAAAAAATCGCACATTGATGTTTTAAAATTTCATACAACTTTAGAGGCGCCGAATGGTCAAATAACGAAATGACCCGTACAGGTTTAACCTCCACATACCTCAGTGCGTCTTGTAGACCCGCAAATGCCACAGATTACTCGACTCAGATTGAGGTTGAGAGGAAGTCACTCGTTCGAATTGAATGGAGGAAAAACAACCTTCCTCATACGGAACTCTACAAGAAACCGGGCGGGATGTGGAGTCTGAGAGATGATGGTCCTCAGTTTGTAGCTGAGAGTCAGCTGACATGACATACAATCTCATATGAGCGCATTTTCGAAGAAAAACCTATTGTTCTCGATCCAAAATTTTCAAAATTCGAATTTCCGAAAAGTTTTTACACCAAAATCTGTTGTAGGTTTTTTCAGCTGGACACGATGGTGAAGTTAGAATTGCGATATCTTATTCCTTCCGCAAAGTGGGGCACTTTGAAGATGAAGAAACGTGGTTGATACTTGAGATGTTCTTCGTGTTTAGTCTGCTCTAATCTGATAAGAATAATGTCATGAGATATCGCAATTCTGACTTCATCATTGTGTTCAGCGTTGAAAAATCTATTAGCTGAGAGGGGGAGGCGGTTACCCATAAATTCCTAAAATGAAACAGTCTGTCAAATGATACCTCATCTCAACGGTTTTTCAAACGCTGAACACGATGGTGAAGTTAGAATTGCGATATGTATCTTATTCTTTTCACAAACTGGAGCACTTTGAAGAAGAAGAAACGTGTTAAACCAACATTATCTATAGTTTATAAGATAAAATATACTTAATCATGTAGCTGTCGTACAGCTGTGACTTACAGTAGGGAGTAGCGTTGTACCAGATGTAGTAATTTGTATTAATTACCTTGTAAATAAACGTATTTAAAAATTTAAACAAAAAATTGAAAATTCGAAAACTAAAAATCCCTCGAACGTTTACCGAAATCAAGGAAAACATTTTTTGATTCGAACTGAGCTGGTTATTTGGGACCTTTGACAAGAACGAATATTGACTCGAAAACGACGAAAAAACTCGAAAAAAAAGAATAGTAAATGTGAATTATTGATAGTACAGCTCTACCGTTACCTAAATTGCCAAAACTTGCAAATCACGATTTCAATGATATAAGGGCAGTTGAGGTGTTGTACTCGTAGGTGAACCTCACATTACTAACCGGATGAAACGGATTCTGAGCAAACTCAACCAAATGCAGACAACTCGGCTTTTGATTGATTTTGTGAATGTTCAACGTATTTTTGAAAGGGTTCGTACGAATGATAGTTTTGACAAAAAAAAAAAAAAAAAAAAAAAAAAAAAAACATGGGGAGCGGTTCGTATGAAGTGTTTTATACTGGGGCTGCGTTGAGTACCAGGAGCACTTGAATCGCCCCATCCGACCATCGACGGTTTAATTTCCGCCGTTTCCGGCCCGAAGCCGGATGTCGGTCAGGATTTAAATCTTCAATCCTTCGCAACGGCAGCAAACAGCATTTCGACTATGGACGAATCCAAACTGTAAAATAAATACGTTTGTAAGTGTCCACACATAACCAAGAGGACGTTAACATGGGGAAACGGACGGGTATTTAATCGATAGAGTAACAAAAAGTTTCTGTTTATTCCACAGTCCTTAGATATCCAATCAATTTGAACGTCGTAGAAGGTTTCGCATCATCCAAAAATTTTGGACAATACACAAAAAGCACATCAATCAAAGGATTGATTATCAATTTTAACGCCTGTTTTCTTGTTTTAGGTGAAAATTTGAGATGAACCAAAGAAAAACTTGTAAGATCCTGAAGTTTGAATCACACAAATTGGTTTGGCGACGTCATATTATCATAGACACTTTACTTTGTTCGAAATGAGCTGTAAAAACCAGGGTTGTAAGCAGGTTGAAGAGGTCATACGGTTATAGTTTTTTATTTTCTCTAAATGGGAGATCAGTGTTGGGCGCCATCGTTGCCAACATAACTAACTTAACGTTTATTAGTTCGAAAATCGATTCCACGAAAACTAATTACACGAAGAACGACACCAGAGGGGGACTGTTACAGTATTGGAAGCCGCCTGTCCAACGTCATTCCAAGTCCAAACATTCATTTGGTTCAATAATCCCAGTTGTCAATAGTGGTTTTTTTTAGCGTACACGACGCCACAGCGCCTTAGAGGTGCCACAACTTGTACATAACCAAAAAACCAACCCAAACGTCGAGTGTACCACAAAACGTGTAATTTATTGGGTAATTTATTGTGGAATCACCACAAAGTTTGCTGCTTTAGGGTACTTCATTTGTTTCAATAAGGATTGTAGTACGATAATAATATTATATTTTTCATATAGTTAACATATTAAAGGTTGTCATCTCAGAAACAACAGAGGTAGCTGAATGGAGTTGAGCCAAATGAAGAGGGGTCAGGCAAAACGTAGTAACTAGCCCATTTTGGCTCATTCCCTTGAGAACTGAAAGTGATTCCTCAGGCAGTTTATTAGGTCCTACAGGTATGGGCATCAACTTGTATGTTTCAAACGGGGGCATAACGGAATAACGCTCCAGTTGGCTTGGACAAGCTGACCTTTGAGTAGCAACATAAATATCTAAGCATAATACCTTACTCAGACCAGATTTTTGAAACTAGTATTGGCTAAAAGCTGGGAAAACATTCTTAGTCGAGAAAAAAACCAAATGCGTTCCTTCAATGGTACGAAACATGAAATTTAGTTCAAAACACCTCAACTTGCAAGCAGTACGGAAATTATAAGGTGGATGATCAGAAATTGCAGCCCGTATGTCATTGTGCAATTTCAGTACATCCTGTTGCGCGTTATAGTCCATGAGAATCTTTGGATTTTGGCAGTTTGGCGCTGTAACTGCAAGTTGTGATGGCAAAAACACCTTCTGAATATTCTACAAAAACACCCAACGGAACTCGTTGTTGGGGTTGTAAAGGAGTGGGGCATATGAGGTCTCAATGCCCAAAAGATCAGAACAACCAGGGAAACTAGACAGAGCCAGTGCATGGAATTATGTGATTGAGTTTCCCACTGTAATTGGCAATTAGGAGTCAATCGTGTTTGACCAAAAGGTTCTCTTAGCGCTTCTGATATGGAATCATAATTGAGCCGTTCCGAGGGCGGTAAATCAGCTAGCACACCTAATGCAGCCCCTCGTAAGCTTTTGTGCGAGCCTACACCCTTTTACTTCCAGCGACCAACTATTTGCAAGAGAAGTTACTTCAAGGTGTACTTGATACTCCTCCCAGACAGGATTGCCATCGTAGGGGATCAAGAAGGCTTGGGTGGGTCGTTGTCTAACTTGTCACCCAAACCTGTAGGAAGTAACTAAATATGCACATTTTGGAAGTGAAGTAAGTCGATTTATTATCAGATTGCATGGAGTACGACTGGTCAAATACCAGAGAAATAAGAGGCAAAATATATTAGTTTTAGAGTCGGTGACGGTTCCCCATTTTTGGGGGCGGCTCTGCTGATACAGATTCCATCATTGAAGGAGGGTCCAATCGACCGTCTCATTCCTGTCTAGATTTGTGTGAAGAGGCAGTGAACTGAGCTGTTAGTGCGGCTAGTTTGAATTAGAAAATCCCAGTACATGACTCCGTGGTTTAAGTTACTCAAAAATTGAACAAAAAAGCTGAGCCCTTATGAGGAATAGGATTCAGGTAATTTTAAGAATGGACAGGCAATATAAGGAGCAATAGGGTTTTAAATAGGTGAAGCCTTGTGCCCTAACTGAATGTCAAAACCAAAATATTTCATAGAGTGGAGAATTTTGCAGAATATGTCGGAAAACTCACCATCACGCAAATTAATTAACTTTGACAATCGACAAAATGCGTTGAAACTTGTCAGAAATAATGTTAGTTGTGTTAGACTTGTGCAGGGGGTGAGTGGGAGATGGGAAAATATGTCGGATCAAAGAAGTGGCAGCAGGAGCGCTAAAGGGAAACGTAGGATGATGGGGACGCCCTGGCGAGGCTGTTGACCTCAGTGCCCTCCCATCGCTACTCGAATGTTCATCCCCCGACCCTTCCGGCAACTGCAGAGGGTTAACAGAACTTCGTTAGGAGATGGGAGGAGAACTACGTCACTGGATGAGGCCACCAGTCACAATAGCCTTGTACTTGATTCCGTACCAACCACCACGTCCAACCATCCTCGTAATTCAATTAAAGAGGGTGCTGAGGGGTTTGAATCAGCTCTGGTTGTACGTACGTTCGGTTGCACGAGTACTGCCATACCGACATATCACGAATTGTAATATCTTCTCGCGGTAACTCACACATGTTAACAGGCCTTAATTCCCTTCAACAGTAGACCCCACAACGAGCCTGATGACTCCAGATCGCCATGTACTGGGAGTCCCAGGGAACGATGTTTATATTCTGGCCCAGTCCTTCCAGAGTACAGAGTTTGCTCCTTTGGGAGTGGAAGTCGTGGCGAGCAGAAGGTGAGGGGCTTGGTTTGCATTGGAAATATGTGGGAGTGTGGCTGCGAAGGACCCAGTTGCTCCTCACATGGGAGCTTAATTGGTGACATACGACTTCTTGGATATCTGGCAGTGCCACTGAATGTTTGACGAAGTCCAAGTATTCTGAGGTTGAATGAGGGGTTCAGTGTTCCTTCCACAAGAATCTCACCAAGAAAGTGTGGGTTGCATTCTCTTCTGGTGGAATTGGTGGTGTTATGCCCCAGCCTCCTAATTATAAAATCATCGCAAACAATGATGAATTAAATGAAGACGCAAGAGGGAGAGGATTTTGACGAATGAGAATAGTCCCCACTACCAACAGGGCTGGTCCTCAGATCACTCTGCCTACCCTAACCAGAAGAAGATTAAGCAGAGGAAAGGTTTATAAAAACCCCGATTCCTCAGATAAAATCCCATAATATCTCAGCATTCACACATTCCACAACACCCTCCCTCCACGTCACGAGTTCAAAACCAGACAGTGCTCTAATCATAACTTCCACCTTCATAATTCTTTGAGAAAAAAGCAGAAGGGCTTAGGGTTTTCTTTGTGAAAGAAAACCTACCAGTGTTATGTCCTTTTCAAGAATATAAACCGCAGGGAGATCAGGGTATAGAGCGCCTGTCATCGTTACCTTTAACCAGAGACTATGTGTGGATGCTTCAGTTAGTAAGGGAACCTTAAGCGCGTCGTAACTGATGCCCTAGAAAATCCATCGCTATGAAACCTTGTACAAGATAAGCTGAGGGGCTATTCTGGAATAGCGCGCTATAAAACTAGGTAGCGAATGGAACAAACCAACCCAACATTCCCGTGCCAGAACGGGTGGTACATATTGCAATAAATTGAGTTAAGTAGATGCCCCATGAACTAGTATTGTTAAAATTAGCAATATTCTTCAACATCAACGAACTCTTAATTTGGACAGGACTGTAAAAGGGAAACTGTTCCCTTCTAGATTTTGTATAGGTACATACCATTCTCGAATCCTAGAACCAAGTACAGGAGTTGAATGAGCAAACACTACTTAGATGGAGCGGAATGATCTCAACATTCATGTTGCACCATAGTTTTGGGGTAGTTTCTAGGTCGTGTCCGTCAAGAACAATATTGTAGAGTAGACCGAAAGGAAGAGGAAGGTTGATAATGAGGAACCTGTTTCCATCCATCACCCGAACCGCTATGGGGATAGCGAATTAACTTTTAATCATGACAGCCTTTGAATCCTCACTGAAGGAAGCTGTCTGTGCCGGAGCACCGTAAAACCCGACTTCCCCGCCTTATCACAGTATTATCAAGTCCGTTCCTAACCTTCTTCAAACCCCTTCAAAGCCTTCCCCGTGCCTCCGACGGTGGGTGGGGAAGTAACAGGGGAACCCCGACACGGAAAAGGGATCCTCCGAGAGGATTTCGACTCTGTGGGGGTCTCGTCTCAGGCCTCACACCCCCCACGGGAAAGGTTGATCGATACTCGAAACTTGGCTAAATATCACGTTTGTCGAGGAAGGCGGCGCGGTGGGGGAGCGTTGCCGCATTTCCCGTCGACGGATATATCTTGGGAAATCCAAAGGGATAATGGATCCTCTCACCCTCCTCCCTAAACCGTCTCTTTGAAATAACTTTCCCGTGCGTTTTGATTACATGAATCGAAACCACTTCAAGAGCAGAGTCTGCACGTGCTTTAATTCAATTTAGATCTTCGATAAGACTCTTCATAAACTACCCTACCAATGCTAAGCCTTACCCCCATAATCTTCGAGTATAAATAACCTGGACAACTATATTGCCTCAACTTCAAAGACCAAGAACAATTCATTTCTTCACATTTCATCCTACCCTTCAATAATTTCATCACTGTTTCATCAGATTTTTGAAGAAATATAATATAATATATTATTATTGATGGTGGTAACACAATTGCAATTCTCATTAAGTAAAACTAATGCTAATAAAGGCACTAGAATACTCGAAAAAAAACAAATTTTACCGGAGAGACAAAAAACTGAGATTATCATAGGTTAGGTATGAGTTTATCAGTGACGTTACTGCCTACTTGATAGTAAACGAGGTTTTCGTTTAAGTCTCTAGAGGGCAGACAATTCATTTTCCCCCAAAATTCGAACCACAGGTCCTGTGGTACAGGACGATGAAATACGAGGTTTTCTTTCAAAAAATGCAATTAAAAAAATGGCCAAAAACCAAAATACGAGGTTTTCTGCTGCCATCGATACCAGTCTTTCTTGACTATTAAGGAATTCTTAGATTACTCAGTAAGAGTGTTATCACAGGTGACCTGTCATGTTCATCATTTTTTGTCCATACGAGTATGTGTAACGTGAGCAGAATTTCGCCCTTTCTGAATTCAGGTCACAGTTAATTTCGTCCTAACGTTCAATAAATAGTTTCTTTTAAACAATTTTTTTTTAAATTACATTCACTATGGGGGAGTTAACTCTGGACAACTATATTGCCTCAACTTCCAAAACCAAGAACAATTCATTTCTTCACATTTCATCCTACCCTTCAATAATTTCATCACCGTTTCATCAGGTTTTTGAAGAAAGATATTCATCGTGGTAACACACTTGAAATTCTCATTAATTAAAACTAAGGCTACAAATTAAAAAATGTAATTACGAAAATGACCAAAAGCCAAAATACGAGGTTATTATGTGCTGCCATCGATACCAGTCTTTCTTGACTATTAAGGAATTCTTAGATTATTCAGTAAAAGTGTTATCACAGGTGACAGGGAAGGACCTTCAACACAATGTGTTGACCTATCATGTCATGTTCATCATTTTTCGTCCATACGAGTATGTGTAACGTGAGCAGAATTTCGCTCTTTATAAACCCTCTTTGGGTAAAAGTGAGCTTAACCGAAAAAAGTTGTAAAAAGAACCATTTATTGAACGTTAGGACGAAATTAACATGATGTGACGTTTGGAATCGGGGATTGAAGGTGACGTGCTGATTATTATTACTGAAGGTGCGCTCCTGAATTCTCAATTAGTGTGGAGTCGAGGATCACGACCTTCATTACATTTAAAATAATAAAAAGTACGTTTTCCCACCTAGAACCAAACAGTAATAAATGGAGCATTAATTGGTAAATACTCTAACGCTTGTTTCAACGCTCCTGTCAAGATTTCGAGAGGATCGTATAATCATCGTCATGAACTTGTACTCGCCGAAAAATTCATTAGAACCGGCGAGCAACGGAAATCCATCAAACAAAGTAAACAGCTGCTAATAATTGATCAACCCGCACTTTTCGCCCCTCTGCAAATTTGGGCGGTAATTATTGATGCGGTCTTCGCTCGACTAAGAGGGCGAGAAATTGACCACTTCGCGGGCTCCAGTTAAAAATTCAGCGAGAAAATAGTGAGTTGGAAGGTAGAGGGCGCTCAATTGTCTAAAATGAATCTGCCAACAGTCTGGAGGAGTGGTCCACCTTGAAGGGCAGAGTCCAAGAAAGCTTCTAATCAACGATAAATAGTGATTAGTAGATCTTTTGGATCCCATTCCACCACCAATGGAATATTTTATCAATAACAGAAAATTGAGTTTAATGGGATACTACGTTCATTACCCCTTGAAACTCAATGAACGTTGCCTTGTCTGTCCAAAATGGTACCAACAGTAATGGGTCCAATTACACTTATCTAATTAAAAGAACGTCATCATCGGATGCCCTCCCTTTAAGGAGGCTGGTCACCTGATGGTGCAAGACGAGCAATGGCCAAAATCAAGAGAATACGAAGCATTTCCCTCTTCAAGGACTGTTGAGTCAAATAGGTGGCTGGAAGTTAATCTTGTTTCGATATCAATGGTAACAATGATTAGGACCCGTGGCAGGTACTCATGACTTCCTGCGAGAAATCGTATGCCTTGCAACATTAAATAAATCCATGAATTACTGTCCTTCCATTCTTTGATAAGGAGCAGTTCTAGAACTCTTAGTTACAAGATGCACACGTTTTATCCAATACTCATTTCACGTGAGCACGCTGATGCACAACTTCCAGACCGCTAACCCCAGATAATCTCTCGATTCCCAGCCAGTCAGCGTCACAAATCTCCAAGATTTTGCGTGCCATCTTAGCTCAGGAGCCTTGTTATGCTAACCTCCTCTGTATAGATTTCAGTACAACAGCCAAAGTGAGTATGTACATCCAATTCAAATTAACATCAATTTTATGAAGACCAATTATAGAGGGCACACCTGTCAGGGGGCAACGACGAAAAGTAGTAAAAGTAGGAAATAGGCGAATCCACTTTGAATCCCGATTAACTACTTCCCACCATTAGAGTTTCGTGAGTAATTAATATTGAGCTTCAATGGGTAGTAAACATTGCTCTGGTTGTCTAAAATGATGATGAAACCATCAACTGGTCCAGCAGGTTCGGTTACTTCAGGAGCAACTACATGTCGTGGTGTTGGAGTGTCACACATTTTGTAGATCTCCGCCCCATTCAGAAGTCTTTCAAGTCCGTAGTTGCACACAAGAGATTTGAAGAAGCCTTTTTTGGTTTGTAACGCAAATTCGACGTAGTCGTATCATTTGAGCTCCAGAATCCCAAGCTCCCACCTGGTAGTGTTGAACCAATTTCTTACGATCTCCTTCTACCGTTACAGAACAGAAAACAAGTGGCTTTACAAAATTGGTCACTATTATACATCTATCTACTGCTAGATCACCATTGATGATTTCATTGATGATTACTGCTAGATCACCTCTGATCCCATTCAGAGTACTTCAAATTCACAGGAAAATAAACACATATAGTTCTCATTGTTCCACCGGTTTTCTTCAATGATTAATTGAAATGCTTCGCAGCTGATGAGAACAAGCCACAACCGCTGCCTTATTATAGCATCTCCAAGTTTCACTCTACAAGCCCTCTTCCATGTGGTACTCGTATTTGTAGTATGTAGTTGTCGTACTCGTATTATCGTTGTATAAAAATAGTAGGTACATTACCATCTCCAATCGACAACATCTTCTACCAGAAGCAGACGGCTGTATTCTAGTATATTCTCATCTCTTGATCTGTATGTTCTCCGTAACATGCCAAATTCTCATCGCATTCTAAAGGTCTGAAAGGAACGTGATGATTATCACCTAAATGAATAATAGCTGGTATAAACTGTTAGGAAATTAAAATGGGAGCCTGTTTGGATTCGTCAAATTCCTACTTGAAGAGGTTATCCAGTCCATTTAGGCTCATTCGGTCCAACTTCTTCAGGCAGTTAAAACTTGAGCAACCGATAATTCCCTCATTTATTAGGATTCATGGCAATAATAATTATTGCCGTCAATAATTATTATTGACGTCGTTATTTTCACAAAAAATAACCCAATAACCCTTATATCACACCAATTAAATGAAAAATATACAAAAACAGTTCCAGCCATGCAGCATGGTTGTAAGAGCAAATTTTCGAAGAAATAACTGATTTTATGTAAAATGTGATATTTGGAGCATTTCATTCAAATATGGGCAATCTTTAACTTTTTGGGTAATTAAGTAAAGGTATTCAAGTATGAAGCTATTCGGTTAATTCGGTGCAGAGTTGTTGTTAGGTACCTAATGATTACTTTTTCCATATCATTTCTTAAATGCAATAAATGAGTACAGTGAGTATAATTAGGTATGCCTACAACCAAAGACCGAAGTTTTAAGCTGGCAATTACTTCTAAAGTAATTGCAGTTACCATTCCCATTCCTGCAATGAGAATGGTTTGAAGCAATTACTTATACCATGTCCAGGTCCTTCCAATTACCTAATACAGAAGAGGCAATGGGTAATGGGAAAGGAATTAACCCTAATCCCATTGCAGGAGTTTTATGAAATTTTGTATTTGTATGAGGTAGGTACGAGAATGGGTCGTAAAGTACCCTAGGTTGGTTGGTTGAGATTTTACGATTTAATCTACAGGCTCAAATGAAAGTTATTGATATGGGGATTGAATAATATTATTCGAATCCTGGAGTACAAAACTACCCCTGGGCCTATTCTCTTACCTACGTAATTAGGTACGCACAAAATTTCATAAAATTCCTGTAATGCGATTGGAGGTAATTACCTTTTCTGTAATGGGTAATTGGAAGGACCAATTACTTTCCCAGTGTAATTGAGAAAATCATTACCATTACATGGAATAGGAATGAGTAATTGCTTCAAACCATTCTTATTACAGGAATGGGAATGGTAATTGCAATTAAATTCTCCCTAAAGTAATTGGAAAAAGTAATGGTAATTTCCATTCCTTTTTCAACAATTCTGATTCGGTATGCATCAAGTGTGGTGCTCTCCTCAATTTTCCATAATTAATTTTTTGCTCTCGCTTTTCTTTCCAAGATGACAAGTAACTGTTACTTGTCATCTTCGGATGAAAAGATTCTTCCAATTCCCTCAACGTGGTTTTTGTTAATTATAAAATCTTATTACCACTATAATCATGAAAAATATGCCAACTTCATCTAACTTACCGACTGACGGATGTAGTGGATTCATGGGTGGAAATCGGAAAGTAGGATCATTGCTACTGCGGATTTTTGCATATCAAGGATTTTGATCAGGTGAATCATGCAAGGAGGGTTAAGCGTGGTGGCAGTACCTCTGGAAAAAAGCTCAACCATTTGAAGGCATAAACGTAGTGTACCTTCAGAGCAGTTCTCCCTGAAGATACACTACTTTCCATTCCACGGTATGGCAGTGGATGGGAACATAAATGTTCAAGCAGCTTATCCTACACTACTCATAGAAGGGAAATCATATTGGATTGTTTTTGTAGATTATGATGTTACATAAGCTCATTGTTGTGTGATTTTATGGTTCCATCGCTAAGCCAAGGCCGTATAGTGCTGGGTCTCGTTACCACGATGAGGCATGCGCTCTTTTCATCTGTCGTTCATTCTATTCTGTCCAATACATGCAGGGGCGTCGCCTTCAGTGATATAAGAAAAAATATTTTTAAATGAAATAAAATTAAAATATTTGCGAAAATCCATCAAAGGTTGAAATTTTGTTGACTTGGACAAATAAACTTTGTTTCTTAAACTTACAGTTAACTCTGACTAAACGTCTTGGGCTAAACACACCTTATTTCAAGAAATCAATTAGCGGTACATTTTGTTGGAATTTTGTTTGGGAGAAATTTTGTTACATTGGACGTATGTTAGCTACCCTGATCCCGTCCTGGGTTGATGATTCGTCGCCTGTTAGTGTTTACAAGAAATTTTCTTATTCAAGTTTTTTTTTGAGTAATACAATTTTACTATGAATTGGTAGAAATTATGTAAAACTAGCTGTTTTGTTAATGAATACTGAATTGAGTGTGAGTGCCATGTAGTATAATAATTAGTAGATTTTTTAAATAGTAGAGAAATTGATTTCTTAAAATAAAAAATACGTGACATCAAAATTATAGGAATAGCACTATTTACTTATTTCCAGTCAAAAGCGCATACCTCATCATTCCCGGTGGTTCACCGCAACAATGCTCGAAAGTCACTTCTTAACAGATAACTTACAGCTTAGCGTCTTTTTTGTATATAAGGAATCGACGCCACGCAAAAGAAGAGCAACCGAGAGAAGATTGTCAAGAGCATTGTCTTAGTCCTATGACGGGTTTAAATTACAAATTATAGTTTAGATGAATAAGAATAAAGCAAAGCAACAAATACATCGGAGCTGCTGTGAGAGGGATTTTCTCAGTCAGAAAATCTAAATTGACGTTTCAAATGGAATCAATCTCTTTTCCCCTATGATCTTCATTAGATGTGAACGCATCGTCACAGTTGAAAGTGTATTTGAGGACAGCTGGGAATCAAGCATATACTTCCAATCACTGGAATTGAGTCCGAGAGCAAGGGACACTGCGTTGACTATGACAAACACCACATGAATTGAAATCTGGTTGTTTTTGACACCTCTCGAAAGTGTTATCTTTCTTCCTTCGGTAAATAACTTTTGAGGGAACAATAAAGTTTTGGTTTGCTCCCGTCATAGTATGTACAATACCAATGATTGATAGTGTGAAGACCTCCTAAAATTGGGATTTCTCGATCTCTAGGAGATTGGGATTCTCTACCGTTTCAATGCATTGTACGAGGCATGTCCAGAAAGTAAGTGTAGGTACTCAATTTTTGTAAGCTTTAAACAAATAATATTTAAAATAATATGCGCCAGGGGGGTGGTTCAAAACATCACATCCAAATGAGTCCAAAAATTGCTTCGTGACATTGGCCGTGTGGGGTCTGGCGTTGTTGTGCAGCAGGCAGACTCCTCCTTTTATTTTGAATAGCTCTCCTCAATCTATTTTAAGGGTCTCGCAATACCTTGCTGCGTGATCTTCAATCAGTATGATGCCTTTGTGGTCCCAAAACACTCATGCCATGATGTTTTTGACAGAAATGGTGGTTTCGAACGTTTTGGTTGAGGGTGAACTGGTGTGACGCCACTGTTTGGACTGTTGGCCACTGTCTCTTGGTTTCAGGCATGTAGTGTGCAACTCAAGTTTCATCTCCAGTAACAACAGACTTGAGACAAGTTCAACCATCCAGTTCCGAAAACTCTCTGGAGGTTTGCAGTCGATTCAACATGTGTTGTTCAGTAAGCTGTGTTGGGACCCATCTTGCGCACAGTTGATGAAATCCAAGTGTTTCTGTGATTGTTTCGTGCAGCTGAGACCTTGAAAGAAACATTGCAGAAAGTAAATCCAGAGTAAATCTTCGATCATCACGGACCGCATTCTTGATCGAGCGATGTACATTTCGTTTCCGCGCGTACCTTTCCGCAGAGTCACCACCACCGAGTCATAAGTCCCTCCTTGGCTTTCGTGAATCACTATAGCTTCTGCTGGAACAACAGGGAATTGTTTTCTCATTACCAAGATCGGTGGATTGCTACTTCGAGAAACTAAATCCAATGGAGTTAATTTTGGGCTTCTCTGAGCAAATTTCTATGTTGATTCCGTTTCTCTTGATCAGCCAGTCATCTAGCTTGACCCTTTGCAGCTGCAACATGGGCTTTCCGTGTTTCATGATTTGAGAGTCGAGTTTTCTGTGCAACTTTTAGCAGTTCCTTGAGGGCTTTTCGTTTTCCAGGATTAGATAACCTAGTATTTTGGTCTTCTCTGAGCCAATTTCTATATGGATCCCGTTCCACTGGATCAGCTGGTCTTCCGTTTTTCATGACTTGGGAGTCGAGTTTTCTGTGCACCTTTCTGCAGTTTTTTGTGGGCTTTCCGTTTTTCATGATTTGAGAGTCGAGTTTTCTGTGCAACTTTCAGCAATTCCTTGTGGGCTTTTCGTTTTTCAGATAACCTGTTATTTTGGGCTTCTCTGAGTAAATTTCCATGTTGATCCCGTTTTACTAGATCAGCTAGTTTTCTATTCTGAACTATATTTGCAGCTGCAATATGGGCTTTCCGTGTTTCATGATTTGAGAGTCGAGTTTTCTGTGCAGCTTTCAGCAGTTCCTCGTGCGCTTTACGTTTTCCAGGATCCGATAACTTGGTATTTTGGGCTTCTCTGAGCAAATTTCTATATGGATCCCGTTTCACTGGATCAGCTGGTCTTCTAGTCAGAACTACCTTTGCAGCTGCAATATGGGCTTTCCGTTTTTCATGATTCGAGAGTCGAGTTTTCTGTGCACCTTTCTGCAGTTTTTTGTGGGCTTAACGTTTTTCATGATTTGGGAGTCGAGTTTTCTGTGCAACTTTCAAGCAATTCCTTGTGGGCTTTTCGTTTTTCAGGATCAAATAACCTGTTATTTTGGGCTTCTCTGAGAAAATTTCTGTTGATCCCGTTTCACTAGATCAGCTAGTCTTCTAGTCTGAACAATCTTTCAGCAGCGATTTGGGCTTTACGTCGCTCAAGGTTGGATAATCTATTCTGTTGTCCTTCTCCGTTTAATAATCTACGTTTTTCCCTATTTTCTGTCACAGCTAATCTTTGTTTTTGGACTAAACTATTAAGTAGATTCATATCAACACGTACCTGATTATTTTCTCTCATAATTCTTTGAGATCGAGAATTTACCTGCCGTATTATTTCTTTTTCTGATTCACTGATTCTTTGAAAAATTCTTTCTTCTGCAGTCCTTTGCCGTAACCATGGAAGGTGACTTCTACTTGAGTCGCGTCATACTCTAAAATTTGAGAAAAGTGTGAGGTAAGTATCAATAAATTACGTAGGCTATTGACGTCATTCCATATGATAGGCCATCGACGTCATTCCATATAACTGCTGACAACTCTAGCAAGCGAAAAAATGTTGAGCCCCTTATATACAGTATGAATGCAAGTATCAAAGGGTAAATTAAGTTATTATTATAGGGCAAGACACCTAAAATTCGAATAGGGTATAATCATTCCCGGCATCTCCAAATTGCCATCAGGAATGACGAAGAGTTGAGCAAACATCGCTCAAGGTGGTGTACTGCCCAACAACTCCCAAGTGTTTTTTATGGGTATTATGAAGCAGTGATGGGGAAGACTGGCAGACGGATGGATTACAATATGTTGTACGGATGCATAATTGATGGGATTTTACAAGGGATACGTCAAATAAGAGAAACGTTTGATGGGATTGCGTTCCCGATAGGGGTAGGAATAGCTTCAAGTACAATCCCGAATCGTTACGTTCTCGACACTTGTCCCTATCAACCTATATCTACATGTGTTAGAAGTGAAGAGCATACAGCTCGTCAGGTGAGCAATAGCAAGCTGTTACAAGGCTTGAATCGATACTCACTTACGATGTCAAGCGGAGCATCAACTTGATATGTCTCAAACGGGGGCATAACGAATTGACGCTCCAGTTGGCTTGGACAATCTGACCTCGGAGTAGCAACATGAATATCTAAGCATAATAATATTATATTTATGTTATAAAGGAAGCATGGTGCCTCACTTAGATCAGATTTGAAACTATTATTGGCTAAAAGCTGACAAAATCTTCTAAGTTGAGAAAAACCGTATATATAAAAATATGTATTACCGATGCATTTCGAGGACATGTGAAGGAAGTGAATTGAGTGAATCGCGAGGGAGTTTCTGCGAACTAGACAAATGGTCAGACCGCAGCGAGAGAGAAAGAGGTTTTCGCCCGAGTAGAAGTCTGGACAAAAGACAACGAATCTTTCTCTTTCCTTGGGTTTGAGTGAGTACATTCAATTTATATTTGCGGAGCGAGTACTTAATTTTATTCGTGATACTTCATCTCGGACGTTTATATCATTTATAGTTACTAACCTCCGCGCCAAAGTCCGAGTCAAATTTGAAGTTTATATTTCGGGGCTCTTGCGCCATTCGGTGCGCAGGGGTGTTCCAAGGCCCTCTCCACAGCAGGAAGTTCGAGAGACAAATGCTACGATAAGCTCGGACGCAGGGTTTAAAGGACTTGTTTAAAGTTTTTATCGGCGTTGAAACTTTTAATCCGGTTAAGGTAGTCTCCGGCTTGAATCGTAATGTTGATACACGACGGCCGTTTCGTCTTCGTTTCTCTAGCAGTATCGGTATCTGCAAATATATTAATAAAAATTGTGGTTTCATCAAAATTAGATAATTATATTAAATAATGAATCATAATTCGGGTAACTGTAGAATATCAACCAATCAACCAAATCAAAATATTTTATAGTAGCAATCAGGGTTTGATTTGTGACGGTACGCACTGCTGCGGCGTACCGAAACCTCTGATCGGGGGAAAATAATGTACGAGTACACTGTATGAATGGTAAGTAAGAGAACTGATGCTACAGCAGTCTCCATTTCATTTAAAATAGCAATCACAATTACATTGCTATTTCGTCCACTGATTAATTTTTTTAAATGTTCATAAACGCGAAAAATGTCGTTTTTAGAACTCTATTTTCAATATTCAATAACCCCACGTTCTCTCCCACCACCACCACCCGGTAGCGCACAGTAACGGAACCTCTTTTTTTACAAATCAAGCACTGGTAGTAATCATGAAATGATTGTTACAAGAGTTGACAAATCATACAAAATGACGTTTACCTGTTAAGAAAATGTAGGTGGTAAAAAAAATGGATCTGCATATAACTGCCAATATTCGAGAGGGAAGAAAAAACTCTGCAAATTCTTGACAACGGTTCATAATTTTCTTTGAGCAGATCACTCTAATCTAATTCACGATATGATAGATGAAACTATAGCTCATCATCCGAATTTAATAAAACAAATAAGTAGGTATTGTTTTACAATTTTACAGACAAGTACGTACTTAGTGTGAATTATTATAATTATTGTTAATTATTAATAATAATTATTAGTAATTCACTCGATATCCGAAAACCATGTGCTGTTCGAATCAGCTGGGCCAGTTTGAACATTGACCCGAAAGCTTGCCTCATGGTTCACCCTCATCTTGACGACTTTTGATCTGCTCAGTCTTTGAGCCCTCATTTTGAACGAACGGCTGGTCGTACAAGCCTCCGGATGGTCTTAAAAATTCTTTTAAAAAACTATCTAAATGTGAACTGAATGGAATATCGTTCCATTTGAATTTTTTGAGTTATGAAATTTTCAAAATTCGTTTTGAACCCCTTCCTCTTGACCTAGGGTTATGAAAAGTTTCAAGAATCTTTGTTGGGTTGGTCCGAACCCGTAATCAAAATGTCGTCATTTTAGCACAACGCTTACTGGGTAAAGTGTCGCGGACGGATCGATTTTTTAAAATTCGATTTTCTGAATCTTCGAGAATCATCTGAACCTCGTACGTATCTTGAAACGTAAACATTTTAGGGGGAGGTAAATTTTTTCTTGGGATTTTTCTGCAAGTTCTCCAACAACGGCTCGATATGTACTTGATAGTTATATTGAATAGAGAAGATTCTTGAATGCAGAATAAGGACAATGATGCAGAATTTGCAGTGTTTTGGTTTATTATCAGACAATAAGATTCTTCGATAATGAACCATCGGAATCGCCCAAGAAAAAGACAAAAATACTCCCCCCCCCCATCCCTAAGTTTTGATATTATTAGTAATTTTAATATTACATATCGAATATTTTAATATTACCCATATATTACATTTAATAGTACATGGGTATATTAAATTTACATGCAAGTACAAGTCTGGTAAAGCCCGTAAACAACAAACGGAGAAAAAGCGGCATGACGCAAAATATTGTGCCTACGTCCAAGTAGGTCACCAGATGATCCACCCCCACACTCTACAGTAACCATAAGCTCAGTGACGGTCTCATCAATTCCCCAATTAAATTCCGGGCCGACTGATTTAACTCGTAAATTACACTAGACCTACACAGAGCTGATCTCTATCAATAACTACCAACCAGTGGTAGGTACCTGTCGGCAATAATTATTTCTGTGGGCACGATAAGGGCTCACAACTGTAAGGGATACGATTCCACGAACTGTTATTACCTACTTGATATTACTGCTTATTATTATTTCTTATTATTTAGTAAAGAGCTCCCATGAAGGGTCATTATCTTGAGTGATGTTAACCACTTATTTCTCGGATTATAACAACAGTACGTTTATAACAAACGTTTGATTCACAATTCAGTGTTTCATTCACGATTTCTGTGTAGTGACATAACACCAACTACACCGCACAATATGAAAATACCTTGTATAACTTAGAGGTAGGATGTAAGACTGTGCATTGGAGTGTTGGTTTCCGTGCATTCAAATTGACTACTGGGTTAAGTTGTCGGCAAAGCTAAAGCAGAACTTCAGGTACTGAAGTCCTAGTGCACTTTTACAGGCAGGATTTGTAGGTAATCAAAAATACCTACTTTAGTGCAATAATTTATGCATATTGACTGACAATTACGTTGATGGGTCCTGTCAACAGTCACAATGTACAGTCTACGATTAAATATCTCTGAATTAACGATATTTTACTGAATCAAGGTGATTTTCTTCAATCACACAACTAAACTTGAAGTGACGGAGGCAGGTCAGAGCTCATGAGTGAAGAAAAAGGTAGAAATTCGAACCAGACGGCAGATCAATAACAACTTCTGTATCCCAATCTCCCTTTGCTGGGGAAGGATTTCTACGGATGCGAAGTTAAAATGATACGAAAGAACCGATCAAGGAGGTAGCGATTACGCGGTGAACGCCGAAATTACAGTGTTTATGAATGGATACGCAGGAAATTGAAGCAAAACATGAAGGTTCCTTTGTTGTCTTTTTATCTGGTGTGGTCTGATAACATCAGATTCTGAGTCAATGTCAGCTGTCGTGCGATTCAAATTTCGAATAACTTTACGATAGCGGTCAAATACTCACGGTTATTTCTGATGGTTGAAAGTCGGTGTTTATGATCGAGGGCCCATGCTGCTCACCAACACAAACACAAAATAGGTACCTAGATTTGGAGGTTTTGTTGTCAAAACCGGGAAGACGGTTTTCGGCTTCTCCGACGTCTAAACCGACTCGGAACCGATTCAAAATAACGAATTTGGTCGAAAAGAGCGGTTTGATAGCGAAGGTCGAACTCAAAATCGTACGATACCACCGCGGGGTTTTCCGCCGAAAAAAATGAAAACACAACCGACTATTTGAAAAGCACGTCTCGAGTCGAGGAAGGGAATCACGAACCCCGTATGAGGTTTCACAAGATGGCCGCCCTCTGGAGTCCGATATTCGATTGGTGAAGAGGGTGGTCGTCTCGATGGGTGAGCGGGGGAGAGGAGCGATGGCAGCGCGGGAAAGCGGCGAGATTTAGTACTAAGGTAACGTAGTACAAACGGGCGGCTTTCGGCCTGTGGGCGGGAACGTGGGCATCCGCCCTATTGCCGCTCAATCTGATGATTTTTCAAATCTGTTGAGAGATGGCAAAGTATAATAAGTCACATTTTCTAAATTTTTCGGAAAAGCAATTTGAAAGTTCAACCAGCCCTAAAAAATCCAAAAATGCTTCAATATTATTTTTTCTTAGTTAACTCTGCTGCAATTTGTCATTTGACATAATATGTATGTCATAATATGATGTTATATTATACATATAATATATAATACATATAATACATATAATATATATACATATAATATATGTCTTACATATTATGTAAGACATATATTATATGTATATATGTCAAATTACAAATTGCAGCAGAGTGATTGAGGTAATCGGCAAAAATAGTAAACGGAGTAATTTGGAAGATGGTAAAATCACATATGTCAGGAATCTGCTTGGAAAATTGAAAAAGAAATTCCAATTTATAAGCTAAAATTGAAAACCTCTGCATATATGAGTGATTTTACCATCTTCCAAATTACTCCGCTTACTATTTTTGCCGATTACCTCAATCACTCTGCTGCAATTTGTAATTTTTTGGATGGGTAGTAGCCTAGTAGGTAAAAACAAATAATACAAACATTAATGGGTAATAAAAAAGCAATTTAAAAATCAGAATGTAAAAGTGTTTGTCAAATCGTCACTCAAGTTCTGATTTGGCCCAATCCACAATTTGGCTAAAATGAGTTTATCTCATTGTCTGGTTCGAATTGAAACGCGAGAGTGAATGAATTCAGTTCAATTTAGGATTTAATATTGGCTAAAACTCAGCGAAATCCTGAAACTAACCTGTTTTGGAAGATACAAGTGAAAGTTTTGGAAATTAACAGTTTTTCATGTCACCTGAAAAATGAGGACATGTGGATTAGGCTGTACCAGAACTTATTAAGTGAATATTTGAAAAATTTGTTTATTTGCCATTGGGAAGAAAAAAAATTAGTATTCAACTGGAAAAGTAGAAGACAAAAAATAAATTATTGTAAAATCCAACTGTTGAATTGTGTGGGACAACAAGTCTATCTCCAACCCGATACGAAATGTCATTAAAAATTAACCTTCCTCGTCGAACTCCAAGATTGGTAGCGTCAAAATAATTTTTATTCCTTAAATAATTCTTCCAATTATTGGAAGATGACAATAAAAAACAACTGACATTACCTATAGGTACCTACTCTGAAATCTTTCGATTTTCACTTTGGACATATTTATCTTAAAATTTATGATTTAATGGCCATTTAATGTATTGTTGTATTTCAAGTCTCTAGCTCACCATCCAAATTTAGTATGTTTGAAGAAATAAATATTGTATAAACAATTTTACAGATAAGACACTGAGTGAATATTGCATTGTCATCCAGTTCTGACCTATGTTTAAAATTTCAAGTCTCTAGCTCATCATCCAACTTTAATTTGTATAATAACAGGTATAATTTAAATTATGAATTCTGTTCAATATCGATATTTCACAAACTCTGAAAAAGTCTGAAAATATTTACAAATGAATAAAAAAGCGATGCTCATAATTTCATAAGCCTGAAAAATACTAATTTGTACAATTAGGCACCTAATCGAGCTTTATTTTCATGTTGGGATGAAATGTTTGTAATCCTGGCAGTCAGCAAACGTGTTCTTATTGATGCGATACATTTCTTAAATTTAAGGAGTAGGTACTATATTGAATATACTGAATCCAATATATTCCAATATATTGAATACATTCATTTTTATATACCTAGTACCTACATGTTATGATGTTAGCCTTAAATCCCGGCGGTCTGATACCCACTGATACCAAACTTGATAATAATGGTTGTGAATGTTGAATCGTTGAAATATGTTTCTCACAAAAGTGAAATTGGGGATTACCTGTGTCAATCACTGAGTCAAAAAACCGTTTTCGAAAAAACGAATTTAAAGACGTATTCATTCCCTGCGTTTTACATTTTTTACACTTTTCAAGTGTTTAGAGATATTCTTAATGTTTAGAGATTAACATTGAAGTAAGCTGGAGATAAGTTTGTGTGAAGAAAAGGATCAGAGTTAAGGCTTGGCAAAGTCAAAATATTTCAACCACTGGATTTTGAAATTCACACCACGATTGAGTTTCTTGAGCTAAAAGGTAAGAACTTTCTTGACCCTGCTATTTTTGTCTAGGGTTAGTCTAGAGATTATAGAATACCCCATAGTACGCTGCAGCGCTGGGGGACTGAAATTGTTATTTTTGCCAAACAATCTTCAAGAACTATCCAAAAACCAGCCTTCGTTGAAATATTCCACATTTTACTCCTTCAATCAATTGTCAGCCCACTCTAACGAAGCCAAGCTACTTGAAGCTAGGAAGACTGTGTCAAATGGAAACGAACCGCTTTAGGCTGACGCTGGATAAGGCTGCGTATCTCAAATTGGATAACTCAACACAGACAAAAGTCCTGGACTCTATTTCAACGCGTTGAGTTGATTCAGAATGCCATCCTAGACGCAATCCTGGAATACTCACTGAACTGTGTCTCACTGAAATCGTTAGCGTCCTGGTTTTCCGAGCTTGACAGCAGTGGCCGGTGAACAGACAGGTTTTCTTAACCTTGACCTACCAGGGGTTATTAAGCCAGTTTAGGGTTGGAAGTAAATTGATGGCTAAACTCACCTTCTCAGGCTATCAAGAGCTCGTGTAAGGAGCTAATTCACAGTGAGTTGCTCCTCACGAAGGCGCTTAATCCCCTATGATTAATCCGAGATGTTTTCACTCTGGGCGAAAACATCGAGTTGTTTGTTAACTAGGTTTAATGCCCTTAGCACCTTTCATTCTACCTTTTAAGGTTCATGTTGTTCATGTTTTAAGACGAATTAGAAATTTATTTTCATTTGTAAAGGTGAAGACGTTTTGTTTATTTGTGTTTACGCACCGTTTAAGTAGTTCCCATGTATGTTATGATGTTAGGTAGGTACGCCTAATAAGGCCACGTTCCGGTTTCACCGACGTTTTTAAACGGCGTTTAAACGAGTTTAAACATGAAACGCTCGCAAAGCGTCGCTGATTTGCCGATTTTTCACGGCAAAATTACTGGACTGATTACCTTGAAACTCGACGTACGTTTGGGATGATTAAACCACCCGACAACAAATTGAATAAATTTTTATTGCATTTAAAACGGTTTGAATAGGTTTTAAACTCGAATTTCTGAAACATGTCAAGTGGCTTTAGGTACACCGTGCTCCCAATAAGGCCACTCATAGGATATCGAGGGTCTCACGGCAACTTACCACATCGTCATTTGGTCGACTTTTCAGCAGAGACAAAAAACCATCTGCCAATGACTATGTTTACTGAGCAATTCAGTAAAATAAATCGTGAGATTTAGTGTTAGTGTATTTACTTAGTTAGATCGATCCGCCGGGGGAAGACGATTCGAATTGTATGCGTAACTCATTTTGGCCAAAAGTGACGATGTGGGATGTTGCTGTGAGACCCTCGATATGGTGACCTGAGGTATATACATAAAGTACTAAGTACCCTCGTCCCCCCAATTGTATTTAATAGTTATTAAATTAATTACCAGGAGATTAATTATTATTAATTAATATAATAATTAAAATTAATTAATACTGGAAAAGTAAATGAGAATTTTCAGATTTGGGAATTCGGGGTACCTGTAGTTTTTGACGTCGACAAACATTGACAAACTAAAGATCTACGATTTGCCTCAATTTCTTGCTCAAAGCGTCAGATACAAAACCGCAGCCGTACCGAGGGTGAGCTACGAAGTCGGTTAGAGTACAGAACTTTCTCTATACACACTAAATTCGTTTTTTGTTCCTTCACTAACTTGGCTGAGAGACCTGATTTCATTCACCCTATTTCTTTCTTAATTCCCGGAGCCTTACGGCGGGAAAAAAGTCCGTTACCGCAGAAACGACGGCAAAAAGGAAAAGTTTTTTGGAACGTTAGTTCTAGAAAAGGTCCCTGAGGAGGCGAAAACTTGACCGACCCGAGAATTTAAGAGAATATTAGACTTTAGCGAGCCGCGGGACCGCATAGGAATCCATTTGTGTCTGAGGTAACTTTCTGCAGAGGTTAAGTTTATTCTGCAAAAAAAAATAACGGGGTTTGGCCCCTGAGGGTCCGTTCCCTGCTTGTGAACTTGTAGCCTCACGACGGAAAGTGGTTATTTCCTTCCGATGTAACTTATTTCAAAACCGATTTTGAACGTGATGAGAAACCACGAGGAACCGCAGGCCAAATGGACGGGAAATAATTTCAATTGTCAGTTGAAGAGAATCAGCGCTGGAGACGGTCGCAATAACATCCTCAGGTGGAGTCAACGTCAAACCTGTCCCAAGATGTTGAAAACATTGTTCGTTTCAACAAAATAAATACCTAAACGAAAAAAAAAAAAAAAAACGGGTAAACCATGTACAAAATTGAATTTTGTAGCATTTAATGCTGAAGGTTAGTTTTGGTACCAACCTTATAAATTCTTCAAAAAAAGAAGGTTTGATTTGAAATAGTTTCCTACCTATCCATTTATTTATTTGATTATACTTTTGATGTGGCGGGCTGACATAAATAGTAACTCTCTCTCCAAGAGTAGTCTATCCTTTAGTAATTTTCCCGCTGAATCGAATGAGACCAACCGCAGGTCTGTAGGAGCAATAGCAACTGAGCTAGAGCAATAACAATTATTGCTCAATTAGTGTCAATTAAAAGTTGATTTGAGCGATTCCCCTTTGAAAATAATTCTTACTTTCGACCCTGTTTTATTATTATCTTTTAGCGAATTTTCGAAGAAAATGTAGTTATTGTTCTCGGTCCAAAATTTTTAAAACTCGAATTTTCGAAAAATTGTCATACCAAAACCAAAATCTGTTTCAGACCATCCTGAATCCACTGTGACACCTCATTTTAAAGGTTTTTACACGCTGAATAAGATGGTTAAGTCAGAATTGCTATATTTTATTCCGCTCTCAAACTGGAGCACTTTGAAGATGAAGAAAAGTGATTGATAGGTACTTGAGATGTTCTTCCTGGGCATCATGTTCATTACCTAATTGAGACATTTTACCTTATACTGATTATTCTCCGAAAATTCGTTCTGATAGCCATGCTGCATGACTGTAGATTTTAAAAGGGCGTCCACAAAAACGCCATTTTAGTTTTTTCTTCATAAAGGTTTCCTCGCCGAAACGATATGAAATGAATGAATTGGGGACAAATTCATACGAAATCATTGAAAGTGGCAGTCACGGCGTCCCGTCTCACAGCTACCTCTGACGGTAACTCTTCCAATTTGTAGTTTTCTGTTTCACTCGTCAACCGCGCTGCCGTCAGCCGTGGAAACAAGCGGGATTCCGCGCTCATTTAAAAAACCATGCCTTTCCCGCCAAAATTTGAACGTACTCTAGTTTCTCAGGAGCCCATGGAAGAAGGAATACTGCCGTAGTACTTCCAGAAAATGTGTTTTACTGTAGTGAAGCACTTGGAAACGCGAAACGCAGTCAAACATTTCGCCTTCCTCCTTGAATAATACAAATCGCCTCCCAAAACACAACAAATAAATATCATTCTAATTAGGTACATGATAGCCACTGGAACCCAATGAAACCACTTTCCCGACCCGCCCTTTCCCATCATTTCGATGGAAGGTGACAACGCGTAACCGTTTTTGAAATCCGTGACCACGCGTACCGCGTGTCATGTCATTCACAAAATTTGTCATTTAATGTCATTTTTCTGAGAATTTGTTTTGGTTTATTATCTTCGATAATGAACCATTGGAATCGCCCAAAGAAAAATTTTTTTTAACCCCCCTTCAAAATTTGTTGGTTTACGTTTCAAGATACGTAGATTCAGAAAATCGAATAAAAAAAAAATCCGTCCGTCCGCCGTACGCCGTCCGCCGTCTGCCGTCTGCCGTCCACCGTCCGCCGTACGCCGTCCGCGCCACTTTGCCCAGTTAACGTTGAGTTAAAATTACGAAATTTTTTTTATGGGTTTCGACCAACCCCACAATGGTCCTCGAAACTTTTCATAACCCTAGGTCAAGGGGAAGGGGTTCAAAACGAATTTTGAAATTTTGAAAATTTCATATCTCGAAAAATTCATATGGAACGGTATGTTTTTTATTTCATATTAAGATAGAATTTGTTCCGTAGAATTTTTTAAGACCATCCGCAGCTCTGTACGACCAGCCGTTCGTTCACAATGACGGCTCAAAGATTGTGCCTCACAACACGATCGTTACTCAAACTGTTGAAATACAGGTCCATTTTCATACTAACAAGCTCTTTGGAACATCATATGGCTTAAGTGATGTCGAGTTTGTTGTTCTGAGGTGCGTTTCGTGCTACGGAAATCAAGGTAATTTCGAATGTTTGTTGGTAGGTACTTCTTTTATAGAAAAATTATTACCGACGTAGTATTAAAAACCCCAGAATTATATCGTATTAATTAATCATAATTAATAACAATTATTATTAATAATAAATACGAATTATTAATACCTAACAATAAATTATAATCATTTTCACTAGGTACTTGATAAAATTGTTAATAATTAGTGATAATTGATAATAATAATTAATCTAACATTTAGGATCTAGACATTTAGACCTAGTGATCTAGACAGAAGGGTGATCTGTACAAAGAAGATAATGAACCGTTGTGTCAAGAATTTGCAGAGTTTTTTGTATGACAATGTTCAGGAATCCAGCACGCACATGATTAGGTAAACATCCAGACACTTCATTAATATTTTTAAGCCCTAATGAGGTATCTGGTTCCTGAACATTTTCATAGGTACCAAAAACGTATTATCAGAAAAATTTGCGTTAGGTACGCGTTGTCACTCAACCATCAATTTGCGATTTTTACGCAGTGTTTTTTTTTTTTAATTCATTTTCAATTTCAATTTATTTGCAAAATAAAATACATTGCAAGGAGTTGCATACAAGAAAGAAAAGAAATTATTAAGTATACTAAATAAATGAATGAAGGAACAGTTCTCGTAGCTATGAAATTAGGTAACCAAAATACATTGAGCAAACAGTAGTAGATGAAAATTATAGTAGCCAATCCTCGGAAAGAGACATCTGGTGAAGGCAAAGGTGGGCACCAAGTGGGCGGGAGTGATGCTGCAGCAATCCTTCATTCGTTGAGTGAGAAGGCCCTCAGCCTGAGCGCGCTGACCGAACACATGTAAATGACATGGCATTGGTCCGGAGTCGTGAGCGACAACAGCTCCCTCAGCGTCTGGTGTGCCTCAAAAGCAAGGACGGTGTTACCAGCTGTGAGTCCAGCTATCAGTGGAGCCAAAAGTGTTTTTTTTAATGGAATATCACATCTTTTTGCTGTTGAAGTTGAAAAGACCTGTAGGTCTTATGCAACCATAAATTAAGCAAATTATTAAAATTATAAATAAATTACCTATATTTAGCCAAGAAATTTATAAATCATTTATGCATTTATTAGCGAATTTATAAATTAATAAAATAAAGAAATTAAGCAAGAAAGATAAAGAAGAACATGGTAAAGGGGATTTTGAAGTGGCATAACTCGGCTCCCTTTAGATCTAGCGATTTGAAACGTTCAGGGTTTTCTATTATCAGATAATACCTACCTATAGATTCTACACCAAGAAGATCCACACCAAATTTCAAGTTGATTGGCTGTATAAAGTTTCATAAAGTGAATAGCATAAAAATTAGCATTAGGAGCCACTCAGCTGATCCTAGGCCTATTCTGCTTAAAATTAAAGTCCTAAAGAGGCTACATACCAAATTACAGCTTCATAGAGTGAATAGCAAAGGAATTAGCTTTAGGAGCCGCTCATAAGATCCTAGACCTACCTACCTATATAACTAAATTTAGAGACAATTTTCGTGTTCCTTGGTATTTTTGAAAATTTTCACTAGGTATAGTTAGGTATTCGTTTCTTGTGAAATGGAGTCGAACAATGCCGATTTTGAATTTGGTGTCTGTCCTTCAATCACGCAAAAATGGCTCAATGGATCGGTTTTTCTCCCCTATTAAAATGTTTCCGTTATCGGGGAAGGACATAGGGGGGTTCACTTCCGGATCCGATGCATAGGGAAGCCGAAATATAAAAATCTTAAATTCTTCCTTCCTGTGAGACAGATGAATATTATTTTTGGTATTTAAGATTATTAGGGTTTGTAAAGGGACAACAATCTTACTGATTCTCCCGATCTAGTGTCAAAAGTGAATTTTCATGCACCACTTAAAGTAACCCGAACCATAAGACCCTTCACCCTAGAATTTCATCGAACTGATTACGGTAAATTTTCTCCGATCAGTAGACTGATGTACAACGCAAATTCTCATCCGTCACTTGATTTCTTTGGCTCTAGCCTTTCAGGGTTCAAGTCACAATTGGACAAATTAACCTCCTTTTCCTAATACTCGACTACACTTTGAATTGGTAAACTAATAAAATGTTATGCTGTATTATTTGAACGTACATCTATAATTTGCTTCTTGCGGCCTTATATATTTTATCTTCATTATTATCACTAAGTTTTAGTGCAGATTGTGTACTACATCTATTTTTCATGAATGTAAAACCTGTAAACTGGGCGTTTCCCGTAATAAAAAAAAAGAGAAAAAAAAAAAGAAAAAGACATGTAAGAAGCATAATCCGTAAAGCGACAGGTAAGAGTGGCAGATGGATCCATCCCGAGTTCTGCCCGCCCGGTACAGGTAAAAGAGGTAGATGGACACACCCCGAGTTCTGCCCGTCAGCGGCGGGCCCGACAGCTAGTTCTGCTTAAAATTAAAGTCCGGCTACATTAAAATTAAAGGAGGCTACATACTTACCAAATTTCAAGTCTCTACCACGATGGGAATTGCGCCAAAAAAGTCAAATTTTTTAGGATCACGCACATTTGTATCACTCAAACAGCGTAATGAACGGACGGTTTCAGCCAGTGAAGGCTAAAACATGTTACAATTTACGGATTGGCGATTTTGTGGATTTTAGTTGTTTTGTAAATCTACGGGTTTTTTGAGGCGTATCTACGGAAATTCTACAGGTGGTAGGTTGGTGGGCTTGTGGTGGTTGACAGGTGGTAGGTTGGTGGACCTGTAAAGGCTCAACCTTCCCTTGTCGCCCTTCTCTCCCTTCTTCGCAACTCGGCGGTTGGAAGATTCTCTAGTAGGGTTTTCTGTGCTCGCTGTTTCCTTTGGCGCTTCAGTCGTCAACCGGCCGGCTGTGTTACTTGTCGTATTGTCGTGTTTTGGTTACAAAAACATTTGCGTGTGAGGTTATAGGAGTGATTGTTTTGACGAACCTGTTGTTTATCACGTTTTCATACTGACCGTTACTTTGAGGTGAGTCATTCAAATGTTTTTTTAGTTCAATCAATTGAGCACCGTTGAGTTTCAATCGTGAAGTGATGAGATGAGCCGATACGGAATTCGTGTAAACAAATAACACTGCCCTTAACCTCACAGCTTCCTCAACGTAGATCTTCTACCTCACATCAAAGATGATATGAGGCCGTCTCTAGGATTTCTAGTAAAACGTACTTAATTAGGTAGGTAAGGGCTCATCAGAGGGAGAAATACAGTACAACTCAGCTTCCAAGAAAAAAATATCGTACGATTCCTAAGTGTCATCTCCAATAAACTAATCTGTGTTAATCCATAACAAAATTACCTACATTTGACATTAAACGCACTCCTCAATAGTGCAACAGGTTGGAAATGATTTACTCAAATTAGTGTTTGTAGGTAGTAACTATAAAATAATTCGACGATGTCAATGTATTGATCTATACAACAATGTTGTATTGACATCGTCAATTATTTTATAGGTATGTTATAGGTATGAACTACTAGGTAAAGTTACTACATGTCATGTCGTATGAAGTGTCGAGCAATTTTACAGGAGAGCCAAAAAATGTTGTTAATCGTCTTAAACTCATTAAAGAATAACGCGCGATTAAAAAGAAAATGAATTGTATTTGATATTGATATCTTGTTCAAGTGAAAAATTGGGAATGAATCTAATAGAAAGTTTCTAGGACTTATATAGTATAATATAAGTGGACTGGTCATAGGAATATACTATATTATAGTATATTCCTATGACCAGTCCACGTAACCCAAAAGATTCTGACGTCATCTAATGAACATGATTATGATTATTACAACACTAGGTATTTCCTACCCTCCAACACCCCCTCAGCCCATCAAAATACATAGGAACATGACTTTTTTTTTGTGTGTATGCCTGTGTTATGGTAGATGTGAGGATCTGGGAATGCACGTACTCGTAGGTGATGGTGGTCTGAGTTTTGTACTTGGTTCGGTCCACATTCTCCATAACATTTTGGTTGTTTAATGGCAGTTTAGTAGAGACATACTTCTCCTGCTCATTATACGTGTACTAGTTCCTATGTTGTGAATTTGGGTTCCCTACTTATCAGAGGCTATCTTATCTTGTGTACTAAGCCCAGATCAGCCCCTGAGACCAGTCTGATATGATTGAACTACTTGAGTGTAGTGTTCCTACGCCTAAACATATTCGAAATCGGAATCTTCTACCCGCCGGAGTATCTGTTACAGAAACCACACGCCCTTGCCCTTCAAATGGGCCTTTTTTGCTCCCTTAGGCCTTTTACCAGGAGCGTTCTCAAAAGGAGGTCGCTGGCTTATTAAAGGGTGTCCCAGATGGTTACGACTTCCTCGATGCAACAACTACAAAATACAACTGAAATAACAACTTGGGACACACATCCTCTATAGGAATATTAGGTTTAGTTTCACTTGTTCAATTTACAAGGTACACCAACTTCTTAATTTTCCACAGGAAATATCTGTAGAAAGATGGCAAAGTGTGATATGTCACATTTTCTAAATTTTTCAGGAAAGCAATTTCAAAGTTCTGCCAGCCCTCAAAAATCGAAAAATGCTTCAATATTATTTTTTCTTCACTGCGTATGGCATAGGAATATGACATATTCCTAATATGTCAGGACATATTCCTAATCCTGACATTGTCCTAATACCTGTGTCAGGAATCTGCTTGGCAAATTGAGAAAATTTAATTTTGTGTTTGGTCGACCAGACAAGGTTTGGAAGCGGCAAGTACACGGGAGGTTAGTGTTTGGTCGACCAGACAAGGTTTGGAAGCGGCCAATACACGGGAGGGTAGTGTTTGTCGACACGACACAGTTTGGAAGCGATAAATACACGGGAGTTTAGTGTTTGGTCGACACGACACAGCATAGAAGCAACAAATACACAGAAGGTGGTTGTTTTGTCGATGCGACAAAGTTTGAAAGGAATTAATACACGTGAAGTTTGTGTTTAGTAGACACGGTACAGTTTGGAAGCGACAAATACACGGGGGTTTTGTGTTCAATCAACACGACACAGTTTAAAAGCGATAAATACACAAGAGGTTTGTGTCTGGTCGACAAGACATAGTTTGAAAGGAATAAATACTCGGGAAGTTTGTGTCTCGCGGACACAAAACAATTCGGTAGCGACAAATACTCAGGAGGTTGCTGTTTTTGTCGATGCGACACAGTTTGAAAGCAGTAAATACACGGTAAGTTTGTGTTTAGTAAACACGATACAGTTTGAAAGCTGATACAGCTCTTCTCATTCCCTGTTTTTTCACAAAATATCTCTTCTCTCGACAGTTGAATTACATAACTACCGGTCGCTTCTGTCGGTAGTCAGTCGTTCGACACAAGTGGTCCGAGTTCCACAGCTGAAGGCAAATATGATGAGTCAACCACCTCTGTCCATTTAGTGAGTCTCCTTTGGAGACCTCTTAGTTTGACACAAACAGAAAAGAGTCCGTCGATGAGTGGAATGATTGTCGGCCGTCCGACCTTGAGTGTGCTGATTCACCACAGAACCTTCACCGCCGACAACAATGAAACTTCCCTGAGAGATTTCTATATATATATATGCGATACGCTGTTCATTGAAAATTATTATTTAAATGAAAAATCCATTGGGACTTCTATGGAAAAACTGTAGAATGGGCTAAATGTGATTGGTAGTTGTCCTAATGGCGCAAACCTTGACCTTTAAGCCGGTACCTACCTAATGTCTTTTCTTCGTGTGTGGTTTCTTCAATCTCCTTGCAACTTGAAATGAAAGAAATTGCTTCTCTGTAATGAAAACCAGACTGAAGTTGTGACAGTGACAATTTTCCTTGAACTCAGCTGGATATCGATTGAATTAGGCGCCTATCTAAGTATTGAACAGGGACCTAGTTTGTACATTAGTAGGTACTGTTGGCAAGAAACATGATACATGATGCAATATTATATCATGTAGGTATCATTGTCTTTCATGTACGAGTTAGAATTCTAGTTATAAATCTTATTGACATGAGAATTTTATTGATATGATAAAAAAAACATTAAAATTTGTGATTCTCAGATAATGTGTGCACTTTGCGGTCCGGATGACCTCCAGGGCTCAGATGGTTTCATTTTGAAATTTTAGTGGCATTAAATGAAAATAGAGGAGCAAATTAGACGCTCATTTAGTGCTGATTCACTAAATATGAATTATCTGGAAGCTTTCAAACGTATGAAATGTCAAGTCCGTAACATATCTCCTTGTACCTACATGTCAAACATAACTCGAAAAAGATGGTTGCATTTGAATCGAATTGAAGGGTTCATTTAGGGAGAAACCGACCTTCTGCAAGACCAATGTTCTACTCAAAAACGTCGAAAAATTGTTATAATCGATTCGGGTTAAGGAGGAAAATTGAGATAGATTGAGTCATCGGAATTTCCGAAATTCGACTCGAAAACGTCTCAAAAACTTGAAAAAGGTTGAATTTGAGTCGAATTGAGGGGTCCATTTGGGATGAAATCGACCTTCTGAAGAACGGAAACGTCGAAAAATTGTTATTTCCGATTCTGATTAAGGAAGAAAATTGAGTTAGATTGACTCATCGGAATTTTCGAAATTTGACTCGAAAACGTCTCAAAAACTCGAAAAAGGTTGAATGTGAATCGAATTGAGGTGTTCATTTTGACAACGAATCGACCTTCTGAAGGCCATAAACGACTCAAAAACGTCGATTCGGATGAAGAAAGAAAATTGAGTTGGGTTGACTCATCGGAATTTCCGACATTCGACTGGAAAATGTCTCAAAAACTCGAAAAAGGTTGAATTTGAATCGAATTGAGGGGTTCATTTGGGATGAAATCGACCTTCTGCAAGACCAATGTTCGAGCGCAAGCTCCCCCTCCCCCCATTAAGTTTCTCCATGTCACGCTAAGTAAAAATCAATCATTCGATACAATTGTCAAAACCGTAGTAATTGACCTATAGGTACACAACTAAGCTGAATTGGTATTTTAGCAGCCTAATAATGTGCAATTTGACCGTAATTTATTTCAAATTTCACTCAGACTCCTCACAGCTAAACTTCCCCCCTTCCTCCTCCCACCTCATGAAGTTCTTATATCCGCTTCTTATCTGGTCGTTATTGAAGAAACAACTTTAAGAATGGCTCCTGAGTTTGTACCGGTGGAATGAAAAACGTTTCCATCAATTTTCTCTGATGGATGATTTTTGGCTGTAGTTAGTACGATTATGCTGTAATGAAATCATAACGATTTGGTAGGTTTGTGGGAGGAACATTGAACTATAATTTAAGAAGAATAAAGGGACAATGCAATTTTCGCCCTAAAGTTTTTAGTGACCATTCAAATTTGGCAAGGAATTCTATGTGGAACTTTTGGGCAAGGAGTTTTGGGAGCCTTTTCCATTGAGGAGAAATTAAGAGTGCGTTTGCCCAGAAAATCGGGGGGTGTGGGTTCGATTCCCACCTAAGGCCCATGTATTCCAGAATTTTCTTTGTTTCCAAGCTGATGGAAATACTTTTCTACGACCACCGAACTTTATCGTCGTATTGAGAAACGTCCCTTTAAAACGGATTTCGATAGAGAGTATCGACTGTTTCTCAAATTTAGAATTCATTTTTCCCCATATTTTTTCGCGCATTCAAGTTACATTCTGTAGGTACATGACTATATTGATAAGAGGTAAAGTTTTGACAATGGTGTAATTTGCGGTAAAAGTGAGCTAGAAGAGAAAACTTCGCGTGCTTACTCTTTAGCGGCTCGAATCCCACGCAAGTAAGTCACCGGGTCATCACTTTTACCCTATCGACCACCCGCGAACTGCTCCACATAACTCATATTAATTCTTGTCCTCAAAATTTTTTTCAAATTATCACCGTAGTACGTAAAAACACGCCAGATTGCAGCCGGAAGTGGGAGATTTAGATTACGGTCCGGAGATAACCTTTCCAACTTAAAAAGGTTAAGGGCCCTTATATTGACGAACCACTTTACTATTTATTCGAAAATTTATTTTATCTACACCATTTATCGGCCTGGGAACAATTGGCGAGAACTGCTCAACCGTTGGGACGGACTTGGGAATAAGTGGGTCCACGACTCCCCCTGAAGACACCACTGACAGGACTAGTAGAAAGTTGAATAAGATGCTAAGAGAAATCCGTAGGGCTATAAAAATTACACAGGCAGAAAATGACAGGCACTGCCTTTGAGTTAGTACGTAGGCATACGTGCATTGAGGTTATTAGGTACCTACTGGTAAATCATTGAACCCCTTCAAAATGCAGTTCTAATTGCCATTAAAATATAGATATTTTGCCTTCGATATCCGATATTACTATGGTACGTTATCTGTTCTCCGTTCAAACGTCGCTCTGAATCCTCACTCGGTATCTCAAGATCTCATCAATAATGCAACCGACAAACGCTACGCTGGCTATTGACTGGCCAATGACGCCCGTTCCGTGTATCGAGCGTCAAATCATTTGCACCGCCGCATCGCGATGCAACATCAGCAGAGAGCCAACGGCCTACGTGACGAAATAAAATTTATTACGCGCTATTTATTACTTTATTGCTTTATTTAATAGTATTTAATACTGGTGTAGGATGTGAATCCAGCGCGTAATGGATAATGGACTCCACTCCAGACTGTTTTGATTAATAATTATTATTGTTTGAGGATCTGTTTGGTTTCTAGGTTACGAGTTGTGAGAAGATTAAGAAACAATTCAGACTTAGAATAACGAATAAAGTTTGCCGAATGCGTTTAAAACTGTCTTTAGTCTTTTCTATTCATCTCCTACACTGGGGAAGAATCCTCAGGCCCTTCCCATCGTCACGTTTCAGTGGAATAATCTCTCGAGACGCCGTACGACTCTCTAAATAATAAATTCATTCGTCGCAGACGCAACTAAAATGGAACGTACTTACCAAACCGTATGACTTCCAAACGCATTCTTACTAGAAAATATTGTAACCCTTGTAGACTGAGTGATTGTGTCTTTCCTGAACGAAGAATCCTTGAACTCTTCAAAAATTGAAACTACCTCTTCGAAATACCCTCAGCTAACCCTTACAACCAACAATATGGCTTAGACCTATTTCCGGCTGCCAGTTGTCACGTAGTGGCCATTAATCCTCTTCTATTTTGATTATACAAAGAATAATAAAGGGTTCGTTTTGGTAACGTCGTAACTCAACGACGACAGAAAATCAATGAGTACAAACAATTTTGACGAAGTGACTTGTGGCTTACACAACGAAGGGAGATTTGTGAGGTGAAGTGTATTCACACTGAAACGGAAATAGAGTTGAACACTGCGATTCACACACTGCGGGCCAATGACGCTGTAACCCGAAAATTTCCGTTATTATCAAGTTTTTCTGACTAAAATACTTCGTGAAAACGAAAAAAGTTGACTTCATATCGACTCGACGTGTTTACTTGAGTTCGAATGGACCTTCAAGAAGAGCAACTGTCGACTCAAATACTTCGTGAAAACGAAAAAAAGTTGACTTCATATCGACTCGAGGTGTTTATTTGAGTTCGAATGGACCTTCAAGAAGAGCAACTGTCGACTCAAATACTTCGTGAAAACGAAAAAAAGTTGACTTCATATCGACTCGAGGTGTTTATTTGAGTTCGAATGGACCTTCAAGAAGAGCAACTGTCGACTCAAATACTTCGTGAAAACGAAAAAAAGTTGACTTCATATCGACTCGAGGTGTTTATTTGAGTTCGAATGGACCTTCAAGAAGAGCAACTGTCGACTCAAATACTTCGTGAAAACGAAAAAAAGTTGACTTCATATCGACTCGAGGTGTTTATTTGAGTTCGAATGGACCTTCAAGAAGAGCAACTGTCGACTCAAATACTTCGTGAAAACGAAAAAAAGTTGACTTCATATCGACTCGAGGTGTTTATTTGAGTTCGAATGGACCTTCAAGAAGAGCTATTGTCGACTCAAATACTTTGTGAAAACGAAAAAAAGTTGACTTCATATCGACTCGAGGTGTTTATTTGAGTTCGAATGGACCTTCAAGAAGAGCAACTATCGACTCAAATACTTCGTGAAAACGAAAAAAAGTTGACTTCATATCGACTCGACGTGTTTATTTGAGTTCGAATGGACCTTCAAGAAGAGCAATTGTCGACTCAAATACTTCGTGAAAACGAAAAAAAGTTGACTTCATATCGACTCGAGGTGTTTATTTGAGTTCGAATGGACCTTCAAGAAGAGCTATTGTCGACTCAAATACTTCGTGAAAACGAAAAAAAGTTGACTTCATATCGACTCGACGTGTTTATTTGAGTTCGAATGGACCTTCAAGAAGAGCAATTGTCGACTCAAATACTTCGTGAAAACGAAAAAAAGTTGACTTCATATCGACTCGAGGTGTTTATTTGAGTTCGAATGGACCTTCAAGAAGAGCTATTGTCGACTCAAATACTTTGTAAAAACGAAAAAAAGTTGACTTCATATCGACTCGAGGTGTTTATTTGAGTTCGAATGGACCTTTAAGAAGAGCAACTGTCGACTCAAATACTTCGTGAAAACGAAAAAAAGTTCACTTCATATCGACTCGACGTGTTTATTTGAGTTCGAATGGACCTTCAAGAAGAGCAATTGTCGACTCAAATACTTCGTGAAAACGAAAAAAAGTTGACGTCATATCGACTCGAGGTGTTTATTTGAGTTCGAATGGACCTTCAAGAAGAGCTATTGTCGACTCAAATACTTCGTGAAAACGAAAAAAAGTTGACTTCATATCGACTCGACGTGTTTATTTGAGTTCGAATGGACCTTCAAGAAGAGCAATTGTCGACTCAAATACTTCGTGAAAACGAAAAAAAGTTGACTTCATATCGACTCGAGGTGTTTATTTGAGTTCGAATGGACCTTCAAGAAGAGCTATTGTCGACTCAAATACTTCGTGAAAACGAAAAAAAGTTGACTTCATATCGACTCGACGTGTTTATTTGAGTTCGAATGGACCTTCAAGAAGAGCAACTGTCGACTCAAATACTTCGTGAAAACGAAAAAAAGTTGACTTCATATCGACTCGAGGTGTTTATTTGAGTTCGAATGGACCTTCAAGAAGAGCAACTGTCGACTCAAATACTTCGTGAAAACGAAAAAAAGTTGACTTCATATCGACTCGACGTGTTTATTTGAGTTCGAATGGACCTTCAAGAAGAGCAATTGTCGACTCAAATACTTCGTGAAAACGAAAAAAAGTTGACTTCATATCGACTCGAGGTGTTTATTTGAGTTCGAATGGACCTTCAAGAAGAGCTATTGTCGACTCAAATACTTTGTAAAAACGAAAAAAAGTTGACTTCATATCGACTCGAGGTGTTTATTTGAGTTCGAATGGACCTTTAAGAAGAGCAACTGTCGACTCAAATACTTCGTGAAAACGAAAAAAAGTTCACTTCATATCGACTCGACGTGTTTATTTGAGTTCGAATGGACCTTCAAGAAGAGCAATTGTCGACTCAAATACTTCGTGAAAACGAAAAAAAGTTGACGTCATATCGACTCGAGGTGTTTATTTGAGTTCGAATGGACCTTCAAGAAGAGCTATTGTCGACTCAAATACTTCGTGAAAACGAAAAAAAGTTGACTTCATATCGACTCGACGTGTTTATTTGAGTTCGAATGGACCTTCAAGAAGAGCAATTGTCGACTCAAATACTTCGTGAAAACGAAAAAAAGTTGACTTCATATCGACTCGAGGTGTTTATTTGAGTTCGAATGGACCTTCAAGAAGAGCTATTGTCGACTCAAATACTTCGTGAAAACGAAAAAAAGTTGACTTCATATCGACTCGACGTGTTTATTTGAGTTCGAATGGACCTTCAAGAAGAGCAATTGTCGACTCAAATACTTCGTGAAAACGAAAAAAAGTTGACTTCATATCGACTCGAGGTGTTTATTTGAGTTCGAATGGACCTTCAAGAAGAGCTATTGTCGACTCAAATACTTCGTGAAAACGAAAAAAAGTTGACTTCATATCGACTCGACGTGTTTATTTGAGTTCGAATGGACCTTCAAGAAGAGCAATTGTCGACTCAAATACTTCGTGAAAACGAAAAAAAGTTGACTTCATATCGACTCGAGGTGTTTATTTGAGTTCGAATGGACCTTCAAGAAGAGCTATTGTCGACTCAAATACTTTGTGAAAACGAAAAAAAGTTGACTTCATATCGACTCGACGTGTTTATTTGAGTTCGAATGGACCTTCAAGAAGAGCCATTGTCGACTCAAATACTTCGTGAAAACGAAAAAAAGTTGACTTCATATCGACTCGAGGTGTTTATTTGAGTTCGAATGGACCTTCAAGAAGAGCTATTGTCGACTCAAATACTTTGTAAAAACGAAAAAAAGTTGACTTCATATCGACTCGAGGTGTTTATTTGAGTTCGAATGGACCTTTAAGAAGAGCAACTGTCGACTCAAATACTTCGTGAAAACGAAAAAAAGTTCACTTCATATCGACTCGACGTGTTTATTTGAGTTCGAATGGACCTTCAAGAAGAGCAATTGTCGACTCAAATACTTCGTGAAAACGAAAAAAAGTTGACGTCATATCGACTCGAGGTGTTTATTTGAGTTCGAATGGACCTTCAAGAAGAGCTATTGTCGACTCAAATACTTCGTGAAAACGAAAAAAAGTTGACTTCATATCGACTCGACGTGTTTATTTGAGTTCGAATGGACCTTCAAGAAGAGCAATTGTCGACTCAAATACTTCGTGAAAACGAAAAAAAGTTGACTTCATATCGACTCGAGGTGTTTATTTGAGTTCGAATGGACCTTCAAGAAGAGCTATTGTCGACTCAAATACTTCGTGAAAACGAAAAAAAGTTGACTTCATATCGACTCGACGTGTTTATTTGAGTTCGAATGGACCTTCAAGAAGAGCAACTGTCGACTCAAATACTTCGTGAAAACGAAAAAAAGTTGACTTCATATCGACTCGAGGTGTTTATTTGAGTTCGAATGGACCTTCAAGAAGAGCAACTGTCGACTCAAATACTTCGTGAAAACGAAAAAAAGTTGACTTCATATCGACTCGACGTGTTTATTTGAGTTCGAATGGACCTTCAAGAAGAGCAATTGTCGACTCAAATACTTCGTGAAAACGAAAAAAAGTTGACTTCATATCGACTCGAGGTGTTTATTTGAGTTCGAATGGACCTTCAAGAAGAGCTATTGTCAACTCAAATACTTCGTGAAAACGAAAAAAAGTTGACTTCATATCGACTCGACGTGTTTATTTGAGTTCGAATGGACCTTCAAGAAGAGCTATTGTAGACTCAAATACTTTGTGAAAACGAAAAAAAGTTGACTTCATATCGACTCGACGTGTTTATTTGAGTTCGAATGGACCTTCAAGAAGAGCAATTGTCGACTCAAATACTTCGTGAAAACGAAAAAAAGTTGACTTCATATCGACTCGAGGTGTTTATTTGAGTTCGAATGGACCTTCAAGAAGAGCTATTGTCGACTCAAATACTTCGTGAAAACGAAAAAACGTTGACTTCATATCGACTCGACGTGTTTATTTGAGTTCGAATGGACCTTCAAGAAGAGCAATTGTCGACTCAAATACTTCGTGAAAACGAAAAAAAGTTGACTTCATTTCGACTCGACGTGTTTATTTGAGTTCGAATGGACCTTCAAGAAGAGCAAATGTCGACTCAAATACTTCGTGAAAACGAAAATAAGTTGACTTCATATCGACTCGAGGTGTTTATTTGAGTTCGAATGGACCTTCAAGAAGAGCAAATGTCGACTCAAATACTTCGTGAAAACGAAAATAAGTTGACTTCATATCGACTCGAGGTGTTTATTTGAGTTCGAATGGACCTTCAAGAAGAGCAATTGTCGACTCAAATACTTCGTGAAAACGAAAAAAAGTTGACTTCATATCGACTCGACGTGTTTATTTCAGTTCGAATGGACCTTCAAGAAGAGCAAATGTCGACTCAAATACTTCGTGAAAACGAAAATAAGTTGACTTCATATCGACTCGAGGTGTTTATTTGAGTTCGAATGGACCTTCAAGAAGAGCAATTTTCGACTCAAATACTTTGTGAAAACGAAAAAAAGTTGACGTCATATCGACTCGACGTGTTTATTTCAGTTCGAATGGACCTTCAAGAAGAGCAAATGTCGACTCAAATACTTCGTGAAAACGAAAAAAAGTTGACTTCATATCGACTCGAGGAGTTTATTTGAGTTCGAATGGACCTTCAAGAAGAGCAATTTTCGACTCAAATACTTCGTGTAAACGAAAAAAAGTTGACTTCATATCGACTCAAGGTGTTTATTTGAGTTCGAATGGACCTTCAAGAAGAGCAATCGTCAACTCAAATACATCAAGATAGACGAATGAAGTCGAGTTCATATCGAATCGAGGTGTTTCATTGAAATCGAATGGACCTTCACGAAGAGCAATTTTCAACTCAAATACATGGAGACAAACGAAAGAAGTCGACTTCATATCGAATCGAGGTGTTTGATTGAGGACGAATGGACCTTCACGAAGAGCAATCGTCAACTAAAATACATCGAGATAAACGAAAGAAGTCGATTTCATATGGAATTGATGTGTTTGATTGAGATAGAACGGACCTTCACGAAGAGCAATTTTCAACTCAAATACATCGAGATAAACGAAAGAAGTCGACTTCATATCGACTCGAAGAGCAATTTTCAACTCAAATACAGCGAGATAAACGAAAGAAGTCGGCTTCATATTGAATCGAAGAGCAATTTTCAACTCAAATACATCGAGATAAACTAAAGAAGTCGAGTTCATATCGAATCGAGGTATTTGATTGAGATCGAATGGACCTTCACGAAGAGCAATTTTCAGTTTTGGCCTAGCGCCATGTAGTTGCTGCATTCCCTTCCATACCCTTACACTTCATACAAATTGGCGCTTTCGTGTTCGGTTAATCAAAGGCGATCAATAATCAAAGGTTAATCAATGAGCGATCTGCTACGACACGACGATCTCATTCAATATTTTCAGAATTATTAATAGAACTAGTAGCTTCGTTGTGTTCAGCTCAGCTATTTTTTCCCTGTTGTTTAGCAAACAATCCTTTGTCTTGAATGACGAGCCTCGTCTATAGCTGAAGTTTGTATCAAATGGAGGATTATTCCCTTTGTGCTCACTCGATTACGTCGATATTTGTTCAATACCCAACACCACAACGAGTAGATACCCGTTTTATCTCTTGGTTCCGATAAGTAGTAATGACCCATCCAATTACAAATACCAGTCAATCCTGATTGGAGCGGGGCCTTAATTTCACATTGAAAGCTTCAGAGCTGCTCATTTGAAAAGTGGTTGTTGAGACAGTTGTCGTTTGTCTGCAATATACAATAATATTGTAAATTTAGTATATTATATTAAATTATACTGCCTAGTAGTTCAAATTTAAGAATTGGGTAGGATTTATCTGATTATTGGTTATTTATGTCAAAAGAACTAAGTTATCGTCATGAGTTATTTACAAGAGATAATCTACGAAAAAAAGAGTGAAAACGAAAAAAAGTTGACTTCATATCGACTCGAGGTGTTTATTTGAGTTCGAATGGACCTTCAAGAAGAGCTATTGTCGACTCAAATACTTCGTGAAAACGAAAAAAAGTTGACTTCATATCGACTCGACGTGTTTATTTGAGTTCGAATGGACCTTCAAGAAGAGCAACTGTCGACTCAAATACTTCGTGAAAACGAAAAAAAGTTGACTTCATATCGACTCGAGGTGTTTATTTGAGTTCGAATGGACCTTCAAGAAGAGCAACTGTCGACTCAAATACTTCGTGAAAACGAAAAAAAGTTGACTTCATATCGACTCGACGTGTTTATTTGAGTTCGAATGGACCTTCAAGAAGAGCAATTGTCGACTCAAATACTTCGTGAAAACGAAAAAAAGTTGACTTCATATCGACTCGAGGTGTTTATTTGAGTTCGAATGGACCTTCAAGAAGAGCTATTGTCGACTCAAATACTTTGTAAAAACGAAAAAAAGTTGACTTCATATCGACTCGAGGTGTTTATTTGAGTTCGAATGGACCTTTAAGAAGAGCAACTGTCGACTCAAATACTTCGTGAAAACGAAAAAAAGTTCACTTCATATCGACTCGACGTGTTTATTTGAGTTCGAATGGACCTTCAAGAAGAGCAATTGTCGACTCAAATACTTCGTGAAAACGAAAAAAAGTTGACGTCATATCGACTCGAGGTGTTTATTTGAGTTCGAATGGACCTTCAAGAAGAGCTATTGTCGACTCAAATACTTCGTGAAAACGAAAAAAAGTTGACTTCATATCGACTCGACGTGTTTATTTGAGTTCGAATGGACCTTCAAGAAGAGCAATTGTCGACTCAAATACTTCGTGAAAACGAAAAAAAGTTGACTTCATATCGACTCGAGGTGTTTATTTGAGTTCGAATGGACCTTCAAGAAGAGCTATTGTCGACTCAAATACTTCGTGAAAACGAAAAAAAGTTGACTTCATATCGACTCGACGTGTTTATTTGAGTTCGAATGGACCTTCAAGAAGAGCAATTGTCGACTCAAATACTTCGTGAAAACGAAAAAAAGTTGACTTCATATCGACTCGAGGTGTTTATTTGAGTTCGAATGGACCTTCAAGAAGAGCTATTGTCGACTCAAATACTTCGTGAAAACGAAAAAAAGTTGACTTCATATCGACTCGACGTGTTTATTTGAGTTCGAATGGACCTTCAAGAAGAGCAATTGTCGACTCAAATACTTCGTGAAAACGAAAAAAAGTTGACTTCATATCGACTCGAGGTGTTTATTTGAGTTCGAATGGACCTTCAAGAAGAGCTATTGTCGACTCAAATACTTTGTGAAAACGAAAAAAAGTTGACTTCATATCGACTCGACGTGTTTATTTGAGTTCGAATGGACCTTCAAGAAGAGCAATTGTCGACTCAAATACTTCGTGAAAACGAAAAAAAGTTGACTTCATATCGACTCGAGGTGTTTATTTGAGTTCGAATGGACCTTCAAGAAAAGCTATTGTCAACTCAAATACTTCGTGAAAACGAAAAAAAGTTGACTTCATATCGACTCGACGTGTTTATTTGAGTTCGAATGGACCTTCAAGAAGAGCAATTGTCGACTCAAATACTTCGTGAAAACGAAAAAAAGTTGACTTCATTTCGACTCGACGTGTTTATTTGAGTTCGAATGGACCTTCAAGAAGAGCAAATGTCGACTCAAATACTTCGTGAAAACGAAAATAAGTTGACTTCATATCGACTCGAGGTGTTTATTTGAGTTCGAATGGACCTTCAAGAAGAGCAATGTTCGACTCAAATACTTCGTGAAAATGAAAAAAAGTTGACTTCATATCGACTCGACGTGTTTATTTGAGTTCGAATGGACCTTCAAGAAGAGCTATTTTCGACTGAAATACTTCGTGAAAACGAAAAAAAGTTGACTTCATATCGACTCGACGTGTTTATTTGAGTTCGAATGGACCTTCAAGAAGAACAATTGTCGACTCGAATACTTCGTGAAAACGAAAAAAAGTTGACTTCATATCGACTCGACGTGTTTATTTGAGTTCGAATGGACCTTCAAGAAGAGCAATTGTCGACTCAAATACTTCGTGAAAACGAAAAAAAGTTGACTTCATATCGACTCGACGTGTTTATTTGAGTTCGAATGGACCTTCAAGAAGAGCTATTGTCGACTCAAATACTTCGTGAAAACAAAAAAAAGTTGACTTCATATCGACTCGAGGTGTTTATTTGAGTTCGAATGGACCTTCAAGAAGAGCTATTGTCGACTCAAATACTTCGTGAAAACGAAAGAAAGTTGACATCATATCGACTCGACGTGTTTATTTGAGTTCGAATGGACCTTCAAGAAGAGCAATTGTCGACTCAAATACTTCGTGAAAACGAAAAAAAGTTGACTTCATATCGACTCGAGGTGTTTATTTGAGTTCGAATGGACCTTTAAGAAGAGCAACTGTCGACTCAAATACTTCGTGAAAACGAAAAAAAGTTCACTTCATATCGACTCGACGTGTTTATTTGAGTTCGAATGGACCTTCAAGAAGAGCAATTGTCGACTCAAATACTTCGTGAAAACGAAAAAAAGTTGACGTCATATCGACTCGAGGTGTTTATTTGAGTTCGAATGGACCTTCAAGAAGAGCTATTGTCGACTCAAATACTTCGTGAAAACGAAAAAAAGTTGACATCATATCGACTCGACGTGTTTATTTGAGTTCGAATGGACCTTCAAGAAGAGCAATTGTCGACTCAAATACTTTGTGAAAACGAAAAAAAGTTGACTTCATATCGACTTGACGTGTTTATTTGAGTTCGAATGGACCTTCAAGAAGAGCAATTGTCGACTCAAATACTTCGTGAAAACGAAAAAAAGTTGACTTCATATCGACTCGACGTGTTTATTTGAGTTCGAATGGACCTTCAAGAAGAGCAAATGTCGACTCAAATACTTCGTGAAAACGAAAATAAGTTGACTTCATATCGACTCGAGGTGTTTATTTGAGTTCGAATGGACCTTCAAGAAGAGCAATTGTCGACTCAAATACTTCGTGAAAACGAAAAAAAGTTGACTTCATATCGACTCGACGTGTTTATTTCAGTTCGAATGGACCTTCAAGAAGAGCAAATGTCGACTCAAATACTTCGTGAAAACGAAAATAAGTTGACTTCATATCGACTCGAGGTGTTTATTTGAGTTCGAATGGACCTTCAAGAAGAGCAATTTTCGACTCAAATACTTTGTGAAAACGAAAAAAAGTTGACGTCATATCGACTCGACGTGTTTATTTCAGTTCGAATGGACCTTCAAGAAGAGCAATTGTCGACTCAAATACTTCGTGAAAACGAAAAAAAGTTGACGTCATATCGACTCGAGGTGTTTATTTGAGTTCGAATGGACCTTCAAGAAGAGCTATTGTCGACTCAAATACTTCGTGAAAACGAAAAAAAGTTGACATCATATCGACTCGACGTGTTTATTTGAGTTCGAATGGACCTTCAAGAAGAGCAATTGTCGACTCAAATACTTTGTGAAAACGAAAAAAAGTTGACTTCATATCGACTTGACGTGTTTATTTGAGTTCGAATGGACCTTCAAGAAGAGCAATTGTCGACTCAAATACTTCGTGAAAACGAAAAAAAGTTGACTTCATATCGACTCGACGTGTTTATTTGAGTTCGAATGGACCTTCAAGAAGAGCAAATGTCGACTCAAATACTTCGTGAAAACGAAAATAAGTTGACTTCATATCGACTCGAGGTGTTTATTTGAGTTCGAATGGACCTTCAAGAAGAGCAATTGTCGACTCAAATACTTCGTGAAAACGAAAAAAAGTTGACTTCATATCGACTCGACGTGTTTATTTCAGTTCGAATGGACCTTCAAGAAGAGCAAATGTCGACTCAAATACTTCGTGAAAACGAAAATAAGTTGACTTCATATCGACTCGAGGTGTTTATTTGAGTTCGAATGGACCTTCAAGAAGAGCAATTTTCGACTCAAATACTTTGTGAAAACGAAAAAAAGTTGACGTCATATCGACTCGACGTGTTTATTTCAGTTCGAATGGACCTTCAAGAAGAGCAAATGTCGACTCAAATACTTCGTGAAAACGAAAAAAAGTTGACTTCATATCGACTCGAGGAGTTTATTTGAGTTCGAATGGACCTTCAAGAAGAGCAATTTTCGACTCAAATACTTCGTGTAAACGAAAAAAAGTTGACTTCATATCGACTCAAGGTGTTTATTTGAGTTCGAATGGACCTTCAAGAAGAGCAATCGTCAACTCAAATACATCAAGATAGACGAATGAAGTCGAGTTCATATCGAATCGAGGTGTTTCATTGAAATCGAATGGACCTTCACGAAGAGCAATTTTCAACTCAAATACATGGAGACAAACGAAAGAAGTCGACTTCATATCGAATCGAGGTGTTTGATTGAGGACGAATGGACCTTCACGAAGAGCAATCGTCAACTAAAATACATCGAGATAAACGAAAGAAGTCGATTTCATATGGAATTGATGTGTTTGATTGAGATAGAACGGACCTTCACGAAGAGCAATTTTCAACTCAAATACATCGAGATAAACGAAAGAAGTCGACTTCATATCGACTCGAAGAGCAATTTTCAACTCAAATACAGCGAGATAAACGAAAGAAGTCGGCTTCATATTGAATCGAAGAGCAATTTTCAACTCAAATACATCGAGATAAACTAAAGAAGTCGAGTTCATATCGAATCGAGGTATTTGATTGAGATCGAATGGACCTTCACGAAGAGCAATTTTCAGTTTTGGCCTAGCGCCATGTAGTTGCTGCATTCCCTTCCATACCCTTACACTTCATACAAATTGGCGCTTTCGTGTTCGGTTAATCAAAGGCGATCAATAATCAAAGGTTAATCAATGAGCGATCTGCTACGACACGACGATCTCATTCAATATTTTCAGAATTATTAATAGAACTAGTAGCTTCGTTGTGTTCAGCTCAGCTATTTTTTCCCTGTTGTTTAGCAAACAATCCTTTGTCTTGAATGACGAGCCTCGTCTATAGCTGAAGTTTGTATCAAATGGAGGATTATTCCCTTTGTGCTCACTCGATTACGTCGATATTTGTTCAATACCCAACACCACAACGAGTAGATACCCGTTTTATCTCTTGGTTCCGATAAGTAGTAATGACCCATCCAATTACAAATACCAGTCAATCCTGATTGGAGCGGGGCCTTAATTTCACATTGAAAGCTTCAGAGCTGCTCATTTGAAAAGTGGTTGTTGAGACAGTTGTCGTTTGTCTGCAATATACAATAATATTGTAAATTTAGTATATTATATTAAATTATACTGCCTAGTAGTTCAAATTTAAGAATTGGGTAGGATTTATCTGATTATTGGTTATTTATGTCAAAAGAACTAAGTTATCGTCATGAGTTATTTACAAGAGATAATTTTTCAGTGTATATTCATTAATTGATTGAAAATGTATATCATCTACTGGACCTATTACAGTATTGTGCAAATTAATCACCTTGACTGTTTGAATGTTGTCTGATGAATGACTGGTTCCTGGGATGACAATTATATTGAAGTTTTGGGGAGCGCAGTCGTTACATTTATGAGAACTGGCCCAAAGGAAGGTGTTCCAACAAGGTTCAGCACTTGGCCACATAAGTAAGTAATACTTCACCTTCTTCAGGGATCAGGAATGGGCTAGGAGTTACCCTGATCTTAATCCAAGTGAAAATCTTAGGGCAGTTATTAAGGGCAGGCTCAAAAAAAAAAAAATGGATAACTCGACAACGAACCTCATGATTTCTATCTTCAAGTTGCCATATGACATAACTCGTTTTTTTTTTTGCCATTAGAGGTTTGGCTATACAGGGTGTGGCCCACTCGAAACAAAGATATTTTGAAGATTTAGTATAGGTTTTATAGGAATTTTATGCTGAATAACAAAGTTCCAGTAAACGTGGGTCCGCAAATGAGGCCTTCTATAAGAAAAATCTTTTAAAAAAAACCAACAGTCTTGCAGTATGGCTATAAGAGCGAATTTTCGAAGAAATCACTGGTTTTATGTAAAATGCCTCCATTTTACTGGTTTTATAACAAATTTTTGACTCGATCTCTGCCGTGTACAGACGTCAGGTTATAGATGTTTCAACGCTGAACACGATGTCAGAATCGTTAACAGATTATATCAGTTGAACCGCGAAGAACATCTCAAGTCTGTAGCATCCAAAGTACTGTAAGTAGTATCAAAACACTGTTGGAATCAAAGTTGTAGAGAATTTGAAAATTTGACGATTTCTAACCATTTTTTATGCCAAATTCCAAAAAACAGTCATTTTGGAGTATCCTACATCTTGCTTCCTGACCACTTTTTTCATGTATTTAGTAGTATAGTTTCAGTAAATATTCGTGAATATTTGTATTTAGTATATTTTCAGTAAAAAATCCAAGTATAAGCTTTATATTAATCTTCCACCGGAATCGCCAGATTTTCAGACATGAACTGAGTCATCGCCTCATTGTCCTCTTATGATTGTAAACAACAACAAAAATAATGCACGTAGACAAAAAGTTACAGTTCGATAGTACGCATATTAGCTGACGGATAAACAGGGTGATCCGCTCATACATGCAATAACATTTTTGCGTAAAACCACATTAATATGGAGTGAAATGCCGCCTACCACTTTTTGTTTTTTTAAAATCCGTTCTCAAGAGGTTTTTGAAGAAAAAACCATGTTTTAAACTCAAATTTCTCCACTTTTTACTCCATTCAATTTCAACTTTTGACAACATTTTTGTAATGAAGGTTAAATTTGCTATAAGATTAGTTTACTTTGATTCTTGAGAAGTTCCATCTAATGACCATAACAGCAGCTCAAGCCTTTACGAATTTGAAAAAATTAAAATTCTGAAAATCTGTTAAACGTTACTACTCTTCCGAAACAAATCCTGAAAACAGACTGAATATCATGAAAACCTCTTCATCACATAAGGTTTTCAACGGTATTGTCAACTTTGAGATTGTCTTGTTCCTTCGATCAAAAACACAAGTTCATATGCAAAAAAAAGGTAGGCGCTTGGAAAGAGGGTAAAAAAATGTTGAATAAAAATGGTTCAAATGCAAAATGTAACGTTGTTATGTAACAGGAGGTTACACGAATATGTAATGCGCTAATTTTGAACCTTAGACTTATTTACTGTTTAAGGTCACTTCTCCCTCTGATGGCAAAACAACTTCAAATCGCCCAACTTTTTTTTAGCATTTAAACTTGAATTTTTGATTGAAGGAGCAAGATAATTTCAGAATTTTTATTTTTTCCTTTTCATAAATGCTGTTATGGTCATTAGATGGTACTTCTCAAGAATCACAGTACACTAAGCGTATAGCGAATTACGAAAATGTTGTCAAAAGTGAAGAAATGTGAGTTTAAAAGAGAAAAAGCGTGGTTTTTCTAAAAAAAAAAAAAAACCTCCAACAAATCATATCTTGAGATAATAATATGTGACTGGAGATATTTCACTCCATTTTTGATGAAGTTTTACGCAAAAAGTGGTTTGCATCTACCCTGAGCGGATCACCCTGTATATCCAAAAGTTAAGCTCAACCCCTGGAGAGGCAAAAACACAGATTACTAATTTTCAAGACTATCTCATGGTCTTGGAACGATTTCCAGCTTTCCCAGCCCACTTTCAGGTCTAATTTTACTAGACTTGAGCCTCCTAGAGCGTACCATATTCCTAATAATCAAATCAACCTTACAAAAACACTCACTGGTTTTTAAAGCTAACTTTAGATACTCCTAGAGACCTCTAAATGATTGACGGATTCGAAAATCAATCCACTTTTCACGCCATTTCAACTTTTACGTTTTCTCCAAATTGAGGACTTGGTCACTGTTCGTTCTTAATATTTCAGCAGCTGGCAATTGTAGGAATCAAAGATGCACCGGCTGATATTTTCAGGTTAATCACACCAAATCTCACTCTTTCGGTGATTTGGACTTCAAGTTTTTGTTCTTATTCACACACTTCATGCCAACAATCAGAGTGACCCAGAAATGACCTCTTTCATCTTTTTTGGTAAATATACCTTTAACGAGTTAAAAAACGAATTTATTTGATTTCCACGAAAATAATTCGAATCTAAATAGGAGCGTTTGCCCTCGACATCAAACATCACGAGGCCTACTTCACTGGGCACGCTGTTCAAGCCACTCAACTTGGATGTTCCTAAGGGAATAGTTACGAAAGTACTTACAATGAAATCACTACTTAAAATATGTATTTTCCCTTGAATGCAAAAGAGCTCACAACAACATTTAAAAATGCGCATGACTTATAATACAATGATTATTGGAAACACTTGAAACTATTGTTTCGGCGGCGACCAGTCACTGACTTTTTCAAAAGCGAACGTCAGGTACAAAGAGCACACTTCCCACTCGGATTTGGACAACGTCCCGATGAATTTGTTTCCGGGATATTCTTCGAAATACTCTCTGGCGTGAGCGTAGTCGGATTTGGGGCCCAGAAGGTGAACTCCGTGGTCTGGAGGGTACGTCTCCAATGCGGACATATTGTGAAGGAGCTGCTCTCCCTTCCGCTTCATGTCCTCGTAGTAATTTTGGAACCTGAAACACAATCAGAGTTATTCGGACGAATTCCCTGTGCTCCTTGAAACATCTCACTTATCTCATTATTTAACCTCTCTTATTTTAAATAAGAACCAAGAAGGCGTAGGTAGTAAAAAGGGCATTTGGGCACTCGAAATGACGAGGGAGCCTCTTAAAATTATTATGATTGACCACAGTGAACAATTAATTATTGGCATAATGAGCGGATTTTCAATTATTGCAACACTCGATCCACCGAAGCCTCAAATTTCTTTTCTACTAACTATTACATCCTAAAATTTTTTCCTTGTATATATTTACCACATTCATAAATTTTGTTGTTGATTTCACTGAATTCACCACAATTTTTAGCATGAATGCATATAAATTTTCAATTTGGTAACTTGGTGTTGACCATTTTGACATTTTATGTCTTTGCTATGGCACACAAACAAAAAAATCGTCACGAAAATTGTTGACGAAAACTAACTTCCTCATTTTCCAACCCATGAAAATCGTTCACCACTCGTTGGATAGCTCTCGATTTACCTAACCATATTACGTTAACCACTGCGGAGTGCGTGGCCGACAAGCTGCGGTATGAGCGTGATTGTTTAAATAATTGTTTACACACAGGTGATCATTCTCAATAATTTATATTTTCAAGACGAATGCATAATTTATGATGAACTTTTCAATTAAGTATAACAACTACGCTACTGAGGTAGGTGATGTAGTATAGTTCGAAGGCCCTTGAATCCCTTCTTTAAAGACATAAAATGTCCCAATGTGTTGCAGACTCGTATGCAAGCATTTGATTTAGTTATGAGGATTAACACTTCTGGTGGTGAATTTTTTGTAAAGCAGCTGTTCATTTAGCTATGTACCAACATTTTGGAATGGCTTAGCTTAGCATGACAGTTGGCCAAATCCTTCACGACTTGGTTGTCAATAGTCAGTAAGTTGTAAGTCAGTAAGTTGTGAATGTTACATGGGAACTGGGTTCATACCTTTTATTTTTGATGAGCTTGAATCCGTAACGTTCTGCGAGCCTCTCAAACGTCGGGAAATGGACGAGGTACTCGGGGCAGTCGAGAACTTCGTGGAGGTGAAAATTGTACCTCGCGCCGAACAGCGGGTACGGTTCGGGTAATGTATCTTCGAAGGTAATAGTGAACACTGAGTTTCCAAACCAGTTCGTTTTCCCTAAACGTTTACGTCCGACGATGTCAAAGGCGTTGGGCACCGTACCGATGAAATAACCGCCTTTTTTCAGAGACGCCGATACGTTTTCCAGCATTTTTTCCGCCTGCGGAAGAGATTCAAAGGAATAATGCACGGCGAATTGACAACTGACCAGGTCCACCTTCATCATGGGGTCTTTCATTTGGGCTCTAATGGCAGCCCTTGTGACGTCAACAACATGAAACTCCGCGCTGAACAATCTGGGCGTTTTGGCTTTCATGTCTGTATACCGTTTCTGAGCGTCCGCCACAGATTGATCGGCGATATCAATAAATATCGCGTGGTTCACACCACCTTTGTTCCATTTGAACAAATCTCCACCTTTACCACAACACAAATCAATCACTCTGAGAGGGGGGTCGTCAGCTTTCTTCTTTTTTTCCTTTATCATCGTCAGATACTCGTCAATGAGCATCCCTTTGACCCAGTTGTTGAAATTTCTCAAATATACGATCCGACTTTGGTTACGATGGTCGAGTCCTTTCTCTTGAATGGAATTGTAATGTTTCTGAACAACTTCTGCGTTACCTTTCGGATGCGATCCACTCGATCCCGTTGCAGTTGCCATGTGGAACGTTCTAAACCCTCACGTCTACAAAAACTAACCTCTTGAAACACTACACTCACTAAATCTACAACTGGTAAAAACGAAAACTCAGTCGGAATCAGACATTTATTACTACTATTACGTGTAAGATCACAAACAAACTGATCTACAAACAACTAAAATGATAACTTTGGCTGATGAAACGGGAAACATAACGGGAAGGCTACATGCCAACGGTGCACCACAAAGGAGGAATACGGCGAACCTATTCCTTCTCAAGGATCGTGACGTCACCGCCCGCTCAGCTCGTCAGGGTGGCCAACACACCCAACCAACTACCCTAGATTCCCTGAACACACTCCGTCACCCGTTGCAGTTGTTTTTAGGGATGTATGATACTTCGAAATGTATCGATACATATCGTATCGATATTTCTAAAAAGTATCGAAAAATATGCTGATACTTTGAAAAAGGATCGATACATTCAAGTATCGATACTTTTTACAAACTCAAAATTAGAAAACTTCCAAATTTTTTACCTATTTAAAAAAAAATTATTTGAAAAATACTTGAACAATTTAAATTTAAGAACATTTATTAGGTAGGTCGCACTTTTTGGTAGGAGTCACTTCAAGCAAGTTGCACACAGCTAAACCGTTAGATTGTTTCTTGAAGAAATCCCAAACCGAGATTTTTGCCATTGACATTGCACCTACCTACACAGCCGACAAACAATGCAAAAAACTGCACAAAGTATGTACTGAATCGGAATTTCTCAATCTCAAACAACGCGAACGCACTAAAGTGGAGTAGACCTACCTGTACCTATCAGTTATTTTATCATGTGAGTAGGTTGAAAAAGGACTTCAGTTCCACAGTCTTTGTACTTAATATCACTATATATCACTATATATATATTTCAGGCACTTTATGCCCATCATCAGGTGTTATTATTATAGTTCTTAAAACAGTTGAAACATTAGAATAAAAGATCGAAAGGAAGACATAAACATAAGACAGCCAAACATAAAAACATCATGTTTTTATGTTTGGCTGTCTTATGTTTATGTCTTCCTTTCGATCTTTTATTCTAATGTTTCAACTGTTTTAAGAACTATAATAATAACACCTGATGATGGGCATAAAGTGCCTGAAATATATAGTGATTTAAAGTACAAAGATTGTGGAACTGAAGTCCTTTTTCAACCTACTCACATGATAATGGAGTTCCACAAACTCAGCGCTTCCACCATAAAAACTATCAAGTTATTTTATAATTCTATGGTGGAACTGGAACACTGGAAGGGGAAGGCGCGAAACAACACAATCCATGAGGCCGTGTTTATTTGTCCTGGCCGCACCCATGCCTGACATAAGTGCACAGTTGAGTTGTTTCACGTTTCCAGTCCTACTAGATGCTGGACAGTATCAGTTGAATGAGTGATCATCTCCATTTTTATGTCAAGGTTGTTGACAAATGGTGGGACTTCTGGCATGGTAGCGATCAGGCTTTGTAGTCTTCTGTGAAACTTGGAAGTAAGAAAAAATCCTTGAAAAAAGTATCGGTGTCGATACCGCGAAAAAAGGATAAGTATCCCGATACATTGCAAAAAAAGTATCGATACTGTTTGGTATGAAACCACCACCACCGGCGATAACCAGGGGAAGGTTATTGACGTGTGGGGTGGAATTACGTAACTGAACATCGTGGGTCTAATGTAAATTTAATCAAATCCCTAAGTACAAGTACGAAACAAGTGTCAGGTGTGTGAAACAAGTGTCAGGTGTGGGGTCCCAATTCTTCCTGGTGAGCAGGCTCTCTCTGCTGCTGTTGAGCCCCTGTCCGCTGATTTGAGCTTTACCTCTAGTTCTCCCTCCGGTCGGCCTTCCCCTGGGTCTGTCCATTTCTACAGTGGAGTTCCGTAGATCTGATGTTTCCTTCAATCAACTTCTTCCAAAACCACGAGAACAACGCGATTTGAAAATTGTGATTAAATAGAAAAATACTCGGTACGAAATGACAACCACAACGTATTGACAGAGCGTTTGGAAAGAACTAAGCAACCTAAGAACAAAACGACCGAAACGAAGCGAAGAACTGGAGGCAACGAACTAATCAGCTTGAAAGCTACTCCTGTCTACTTTTGACTGAGCTGAGCTGAAACATGGGTGTCAGGTGTGGGGTACAGTTCGTAGAAGTGTCAAGATCGGAGTTTTGTGGGCCGTTTTGATTGAAGCCGTCTTGAAGTTACAGCCGTTTACTTGTTGCCGGTCGGTTGGCGAATCATCACCCGTCGGTAAGATTGATGCATAATACCTTATTATATTCGAATTATCTCATAGTTAGAGATGTCGATCCCGTTGCCCACAAAAATGTCGACTATCGGCGATCAAGTCGACAATTGGAGATACTTCAAGGAGGAATGGGAGAACTATTGCATTGCCTCGGGGTTGGCTGACAAAGAACAAGGAGTTGTCATCGCAACTTTTAAATGTTTGCTGGGTCGCGAAACGTCGCAGATTCTACTCAATTTGAAGCTTTCCGATGCCCAATCCAAAAGCCTTAAAGAGATTAATAATGTGGCAAAGTGACGGCTGAAACAGATCATAGACCATTGGAGAGCATTTTCAAGAAATCTCTTTTGGAAGCACCCACACGCCTACAGTGAGTGATGTTACGACTTCAGCGGTACAATCTCGAAGTTAAGTTCATCAGTGGCTCAAGGATGCATATAGCAGATGCCTTATCACGTATGCAGCTAACTGATACTCATCAGGGTACCCGCTTAGACGAAGTCTACTCCATTGATGACATTTATCAAGAGCTGGAGTCAATCAGCATAGCAGATAACCTTAACATCACCCAAATCAGTCTTGAACGAGTGAGGAGAGAGACAGCAACCGATGACACGCTTCCCCTTTTAGCAGCCACAATAAAAAGTGGATGGCCTGGTGACAAAATGAAACTTCCTACCTCATTGTACGAGTACTGGCCACTGAAGCACGAGCTCATGGTACAGGATGGAATCATTTTCAAAGGGAACCAAATTGTAGTACCAAAGTCGCTACGATCTCAATTTATCCAGAAAATCCACTTGTGCCATTTAGGCCAAAATGCTTCCTTGAGGAGAGCCCGTGATACGCTTTATTGGCCTTTTATGAGCTCCCAAGTCAAAGATGTAATCCAGACCTGTCCCACATGCCAGGAAATGTCACCCAACGTACAGAAAACGCCTATGAAGTCCCACCGGATCCCAGCGCTTCCATGGGAAAGAGTCTCGTTGGATACTTTTGAGTTTGAAAAGAATCAATATGCCGTCCTTGTTGACTCATATTCTGATTTTTTTAAAGTAGACAGACTCCCAAACATCACCACCGCTGCTGTGGTGGAGTTTTGTAAAAAGAATTTCGCCAGACACGGCACCCCGCAGGTATTGGTCTCTGATAATGCACCATCCCTGGTTGGCAAAGATTTTACCAAATTCGCCAAAGAATGGGAATTTCTTCACTCAACCTCCTCACCCATGCACTCCATAGGAAATGGAAAAGCAGAGTCAGCTGTGAAAATCGCCAAGATCCTTCTAAAAAAATGTGTAAGAGATGGAACAGACTACCATGCAGCACTGCTCGAGTGGCGGAACACTCCAACCATTGGCATGGAATCAAGCCCCGTCCAAAGACTCATGTCACGCCGTACAAGGACTCAAATCCCAATCGCAGAGAAACTCCTCGTACCAGAGATCATACCTGATGTGAAGGACATGATAGTTAAGAAGAGAGGTTTGGCCAAGCTTTACTACGATAGGACAGCAAAACCACTGCCTGAACTGGAGATTGGACAAGAAGTTCTTGTTAGACCCAGCAACGGAAACCTGTGGTCGAAGGCGGTCATAGAAAATAGGAACGATTCTTCCTACAATGTCTCGCTTGATGGAAAACTTTTTCGGCGGCATAGGACATGGTTGAAACCATTCCACAGACCAGACCAAGCATCTGCGCGGAAGTCCATTGGATTACCCAAAACACCATCCCCAGCCAAGAACACTCAAGAACAAAGTACATCAGAACAGAATATAATGGAGGAACCCGATAACGCCCTAACGGACTCCCTCAATACTCGGACCCCGGAACCGGACATACAGCCAAAAGATATTCCAACCCAGAAGAGAAATGAGTCAACAACGCACAAACCAACTAGGAAATCACTCTCCATTCAAACCGCAATCTCAGGAACTTCTAACACACCTGAGACACAACCCAAGCAGACAAGTAGATATGGTCGACCATACAAAGCTCCCCTAAAACTGGTGAAACGACTATAAAACCAAGTGCATAGTGAAAGTGAAAAAAAAAAAAAAAAAAAGTGGTGATTGAATCATAATCCAATGTTCAGTGAGATAAGTTGAAATTCTGTCAATTCATTAATGGTGAAGTTACATTGAAGTTAAAATATAACATATAATTTGAAGTTAACATATAACATAATAATATTATGTTATAACATACATTTAAAGTTAACATATGACATTATGAAGTTACATTGAAGTTATTTTGAAGTTTGAAGTTACATACAACATTATGTTAAAAAAAAAGAAAAAAAAAGGAATTGTTTGGTATGAAACCACCACCACCGGCGATAACCAGGGGAAGGTTATTGACGTGTGGGGTGGAATAAAAGATTCATTACGTAACTGAACATCGTGGGTCTAATGTAAATTTAATCAAATCCCTAATTAAGTACAAGTACGAAGACAAGTACGAAACAGATACTTTTTCATAAGTATCGATATTTTGAAATATCGATACTTTTTATACATCCCTAGTTGTTTTGATGAGTTCATTGAATTGTTTATTACGTACATTTGTCGTTAAATTTTTTTTTTTTTTTTTTTTGAAAGATTTTATTGCTCCAAGTAATAACTTATTAACAATATTATTTTGAAACTAGGGCACGTACTATTCAAAGCTTAGATACATCACTGAGTTTTGTTCATTTTTATGATGATATTGCATTCACTATACTGCTTCACCCGTGAGCAAGCTCGAGCGGTTTGGTACGCTTCAATCGTCTGGTGATATCACTCGTGTCAAGGAGTCGGACAGCTTCCTCGTTGACGTGAGACCTTAGCCGTTGAAAATGACGTACGGCTTGGCGCTTGATGGCTTCGTTTATGGTTTCGATTTGAAGTTCATGGTGGAGTCGTTCATTTCGAAAGTACCATGGTGCATTGACAACATTTCTTAGCACATTGTTCTGGAATCTTTGGATTATTTCCCGGTTTGATTGAGCCGTGCAGCCCCACAGCTGAGCTCCGTAAGTCCAGACTGGTTTAAGGACTTGGTTATACAGCGTAAGCTTGTTCTGGATTGACAGTTTTGACCGCCTCCCCATTAGCCAGTACATTTTTCTGAATTTGAGAAGAAGTTCCTCCTTCTTTTTCTTGACGTGGGCTTTCCACCGAAGCCTGGCATCAAGCGTCATACCGAGGTATTTGGCTTCATTGGCATGAGGAATCACTTTGCCATTGAGATAAGCCGGTATATAGTCGATCCTTTTATTGGTGAAATCGACATGTACCGACTTAGTTTCATTCATTTTGATTCTCCATTTCGCTGTCCATTGTTGTATGCTAGATATTGACCGCTTTAACTTGGTCATTGACTCAATGTTGCTGTCTCCAACTGCCAATATCGCTGTATCGTCTGCGAAAGTGGCTGTGGTGTTCATTTCAATTTCTGGGAGATCGCTGGTATACAGGACGTACAGGAGTGGGCCAAGTACACTCCCTTGCGGGACTCCTGCACATATCGGTTTTGGTTCTGAAAATGCATCACCTTGCTTTATCCTGAAGTAACGATTAGTGAGGTACGATTGAAGCAACTCAGCATACTTTATTGGCAGGGCCTTACGCAGCTTGTAGTTGAGTCCTTCATGCCAGACCTTGTCAAACGCCTGAGTGACGTCAAGGAAAATGGCAGAACATACTCTATTTTTCTCAAATGCTTCTTCGATGATGTGTGTTATCCGATGGACTTGGTCGATTGTTGAGTGTTTCTGCCTAAATCCAAACTGATGTCGTGGGATCAGCTTTCGTTCTTCAATAATTGGTATTAGTCTTCTGTGTATCAATTTTTCGAATAGTTTAGATAACACTGGTAGAAGTGAAATTGGTCTGTATGAACTTGGTTGCCCTGGTGGCTTGCCTGGTTTGGGAATCATAATGACTTCTGCTATCTTCCACAGCTGAGGGACGCTTCGAAGTTTGATTACCGCATTGATGATCATGACTATTTTTGCGATAGCTTTACGCGGTAGGTGCTGGAGGATTTGTCCAGTGATAAGGTCATAGCCTGGTGCCTTTTTTGGGTTGATATCCTTGCTGATCACCTGTTTTATCTCTTTGATGGTAACTAATGGGATATCAATGTCCTGATCAAGTGGAGGTGTTTCCTCTAGCGGCGGTTCATCCGCCATTGCGAGATTCGGAGTAAATATATTCGCAAGATGGTCTGCAAAAGTATTGGCTTTGTCTTGGTTGCTCCTTGCCCATTTCTCGTTTCCACTCGCAATAGGTGCAGCATGAGTAACAGGCCTCTTGAGATATTGTGTAGCCTTCCAAAGTGAGTAATCGGTATCACGATGACTCGTTAGCTCTGTGATGAAGTGTTCATGAGTTTGTCATTAAATAAATGCCATTTTGTTTCAGGATTCCTGAGAAATGGGTGGTTGCCTGTGTACGGAAAAGGTGGAACCTGTCGGGGTGAGTATCCCTAATTTTCGGGAAACTAAGTCAAAAAACACAGTTTCGAGAAATTTGAGTTTGAAGTTCTTCTGATTTTAGAAGTTGGATTGCTTTGGTTCGGAAATAGCTAGAGAAACCTAATTTGAGCCAGTTATTTATGATGTTTTATTTATACCACGACATATCTGACTGATTGATTGTTTTATTTTACCACCAGGGGAGGTTAGGGCCTTGAGGCCCTCTCTTCCACCCTCCCTGGCTACATAATTCAAAGATTCCTCTTACAATCATTTGTCATAATATGACAAATTATATTATAATATATGACATTATGTATCTACTCATAAACATATTTACAATTAAAGTGACTGAAAATTCACAAAAACTCTTCAAGTGGGAAAAGTCGGATTTGGAGTGGGTTAAAAAAAAGTCTAAGAGACAGTTTTGGTCGGAAATTGAATGTAGAACACGAAGGAGAGCGGTCGGACACCACTCGTGTTACACCCTGTATATCGAAAGTCTTTTCTGAAACAAAACTATGCTCTGAACCATAACTTGTATGGATTTTGACGTAATTTTTAACTCATTTCATAAGCTGTTGACATTTGAAAGGAGCCTTTACGTTGATTAGTTACATGGATGATCTAATAGTATGAATTATTGTAACCTTAGAGAGAAGATGTGGCAAGGTCTCCCAATCGAGATGATTTCGACGGTCCAGTGAAAGGCAGGAGCTGCACTGACATCATTGGAATCATTCTTCTGGTCGCGTTCACCATCAGTCTTGTAAGTCTGTCGATTAATTATTAGATAATTTAGATGTGTATTTGGGGCTTTCATTGGTCTTTCTGAACGATTTTCTGTAAACGTGATTACCTGCTTAGGTTGGTGGAGTGTTCATTGATCCACACTCGTTTTGAGTTGATGTTTATGAGATTTTAACTCAACCATTTTAGGGTGGCAGCCATCTGGGTAAATCCTAGTCAAACTATCGCCCAACTGGGTAAAGGGTATAGACCTAACTGGGTGCACCTTCCCGAGCTCGCGACGACCCATCTGGAAGGGCCAATTGTGTTCCTAGCTCTTCTTACATGATGGAAAAAGTAGCAGTACGGAGGAAAAGTAGGGAGAGCCGATCCGCACCGGATTACGCTCCTCCCTCCACCAGCAAGCAGTTACACAGCCCGCCAGTTGAACCTGGGGGTAGTAGGGGGTATGCTCACCACTCGGGAGCCCAGACTGGCGAATGGCTCGTCGATATCCCTAATGGCCCCTAATATCCTAAGCACCGCAGGTTATGGTGGAACTTTCTAGCTGGTTCTACCAAGTATGGAAATTGTTCCCTGAGTTAGTAGCATAACTCCAATGCCGAGGTATATAACCAGATGTCACCTCTCCTCCTTTAACGCATCCCTTGACCACGTCCAGGGACCGGGGTTTGCATCAACCAAGACCACCACAAATCCGACCTCAATGGGGGGGTTAATGCTTTGCAAGCTGTGATGCATCTGGTGCCACCCCCCACCCGCCCAAATGCTGGTTGCTCCACTGTCCTCAGATGCCTGACCGGTCACAGGCCTGGAGTCAGAGAATGGTTGCCTCATCCCTACCGCTCTACTCTCGGCTAGTTATACATATACCAAAGGTGTCAGGAAGGGCCAGAGGAAAGGGCTAGAAATGATCGAAAAGTGTGACTTCCAGCAACGACCCATCTGCTGTACTTGAGCGTCTCTTTTCTGGATCCTATAGTCCCTGCATGGACTACAGAGTCCCTTTCTTTTCTGGACGTAAATCTTCACCTAAGAAACAACGCCACGTATCAACCAAACGCCTGTTTTTCAGGAGAAGCAAAAAACAAATGCCCAACCTAGTTGAAGCAATCCTGCTATAATTTTCGAAGTGTTTTCATATCAGATGTCTACAGAGAGCAAATTCATGCTAACCATCTTATGCGGCGGGAAAATTTGAATAAGAATGAGTTATAACCTCATTTTGGCCAAAATGGTTGATACGCGGTATTGCTTCTTAGGCGAGGAAATGTCCTTTTTCTGGACGAAATGTCCCTTTACTGGACCTCTTAGGTAGGTACTTTAGAATGCTCCTGTAACTTACTAACCTGGGGAACGCTTCTCGTGTTAGTTTATATCTTCACCCTACCTTGCCATTTGACTAACAGCATTGAGCCGAAATTTGGTGAGTGTGCGTGGGTCGGGCTTGTATGAGATTCACATAATTCTGACGGTAACGTTAGTCTAAACATGTGTTTTTGCTCAGTACATTTGCTTCTTCCTGAGTTAATATTAGCGCAGTATGATGACGAATAGTGTAATGAATGGTTTGCTGAGTTTCCTCTGTAACCGGGGAGGTTAGGTAATATGCCCACCCAGAGGGTTTTTCGGTCTGCATTCACAGACCTGGCTATCCTCAGAGTGGTCGAACCAAAACTTCGGGAACCAGGGACACTCAGCAAATCATTACAATAGTGAATGCGCTTTGTGCCTCCAGTATGACAAAGAGGACCTGTAAAACTTCTTGTGTATATGCCAAGTGTTGGCTGAATTCTGAAAACCAGCTTTTGGAGAAGCGGAGCTTTCGCAATCAGACTGCTCGATGGGCTGAGCTGAGGCTCTCTGCCGAGGTAATATCATGCTGCCTTTAGGTACAGGATGATGATGGTGAAGGAGTCCAATTTTTGAAAATGCTCCCGCTGGCGTTCGGTGTGGGCTTGATCTGGATGTTTGGTGCCTCCTGTACGTAGGTAATCTTCAATGTTGTGACGGCTCTCCAAGAAGTTAACCAGAACTCTCAGCAGACGGTTAAAACCACGCCATTTGGTTTATTGTATCTCATTGTACTAGTATTGTTTAAAACTAGGTGTACCTACATTAACCATGGAGCCATTTAAGACAAGATATTACTGCGACAAATTCAATTTATATTCATATCCCACGCGTAGATTCGAGTAATCCGTGGATTACCGTATACCTAATGTTTATTATTCCATTCAAGGACATAACACATCACATTCTCTTTTTCACAGTTCGCTCTGGTTGGAATCTGCATGAAACACGGTGACATCGATCGCGTCATCTACGGATACGATAACTGCGCCAATATATGCGGTAAAGTGACACCGCCTGAAGACGACCCTAAGTTCGACTGTAAAGGCGCCAATTACACCACCAAAAAGTTAGTATACTCGTATTATACATAATCGGGACTCCCCTGTCTTGAACAGATCTTGAAAGAGGAAACTGTAATTCATCCAGCTCATGACGTTGTAACTAGGTTTCAGAATAAGCGTCATTTCGTTCTTCTTGGAGAGGGAACAACTGCCGTATTGCATATTTCCAGCTGATGTTTGAATAACCAAGCTGTATCGTTTGTTTGCCAATAATGTATTTCTTTTCCCTGCTTTTGATTCAAATAAACCTCTTTGCTTCATCACTCGTACTTAGGAAGTTATTAGCGCACCACTCATAACTGTTGATTTTCAGGTACCTACTCATTAAAGAAGCCGGAAAACTGATTTACAACCCGAAAAACGTTAACAAGGAGTGCGTGTCGGACTGTTCGGCGTATCCAGATTAGTAAGCTTGAATTAAAATTCACGTACCTCCTTATAATTAGACACCAACCACAAGTAACCATTCAGTACGTAAACGGTGATGCCTTTTTAAAATGTGTATTTTGGGAACTTTCAGCCGTAAATTCCTCCACAGATGCATCCCAAAGAAGAGTGGAGAAGTGGTCAATTCGTTTTTCTCAAAAACCGGATTCAAAGATTTCTTCCACGTAAGTTGCCTCAAAATATTGTGTACGTTCATAATTTCGAATGCTCAGCGGTGTATCTACTTTTTGTTCAAATATTTCAACAGGAAGTCTCTGAGGATCTCCACCTTGCATGGAGAGAACTCCTATATTTGGCCTTGATAGCCTTGGGTAAGCTAGATTTGGTATAATTACTACTAATACGCCTTATACCCCTTTGTATAATTACTACTAATAACTCTTACTAAACATAGTCATTGTTTTGGATTTTTGCCAAAGTATCATTGAGCTTTTCAAATTTACTACATTATCATTTATTTGTCATCTTTTTCTCATTGTATACATCCGAACATTAGACCTTGTGTTCATCCTGCTGGGTTGACAAGGAAGTGTCCTGTTTCGACAATGTTCACCCAGAAACCCTCTATCTTAGTTCATTTGTTTGCATAATTTCACGTAAATCCGACTCGGAGGACCACAAATTTCTTGATAAAGTTGATAAATTCACAGGATTGTGTTGATAGGTAAGTAGTAGGAGTTTGATAACTCAGTCCAGAAAATGTTGGTAACTTGAAGGTTTGGTAGGGGAAAGTCGTCTACCTTTGGGACAAATATTTCGTTTTCACCTTGTGAAGCGCAGCAGACAAAATTTGCCAATCTTTCAACGCAGCACTCTTCTATACTTATGTAATCACGAAGTGATTTTTCTCACATTTTTACAAAGACTCTGAGTACCTACTCCTTGTTACTTTACTTTCTGGACGTCCCTATTAGTTATGTGGCACTAACAGCAAAACCCAGTTAGTAGTATCAAAATTTACAAATAACACTGATGACTTGATGAATATAACCTGCTTTAAAGTACCTAGATATTAGAATAGTTTGTATAAATACAATTAATGATATTCTATAACAAATGCGCCAACAATCCTATTACAATGTAATTAATTTGATTTTAGCTCTCTCTCTGATCACACTGTTTGCTTTGCGATTCTTCGCGGGTATCATGATCTGGGTCATCCTTGTTGGCTCCCTTGGTATGGGCGTCATCGGCACCATATACGCTTGGTGGGTAATATTGTAGTTTCATATTAAATTTAAAGATCCTGTGTTTCATTTTAACGCTGTATGGATCGTATGGATCTTCAGCGAGATCTTCAAAGGAAGATTTAGAAAAATTAATTTTATTCAGTGCCCTTTGACAGTCACCTTCAGGTGTGAACTAATGGGGAATTCAATGTAAAAAAGATTATGTTAATATTTTATATAAGTAATAGGGGCTTCTATTACTTATCTCATAAGGAGCAAGAGTGGATTGGTGGGACAGGAGTGACTGATGAGTTCACAATCCAATATGTTATAGAAGCCATGTGGTTCTACGAGCCAAGCCTCGTACACTCATAGAATGGCATCTCAACGTAGGAATCGCTTTTGTACAAATAAATCTCCCACACATTTGGAAATTGATTCGCGAAAAAGCAAGAAGACATGAGTAATCGAAAAAATAGTTAATTTCCAATTATATTATAAGTTTTTTAACACCGAAACCGGTACTTATACATTATATAAGAAATAAATGCAACAATGGAGAAACAGAAATTTTTAGACAATAACCAATGTGGAAAAAGATCATTTTTGTCGACTACTCGTCTCTTTTTGCTTTTTGTGATGCCTTTTGATTTGTGAAATAATCAACTAACTTTCGCCAACATAATTTCAGGGTTGTGTGGAAGCACAAGAAAATGGAACAATCCCAAAGTGAAATAGACGACAGAGTTGTCAAAACGTACTTAGCGTACGCAATCATCACCACAATTGTGACCGTAAGAATTCACTCATTAACATTCGCAATTCCACTAATCGCATTGTATGAAAGATTTCAAGAGTTTCAGAAAAGAAAAACAAGCATATAACAGGACTCGTCTCATCTTGATATTTTCTTGCTGAATTGTCAGTTTATTGTTTTATTCAAATTTGCGAGGTTACCTTCCAGAAACAATGCGAAATTTCATGACACATAGGACAACGTGGGGTCGTTTTGGCACCATGATAAGGTGCAAGGAGTCATTCAAAACATTCTGGGAAACAATTTGGTTTAATTTCTGTCAAGAAACAATATTCTTAATCCACCATGTGTGCATGTCAATTACTATTCAAAATCAAGTAGGGTACTTAAGGGTACCTTTGGACCTTGTCAAATTGCACTGCTCAAGGATGCCTTTGGGCTGTCTAAATGGACTGGGGTGCCTGGTGAGGCTGAAGAGGCATTAAGCTGCTCAAGGACGGCTTGAAATCATCTAAAGATGGCATAGCGGCGTATGGATACGTAACAAATTATCCACAGGTATCTCGGGTTAGTTGAGGAGGACTTGAGAAGGTTAAGGAAGGCTGGGGTTAGCTAGGAAGGTATAGGGAGGGCTTGCAGCTGGGGTGTTCTATATTGTCTGGGTAGAATTTATTTCTATCTAAAAATGTATTGATTATTCTTCATTTGTGTATTGCAGGTTGTGATATTCTTCGTGGTGATTGTCATGAGGAAAAGGATCAAACTGGTGGCCGAGCTCTTCTCTGAAGCCGGGAAAGCATTGGCAAAAATGCCTCTTCTGATTTTTGAACCTCTTCTGGTAAAAATCTCTCTATTTTATACGTACTCGTAATTAATGTCATGAAATGTTTTGTGGTAAGTTGAGGTTGTCGCGATATTTCCCTTCACTGAGGAGGGACAAGTAATTTTCAATATTCGCGACTGAAATGAAAATATTACTCATCTGACTGTATTCCGTAGACCTCGTTTGTGTTGCCCAGAAGAGAGGTGTACAAGGGTAGGAGTGGCGCTGGCGCTAGAAGAGCACTATTTGACAAATATTTTGAAATTTTAAATTCAATATTTAAATTGAAATCAAGTAGACAGATAATACGGTCATAAGATATGGCGGTCGTTGTCAAGATCGGCCTGAACAACAAACAGGACCTCCTTGGTCGGAGTTCCAGCAGTGGGGCGGTTGGACGACGGGATGTTCCAGATGGCTGTTCAGCGCCATATCTTGCCTTGGCAGGGTTGGAACATTGAATGTCACAGACTGTCCTGAGCTGCTGGTGTGTGAGCTGATGGCACCCTTGTAGAATTGAGCTGGCTGGTGTGTCTTTTTAAGATACTCCCAGAGTCCAATTCAACGAGATAGGGCCGTGTACCCAGTAGGCGTTTGACTGTCCCGAATTGCCAAATTTTTGAGTTGTTTAGGTACACTTCAGCCTGGATCCTCTCCTCCACTTGATGTGAATGTACTGGTATGTTGGTTGGATGAGGTGGTTCTTTCTGTTTTGGAAAGATAGCGTCCAGTATCAGTATCAACATGCGATTCAGGTATGCTTCCGACAAAGAAATACCATTGCCAAGAGGAGTAACATGGTAATGGAATACAATTCTCCAAACACGTTCAGTAAGAGTTCCTCTGCCGTGGGCAGATATCTTCATTCTGTGTTTAAAGGTCTGAACATGGCGCTCAGCCTGGCGATTTGTAGCAGAGTGTCGCGGCGCTGTGAGTTTTTGAAATTCCACAGCTGGAACAAAACTTCTGAAATTCTCTAGAGGTGATAATTGTGGCGTTATCTGGTACTAAGACAGACGGATGCCCATGGAAAGAGAAAATATCTTCAAGAAGAGAGATTGTAGATTGAAGAAGTGAGATTGCTAATCCAATGTGCTCTGCACGCGTGGGTCCAATCCCATCCTCGTCGCCAATTATTACGTATTTTATGGGATTGAAATATGATAAATTGCACGCTGGAACAAGCTATATAATTGAATAATAATCCACAGAGTATCCATACAGAAGAGAGGTTTACAAGGGTAGGAGAGGTGTACAAGGGTAGAGGTGGCACAGTCACTTACCATACCTCACATCTAGGCCACATCTAGGCCAATAATAGATTACACCTACCACTAATTACCTACTAATAAGTTTTAAATTGATTTATTGCATTTTTTGTGCAGACTTTCGTTGCTCTACTGATCGTTATTGGTCTTTGGATGTATTTCGCAATTTGGATTGAGAGCTCTGGGATACTAACGTACCACCAGCCCAGTTATTACTACAAAAAGGACTTCACCATGAAAGTGAGCTTTTACGTTCGAAATCACTAATAATAAAAGGTACATTAACCAGTCAAAATACGATCTAATTTACTTTTTTTTGTGTGTGTGTGTTTTGTAGTTTACTCGGTGGTACAATCTCTTGGGTGTGTTCTGGATGACGCAGTTCGTCATTGGATGTCAGCATATGATTATCGCCGGATCAGTTGCAACTTGGTTTTTCACCAGGTCAGTTTCATTAACGTAGTGTAGGATTGTAGATACTCCAATTCACTGAGTGGGGCATCTGTCAGAGAGAGGCGTTAGTCGAGAGTAAGCACGCAGTCCTTCAAACGGCCATGAAGCCACTACCAGACTGGTATTACATTCACAGAGAAATTGTAAGTGTTTTCTGTTTACAAAGTGGGTTTTGAATTGTCGATGTGCAGTCTCTCGAACGGTGAGGTTGCTTTGATCAGATGTTGGTCTTTATTTCTATAGAACTTTGGTTTAAAAGGAAATGCCACCACTTTTTCAAACGTTTTGCTGAATGAATTGTTGTAGTTGAATGACCTTTCTAGGAGAAAGCATAAAGGCTTTATACAGCAAAACGTTGCATACAAATTGAAACGGACATTTATGAGGGACGGATATGGTAGTTACGACGACAACAAGAATCACACATGGGCGGAGGCTATGATAATCATCTCATTGGGATTGCCCCATTATTGGGCTGTTCTTGATTATGGGTTTCTCTTTAAACTCAATTAAATTTCATTCCTATTAATATGTTGAAGACTTTAATCTATCAAGAACATAACACCCACTTTACTTACTTGTGGTATTTGATTTCATCCCTCTGTCGTTCGTTATTACAGGAATAAAGACGACATGGAGTCTCCCATCCTAACAAGCTCCTACAACCTCGTACGGTACCACTTGGGTTCTGTAGCTCTGGGCTCGTTCTTCATCGCCCTTATCCAACTTCTCCGTGCCATCCTCAAGAGAGTCGAGGACGTCCTGAGCGACCCACAGAACGACGTCACCAAGTGCCTCTTCAAGTGCTGCCAATGCTGTCTGTACTGTTTCGAAAAATGCTTGGCTTACCTCACCAGGAATGCTTTTATAGAGATCTGTAAGTCTACTTGGAAGTTTATCAAGTCCGAACGGAAATCTTTGTATGGCTTTATTGGCTTATCACGAGACTTGTATTACCTGGATATGCTTTCAATTTTTCAATGACAGGCCTCAAAAAATGGTTCATCATTCACAAATCCGTAAGATTTTCTCTCCGAGAATACTGCTGAACTCCAGGTAAAAAGTGTACAATTGTATAGTGAAAAACTATGTATTCATTGATAATTTAGGTAAAACCAATTTGCAAGAATACGAGCTAGGTACTTGGCTGCTGTAATAGCTCAATTTGTGCTGAAAATAGTTGTTGGAACAGCAGTGCCAATAATTGAGGTGCCAATATAATTGAGGTTGTGGTATTAGGTTACCTAATTTGGTAATAGGTTACTGGCGATTCGAGATCCTTTCAAGCCTAGGGGTTTCCAGTCCGCGTAGGGCGCTGGAAAGGTTCTCGGATGGCCGGTAACCTATTACCAAAATAACATAATACCACAACCTATTACCAGACGGTCGCTGTTACTCGATAACCTGTTACCAGGAAATAACGGTATTAGTCATTCCTAATTTGAGAGGCGGGGTGATTTTTACACGGTGTGTTTTTTAGGGGGTGGGGAGTATCTTCCAATCGACTTTCTATAAGGTCTGGTTGCAGTCAAACCATGTTATTCCTAACCGTATAAAATATGTTATTCAAGCGCTTATACGACTATTAAACGTCTCTTTCTGATCACCTTCTTTCGTTCCGCCAAACAGGTATTTACGGCAACAACTTCTGCGAGAGCGGGCAGCAAGCGTTCAAAGTCCTCGTGAACAACGCCCTTCGAGTCGCAGCCATCAATTCGATCGGCGATTTCGTCCTCTTCCTCAACAAAGTCCTCGTCGTTCTTGCCACGTTCTTCATCGGCACGTTCCTCCTTGAGGTGAGAATAAGTTGACCAAAATGTGACTGATCTTGCTCTGTTTCTAAGCGGTTTTTACTAGTAGGTGACGACTGATTTTGGTGAGCCCCACCAACAACCTCAAAAGTTCCTCATCAGGAACAGAATAATTTTTCTTACGCTCTCACCTAAATAAGTAGTAGAAGAAATCAGCACCAGCAAAAATATGAATTAGTTCTAGATCACACCAAACAGTGGTATGGATTTAAATGATTTTATTGAAGCTTGATGTCTGTACAAATTTCATTGCATGATAAAACTCAACCTGTGATTCTTCTCCCAGGCCTCTCCTATGATTAACTTCCATGTCACCAACATTCTGGGTTGTTTGGGCCCTTAACCTTTACGTGAATCACGAGGTGTACTAATAAATTGGTGTACTGTAAATTTTACTTTTCATATTGTCTTGGGTACGTACAACATATTGGTAGTTACAAATTTCGACTCACGCTCTCATCTAAATAAGTAGTAAAAGAAATCAGCATATATAAAAAATATGAATTAGTTCTACATCATACCAAAAAGTATGGATTTAAATACTTTTATTGAAGCTTGATGTCTGTACAAATTTCATTGCATGATAAAACTCAACCTGTGATTCGTCTTCCAGTCCTATCCTATGATTAACTTCCATTTCACCAACATTCTGATTTGTTTGGGCCCTTAACCTTTACGTGAATCACGTAATCTTTGTCACTGTAAATTTTACTTTTTATATTGTACATATTCGTAGTTACACATTTCGATTCAGTTCGCGGAGTGTGATCTCGTCAAGTTCATTTCTTCATCCATGTTGTTGATTATTCCAGGACTCACGAGGATCTTCTGATACAGAGGTTAACCCTGCACGGTTGACTGACGAAATGCTTGCAAAGTTTCCTTGTTTCTTCAATGAATTTATATGTTATTTTTAGAACAGATCGTTAACCATTTAGTTCCTTATTCGTTCTTGGTGTTTTATTACTGCTTCATGCAATGCCCACGTCCGCTTGTGTGATCTTCTATTTGTCTTACGATTTTATCAGACATTCACGTTGAATGATAGATATTTATTCGGGTCTCGAGTGAGAGCCAGGAGAATGACTAATGGGGGAAATTGTTGAAGTTGACAGCACAGTCACTCAGTGTACTTGTTCCATGGCTTGTTTGGTCGCCCTTACGTAGAAGCATTCAAATTTATCATTATATTCTAATCGTTTCTTTGGCGACCTGAAAGAACATCTTTAGCTGTTTTCGACCTGAATGCCCAATTATTGCCACCCTTATTCCGTGCTATTTTCATTTGTTTGATTTTTGCAGTGAGAAATATGAAATTCGCAAACTTCTTTCTGGGTTAAAGTGGGGGAAACCTGAAGAATTTCGACATTTTGAACAGGACCTTAATAAGGACATTGTATTACGATCAACGTGCCTTCTAGTTGAATCACTCACTAAGAGCAAGTTAAACGCTTTCAATGTGTAAAGACACCACCATCAGGCTGTGTAGAAATCACTATGTTCTCTCGGCGTCCTGATGATGATGCCCCTGCATTGTAAGGCCGCCCCTCCAGTACTTGTTAGTGATAGTGGATTCCTTCAGAAAGTATAACAATTCTACTATACGGGTTTTTCGTGAGATTTACATGGAGAATTTAAACACTTTTTAATCTCTACCCAAGCCATCATACATACCTAATATGGCTGTCCACAAAAAGAAAAAACAAGACTGTCCACAAAAAAAGGTGTTGTTTGGTGTAGAGGAGATGAGGGTTGGTGTTGGGGTTTTTCAGTCTGCTAAATTGAAATCTGAAACCCGTTTTTCGCTCTGAGGTCTAGTTTTTGAGACGTAGCTCATATAGGTACCAATCTTACCGCTGTTTTCCGTGGTTTATCACGCTGGGGTTGATAAGGAGAGGTGATTAGCTAGGACTGAGTGTTGTCAGAGGAACTAGGTACATTAATTTGCGTAAATAATGTTTGTACTTGTCGTGCCTTTTAGGTGTCCGGGTGCCAATGTGCATAGAAAGCCACGTTGCGACGGGTTCTTGTGCCTCGCAACACCTGTGCTCCCGTCAGGGTGCATTCCTCAGGGGGTAAAGCGACCCCTTCTCTCAAGCGGGCCTGGGACCAGCCTGACTTCCGGGGAAAGGACAACAGCCAGGAAACTGGAGTCTTGTTCAGTATCCCTCAACTGGTACCACTGGAGGAGAAACCCCTAGCAACAGATGCAACGCTTTGCAAAGTATCACTTGTCAGAGGAAAGGACAAAAGTCAGGAAACTGGAGTCTTGTCTGGTATCCTTCAACCGGTACCATGGAAGGGGGGATATCCAGGCAACAGATGCAACGCTTTGCAAAGCATCACTTGTCAAAGGAAAGGACAAAAGACAAGAAACTGGAGTCTTGTCTGGTATCCCTCCACCGGTACCACGGGAGGGGGGAACCCCTGGCAACAGATGCAACGCTTTGCAAAGTATCACTTGTCAAAGGAAAGGACAAAAGCCAGGAAACTGGAGTCTTGTTCAGTATTCCTCAACTGGTGCCATGGGAGGGGGGAGCCCCTGGCAACAGATGCAAAGCTTTGCAAAGCATCACTAGTCACCCCCCCCCCCCTGTTGAGGTCAGATTCGTACTCGACAGCCGTCCGAAGCCTTTGACTGAGCTATAACTCCACTCTACAGAGTGTCGCCCTGGCTATTTCGGCGGGGGGGGGGGGGGGGGGAGAGACCGTAAGCTGTTGAGCTGGGGTTCTCCTTAAAACCTTGGATAAGGTTTTCCGTGGAATGGAAGAAGATAGCTAAAATCAGGTCGCACATTCAGATTCTGCACCTCAAAAAACATAGAAAGAGTGTTTGAAAGTGAAATATTAATTGGCATTTGAAGTGCTATTTATAACAGCGAAATGTAGAGCTACATTTCGCTGTTATAAATAGCACTTCAAATGCCAATTAATATTTCACTTTCAAACACTCTTTCTATGTTTTTATATAGCTCTATATCTCATAAACTATACCTGATAGCGAAAAATGGGTTTCAGATTCGGATTCAGCACCAACCCTCTTCCCCTCTACACCAAACTACAACTTTTCTTGTCAGCCAGTGTTATCTGAGCCAAAAACGAAAAATCCACCATCTAAGTGGATTTTGAGTGGTTTCATGTTTTTGTGTGGAACATTTCTTAAAATTTTTATAATTCCATTTTCGTCTTATCGTTCTTTTGAACACTTCAGCCGTTTGTTTGATGCACTCGTTCCAATGTCGTGTGATCGCCCATCCTCGCACCCATCGATGTGATTGTTACTTCTCACAGTTTGTGAACCTTTTGGAACTTTTTCCCTCTCCAATCTCGTTTCTGTTTTTACTGCCTACTTGATGTTTTCCCATCACGTTCCTTTTGTTTGAAACAACTCCATATCCCAGTCATAACTAGTCATTCGCTGGTGCGTACCAACTTGACAGTGTTTCAATCTCTTGAGTTTAACAAATGTTCAAGTAGGGATTCATTATGTAGATTTGTCTCGTGTGCATTATTCTACCCTGAATTTGCTATCTTCTTTGGTTTTTTTTGCATATTTCTACAAACCATCAGTTGATTAGTCGTCTTAGCATATTGTTGACTACCCATATTTTGTTCCAATTTTGGTAGAACCCTTCAGGATTGTCTCCTTCCCCTAGTGTTTGTCGATTTGTGTTTGTGAATACCATTTTTCTAAGCAACATGTAGTGGCCTAGTAGCGTTGATAACCCAACTTTTATTAAATCTATTTATATATTTTGAAATAATTTCAAAATATTTAAATGGATTTAATTTCAGCTTGACGCAACTCGTGCATAGTTAGGATAAATTATTTATCCAAACTATGCACGAGTTGCGTCAAGCTGAAATCACCATAAACGAGAAATTCCCAAATGAGGCAAGTTGGGTTATAAAGCGTCCTTCTCATTCAATATAGTCCAGTAAAATAAGGGAAGGACCTCGAAGTGGCTTGCGGAAAGCTGGAAATCGTTCTAAAACCTTAAGATAGTCTTGAAAACGAGTAATCCAAATTTGTACTCGCATAAAAATCTTTAACCAAGTAGTAGGCTTTATTGGTTGTATTCAAACTGAATAGAGAAATTATGGAAATTGTAAATTCAAACGGGTTCTTAGATACGACGCAAACATGTGGCCAATTAATACTTAATTCACCCCTCCCCTTAGAATTGGACATTGTCAGCCTCGGAGCTTCCTTGCTCTGGTACTCCTTCGAACAGGAGGGAACTCCTGACAAGTCTAAAGCGTTCCTGGGGTAAGACTTTCTTCAGTTTTTCGCTTATAACTCCTAAACAACGCATCCTAGGAAAAACTTTACCAAGAGACAAAATCGATGGCTGAAAAACGACACTTTTTCCCATATTAGCTAAAAAATAGCCTTCCCTCGTGGTGTGGAGGATGAGAAGGTGCTATTTGATGGTAGTGGAGAGTTTCAGCTGCCCTGGAGAGAACAAAGTGTTGGATGTGGTTCTCTGGTTTGAACAGGTAGATGTTGTTACATGAAGAGAGTGCCAGTGCAGATCTGTATCTTATCCAACAATTTCCACAGTAGGGTATTCATTAGCTCTTGCAATAGAGTCCCGGACGTTTTCAAGACTATCTTCAGGTTTCAGAACGATTTTGAGCTCTCCCCAGGCCAATTCGGGGTAAACCCCCCCCCCCCCACGCCGCTTATAGGTGTAATTTCTCTAGACCAGTTCAAAATGTAATAAGAATGATTTTTCTCTTACCTGCCTGTAGTGTACCTGTCTTCGTCTGGTGCTAATGTTTATTTTTACGTGAATTTTTCCAGAACCGTGAAGGGATCCAGCACATGTGGGTGCTTTTGGCGATGGCAGGGATATTCGCCTATTTCATCTCACACTGCTTCATGACTGTATATGAGGTGAGTCCTTGTCGAAATTTGAAACTTTTGACAGCTTGAAGAGTCGTTTAAACAGGAAATTCGCAGTAGCCAAGTTTGCAATTAATTCATTTTGGCAGTAGCTCTTCACATCAAATGGTATTTCGCTCACAGCAAAAGTTCTGAGTGTTTGAGGCGATATTGAGATCGTCAATCTGTTACTCGGCCCAGGTGGGGCTGCTGGAGGTTTGTTAAGCAGGAAAACAATACAGAAGTATTTCCACAGGACTCCCACACTCTCCAGAGACGGGAGACAAACAAATTTACCAGCACACTCCGTCCCTGAATGCCCACAGCGGACTATATAGCATTGCTCTGGAGCACGAATGGACTCGACCCACACTCCAACTTTGCTTTGAGCATCGCGATGGAGATATTTAGCCACTGAACACAATGAAACCTTTAAGATCAGCGACCCAGCAGCCTGAAGTAGTGTGGCTTGCTCGGTTCTCGAAAGGACATTGCTGACGGCCACGCTGAAAACTATTGAAGGTGAATAAAGGCCCAGAGAAATGGTAGACGTCCCTTTCTTCCAACCTAAAGACGAGGAGGAGGAAAAAACGCTGTTCTAGTCATGTACGTGCCACATTTCAAATTCTTGTACTGTAAATGCCCGCAGGACAAACAGATCAAGAACCGTCGATGTTGGTCCAATTCAATCAAATTCTTCAACGAGGCCAAGGGATATTTTTGATCAAACAGTCTAGTGCGTTAGTGCAAAGCTGATCGGTTCTGCTGATGGTCCCGGGTTTGGTTACGAACATTACCTGGTCTAGGGGCTTCGTATTAGGGATGCAACATCGGAACCAGATAATCGATTATAACATCAAATGATTAATCGTAAGCTAATAATCGATGTGACCGATTAATCGGTAATAAATAATCGATTAATCGAAAGCAAATATTCGATTTTAAGTACTCATTTATATATAACTTTCCGATGGTTTTCTTCGTCTATAGGTGACGACCTATTGTTAAATTACAAGGCTAATGAAGATAAAAGAATGCCAAAACGAATAAAATTGCATAAAATAGTTTTTTTTAGAAATTGAGGGAACCATAAATTGAACCGATAAAAAGTTTATATTAAAAAACTAGTGTTTTGGGACATATTGTAAAAATAAAAGTTTTGAGAGGATATCACCTTTCAAACGGTTCCGCTCTTGGGTCAGCGTCAGTCCCGCTTTTGAGAATAATCTCAATATAAGATAATTTTTAACCCCCCCCCCTCTCTCTCTCTACAAATCACCCTTCTGTCTTGATCACTAAAAGATAAATCAACTATTATTATAAATTATCATCCTGACAGGCTGCCTCACGATTCACCCACATGTTACCGAACATTGATCTGCTCCAAACTATTTGATTAATCGATTATTCAATACCGATGGATAGGAGGATGGTGGCCAGTATCATCAAAATTTGGCTATTTAAATAATTTGGCTATTATTTAATAAGTGGCTATCAGGAATTATGTTATGGTCTAATCAGAATCATTTGATGGAAACATGTCATTAAAATATATTGAAATTGCTTACGAAAATTCCCCTTCCACCAAAATTCATGGATGAAGGATACCTCTTTCTCCATGGCTGAAGGATAGGTACCTCTTCCCTTCATCTTCCCTTCATGAAGCTAGTAACAATAACAACGAAGGTTTTCGAATACATTTGGATTTTTAAAGCATTTTTTAAGCATATTAGAATGCTTCAAATCCTGATGTATTTGAAAACCGATTAATCGGGGCCATATAATCGATTACCCGATTATTTAATTGCATCCCTACTTTGTATAGCAATAAAATTTATTGCTAAAACACATTTAATGTGTTTTATTCAAAGGTAGGCTTATTTTTTTAATTCAATTATTCGACAACGCTTCATAATTTTCTTTAGAGATCACTGTTCTGTATTCAATACTGATAGTCCAGTCAATCTAAGCTTTGGAGCGGAAAAAAATATGGGATTTTGTTTTTTTGCGGGAATATGTAGGGGAGGGTCCCCTGATCAAAGTCCAATAAAGTCCCGAGCCGACCCCCCCACCACGATGGAGTGGGGGGGGTTTGAAGGTACCTTTTCGTGGTTTTTCGGTTGTACCTTGAAAACAGTGCGTCGTAGACGAAAACTTTGTAATATAAAATGAAAGCTTATTAAGTTCTCTAAAACTTTTATCGTATACACATTATTGAAATTCCGCACCGTTTCCGAGATATACGCTCCGGAAAAGTGACCTTTTTAAAAAAAAAATTTTTTACCTCACTTTTTTTCTCAAACTTTTCATCCTACCTTCTTACCTGTTAACTTTTAGCTGAAAGTATGAATATAAAAGTTGTAGAGGACTAAATTTCCTTCAAGAATATATATATAAATGCCTATTTATCTTTAACGGGTCGTCGGCTACGAATTTTTACAAAAATTTGGGGCTTTATAAGATAGACTACAAAAAGGTTGTATCGAGTTTAATTGATAAAACCACTTGAATATTGAGAAATATGAATGAATTGAATATTAATATTTGTTAATTAACATGAGAATGGTAGCATGATAGAATGGAGAATGATAACATTGGTCATGGTGGGTAACATTTTTATAAAAATGTTATGAATAAGCATGAGAAAAACACATCATGGTGTTCTTATTATGTTTCTAAAATATATTTTAAATTTTTTCAATTAACAGTTTGTTGATGTTTATCAAATCAAAAATATTTCTAAATGTGAATCATCATTCCATTCGTTGTCCACCATCGAAATGCGTCCAAATGCCATGTTATGTCCCTAATCGTTCAGTACATTTGATCACCTTTCAATACTAAATTAATGGCGTGCAGCTTCAGCGCCCTTCTCTGATTAAGGACCTTGGAGTATTGGTCGACGCCAGCCTTTCTTTCACCACCCAGATCGACTCAGTCACTTGTCGAGCAATGCAATCGAGCATTTTTCACAGAGCAGTTATCAGCAAAAAGACCGGCGAAGACATAGCGGATTTGCTCTCATACGAGCTATCTCCATTCCCCATGTCCCTTTTTGATGAGGCAGGCATGAGAAAAACCCAGAAGTCATCATTATATAAAGTATTCCCTGTCTATGCAGAAGAAGATATTCGAGTCAAAGCCTCATATGCAGTGATTGATGGTGGCTTCCTCCTTCACAGAGTTAAGTGGCGTACTGGCAGCACTTTTACCTCGATTGCTGGGCAGTATTTAACATACTCAAAAAATCATTTCGGTCACTGCAGTGTAATTTTTGATGGGTATGAAGACCCAAACTCCACCAAGAGAGCTGAACAGAAGCGTAGGAGTGCCTTAAAAACATCATTGGACATACTGTTCGACAACAACATGGTAGCTACAGTTCAACAAGAGCACTTCTTGGCGAACAGCAAAAACAAGACCAGGCTCATTGATCTACTCGTTCAAACTTTCGTTGAGAGTGGGATAGAAGCTATTGGCGCTCCTGGAGATGCAGATGGACTCATTGTGAGATGTGGATTGGATAAGCTTGCAGCGCACCCCACAGTGGTAGTTGTTGGAGAGGACGTAGACCTGCTGGTGATTCTCCTTGCGCTTGCACCACCTACTAGCAGTATTTTCTTCTTCAAGCCAGGGAAAGGGAACACAGAAAACAAAACGTTTTCATGCCAGCAGCTCCAACTACAACCTTGGAGTGAACTAAGTAGGGCCATTCTGTTCATACATGGCTTCTCGGGGTGCGATACCACCTCCGCGATTTTCTCCAGGAGCAAGATTACAATGATACACAGTTTCAAAAAGTTCCCCACCGAAATGAGTAACGTAGCGAATGCATTTTACAATCCGCACTCCACAGCAGAAGAGGTTGGTGAGGCAGGGCAACAGGCATTCTTGAAGTTGTATCAAGCCACCCCTGGTCAAAACGACCTGGACACCTATAGATACCGGTGCTTCGTCAAAGATTCATCAAAGAAGAAAAGCAGCCTCCCCTCTCTCCCACCTACCAAGAACGCTTCGTACCAGCACTCCCTCCGGGTTTATCTACAAGTGCAGACTTGGTTGGGAAACTATCTCCCACCAGAGAGATGGGGGTGGAAGAGAGAGGAAGGAGGAGATCTAGCTCCTGTGAACACCACAGCCCCACCGGCACCAGATCACGTGCTCAACTCCATATTCTGCCACTGCACGAGAGGGTGTGAATCAAGATGCAGGGGATTGCACCAATACCACCACGATTGACGACGAGGAATACGAAGATGACGACCTCGACTTCGAATGATGGACAACGAATGGAATGAAGGAATGGAAGCTGCACGCCATTGATTTAGTATTGAAAGGTGATCAAATGTGCTGAACGATTAGGGACATAACATGGCATTTGGACGCATTTCGATGGTGGACAACGAATGGAATGATGATTCACATTTAGAAATATTTTTGATTTGATAAACATCAACAAACTGTTAATTGAAAAAATTTAAAATATATTTTAGAAACATAATAAGAACACCATGATGTGTTTTTCTCATGCTTATTCATAACATTTTTATAAAAATGTTACCCACCATGACCAATGTTATCATTCTCCATTCTATCATGCTACCATTCTCATGTTAATTAACAAATATTAATATTCAATTCATTCATATTTCTCAATATTCAAGTGGTTTTATCAATTAAACTCGATACAACATTTTTGTAGTCTATCTTATAAAACCCCACATTTTTGTAAAAATTCGTAGCCGACGACCCGTTAAAGATAAATAGGCATTTATATATATATTCTTGAAGGAAATTTAGTCCTCTACAACTTTTATATTCATACTTTTAGCTAAAAGTGAACAGGTAAGAAGGTAGGATGAAAAGTTTGAGAAAAAAAGTGAGGTAAAAAACTTTTTTTTTAAAAAGGTCACTTTTCCGGAGCGTATATCTCGGAAACGGTGCGGAATTTCAATAAAGTGTATACGATAAAAGTTTTAGAGAATTTAATAAGCTTTCATTTTATATCACAAAGTTTTCGTCTACGACGCACTGTTTTCAAGGTACAACCGAAAAACCACGAAAAGGTACCTTCAAACCCCCCCCCACTCCATCGTGGTGGGGGGGTCGGCTCGGGACTTTATTGGACTTTGATCAGGGGACCCTCCCCTACATATTCCCGCAAAAAAACAAAATCCCATATTTTTTTCTTTTATTTGGGATTTTTCGGCTTAGATTGACTGGACTATGACTGCTTATTACTATTCTGCACCCTTTTACACAAAATAATATTTCTGGCCAGGTGCTTCTCTCTGAGTTGGCGTGATGTCTGTAACTAGCTCAGTAGTGGTCTCGTCAATTAGCATACTTGAAAAAAAGTTGGTCTCTGTTGAGACTTTATCTTAACCGATAAAATTTATAGAAGTCTTCTTAAATAGGAGTTATTACATTTAGAGCTTTACTACTACCGTTGATTTAAGTAAAGTGCTACTATTTAAATCACACACAAACTTTGGTTTTTAACACAATTACCCCAAGGTGTAGCAGCAGGTGACCTATGTAGCCGTGGCACAGCTACACTACAAGTACAAGGCAGTATATTTTTTGAGGAGAAATACTCGTATACCAACCCCTGTGTGGGAGCAAGTACTTTCTGAAGGGGAAACAGATACACCATACATGTTGTGGGAGCGAGTACTTCTTCTGAAGGAAGAAAACCGCTACATTGTATGAGAAAAAGCAAGTACTTCCCGAAGGAAAACAGTGTCTTACCTGTGGTTCTCAGTGAGTTTATATAGTGGTCACTAGGACCCCTTCCACGGCTTTTGGGAAAAACCAGGTCCTTCTCTTGAACCTTGGCAAAGCCCTGAACTGCTTGCTTGCTCCTTTTATGTTATTATTAAAAAATGTACACATTTATTAATTAGTTATAAATTTTACAAAACTTCTTAACATACTCCATTGTTAGAATCCTAATTCTATCTAATTGCCGACCTGGATGGTTGTTGAAGTTTGTTCGCCCGGTCCCCACCTCTGTCACCTATGCATGGCTAATTACCTTGAAAGTGATACCTACAGTACATTCGTATGCATCTTGTTGGCAATAATACTAAGTAGTCTTATAAGTTAATAATTCTTAATAAGTTAATAATTACTAGTAGTCTTGATAAGTTGATAATTTTTAATAAGTTAATAATACTAGTAGTCTTAATAAGTTGATAAGTCTTATTATGTGGGCCTCCGTTCAAGAGATTTGTTTTCAATTCCACAGATGGTGATCGACACAATATTCATCTGTTTCTGCGAGGACTGTGAAATGAACGACGGCATGAGCAAACCTTACTACATGAGCAAGAACCTGATGGTAAGCAAAATTAAATAGATCAACCTGAACTTAGACGTAGTTACGTTAGAAACGGCGTATAAGTCCTGTATTTTCAAATTTTTATAATTGTTCAATTATTGAAAAATTTTCCTCTGTTATAACATGCAATTATGTGTGCAAAAATTATCTAGTTTCCACACTAATCGGGGTTGAGAAAATTTAGATTTTAATTCGGACTAGTGCTAATTCTGCTCTTAGTACAGAAACAGAAGAAAACTTGTAAAAAAAAAAAGTTATCAGACATTAAAAGTTTATATTTACTAAAATTTAAGAAAACAAATGAAGTAATGGTTTGCAAAATCATTTTAAACCTGGAATTAAAAAAACTATCAAGTCCATCCAATCCTCCTAATTTTCAACCATTGTACCATCATGATGTGCAGATGACCTGGTGAGTTACTCTGTAGTTGACATCATGTCATATACACGCCTTCCATTTCCTTTGCGTTGATTGGAACGTTCCCTGATGGCTATTGTGTTCTAAATAATTAGGGAAACAACAAGCATGGTTCTGAACGTATATTAAAAGAGAATTGAACATGGAACTAAAATGATAACAGACATGTGATAACAGACATGTAGAGGGATCCATAGCTAGGATCAAGGACACAACAATGGCTAAGCATGATTTGAAGGGAAAGCAATGGTTACGTTCCGGGAAACAGGTTTCTGCACCTGATAACAGTGTTTAAGTAATCCATCTGTGAAAGTGTATGTTGTGATTACCCATTTTTCTTTAGAGTTATAGTGGAAGTTTTTATATTGATTGGGGGGGACAAACTTGAATTTTTGATTATTTTCGCACACTCTCCCTGTGACTCTGCCCTCGATCAGAAAAGTCACGGTGTACAAAAACAAGTGTATGCAAGCATTATGCAACCCATAATATGACATAATAAGACATATCATGTCTCAATGTGTTTAGGCTCGCTGATTCCGAATCTGAGGTCGGTTGACCGTCATCGGGTCAATTTGAAGGTCAAATTGAGGGAAAAGATTGAAAAAATGGCGTGGGGATGAACTTATTGTTGCTCTCCCTGACTAGATTTTTATATAAGTCCTCAACAGTGTAGCGGTCAAACTTGGAGGAATCGTCATCTTCAGAAGAAGGAGAGTATTCGCTATCGCTACTTGACACCGCCAGTAGGTAGATAAGAGCCCTGGGAACAGCTATGAGAGTTTCTGGAACAAGAAAAAAAACCTTCAACTATAGGTATCAACCGATACTGGCACTAACTAATAAAATATTGTTAAAAAAAACCCCACTTGCCACAAATCAACAGACAAAACTGGCTAACTGCTCTGCTGTTAATGCAAATAGGGGATATCTGCAAGCCTATTCTCGAAGCCTCTATAGGAGTATTTCCGCTACCATTCCAAAAGAAATCAATTTGAATTCTGATCAACAAAATCATACTAATTCCCCAAAAAGCACGGGACTAGAGAAACTCGTAAAATTACTAGTTTTGTTAGCTAAACGAACTTCCCGAATAGAGAGTTCCATAAAACGGGGTCGTTTTGAACGGGAAACTGAGCAGATAGCCACTGTTGACCCCTCAGCTGTGTGTGGTTCCTGATAGCCAGTGATACATTTTTTGAGGTTACGGAATCAGTGTTGCCCTGGTCACAAAACTGAGCTCACCATTCGATCCGGCACGAAACTTTGAATCAACATCAGTCAAAATGGCCAAAATGTCAGTTAGCCACTGTTGCAGTGGGACAGACGATATCTTTGTTTGCCTCAGCAAGGTCCTCGTTAAGGAAATCTGAAGGTGAAATAGCTGGAACGGGTTACTGTTAGTTCTAGCATACCAACCACCGTGGGGGGGCTACATACCAAATTACAGCTTCATTATGTGAATAGCATAGAAATTAGCTCTAGGACCCACTCAGCTGATGCTGGGCATATGCTGCTTAAAGTGAAAGTCATAAGGAGGCTACATACCAAATTACAGCATCGTAGTGAGAATTGCATAGAAATTAGCTTTAGGAGCCACTCTGCTGATCCTGGGCCTAGGGAGCATAATTCACACTATGAATCTGTAATTCGGTTGGTAACCTCCTTAGGACTAATAGCCCCAGGATTAGCTGTGGCTCCTACAGCTAACTTCTATGCTATTCACCCTACGAAACTGTAATTTGGTATGTAGCCTCCTTTGGACTTAACCTTTAGCAGTATAGGCCAAGGATCAGCTGAGTGGCTCCTAATGCTAATTTCTATGCTATTCACAATAAGAAAGCTGTAATTTGGTATGTAATCTCCATAGGACTTACACTTTGAGCAGAATAGGCCCAGGATCAGCTGAGTGGCTCCTAAAGCTAATTTATAGGTTATTCGCTCTATGAAGCTGTAGTTTGGTTTTGGTTGGTTTTGATCGACAACGAATTATCACATTTTTATGATTTTCGTTTTTTTTTTTTTTTGCAATCACCGATTCAATTATTACTATTATTATTACAATGAGTAGAGTATAACCTGGTATAAAGTGGTGTAACCTACATCCTAAACCCTTCAAACCTAACTGCAAACCTAAATGCCTTCTAGAATCAGCTTTAAGAGGAAAATTATGACCTGTTTCGATGTTCATTTCTACCAAATTGAAATTTTGACTAATATTTCTCTGTATTCAGGAGTTCGTTCAAAATTCGAAGAAAGTCCTGAGAGTCGGAGACAACTCGCCGTCAAACACGCCGACGACCGACATCCAACTCAAAGGTGCCGAATAGATCGATACTAATCGATTCATATACTAATCGATTCGCCTACTGTACCGCCATTGATAGCCACGATGTTACCTTACGACATCAAATCGATTTATTTTTGAAGTGTTCTTATCGAATCGGTTACTGCTACCTCAGTTAACCTATCGCACATGATTGTATGAATTGAACGTGTTACGCTTCCAAAGGTGTCTAATAGTATGTAACATGCATGAGTTACGAATATTGATCAATTTTCTGAGGTCACGAGCATGCCAAAACAGTATTTTTTATAACGTTTATTTTGTAAAACCCAAATGTTGACATCAATGCTGTAACAATTTGTTACGGGTTGAACAAGTATTTTTATTAATTGATTGCCACTAAGCGCAAGTATGTATTTTAATATTTTAATATTCTAATGATAACGATTTAATAGATTAGTTGGTTCCATTCGTCATGTATGTTAGTATTAATTTCTCTTAGGATTTTTTAGTGTTTTCCAAATCGTACCATGTATTGTACTGATGTGGATGTTTTGCTCTTGCATTTTGGTTGTATTCTAGAGGAATCGAACTGCTGTGGATGGTTGGTCTTTTGGTAGGTTTTTGGGGGGAGCGAAGGCTTCCTTTGGATCAGAAGCACCAGATCTTCCGACTGTTCTGTGAGTAAAAAAATGTGTTTTGACGACCAAGCGACTGCACCACATTCTATAGGTGGTGTTCTCGAGACATAAACATTGATTATTTGAGGGAATATCGATAATTGGATATGGTGATAACACGGCTGTCCGCCATTTTGGCTTGGTCTTTTCATTAATTTAGAATACCTATGCTTACCTATTACAAATAGTTTTTTTTTAAATGTAAAATGCTGCCATTTTACTGGGTTTATAACAAATTTTGTCTCCTTTTTTGGCCGACTAACACCTCAGTATATAGAATTTTCAACAGGTGAAATCGATTGTGAAGTCAGAATAGATATCGATAGTTCGTGACGTCACGAGAACACCACGTATAGTCGCTGCTACTGTCCAAAGACCGGGGTTTTCGGCCTCTTATCCCTGAAAATGTTGTTTTTCATCATTGTAAACAAGTCGAGACGTGGCCAACTCTAGAGCTCCTAGTGGGTTTATGTTGAACTACTTTTGTCGACCAATTCGTCCATTCACCCACGAGACAGGAGTTAGGACCAATATTCAAATTCAAAAAATTAGCAAACCAAAGTAAAATTTCCACATAATCATCAAATTATTTGAACGACACGATTTTTGCATTACCCGGTCCTTTACCCACTGTGGTCCATTACCCGCTAATGGGTTAGAATTACCGGAATTGGCTGTTCAACTGTTCAAATAGGACATTGAATATAATATATTTAAAGTTGCTCTAAATGTTGGTTGTAAAACGTTAAATTCACTGTGATGTAAGAATCTCATTCCTATTAACTCAGGCGTTCCAAATAAAATCTCACTGTCAACTTGTAGAATCTCTTTGAATGATCTGAGGAATTTTTTATTTTTCGCCTCAATCAATTTCCCACTATAATTACTGTAAATTTGATTGGATACTTGGAAAAGATTTGATTTCAAGTTATCAAATTTTAGCGTATTTAAGTTTATTATTGCTCATACGGTACAATTCTTGTACGGAGATTCACTTTGTATTAATCACAACTGGTGTTTTGTATTTTCATACCGCGTGTGAATTACAGCTTTAGCGCATTCGACAGGTTGTGCTTTCGATGCTTTCTTGTTGTTTCAACAATAATTATTTCTTCCTGTAACTGTGTTGGTTGTATGGATATTCTTATTTGATGTACAAGTTTTATTAGAATCCCACTATTTTATATTGTTCTAAGGGCGTCCGTTGGACGCACTTTCTTCCCGACTGTGTTTCATGTATTTTTCTTGTCTGAAACTGTAGTTAATTGAGTTGGAACATTTTGTTACAATAAATGATTTTGATACGTGTACACGTTTTGTTACTCTCTCGAAGTACTCCTCAATATTATAATTATTATAATATATTTGTTGTAAAATTCTGCATTAGAAACCTGGAGGTCAAATTCCGGCTGTGATAGCCTTCTTGAGTAAAATTCCTTAGGCTTTTAAGATGGACCAATCGACTTGAAATGCCGCATAGACCTTCTTTGTAACATAACCCCGTGCCTCTTTTAAAAGATTTAACCCACTCTTTCAACCATATGCCATTTTAGGGAAAAAATGCAATTTAGGCTCATTTTAGCCACTTTGACGGGTCCACTGCCGATCAACTTGAAATTCGGTGTGGACCTCCTTGGTGTGGATAATAGAAAGCCCTGAAAGTTTCAAGTCGCTAGGTCTAAAGGCTACCTAGTTATATAACTTCAAAAACCCCTAACCACGTTTTTCTTCTTATTCAGTTAGCCAAGGCCTCTCCACCTTCACCGATTGACTTGAAACTTAGCACAGAGCTTCGTTTCAACTTTAGCCAGTGCCTTTTAAAAGATTTAACCCTTTCTCTAACCAAAAAACAATTTATAGGCTAATTTTGGCAAGTGAATAATAAAATAATACACAAATGTGTAGTAATAAAATCGTCCGTGACTCCATGGGAGATTTCGAAACGGGTAAGGTGTTTGTGAAGTGGTTGGGACATCTATTTAAGGCGGGCGGAGAATGTGGATATCATAACCAGGCCGCTGTAGAATGATATTTGTGATGATGTTTTTTGGGGAGTAGATAATCAATTATTACACAGTAACGACGTGTTAACAATGTTTCCGAACAAAAGGACTAAGCTTAGCTGAAACTTTCTTTACGTTGGAGTACAAGGGAGGGATGACGTAAGCGTTCATTACACGAAGGATGTTTCAAAAGTTATACAACATTCTTAAAACCGTCAGGTAACTCGTCCACCGTCTCCTTGAGGCTTGAATACACCTGGCATTAATAGTAATAATTATATATTACATAATTATTATGTTGTAATTATTTGAATGCATTACTTAGTACCATTAATATCTAAAGGCATCAGAAGAATATCTGCGGTGTTACCATTCTATGTATTCTCTACCTCATAAGTCTTATCAACTTCGCTGTATCAAAGATACAATTGTCAAGTTTTCAAATCTCTTTGGATAGCAGTACACAGTGGAATTACTGCGTTGTAGTATTTGAGATTATTTTAGTAAACTGTAAGTAGACCATTGCTCCTACAATTTTTGATCGCCCTTGATTTTTCAAGCTTTCAAACTCACTCGATGTTTTCTAAAGGGCTCAACAGGTTGAATTGTCTGTAACAGCGAATCGTGTGGAACAGATGAAGGGTTTGGCGCTGTTAGGGATTTGTTTGGTACGTCTGGCGACGACTGAGCAGGAGCCAATCGCTGTTGACTGGGACTCGAACTGCGGCCCGAACTACGACGTTACGTCCTTCGTTAACGCCATTAACGTACAGTTCTGCACCATCGTGGAAATCGGACAGGGATATTGCAGCGTGAGTTTCCGCACGAATTTTTGAATTTATGTAAAACTTGAGGATGTTCCGAGACGATTCTGTCACTCCCCCTCACGCATACACACTTCCTAACTTTCTCACCCTAAAAATGACAAAGAGACTTAGCTAGATCAGATTTAATGTCACCCAGAATAAAACTACCTGTAGCACTTCCTGAAAGATTACGACCTGCCATTGGAAGATCATTTGAAAACGGCAATGATTTTTGAAGGGACCTCCCCTGACACCCAAAATGATCTTATAAGTGTTATAAAGATCATTTTGGGTGTCAGGGGAGGTCCCTTAAAAAATCATTGCCGTTTTCAAATGATCTTCCAATGGCTGGTCGAAATTTTACATGTAGTTTAGCAACTCGAGGCAATTCCCTTTATAATGAGAAGAGGAAGGGGGCTCGCTATGGCCCCTAAACGGCAATTCCTGTTACGCGAAGAAAAGAAAGCAGTTAATGAGCCAAGCAATAATCTCCCTGTTTTTTATTTTCAACATAGGAAACTATGTGAGAATGGCTTCTGGTGCTTTTGAGCAGCTTTCGATAATTTGGTAATATTAGACAAGCGACTAGGTAGAAGGTACACCTTGTTGTTTTTTCAGAGGAAAACAAAATGCATGGGAAACAAAATAGAAGGTTTTTGAACTACACCCTGATAACCATTGTATATTCTATTGTATATACATTGTATTTACATTGTCGTTCTCAACATTAAAATGTCAAGTGCACTCACGGTGACGAGCCCTTGAGGTCTGGCACCTGCAGAATTTTTTGCTAAAATTTCGCAAACTAAACGACTAAACGTTCATTTTATGAAGATAAAAACTAAACAAACAACTAAAACCTACGAACAATCTGTTTTGCTACTCCCTAAACACCACACTACAGTAGCCCAAAAATACTACATATTATTATTACTACAAAAAAGATTGTTCGTATATTATACCAATCCATCTTAACCATCAACTCTTATCCTGCGGATCTCAGGACTAAGTTTATAGCAGCGGTACACAGCAAGACCAAGAGTAAAACACTTGAAGATTTTTATGGCAGCCTACAGGATAACTTATGATTTATTATAATAAAGATGAATGATAACTAGAATAATATTCTAGTATTATATTATATTATAATGTATTATATTGTACCTACATACCAACCTGCTTATATATTACTTTTAATTAGTGTATACATCCTACTAGAAGCTAAAATGTTTTCGTTAACCCTTTTTTTTGTTCATTTTTTCTGTTTCATTTCTTGTTTGTTTCATGGGAATGATTTCATTTTGACATTTTCATGTCTTTCATATGGCACATAACTCAAAAACCGTTACGAAAATTGACTACGAATATTGTCCCAAACGAGTTTCTGATGATTTCCGCGTACAACCGAGTCGTTGCTAGGGGAATAGTACTTCGTCATTTGTCATCGGACAAAAACCGTTCACCATTCGTTGGAAACCTCTCGATTTATAGAACTAGAATACATTCCTCTCACTTGGTTGTCGCCCTTCGAAAGTATGAGATATGCCTATGACTTGATACGAAGTTTGTTTGCACACAACATTACGGTCGTTAGGTGTCACATCACCGCCCATTACTCAGTGTTACTGCAGAAGAAATTGAACCGATGGAAGAATAAACAATTTTATTTCTGTAAAAATAAAAAATTATAAAATTTAAAAAAAAAATAACAATTTTTATTTTATTTTTGTTTTCTGTGTTTATACTGGAGATATGGAAATGTCTTTGGTTGACAAACGGCGACATTTCCTGGGGGGGGGGGGGGGGGGAGGATGACATGACAATGTCTCAATGTGTTGCAGACTCGTATGCAAGCGTTAACATTGGTTTGTCGAGGAGATGAACAGTGAGGAGATGAAGGGGAGGAAGAGACAAAGAACCGTGAGGAGATGAAGGGGAGGAAGAGACAAAGAACCGTGAGGAGATGAAGGGGAGGAGGGCACTAAGAACACTGAGAAGGAGGAGATAAAAGGGGAGGAAGACACACAACCGTGAGGAGCTGAAGGAGAGGAGGAAAGAAGTCACCAACCCGCGTGGAAATGAAGTGGTGGAGGAGAGAAGAAGTGGTGGAGGAGAGAAGAAGTGGCGGGGCCGGAGGAGTGAAGAAGGGGGGGTTGATGAGGCGGGGGTAGGTGAAGAGGACGAGGAGTCAATGATAGTGGGGTGTTAAGGGGAGAGGGAGTCAAAGATCGTGAGGTGGTGAAGCGGTGGACGAGTCAAAGATCGCGAGGTGGTAAAAGGGTGGAGGAGTCAAAGATCGTGAGGTGGTAAGGGAGGAAGTCACAGAAAGTACGGCGGGATGTATCCCTATAGCCGTTTTCCCGGAAGAATTTTTTTATTTTAAACCTATGGCATTATGTACTCTTCCCCTACCACGGGCTGTAGCCCATATTGGGGAATCATTTCCGCCGTATATTTTATTATGAATTTTCTTTCTGTTTGTCCTTTCTTTTGGAAAATAAAATATTTAAAAAATCACACAACAGAATGGTTAGTAACAATCAATGGATCAATCCTCTGGCCTCTGCGTTCCAGCAAAAGCGACTGGGAACACAGTAAGGAGGTATACCCACACGCGCGTGCTAGAATACACACAGACATACACACAGATGTAGGGTGACGTCATGGGCACCCGCTATGAGCTTGCGGTTCCCCTGTTGCCTTAAACTGGAAAGTGATCACTGCAATCAGATGTTTGTAATTCTTCTTCTTCTAGGATGACTTGGCTTCAACCATGCCAGTCATAGTGATTGGATTCGTGATTCAAAGCAACCATCAATGGTAGGTAGCTGTAGGTAACTGGCATAATGAGCAGGCGATTCGAATTTTCAATTGAATGTTTTACTGTTGATGAAACATTTTATTCTTAATACATTTTTTCATCATTCAACTTCTACCTAGTCTTCATTTCTTGCGGGGAAGCGCCGCTTCCTGCGCTTCCCCTGTGTTGTACATATAGTCAAGTAAATTAAACGGCGTTTCCAGCTTTTTTTAGAGTTCAGGTCGGACGGTTCGTGCCCGGATTTGACGCCCGGCGGCGTGGCGGAGGTCTATTTGGGCACTTGTGAATGTTCCGTCATCAGAACGTGGGAACTGTGCACTCTCCCGCTCAAAAAGGCTCGTCCTTACGAGTGCTCATTCGAAGAAGAACCAAGTGAGTTTAGAAAAAAAAATTGTCTGCTGGTTTGATTCGTACGATCAGAGATATTGAGAAAACTCATTTAAAAACACAACTCGTCAATAATTATTATTTCAAGGCTCATTCAAATAGCCAAATTTTCACCACTTGATTCACCTCTTCTCGAGTTTCAAATGAGTTACAGGAGTTACTCGGTGCCTCGCTTTCAAACTATTTCAAGTTGAGTGTGTGCCTTTTCATGATTCGGCTGATTTGTGGTGACGGTCCTGTTTGCCTTCGTGTAGTTTACTGTTGGCGACGAGGTGAAGAACTACTCGTTATTTTCAGTACCTTTCGTGGTGTTATATGTTGTATTTGGGGACAGCAAAAAAGATACGTATTGAGAGGAAATTAGTGGCCATCGAGGAGTTTTCTAGATCACTGGAACTGGAAATAAATCCCGCTAAAACTAAGGTAATCTGTTTTTGGAAGAGTAAAACTACTGAAGATGCCTAGAGTGAGTTACCAAGTGGTCCAGTTAGCTTAGCCGACAGTTACGTCTACAATGGAATACTTTTCTCCAGGGGGTCTTATACCAAGCGAAAGAACATTTCAAGTCCAAAGGTTTGAAAGCATGCAGTAATGTAAGACAGGAACTCGCGACTGGTAGGTGCGGAAGCTGGGAGTCTGTGATCTTATAATAGGTATAAGTAATGGAAGTCCATATTATGGAAGTAAGATCTGGGGCCTCAGATATCTTGAAGATTTTAATGTGATACAATCAAAGATGTTCAAAAGCTTGCTTACACTACTGATTAGCACCACCCATTATATGATTAGAGGCGAAACCGGACGAATTACGGTTGCGCCTTTGTTCTTGAGAGAGCCCTAGGATGGTGGGAGGCCTTGCTGATAATGGAAACGAGTCGATACCCCCGTATTTGCTATAACTAGCTTCTGAAAACGTTGCAACGAGGATTAGGAAATGAAAGATTCAACTGGGCGTCACAATTCCATCAGACATTGGTCAAATTGGGATACACTCACGTGTGGGAGGCACAAGACGCTGAGGTTAGAAGCACAAAGCAGCAAATTTTGAACAGTTACGCTACTAGTAGCGTATGAAGACTACGAAAGGCTGCTCTGCTCGACCTATAATCAATCATACTTGGCCACGATTGATGGGTACTCCATCTTCCAAGGTTACCTCAACTGGGATTGTACCAATGGAGTCGAAAGATTTCCGAATGTGAATTCATTTGCTCCAAGACAAATGGCAACTCTAACATCGCTCATAGCTTTTTACGACCCCATTCATCCGTGGCATCAGGGCCAACTCCATTCGGGAGCAGTCTGATAAATCTAAAAAGTTAAAAAATACAAAACTTACATTGTACGTGAGTCCTAACTTGTACAATAATCCGTCAATAAAGTCTACTTCTTAAATATTGAGGTTTGTCCTTAGCATAGTCTTCTTTCTCACGTAGGAGTGAATACTTCAGAGATCTCGAGGGTTCACCGGCGGCTCTGCAATCCGACGATGATGGTCAAAGAAGAGTACAACGAGCCGTGCGACTGCACCAAACAGTTTGATCAACGCACTTTATATCCCGTCGTTGGTGAGATAACAATTTTTTTCGAGAAATAAGCGCCAATCTCTAGCTGCTTGAGTTTCTGTGATGTAGCACATTGACTGGTTTTGCCACTCGTTTACAGGATTCATAACCTGCTACAGAGCTCCGATGCCTAAATCCATCTGTACAACCCACAGCGTCTGTGGTGTAGGGAACTGCGTTGCTAAAAACTTGGACGGTCTTGCTGTCGTTCATTGTGATCCGGACTGTATCGGAAGACAACCGGTGAGATACCAGTCCAGTAGATATGCACTTTGTACCTGGAAAAAATAGGCCCTAGCATTGCGGTGCAGAATGACTGGGCTTCTTCATATAATCACAACCGAATCCTTCAAATTCTAAAGTGTAGCTGAAATTCGTACAAGGTTGTTGTCACCTTTTCAGTTTTGTGAAGAGACCGGTCCTATTTCTTCCCGCGTGCCGATTGTCACTTCATTTTGGTCCCAGTGGACGTGTTCGGTACTGAGTAACAACGTCATTGAAGTGTCAGAAGCCATTTGCCTGGAAAAAGACACGTGAGTAAAGTTGTATGTCCGACCTGCGTTCATACGAGTATCTCCGCATTGGTAGGTACTATTCTTCGTCATCAGGGCCGAGGCATCCTTTGAAGTAGTCTCCATTTGATTGAAACACACGCTCCCAGTGGTGCCTCCTTGAAGCAGTCCTTGCATTACTCTGAATCGTCAGGATGTCGTCGAACCCCTTTCCTTTAGCGCCATTTTCAATGTTAGGAACATCCCAATGTCGCAGGGAGCTATGTCAGTATAGTACAGGGCTGGCAAAGCTGTACAATCTTGTATTCCGCCAAAAATTGCTGCAGAAGGTTTGCTGGAGCGTTATTGTGGTGAGGAAGCTAGTCACCGCTTGGCCAGAAACTCTTCTCACAGCTATGTTGAGAACATCCAAAATTCACAGGGAGCATGTCAGCACAGTACGGAGGCTGACAAAGCTGTACAATCTTGTGTTTCGCCTCAAATTGCTGCACAGGATTGCTGTAGCGTTATTTTGACGAGGAAGCCAGTCACCGCTTGGCCAGAAACTCTTCTCCCAGCTATGTTGGGAACATCCAAAATTCGCAGGGAGCATGTCAGCTCAGGAAGGAGGCTGGCGAAGCTGTACAATCTTGTATTTTGCCAAAAATTGGCGCAGAAGGTTTGCTGGAGCGTTATCATGGTGAGGAAGCCAGTCACCGCTTGGCCAGAAACTCTTCTCACAGCATCACGCAATCTTTTCAGCTTCTGGATTGTAACCATAACCCATGTTTTATCACTAGTAATCACTAGGACATTTGGGCTTGAAAATGGCGACTACTTTGAAGGATGCTACGACCCTGATGACGAAGAATAGCACCAATGCGGAGATATGGACTCAGGATGGATACTGCTATTCTATTTGATTGAAGTACTTTTTAGACAGGCCTAACACTAGACAAATGAAGAGTTGATTCTGCAGAGCTACTAGCCAACGAAATATCAAGGTTACTATGATATTATCAAAATCTCCAGATATTTTCCGTTGTATCTGCTCAGTTGTTTCTTTAAATAGCTCTGTTGTTTGCTTGTTCAGTCACATTCAAATTCGATATTCCTGGTTCAAACGAGCTTCAATCAAGAAAAGAAATTGTTCTTCCAATAATTCATCAAGTATCTAATTTTCACTTACTGATCAGAAATGGAATACTGATCAACTTCTGCCACCAATCACGAGAAGTTCGAAAATGACCCCCCCCCCCCACCAAATATACCCGATAACCTGCAATATATAGCATGTCTCTGCTTTGTTACCCAACAATGGCCTCAAACTTTTAGGCAGGATATTTCAATTAGTGACACCTCCTGAATTTCCAGATTTGAACTCAATAGGTGAGTAGAAATCAATTTCAGTCATCTAGCGCGCACATTAACTTGACCCAGGTGAGGTCAGGTTAGGTTAGGTTATGAACCTCATGACCCCCACCAATCAAAGCCTCAAACCGCCCCTGGTTAACGAAGGAGAAGGTTCGATTGCGTTCCAGAACTGCGCCTCCATTTTTGAGAATCACAACTAAATCCACTCTCCTAAATGACGTTTGTTTATTGTTTCAGCCACGCCCCAGCTTTTGATTGCCTTGGTCCAGGATTTTACTGGTAAACTTAGATAGGACTTGAAATTTGATGGATATACATCAGAATAATTCTGATAATTATTATAATAATTATTATACATATATGTACAGATATATCTGAGGCTTTTTCATACCCTCTGGTGCATCTTTAAGAGCTACAAGTGAACTATGGCTATAATATAGCCATATTATGGACTGTACACTTATGATAATATGGCTATACTATAGCCATAGTTCATCCATAATATGGCTATATTATAGCCATAGTTCACTTGTAGCTCTTAAAGATGCACCAGAGGGTATGAAAAAGCCTCAGATATGTATAATTCTGATGTACATATAACATACAGTTAACTGAAGTGGTGCCCCTTTAAATCAAACTAGTAGGTAACACACGCTTGATTTCTTCATTTATTCCGTTTCCTATTTAGCTGTCCTTCGGACTCGGTTTGCATCTGCGAGACCTCCACTACGATGTCCGAAATGAAAGTGACTCGCTACAAGCTCAACGACGCAATTTTCACTGACTCAGAAACCCTGCAAGGTTAGTTAATAAGGCCGTTTGACTTCTCGAGTCCAGATTTCGAGCATGACAATGGTTTACTACGAGGCAATCTTCAACACATTGATGAGGATCCACGTATTGGGAGATTTTCGCTTTCTCACTTTCTCAATGGTTTCTCACTGGGGCTTTATTGGATCCAAATTGCTGTAGGTCACTCAATTCCTAATCTATACAGTTATGTAGCTATGGGGATCGATGTAGCTAAAATTAAATGGGGATCAATTGTGATTGGGCTGCCTGGGATTATACTAGAAGGCGATAAATTACTGGGAGGGGCATGGATTGGGTTGAGTACCATTGAAGAGGGAACGATTGCTATTAAATTTTGTATGCCATATATTATCGCCTCTCTACACTCCGGAATGGTTGTATCGTATTGTACAGAACAAGCAGGTGAAGCTGTGAACCTGCTGAAAATGCTCCCGGAGCCCCTCCGACGTCGAGCTGGTCTCCTCGTCGCCAAAACGGCCCGCAAACTGTCGACGCCTTACCAGGCCTTAAGTCAGCAGCAGGGCATCGTACCGCAGAATGGCGCATTGCAGCAGCGGAGTCGAGGTCACAAGCACGATTTGGTGCAAGAGTATCACTCTCCGACACTCATCCCTAACATGACGTACCTTTCAGTGCCGTCCTACCTCAACCACGAGCTCCTCGCTGTGGGGGGATTGTTCAACAACAGCCCAATTTCACCGCTACAACTAGTAAGATTCCTACTGTATTCCGCCCATTCACATAAAAACAATACAAAATACGTGCCCGATTTTACGCATTGCAGAAGCCACATCAGCTGACACAAGTTTCCTCCACAATTCAGACTTTATGTTTACTCGGAGGTCAAAAACCACCACTGTTGTGGTTCTTCTTAAGCAAATGAGGTGAACAACGTAGGTCTAGCATGTAAGAAGTACATGCTCCTACTAAAGTACTAGCTCCTTGTACAGACTTCGCTCCTTCAGTCGTCCCAAAACTAATATCAGCAGATGGTCAACATTTGATTTGTTTTTTGATTTTTTATTTAATAACAACTTTTCAGAGGTACCTCTCAAATGTTACGTCCGAGACGTTCCACTGGTTTCCCGGTTAAGACCGTTTTCTATTCCACATTTCTTACCAAAATCAATCGGTGGTTTCAGATTGGATCAGTCGGACGAAGGGATCCCGTTTGATATTCCTCGAAGAAAAAAAAAAGAAAATATTGCGAGGACTCGGACGAAAATACGTAAGAGAAAGTGGAGAGGCAGGTTGATTCCGATCACGTTTTCGGATATCGCATAGCCGTTCGTGACAGACTTTCCGCTCAAATTGAAATATACCTAATAGTACAACCCTTGGAATACGTGATTATATTGGTCTTTTCTTTCATCTCGCCATTGATACCACGAATCTTGTTATTTTCCGACGGAACGACTCGGGTCCAACCAAGCTTTGGGATACCAAGTCTGTTTAGTTGTATCAAGTTAATACGTTTCTAACAAGTAAATATGCTACTGTAGACATCGCGGTGAAAGGAAATTTGAAATTGACGGAATAATGAAGAAATAAGTAAGTTTTTTTTTTCGCTCTCCTGTAAAGTATGCAAAATGTGAGATACGAGGTCTCAATTCTTCACCGTCGATATGTGAGTTCGATGAACTGATGAACTGATGAAATGATTCACCACCTACGAAAACCACTTTTCCGCAGTCTCCTTCACCGCTTCATCGTTGGAAAAATGTTTATATTTCAAGAATTCCTTCTATTCGGCGAAAAGATAATAATCTGAAGGTGATAAAGGGGGGGGGGAATCAGGTGTGTGGGTCACAATATCTGGCCTGGAGTTGTCGTGAAGGAGTGACATAACACATGTTTCATATCAAAAGACTTCGTCTGTGTACTTTCGAAGGGGGATATTATTGTTTATGGCTTTGGCAGGGGAAGCATTAAATACCTGGTTGAAAATTTGCGAAGTATGAGGGTTTTAGGCGACTGAGTTATAGGAAACTGCTAAGAACCAGACATCATTATGGAAGTAGCGGATTCCCCGAGCACATATTGTTTTCAGGGGTTTGAATCTTCTTTATTGGCTTTAAAGTTGTTTAACGCGAGCGATGAAATGAATGTTTCCCGCTCGAAAGCGGAGGTTATGGGGCTCCCGCTTTCCTCAGGACCTTCGTAATTTGTTTACGCTTTCCGCTCTCCCACCCTTATAATTCAGTTACTACGCATCTTAACCACATGTTAACCACATGCGTTTCCTTTAAATGGAAAACTTCCTTTCTCCAACTCGTATTTGTACGAATTATTACATTTTTCTGAAAGCGGGATGTCAGTTTACTCAAACAAACGAGGTCTGGTTCGCAAGGTTATGAGATGGGCTTTTGCCAAAAAAAAGTTACTTTAGACGTTCTTCGCGGTTCATCGCAATTCTGACTTCACCATCGTGTCCAGCGTTGAAAAATCTATAAACTGAGGTGTTACTCGACAAAAAATTGTTGAATGAGATGTTCCAAACATCAAATTTTACATAAAACCAGTTATTTCTTCGAAAATTGGCTCTTACAGCCATGCTGCATGACTGTGGATTTCTTCTTTTTAGTTTTCAATTCATTATAATATAATGAATTGATATTATCAAGAAAAAACTGGGTGTGCAAATACTTTATCCCCCTCTGTATCATTCCAGACGATTATTCTCGATAGGATTGAGACAAAAAGTTCCAATTTGCACAAAAACTCTGTCTTGGCAACGAAAAGGCCAGGAGAGGCAGAATTGGGCCATTCTAGAGGGGGGGGGGGGACCCATAAATTCCAAGAATGAGTCTGACAAGTAACACCTCATTTAAAGGGTTTTTTTACGCTGAACACGATGGTGAATTTCGATATCGTATTCTGTTCTTGAAGTAGAACAATTTGAAGATGAAGAAACGTGGTTGTTACTTGAGGCGTTCTTCATGGTTCATCTGCTTTAATCTGATAACGGAATAAGATATCGCAATTCGGACTTCACCATCGTATTCAGCGTTTGGTTTACGGGTACGGACCAACCCCACAATGATCCTCGTAAAATTTCGTAACCCTAGGTGAAGGGGAAGAGGTTTAAAACGAATTTTGAAATTTTTTAAGGAAGGGGTTCTAGATTTACGATTATAATCTGCGGACTCAAATAGGTAAAAGTTGTTGAAGAGGAGATTTGAAAAATTAATGTTTTTTGAACCCTTGAGTACCCCATACCTTCCTCATATACATACAAATATTTGCGTACTTTAAATAATAATAATCAATCTACCGTTTAGTGATCTAGACAGAAGGGCAATCTTTACACAGAACATAACAAACCTTTGTGTCGAGAATTTGGGGAGTTTTTTCAATTTTTGACCTTACTTTCTGGACGTCCCTCGGTACTATTCAATCTATTTTATAATGAACTGTCAATAATAACGAAACGACAAGCTTCAAATCGTCTTCCAACACCAAAAAAATCTAATACGTACAGTGGATTCTAATACATTGTAGGGCTGAGCACTGGACAGCAGTGATACTCGTAATTACATGATGATTACCTACTCAATCATCCTTTGGCGTGACTTCCGGTTCATTCGGTTGTTTCTATACTATGTACACTGTACAGCAGTGATTCACTACACAAACTCCGTGAATGAAGTTGATTCTTAACGTTAAACGAAAATAGACGACGGACTAAACTTGGATATTCATAAGCCCCTTGAGACAATGGGAGTCCTTGCGCCGTCCAGACGACGAATGGCGTATTAGTGTCGTCTGGTCAGGGAAGTATCTTAAATACTCACCTTTGACGTCATAGAAACCGTGATTGGAAAACATACGGCAGTGAATTTCTTACTCGACGAGGAATGAATATAGATGAGAGCGTATAGAACCAAATACTGGGTCTGAATATCGGGTCAAGGCACCCTCGTCAGCAGAACTTCGACAATAATTGTTTATAATCATTATAAAAGTTGAACAACAAGATTCTACCTAACAATCATTAATAAAAAATATAACCCGATCCCAATATCCATCCAATAAACAAATTTTCAAGGGAACCTTTTTTTTTTTTTAAATAGAAATTTGTCCAACACAAAATTGAAAACTTTTGAGGTTTCATGGTCAATTAATGCGGGTCTGATCAACATGAACAGTAAGTTTACGTACATTCGCGGTAGTAGCATAAAGCCTGTGGTATTTATGACTAGAATCCGGATTCTGCATGTTTCTTATTTAAGGCCGTAATGCTTATATATGTCCATTCTGAGTGTTTTTGGGCAATTTAATAAAATCGAAGTTCATTTTGCATGTTAGTGCACGTTCAGGATGTTTGCATGTTTTTTTTTTTTTTTTTTTTTCATATTTCATGACCATCAGAGTTCTATTTAGGTTGTATCATATCGTTACCACGCAAAAAGCACCAATCTGTTTTGATTCATTTATTTTTGTCGGGACCTTTTCGTTTTAGCGTCTACACGAAAAAAAAATTTTATTTTATTTATTTTTTTAAATCCACTGGGCCGTATGTCGACTCTGGTACTATAAACTGCACTAATACGAAAATAACCGAAAACGCAGATTGGCACAGTAGGCGTGGTAGTAGCCCGAGAATGATCTTTGTAACTGTCCATAACCGCAGGTAAGTCACTAGGAAGGGATTCAAAATGAATTAGGAAATGTGTAAAATGTGTATTTTGGGGTAGTGTTCAAGTTTGGATAGAGTTTAATTCAAAGAATTTTTGAAGACCATTCGAGTAAAACCCCGGAAAAAATCGTCAACATGAGCTTGAATCAAACGGGAAACTTCTTACTGAGGAACACGTGGTTTGTGAGGTAAAGTTTTTTATTCTGAGATAATTTTCGTGTCACCAGATAAAACGTTATTTTGAATATTTGGTGGTAAATACAAGTAAAATCCCCATAATGATATAAATAAAAATAAATTACAAATAATTAATAGGCCAGCCTGGAATTTCCGGAAAGCTTAGATATTCCGATTATAGTGTATGGGTTCAAATGAAAGCTGTTGACGAGGAGATTTGAAAAACTCTGCAAATTCTTGACACAACGGTTTATTATCTTCCATGTGCAGATCACCCTTCTGTCTATACCAGACTGTGTTGCAAATCGGCACCATACCATATTCTCACCGTACTCATACCATACCATAAAAATTTCTTTCTATCATACTGTACTAAATCATACATACAATAATATACCATACCATACTCATACCATGTCATACAAACCGAGTGAATATTGAAATGTCATCCATTTCTGACCTAAGTATATTTAAAATTTCAAGTCTGTAGCTCATCATCAAAATTTAATTTGTTTAAACAAAATTTGTTAATGCCTATTTAATAGGTATTATTTAAACAGTTTTACAGACAAGAAACTGAGTGAATATTGCATTGTGATCCAGTTCTGACCTATTTTTAAAATTTCAAGTCAATAGCTCATCATCAACATTTAATTTGCATTATTACAAGAAGGTATTATTTAAACAATTTTACAGATGACAAACCGAGTGAATATTGCAATGTGGTCTATCCCCGACTCACGGTTAAAATTTCTAGACTGTAGTTTACCGGGAAGATGACAAAAGGTAGTTTTATTCTGGGCGTCTGGAGGTTCACCCACCTAACGGGCGTTTTCGACGCGAAGTTTAGTGTTTTTCCTAAACCTTTGCGCGCTCACTGTGAACGAACGGCTGGTCGCACAAAAATCCAATTGGTCTTAAAAGATTCGTAATTTTTTAGGTCATTCAATAGGGGTTGGTCGAAACCCATAAAAAAAATTTCGTAATTTTAACCCAACGTTAACTGGGCAAAGTGCCGCGTACGGCGGACGGACGGATTTTTTTTTTTATTCGATTTTCTGAATCTACGTATCTTGAAACGTAAACCAACAAATTTTGAGGGGGGGTTAAATTTTTTTTCTTTGGGCAATTCCAATGGTTCATTATCGAAGATAATAAACCAAAATGAAGTACGAGGTACGCGGTGTGGGTGTGGGAGGGGGCGCAGAGACATAAAAGGTCTCGTCGTATGGCGCTCTAGTTGGCCTCCTGCCAGCCGTATTACGTCATACGCTCGTGCGTCATAGGCTCTGACGTACTTGTTAGCCTCCTGCCAGCAGTCTTACGTCATACGCTCGTACGTCATAGGCTCTGACGTACTTGTTGGCCACCTGCCAGCCGTCTTACGTCATACGCTCGTGCGTCATAGGCTCTGACGTACTTGTTAGCCTCCTGCCAGCCGTCTTACGTCATACACTCGTGCGTCATAGGCTCTGACGTACTTGTTGGCCTCCTGCCAGCTGTCTTACGTCATACGCTCGTGCGTCATAGGCTCCGACGTACTTGTTGGCCTCCTGCCAGCCGTCTTACGTCATACGCTCGTGCGTCATAGGCTCTGACGTACTTGTTGGTCTCCTGCCAGCCGTCTTACGTCATACGCTCGTGCGTCATAGGCTCTGACGTACTTGTTGGCCACCTGCCAGCCGTCTTACGTCATACGCTCCTGCGTCATAGGCTCTGACGCATTAGTTAGCCTCCTGCCAGCCGTCTTACGTCATACGCTCGTGCGTCATAGGCTCTGACGTACTTGTTGGCCTCCTGCCAGCTGTCTTACGTCATACGCTTGTGCGTCATAGGCTCTGACGTACTAGTTGGCCTCCTGCCGGCCGTCTTACGTCATACGCTCGTGCGTCATAGGCTCTGACGTAATGGCCCGCCGGTCGCTTGTGTTCTGACGTGATCTGAGGGAAAGGGTGAATCAAGGGAACAAATTATTCCCGTTTCAGTTTATGTGCCAAAGCAAAGTGACAATTTTACAATTAAACAATTTTACAGATGAGAAACCGAGTGAATATTGCATTGTGGTCTATCCCCGACTCACGGTTAAGATTTCTAGACTGCAGTTTACCGGGAAGATGAAAAAAGGTAGTTTTAATCTGGGCGTCTGGGAGTTGACTCACCTAACGGGCGTTTTCGACGCGAAGTTTAGTGTTTTTCCTAAACCTTTGCGCGCTCACTGTGAACGAACGGCTGGTCGCACAAAAATCCAATTGGTCTTAAAAGATTCGTAATTTTTTAGGTCATTCAAAAGTGAACTAAAGATTGCACGGTTCAGTTAAATATTTTGAGATATGACATTGTCGAAATTTTAAATTTCGTTTTGAACCCCTTCCCCTTGACCTAGGGTTATGAAAAGTTTCGAGGATCATTGTGGGGCTGGTGCAAACCCAGAAACCAAATTTCGTAATTTTAGCTCAACGCTAACTGGGCAAAGTGGCGCGGACGGTGGCCGTACGCCGTCCGTGGCACTTTGCCCAGTTAGCGTTGAGCTAAAATTACGAAATTTGGTTTCTGGGTTTGGACCAGCCCCACAATGATCCTCGAAACTTTTCATAACCCTAGGTCAAGGGGAAGGGGTTCAAAACGAAATTTAAAATTTCGACGATGTCATATCTCAAAATATTCAACTGAACCGTGTAATTTTTAGTTCACTTTTGAATGACCTGAAAAATTACCAATCTTTTAAGACCAATTGGATTTTTGTGCGACCAGCCGTTCGTTCACAGTTAGCGCGCAAAGGTTTAGGAAAAACAGTAAACTTTCGCGTCGAAAACGGTCGTCATGTGGGTCAACCCTCAGACGCCCAGAATAAAACTACCTTTTGTCATCTTCCCGGTAAACTACAGTCTAGAAATTTTAACCGTGAGTCGGGGATAGACCACATTGCAATATTTACTCGGTTTCTCATCTGTAAAATTGTTTAAATAATACCTTTGTGTAATAATACAAATTAAATTTTGATGATGAGCTATTGTCTTGAAATTTTAAAAATAGGTCAGAACTGGATCACAGAACTGGATTCACTCGGTTTCTTGTCTGTAAAATTGTTTAAATAATACCTATTTGTTTAAACAAATTAAATTTTTATGATGAGCTAGATACTTGAAATTTTAAATATAGGTCAGAAATGGATGACATTTCAATATTCACTCGGTTTGTATGACATGGTATGAGTATGGTATGGTATATTATTGTATGTATGATTTGGTATAATACAGTATGGTATGATAGGAAAGAAATTCGTATGGTATGGTATGAGTACGGTGAGAATATGGTATGGTGCCGATTTGCAATACAGTCTGGTATAGACAGAAGGGTGATCTGCACAAGGAAGATAATAAACCGTTGTGTCAAGAATTTGCAGAGTTTTTTTTTTATTCGATTTTCTGAATCTACGTGTCTTGAAACGTAAACCAACAAATTTTGAGGGGGGGTTAAAATTTTTGTTTCTTTCGGCGATTCCAATGGTTCATTATCGAAGATAATAAACCAAAATTGATGTTTTTTGAACCTGTGTGTACCCCATTACTCAGAAGGGGGGTCGTGGTGGTGAAATAGGAGAGCGGGTGGAAGGATGACGGGATGGAGGGGCGTGGGGAGTTGGTGGCAACGGGCGGGGATTATTGGAGGGAGGAGGTGGTGCGGCCCGAGTTTTCAATGGTGGAGGGAGGAAGTGGTGCGGCCCCAGTTTTCAATGGTGGAGGGAGGAGGTGGTGCGGCCCCGGTTTTCAACGGTGGAGGGAGGAGATCGGTCTGGAGTTGGACACAAAACTTATATGGAATCTCCACGTAACCTCCCTTCTTCAGAATATCCGCAGGAGAGTCAAATATCTGACACAGATTATGGGGAGGAAATCGCCACTGAGTCTCCAAACAAAGCGTCTGTTGTACCAAACAATGAAGGTAGTCGCCCACTTGTCGTCATCGGACGGAGTGTTCGCAACGGACGGATAGGATTTATTTCGATGGCACATGTTCCAATGTTCAAATTCCGATTCCGAGCTCTCTCGCCAGTCGTATAACTACAATAATTGTAGTTGTAATACTTTAATAAATAATTATTATTAATTAAAGTACGGAGCGAAAGAAGGAATTCCTGACACTGCGTAGGGCTGATTCGGAATGAATGCCCCCCTCGGATTATCGTCGGCATTGCCGATCTCCGATACGTACGATGCGAAGTGGTGCGCGCAGATCCATTTGAATGGTGATTAAAAAAAGGGCTTTTAATCACACTGATGCTTTTAATCACACTCGGAAAATCCGATCCGTCCGATGCGTGCGTGCGCTCCGTCCGATGACGACAAGTGGGCGACTACCTTGATACGCCCGATCTGGACATATGCATGCGGACTCTAGGGATCTGCATCAAAATTTGATTTAATACACAAATAAATAGAATACAAATACAGCAAAACAAATGCCTTAGAATGGTGACAGATGCTCCTTGGTTCGTGAAAAACGAATCTCTTCATCGAGACTTGAACATCATGGGTGTCCAGGAAACCATCAGTCTTATCTATTACAGACACTACCAGTCGCTGATGACACATGAAAATGCGGACCTTAGAGAAGCAGTGTGCAATCCCCCTCCAGCAAGAGCCAGACGACGGCTGAAAAGGAAGAGACCGAGCGATTTTATAAACGAATTTTCTGTACCAGCCGCACCTTAGGTTAATCCAAATTATTGCATTACCTACTCAATTATCTTCATCATTTTCATTTAACTATCTACATATTTATATTATATTATTATTTAACAACGTAGGTTATTACCTATAGGTAATAACCTACGTGGTTAAATTTACTGTTTGAAGTGAGGCTTATCACTGGATAATAACCTGTCAGGGAGGCATGGAAGTGTCCCCATTCGATTCAGCATCAAAAAATTGCGATACCGAACTCAGTTCCATTTTCACCTAAAACACACGTTTTTCAGAACTCCAACGTCATTTTCTCCACCAATTTCAGTACCTACTGCTTCAAAAGAAGGTGAGTTTGTTATAATAATCAGTATTCAACAATTTCCTCCACACGAAAGGCGAAGCCGGTTGAGGCAGATGACAGAGCGGGATTGTTAGATACGTGGAATTGTTTCATCAATGTAGATAAGTGGTGTTCACATCTAAGCGATTTCAGCGCTCCATGCATTTAAAAAAACTAAAACTGCGATCACTGGCCTACGAGGCGCGAAAATTTGAATCGACTGGTGTAAAATGTCATTTTTTACAAAATGTTGGATACGTGGTGTTGCCTCTTAAGCGACGATATCACACTTTGCCATTTTTCTGCAGATATGTTAGTCAAATTTGGATTTACTCTGGCAATCTGAATTTAGTACATCTACAATTTTAGTTATCTATGACAAGTTCAGACTTTGTTCAAGGGAGACTTGATTATGGCCTTTAAACAACCTTCATACCCAACTTGTAGCGATTATTATTATTGTACTTACGTAAATCTAACAAAACTAAAATGTAATACTTACTACAATAAAGTTACCTTAAATTAAAAAAAAAAGATATTCAACTTTGTCCAAAAATACTACCTGTAGTCTCAAATAGCCATGCGTGGATTTATTAGGTCGTCTCGTCCCCAGTTTCCTTAGAATAGTTTCAAATGGCGGGAGTTCTCGACTTGAAAGGAAAAGCGTAACTTTCTTTTGAAGTAAGTCCCGATCATCATTGGGAAAACAATCGATTTATTTCTTTTGGACTTCCGCCAACACCAGCTCAGCTCCTGTCCCGTCAACGTCGGGGGACCCCCCCCCCCCATCTCATACGATACCCGACTCTTTGGTCATTCAGTTCAAGTCTTCACTCGCTACCCGCTCCGAAACGTTAAGTCCGTTCAGATTCATCGCTGTATTTCGATATTGTCTTCATCAATGTATCGACAGTCGAACCCCGACTTGTTACCACTTCTTACGGACCGTTCCCGCCGCGCAACGCCTGGTCAATGTCGCACATTCTCACTCAGTTAAGGCCGACTCAGAAGCATACGGTGGTGTGGTGGTGAGTGTTAAACCTGTATTTCACACAATATTTCCCCAGTTCACTATTTCCCTGCGTACACAACACGACACATGATATCCTAATCATTTTGAACACCTTCGATTTTTTTGGTTCATTGGAATCGGCCAAGACAACGTCAAGTTGTTGAAATTAATGTCTTCACAAAGACTAAGGAATAATAATTATTCATTGAGAAAACTTGAGATATCTAGTTGTAGAAATTAATTTCATCGCAAATACTGAGGAGTACCTAATAATGCTAAATCTAGATTACTTGTAATAAGTACCTCGTTTTAGAATAGGACGTCGTTACCTTGGTTGCTTGCTGTCACAATGGGTGACCAGAGTTACCCAGTTTTAGCAATTTTACAGGGGGCCAGTACTACAAGGACCTGTTCTCCCTCTTCTTAAGTTAAAACTAATGTTAGCGCCAATAGCGCTAATGTTAGCGCATGGACTGACCGAAAACGTCACGCAGAAAGGGAGACGTGGGAGGTGGCTGACCACAGTACAGAATTACATTTGAATCAAAATCACTGTTTTCGGAAAAATACACTCGTTTGCATTATTGTATTATAAAAATCCACAGTAATGCACAATGGCTATAAGAGCGAATTTTCGAAGAAATACCTAGCTAGTTTATTACCAACAATAACTTTTTTTTTTCAGTATGTAGGTAAATAACTTTATTGTTCTGTTGGGAACATTTCAGTTGTGATAATGGGGGGAATATAGTACAATACCTATGCCGTCGTAAATGACTCAAGGATTGAAAATGGATAGTTAGAAGAAGGACTGTGTAATCAATAATTACGTACAACTTCTTCCATGGTCGCACTGCCTACTGTGACAATATTGTTGAAGGCGGAAGGCAAATGTGAACAAAAGCACACAAAGCACACCTGCTCACAATTGGAGATCGGGAAACCGAAAAAGAAGGTTTGTTGGCCGGCTTCATTCTCAGGGATCAAAGAAACCGGTTAACATCGGAGATGGCCAATAAGCTGCTTATCCTCAAGGATAGGTAGGTACTGATGATTGACTTCGGTGATCGTGATTTTATTATAATTCTTCCAATTTAATTTCAAATTTATTTAGTTATCTACATTTTCTATCAATATTCAACTATTGCCTACGTATCATACAATGTCACTTGTTTATAATCCTAGTGTATAATAATAATCATAGTGTATAATCCTTTACCTATGTGTCAATAAATCCCAACTTTCTTCTGTTTCATAAATATTATTTTTTTGGTAGGTATCTACATTAACCCAATAACTAAGAATGTATCATAAATATGCCATCCTCCGTTTTTTTCTCCATACCGAGCTATTTATATAAATTTTAATGATTTTTGGGTCAATGTCTCATGAACTACGGTTTTTAAGACATTTTTGTCATTTATCGATATATCGATATTTTGACAGCCCATATATATGGGCATATCAATATGAAGGCAAAAAACTATATCGGTATCCTAAATATCGATACATTTTGATTCGATACCCATCCTTATTCATTATCGAAGATAATAAACCAAAATAAAATTTGAGGGCGTGAGATTGCGAAGATGAAAGCGCCAACGTAATACGAGGTCCTGTCAAATCGGAAGGACGGACTTGAGGTCGTAAGATCACGCTATCAAATCGTGTGTAGCGGCGAGGGGTGGCGAAAAAGATCTTTTCACAGGCCTTTGGTCCCCTCGGCGGGTTGGGGGCGGTTCGGCTTTGGGGGCGGCAGTCACTCGCGGGCGGTTACCCACGACACCAGTTGAATGCTCGAGCCGGAGTCTGGTGTTCGTCGCTCCCATGACCACTCAAAGTACGTAAATAATAACAAAACAACTCGAGGGTTCTTTAATAATTTCTACACCTTCCACGCCCTCCACTGCCTCGCACACAAATTCAATTTAATACGAAGAAGTATAAAATAAATACAAAATTTGACAGCTCCGAAATAGCCCTAAGACAACACGGAAACCACTAAACTAAAAAAAACACGACCTGAACTTCGAAAATGGTGCCCACAACAGCGAGCATGCGGTGAATACAACAGAATGCAACTAACTTATACAAAATATATATCATTTTCGATCAATTTAGTTCGACAACCAGTAGATTCAAAAATAAAAATACAACAAGGAAATTGCGGCTCTGAACATGCTACGCTTAGTACCCGTCAAAGACTGGAAAAAGTAAACTCCATCAGCTATTTAGGGCTGTTGCTTGATCAGCACATGAAGTGGAAGGAACACATACAAAGTCTAGTAGCAAGGATTAGGAAAACATTCCATCTTTTCGTCTTACTGAGCGGCTTAGCCGTAAAAATCTACACGTAGATACGTGTATGGTTTTCTACGCTTATGTTTATAGCATCTATGGTATAACCATTTGGGGAGGTGCGTACGCGAGTAGTTTTGGTAACCTAAATTTGGTTGTGAATACTGTCTTACGAACCCGAATAGTGAACCTTTACGAGGATTTTAAAGTGCATTCTCTAAGAGTGGCGTATGTTTATAGGTTGGCTGTATACGTGCATAAGTCCCTCGGCTTATTCAAGAAGAGAAGTGATGAACGCAGAAAGTATTTTATCAGTAGCACGCTCAAGCCATTACTTTTACACTAGAAAAATACAATTACCTACTTCTACACTTAGAAAATCCTTAAATTTAAATTTTGAATAGGTATACATATCAAAAATGAACTCTCATAATGTATTATAACAATTGGCCTTCCAAAAAATCCAACATCCCTAGATGGAAATATTGAATAATAGAAATTAACTACGACAACCACCTTTGTTTGTCATTAGGTGTACTATGTTTAGGTTATAAGTATACCACATTTTAGTTTGTTAAAAGTAGGATATTTAAGAAGTAATAATATGTACTAGTTGTTGGGCCCGTCGCTGACGAGCAGAACTCGGGTTGTGTCCGTCTACATCTGTTATCTGTCCCGGGCTGGGATGGATCCATCTGCCACTCTTACCTGTCGCTTTACGGATTATACCTCTTACATGTCCCTTTACAAATCCTTATAATCTTAAACTTAAGTTCAAGTTCCTAATTAGGAACTGGTGCCCACAATAGTGAGCATACAGTATGCAACTAACTAACTTTCTGCATTCATGTTGAAGATTCCAAAACTCCAGTCGCGCTGTATAACACAACCGAGCAAATCGTCAATGAAAATCATTGTACACAATATTGATACAATTTGAACATTTTTTGCGCGCTGGTTGAGGACCTGAATTTTCATTGAGGAAAACCCGAAATCCGTTTACTCCTCAATGATTTGATGATTCTATATTACTGGAGAATTAAAATGAGAAATTAAAATGAGGAAATAAGGGCGCAATTATTTTACCCTGAGAGAGACAATTTATTTCACAAATTCACAACCCTGGCCGAACTTCTATTTAATTACATGCATATATCAATACCAAAGATAGAAATGTACAAAGCCCTATATGAATACATAAACAACTGTAATGTCTATATATAATGTTATAAATAATTTAATGACATGGCTGTATAACAGTTGTTAATGCTAAATAATTTTAAAAAAAATTAAGCAACCACATTGAACTCGATCAAGATGTACCTCCCAGCGAATGGCAATAGCGAATCAACGTCCTGCTAACAAAATATGAAGCCTTCAGTTGGTTTCCTGCTTTTGCACGGTTTTCGGTGGACACTTCAAAGTAAACCACGCTCTGTTGAAAAGGAGGAGTGATTGACAGCATTACTTCGTCGTGTTTCTATCTATGAATAGGTGGTGTCATTTCTTATTCGTGTCGCCGGCTATTTTTCAGTAATGAACGGGTCGAAAATGGGCGGAAGTCTCGAGTGTCTCGTCACTGTTTGAGGGTACTCACTAAGACCAGCTTCCTATCAATTATTAAGTTATTGCCGCGTTGGGAAGAGTGGCGTCCATTTGTGTTTGCACGCAACGATCGATGTAGTATGAGAATGATGTAGTTGGCGTTGAATGATTTATGGACCGATTTGAAATAAAATCGAAAATCACACTCAAAAATATATTGCACAGTTTTGAATCTGGATCTGCTTCAAGTAGTGTTCTAATGTTTTCTCCGTCAGAGAAGTACCTACTTGCTTCTGAAGTTACGCGGTTTTCCTCTTGAGGAAGTACTCGCTCCTTCCCCCTTGAGGGAATTATAAAAAATCGAAATAGTAAATTTAACAATTAAAGTTTCAGTCAAGTTAGACCTTAACGATCACCAGTAAAACATCATTTCAACCCTTCCCATCGTCCAGAAGCCAGCTTACAGGAACCTTTACACAATTTGGCTATTTGAAGTCGGCCAAAATCATCCAAAATGTAAGGTATTTGAGGACGGCCGAAATTTTCAGAGTGGTTACGACTTGGCCCACGTTCTCTGAGAAAGACTTTCTGGCAGGCGCTTTTACAAAATTGCTACCGTTGAGCAAACAATCAAACTATTTCTGGACACCTCAAACTCCAATCATAGAAACTATATTAAGAGCCAAATGAGCCTGCCAGGACTTTCCCACATGACTGGACGCTGCAATTTCAATGTTCTGCGATTAATCATGTTTTAAAAACTCCTCATGAGCTCGAAAACTGTGATAACCTCGTAGCCAATCTCCAAGATACGAGGTAATCACACATGCTACAGCCTACTAGATCAAAAACTCAGCAAATTCTTGACGCAACGGTTTATTATCTTCTTCGTGCAGATCATCCTTCTATCTAAATCACGAAATGTTAGATGAAACGTTTATAGAGATGATGAATTATTTATAAATGATACAAACTGATAACATTTCTCTTTCACAAGCAATATTTTAATTAAACATTTTTGAGTGACGTTTAGTGGGTCCAACACCGTTTCACCTGCATAACCCAACTTAACGATCTCATCAGATCATAAATGGACTGAACCAAGGCATAGTACAACATCTTTTTATTATTCAAGAAAAGGAAAGATTTAAAAAAAAAAAAAATTGGTATGGTCTTCCCTAACCTAGAGTTCAAGGACCTTGTAATATAATTATTATAATATATAATAAGGATATTATGCTCGTTCCAAGACAGGCATTGGTCGATAATCACCCCTAGGTATTTGGTGTGGGATCTTTGCTTGATTGAAGGACAGTTGCAAGTCCCAGCCTGATGACAGGTAATATCACCAAAGCTAGGTACATTGAAGGTGCGGAGCGAGAATGCCATAAAATTAGTTTTATTGTGGTTCATTTGGAGGCCATTGACCAATTTTTTCCATATTTATTTTTGTCTTGCTTACTGATTGTTCCCAAGTTGGACCGGAAGGTATGAACGCCGTGTCATCAGCAAACGAAATCAGTTTACCCTCAATATTATCAAGCTCAAGCAGAGAATTAATGTAAACAACAAAACAGAGTGGACCCAGCACCGTCCACTGAGGTATCGAGTACCTAAAAGAGGGAGGTTAGCTGAACGAACTTCCCAACTTCACACACTGTTGCCGGTTAGCAAGGTAGCTATTAATTATAATCAATGATTATTATTTATTAACTCGATACCTCAACACCAATGTGCTATTTGAATAAGCCTACTTCAATAATGAAAACCTCGTACTTAACGGGGAATTGATAAGTTTTTGGGCTCTCACGTAAAAGTACAGATTTTTCGAGTTTTGGACTTAAGATAAGATAAGATAAGATAAGAATAATTTATTGGCAAAAAAACTGAACAACCACTTCGTACAATGAAAAAACAGAAATCTTATTTATACTAGAGTTCGGCTGGAAATCTCTTTAATTGAGCGGTTGTTTCGAGTGAGCAGTTTCCCAAGCAAGTCCCATCAGCCTCTCAGATGTTACTAGAGTTTATACAAACACGTGACTGCATAAATGATTTCATACCCCAGCGTCGTCGTTCCAAAACCTCGTTCCGGTAACTCGCGAATCAGTCGGTGACGAATATTCACGACAAGGCAAACATTTTGCGCCGTGTTGGCGTCCCTGATTCAATTTCGTCGTATTTTCCCACGAGGTTCACTCGCGTTACGAGTACTTGGGTCCCTGTCGCCTAACGAATTTAGCGGTGCCCGGGCGGGAAAAAGAAATTCGTGTAATTCCATTTTAATGAGGCCAACAGTGGGAAAAATCATGAACAACATTTGCGCTTCGGAGGGTCCGCTCTCCTCAACTCTTGGGGGTTCAAACAACTAAATAAAAAGGGTGATGTCAGAATCGTGTAAACTTGGAACGCTATTAAAATTTGAGCTTGATGGATATTTCGAGCGTGTGAAGTACGTAAAACAATCAATTCGTACAGTCCACACTAATGCATGGAGTAATGGGGTGAGAGGGCTGCGGAAATGAACGTATCAACTATTTATTTTGAATCCGAAAATCAAAAGTTTTCAACAACCCAAAAATAAAAAGGCTAATCAAAGTATTGTTAAGGAAAAGGCACTTCACGGTCGCCATCTTCTAGGAACTCAAAGTGCCGACAGTCCAGGGGTGGGGAATATTTAACGTAACCGCTTCAAATAACCTAATACCTACTGTCCAGTAACCCAATACCAGAAAAACCCTATTACTGGGAAAAACCCTGTTACTGCAATCATAACTGTCGACAAGTTATTTGATTGAGTAGGCATTGAGTTAGTTTCGAGTAACAATGACTAGGGATGGCAAAAAAAATGAAAACATCGATGTATCGATGCATCGATACATCGACAGGCCGGCATCGATGCTCCAAAAACATCGGGCCCCAAAAACATCGATGGGAAAAAACATCGATGTTTTTAAAAAAACATCGATGTATCGATGGTTTCAATCAATTTTTTATTTTATTTAATTTATAAGCTATAAATTTATTTTATTTGTTACCATTATAATTCAGTTCCAAGAAAAAAAATCGTATAAACGAAGGCTGGGCTATCACCCAGTATTTGGCAGGTAGTCCATTCAAGAAAAGTAATTTTGAAAGCAATTTGCCCCCCAGGCGATTTCTCTGCTGCGTAAGAGCTGCACCAGCCTTGGAGAATAATCTTTCTGCCGGTACAGAGGTGGCTACCCTCCCCAAGTATTCTCTTGATAACGTGTACAGCTTGGGTTAGACTGTCTTTCCCAAAATTCAAGGGGATTTGAACGTATGTTTGATGCCACTGGAGTTGAGAGATACATTGATATCTCCGTGTCCAAGTTCACCGATAAGCTCTGAAAAGATGACATTTTCTTGTCGGTTTTGAACGCCAACGATTTATGATGGGCCCATATTATGTCAACGGGACTTCCACGGTCCGATTCTGAAGATGACTGAGATGACGGGGAATTAGAAGTATCAACAGACGCCACCAGTTTTTTAATTTGAGTGAGGGCTTTTGACGATGCGATGGAATCGGAAAAGTGAATATTTTTGAAACGGGGTCCAAAAACATGGGTAGGGTCAGCAAGTGACAGTTTTCCCGCCCCTTAAATCTCGAGTGAAATCCTGACATTAGAGCCTGTTTTAGCTGCTTTCCCACAGGCGAAATATTGGAAGTATCGATACTTTTCAGCCAACACGCCTCGATATTTTCATTTAAAGGAAATGAAAATTCAGAAATAATATTCCTAGGTATGTGAGAAAAACGTTAGAATAAAACATTCAGCAGCCTATGGCAAAAAAAAATGAAACATCGATGTATCGATGTGCCGATGCATCGAAACCCCAACATCGATGTTCCAAAAACATCGACACAGAAAACATCGATGGAAAAACATCGATGTGTCCCGCGAAAACATCGATGTTTCAAAAACATCGATGTATGATTGCCATCCCTAACAATGACCGTCTGGTAATAGGTTGTGGTATTAGGTTATTTTGGTAGTATGTTCCCGAATCGCCGGTAACTTATTACCAAAATAACCACAACCTATTACCAGACGGTCGCTGTGTCTCGATAACCTATTACCAAGATATAACCGCATTAACCATGGCTAATTGACAGAGCAACTGTAATAAAAATTTCCACGGAACTAGCAGTGAGAAAGTTAAAAGTAGGATAAACGCCCAATCAAATGGTGCTTTTTTTTAAAGCTTTTATTATAATGTATTATTAGGGACGGGAGAGGGCTCCTGAAAAGTAGAATAAATTCTGATACGTGGTAATCGAATGAAGGCATCGATATACAAGTCTTACCTATATAAAAATCTTATCAATCAATCAATTAATCAATCAATCAATTCTGGTCTCGAGGTTAAGTACTCGACTCATAATCGAAAGAAACAGGACCGAGTCCAGACACCAACGGGAAAAATTTGTTCCCTTGATTCACCCTTTCCCTCAGATCACGTCAGAACACAAGCGACCGGCGGGCCACTACGTCAGAGCCTATGACGCACGAGCGTATGACGTCAGACGGCTGGCAGAAGGCCAACTAGTACGTCAGAGCCTATGACGCACGAGCGTATGACGTCAGACGGCTGGCAGGAGGCCAACTAGTACGTCCGAGCCAATGACGCACGAGCGTATGACGTCAGACGGCTGGTAGGAGGCCAACTAGTACGTCAGAGCTTATGACGCACGAGCGTATGACGTCAGACGGCTGGCAAGAGGCCAACAAGTACGTCAGAGCCTATGACGCACGAGCGTATGACGTCAGACGGCTGGCGGAAGGCCAACTAGTACGTCAAAGCCTATGCCGTTAGAGCCTATGACGTCAGAGGGCTGGCTGGATAGGTGATCGGGTGGTAGCGAAGGGAGGTGGTGATGACGTCAGAGGGCCAGAGGGAGGCAGATATCTGAAACCCCCATTTCTTCCTCACTACTTTCGTGATCACCGTGAAATTTCCTAAAGGGTCTCCGAGTTTCAGATTTTTGTCCACCCAAATTGGTCAGTCTGCCCGTCGACATCTAATAAATCTTTTATTGAGGAAAACACTTCAGTAAATAGCGTTATACAACGGTTGGGATACATAAGCAACATAAAGATTGAGTAAACCAGAAAATGTTAGTAGATCCCTTAATAAGGGATCTACTAACATTTTCTGGTTACCCTTATGCATTGGCATCCATCTGTGTGCGGGTTATCGGTGTAACTCTCACTCTCAGTACAGTGTTTCTGTTTCGGGGTTATCAAACTGAGATAAAAAGTCCCTAGTCATGCAGCATGACTATAAGAGCGAATTTTCGAAGAAACTGTACATAAAATGTACAGCTTTCGTACAAGTTCGCAACCACGAGGGACATTTATGACCTACTGCAAATTCGGACCCATTTGTTCAAAAAGAAGAAAGAATCCGCAACTTCTACTCTCCTGCAGGCGATGATCCACTTTTTCATGACCCCTGGATAATAAGAATAATAATAATTTGGCAGTCATTACAAAAATAAATAATAAGTAGGTACCTATCTATACTTAATGATGAACTTCATCTGAGGCATAACGCAGTGAAATGCTTAGGGTAGAAAAAACCGTAGGAAAATAATTCTATTTATAAAAGTAGGTACCTACCTGGATCTTTAGGAAAAATATGAAACGTGAACGTTCGTTGTTTTATATGCGTGTCGTTGTTTGAACAGCCAACAAAATCACAACAAACCATTTTTAAAAAATCTGATTAGAGAGTTCAACACTAGTTGGCAACTTGATACACGGTGAGGCCAATCACCAGTGGGCACAGTCTCCAGTGGGGAATCCCCGGCCGCCATGACGGTGTCCCCTACCGTGTTCTTCTAATATATGTGGTTAAAACTATTAAATAAGAGTTTAAATAGAACAACTGAACAAAACATTATGCGTCCTCTGTTTCTTCTGAATTTATTGTTGTTGTTGTAATTATTATTTTCACAATTCATTTATTTATGTATTATTTCTTTCGAATGAAGTCTACGTGATTTCAAGTATGAGAGTAACTCCAAATTTTGATTTTTCGTACGCAGCAAAATTGCAAATATTAATTGTTGGATGACAGCGCACAACTCATTTAGAGTAGATATTAGAACTAATCTGATTAGCTGGAATGCAGTATTTGTCCCTGTACGGAGTTACTGCAATAGAACGTAGTAACATCGGTCCATTTGTCATGCTAAGGTGCAGCATCCACCAGCCCCATTAAAATGGTTCAAAAATGACCTTTTTTTAATACCATGGTGATTCAGCCGTCTACTAGGGAGTATGTGGTATGGGAGTCCTGTGGTACAGAGAAAAGAAGGTTTTTCAAAGTCGGCAATGCAAAAAATAGAAAAAACGATTTTGCTTTGGTTTGACGTTTCTAGAGCTACTGCAATTCACCTTAGCAGGGCAGTATACCTCGGAAAACGTTAAACTCTAATCAAATCAAAAGGTTCATTTGAGATGAAATCAACCTTCTGGAAGAACAATGTAAGACTCGAATACGTCGAGAAACCTTATTAAGTACAGACTTGAATGTGACTAAAGTCAAATCGTAGTCACGCCACACTCAGTCCTCATTAGATCGTTAAGGGCTTGTAACAATATTTGTCAAAGCTTCCCCCTCCCTCCGATTGTTGCCTCAACATTTCTCAAATTAACTAAGCAGTCAAATTCGGCACGAATCATTACACTTCGTTTTCGCGGTATTCAACGAGGACGGTTACTACAAACTCCGACTGACCCGGAATCTCTCACTGTCAATATTTTGCATGTTTCATCGTTTACCGATCACCGTCATCGAAAAGTGAGAACGAAGGGGCTGTACACACAAGTCGCGGGGCTGTAGGTCACTCCGGAAGAAATACATTATTCAGATAGTTCACTTGAATCGATAGCAACCTAAACGTCTACTAGTTTCTTCCCCTTCGTGATCTAACGGCCGTAACGAAGTTTCAAGAAGCTTCCTGGTCCTTGAAGCTGGAAAAGCCAAACACTGAACAGAAGTGGTCCTTTTCCCTTAATATAATATGTGGGTCCTAGATGAAATATCAGCTATTAACTTACAAGTTCGTGTATTAATGTTATTCGTACCTACATAACTCAGAGATAGGCAATGTGTCATCACCCTCTGTTCCCACGTTGTTCAAACAGGCTAATGGCTTTACTAAAGTCACTTTAGATACCTACAATCCACTCTGATACATCAGGCTAGTTATGGCTAGTGATTTGATTTGACCACTTGATGAAAAACACCAAAACAACAACATACAGGAATCATGAGATTATTATACTAAAATATAAAGTAGGTACCTAACTAAATAACACCAGTAACTAAGCCAATAATCTAGGGACGCGGGAGCGTAACGCCCGCCAAGAAAACCGAAGCGACTGATTACGCGACGGAACAAGTTGGGTTTTTCACTTGATTACGTGTTCATCACAAAATACCCGATGCTTGTTTCATTCCTTATAGTTCAATAATTGAACTATTGTGCTTAATAAAACATTATTGCATGAATTATTGAATAAAACCTTATACGCAAGGTTTTCCATCATTACAATTTATTAAGCACAATCCAACTGATTCCAACCATGGAACGGCAAAAAGATGTGATATCCCCCAAAAAACAACTCCGTCGTAAAAACTGGCCCGCCAAAAAACCACCTCAGCCGCAAAAAGGATTGATATGGATTCCATTTTGCCCGTCAGCCACGTATTTAGTATGCATACGAGCATGCTCGTTGCTTCGCAACTCCTGTTGAGTGTGCATATAGAAACGTGATCATCCTACACCAGGTCCTAACCACCACCACCAATGGCGAGGATTCGGTTTCTATATGCACACTTAACAGCGAGGTGCGAAGCACCAAGCATCCTACATACGTGGCTGGCGGGCAAAATGGATATCAATCCTTTTTGCGTCTGAGGAGGTTTTTTGGCGAGCCATTTTTCACAACGGAGTTGTTTTTTGGGGGTAACAATAACTAACCTGAATAATAACTAACCTAATAATAATTAGAACCCAAACGTAATCAACTACCGATGAGGTCAATCTCTTAAAAAATGAATTGTTTGTTCCAATGGTGGGATGAATGTAACCAACTTGTACGATCTCTCCACTGAATCACCGCCAACCCCCAGAACAAATTACTGCCCAATAATGAGACAAAAAACTTTAGATTACGAGTACGAGGTCCTGTTAAATTAGTTTCTCCGCGGGGAATACATAATGAGCGCCAAGTTGAACGCTCGATTACAAACTTTTCCAGTTTCCTCAATATCTTGTACAATTTTGGGATGCGGGTCTCCAAATTACTTCATCTTGGGACGTCGGATAAAAGGATTAACTTCATATTAGTAATTATGTTCCGTTATTAGAGCAAAATGAAATTCTGATTTCCAACTCTTTCGGTGATCTGTGGTTCAGATTGGTCAGTCGACGCCCACTTCCACCTTTCTGAGGGAATCAATAGGAGAAATTTTCGGTGATTCGTAGCAACTTCCCGAGAGTCCTCCCACATCAGCACTCCCAAAAATTGACCGTGTGGTGCACCATTTCCAAATTCGGGGTGATTCGGCCTGATTTTGTTGTTGTTGAGGAGAAGAGACCAACTGTCTCCTCTCAACGTTATGCTTCCATGTTAGACACTTTTTCGAGCTCGAGTTGAAAGAATTTAGTGAGGTCTAGGTCTAGAGGTCTGATTTTCTGATCAAGGAGACACTTGGTTTCGACAGGACGAGGCTACAGCCAATACAGCTAAGATTTTAGGACGAAACTTCAGCAGATGTTTACAGCCCGCGCGCTCACCTGATTTGAGCATTTGCATTCTTTCCTGTGGGGCTACCTCGAGGAAAAAGTTATTAAACCTCGGCATCATACCTTGGATCAGCTCAAGTAGCGAATTCAGGAGGAAATCGCCAATATGCCCATCGAGGTGTGCTAAAATGCTGTTTAAAGCTTCCGATATCGGCTTCTTCACGCCTCTTCCTGATGCGACCTTCTGGAGTTGGTAGAATGAACTGTATGATGTATCGAAAAAAATAAAATTTACCCCACATATAAACTGTACCATTTGTTTACCAATTGTATCATTAGCCATCAAAAACTGCACAATGTGTTTGTTTTACACCAGTCTGTATTTGGATCTAAGTATCAAACGGTTACATGACCGAAAGAAATTTGCAAGAAATTTTGCTTTCTAGTGAAACGAATGGATGAAACGTGTCTTGTCGATGTTTGAGTCGCTTATCAGATGAGTCACGTGCACATTTATCAACAATGAATGAACACTGACATGACAACTGGGCAACTGCACTTCTACAATGAGTAAGGAGAAATTCCTATTAGACTGGAGCTATTTTATTTTCAGGGAAGAAGTTGTGAAGGATATGATTTTTCAAGGTTTATTTAATAATGCACTTTGGGTTTTATTGGTAATATTGGGAAAGTAAGGGTTAGTAGATATTGCCTCACGTTGAGAAGCCAGAGAGTTACTATTGTCTCCAACCAAAGACCATCTACTTCGAAATAAAAAGAAATAACAAATGTCTGTGGTCCAAAAGAGGCTAAAAATCCCAAATCACAAATAATTGAAATTAAGTGCATATTAGCGAATTTTTGAAGAAAAGGAAGATATTGTTCCCAGTGATTCTTACCAATGATCCATCAATGATCGTCCAGTGATTGTATGATAAAATACCAGTGATTACACCAGCAAATTACTGGAAATCACTACCTAATCATTGGTTATCACTAACTTTTGGTGATTGAATCATTAAACCGCCAATGATGCATTTCTGTAAGGCAAAATTGTTATAAAACAAGTAAAATGGAGATAGTTTACACAAAAACAGTTATTTCTTCAAAAATTTGCTCTTGTAGACATGCTGCGTGACTTTGGATTTTTTTGTTACAGGTTATCACTTGCTTCCTGGTTAGAAAGCCGCTCCAGGGACCTCGACCTTTCGGGTAAGCCGATGATTACAATACTCGACATTTGATAACCTATTGAAAGATGTTCATGAAACTCTACCACCGAAGGTTGCTAAATTCCCAAAGATCCGTCCTGTATACGTGAAATATTATTTAGCACTTCGTGCAAGTACCCACCTCACATTGCAGTGTTCTAAATAAGAATAGTCAATTTGACGTGTTTTCCACCCGACTGAGTGGTGTATAAATACACCACTCAGTCGGGTGGAAAACACGTCAAATACTTAGTAACACGACAAATTTGTTAGTAACTACTGGGAGTTGTATCGGCCTAGTGAACAGTAAATGTCTTGAAACGGGAGAATGATGAGGGGGATAATGATCATCGTCGACATTCGAGATGTAACGAGACACTCTCCAGCTACACGACCTTGATTCATGCAACTGTCATCTCCCTTACTGCCTGAATTTCACTAAATCAGCGTTCATACTTTTGATGAGTTTAAAAAAAAAAAGAATCTTACTTGAAAATCATAAATAAAAAATCCAGTCATGCAGCATGGCTATAAGAGAGCATTTTCGAAGAAACAACAAGTTTTATGTCAAATGTCTCCATTTTACTAGTTTTATAACAATTTTGTCTCCTTTTTGTCGAGTGTCACCTCAGTTTATAGATTTTTCAACGCTAAACACGATGGTGAAGTCAGAATTGCGGTATCTCATACCGTTATCGGATTAGAGTAGATGTTACATCTCAAGTAACAACCACATTTCTTCATCTTCAAAGTACTCCAGTTTGAGAACGAAATAAGATATCGCAATTCTGATTTCACCGTCAAGTTCAGCGTAAAAAAACCTTTAGAATGAAGTTTAACTTGTCAGACTATTTCATTTTGAGAATTAATGGGTAATCCCCCCTCCCCTCCCAAAAGTCTCCAAAACGCTCTTAGAGTGACCCGATTCTGCCCATCTACGGACTTAACCTTTCGATTGCCAGGAAGGATTTTTTGTGCAAATTTGAAATTTTTATTTTAATTCTATCGAGTGTTATCGTCTGGAATGACACACACATACCTAAATATATATATTTTTGGCAGTGAATTCAGGATGGTCTGGAACTGATTTTTCGGAAATTCCAGTTTTAAAAATTATGGGCTGAGAGCAATAGGAAGCTATTCCTATTGCTTCCTTTTCTTCGAAAATTCGCAAATTGAGCCACATGCACGCAAAATTATCCTCAACTATCAAAAGTTGATGATTTGGTACAACACTACTACCTGTTTCAATTATCAGTGGTACATGCGCCAACAAACCTGAGTTTCATCAATTTGATCAAAAATAGGAAAATGACTTGTTCTAATTTGTTGTTAAACTATCGCATCACTTCGGCCCGAACGAAATGGTTATCCTCAAGTTGTGGTTGAGCTGCCGAAACAGGTCAACTCACGATCTTTATTTGTCGCTGCAGATACAAGTTTCGCTGTATAAATTCACAGTTCAGAGCTTCTCTTGACCCACTCATGCCCCAACGTGATTATGAGTGGTGACATAAAGTTTCGACTGTATCAAGAGGGAAACCGTTAGAGATGCACCTTTAGGGACAGTCAAATGAAACTTTGTGCTAATCAAATGAAACTCACCGTAGTCCACATTGTCGAACACAGGGAGACGTACTCGAAGTCCCTGATGTCGCATTCCTTCTCTATGCAGTGCCACCAGGATTCCTTCTCATCGCGATTCTCACTGCCCTTTTGTGAGAAGTGTCAACCCCATTAGTGTGTTTTTCAGCTGTTCTTTCTCAAAGCTCCTTACGTTTCAAAAAACATTAATTCCAAGTTTCCAAGCTTTCATGAAACTAATTTTCCAAGACGGGCGCAAAGACAGTTAAAAAACACTGTAATGGGGTTTGTTAAAAAACACTTCTCACAAAAAGGCAACGAGAAGTAAAGCGTAAGGCTGCATAAAGAAGGAATGTTTTTTGAGTACGGTTCCTTGTATTCGACGATGGAGAGACTACGATGACTTTCATTTTATTGGTAGGTACCTACAAGGTTTCATTGGACTGAAAAATGCTAAATATCATAACACAAGGGCATCATAATACAATCAAGTGGTTATCTCTTGACCACTAAGGGAATGCAAGTAATTGCAACTAGATTATTATTAAATAGTAATCTACTTGCAGTTAGTTACAATCTAAATTTTAGATTCGGTTGTTACCATTTAGAAAATGATATAATTTTCGAGTCCTACATTGGTACGTCAAGTCGATTTGATTTTCTTCAAGTTTATTCTTCTATCTATACGGCACAATAGGTATGTGCTTCGAAGTTAGACACTAAAACGACTCAAAAGCTCGGAAAATTTCAATTTTGATTCGATATTTGGGATCAAATGTGTATGAAGTATATTATACTGGTCTGCCTATCCACAGACCTACCTGTCCCCAGAGCTGTCGAATAAAAAACGCGAGAAACAAGGGAAACTCTGCAAACCATTACAAATGTAGCATCGACTAGACGAAGAATAAACTTGAAGAAAATCAAATAGACTTGACGTACCAATGTAGGACTCGAAAATGTGGTAAAATTTCGAAAAAAGTTGATTTTCGATTTGGTAAAAGTAAAATAATTGAGGCCCTTCGAAAATCCGAATATTCGACTCGTAAAACTCGAAAACGTGGAAAAAAGAAAAAATTCCGAATCGAATGGAGGTGTTCATTGAGGATGAAAACGACATTCGACAGGACGAAACTTTGTCGAAAAAACTGGACTCCAAATCAATGGACCTTCGACGGAAAAAAAAACGAAAAATCTTGCGTGCGTTGAATACGAATGTTCGTTCATTGTGCGGATCTGTATGCGATCTTTGCTACGCTGCAGGATGATCCGATGAGTGACCGAATTTCGTTGAGGGGTTTCTCTTCTGCGCGGGAATTGGGCTCCACGCGGTACAAATTTCCCACGGGCGACGTAACTCTGGTTCTGATATTCAGTGATAACGTTGCCGGAACATCCGCTGAATTAGTGAACGGAGTTTAATCCGCCAACAGGATGACTTTTCGGCGATAACCTGTACGAAGTCAATGACGAAAGGTAGTTTTAGCGAAATTTCGAAGAAAAAGAAGCTATTGTTCTCGGTCCAAAAATTTTAAAATTCGAATTTCAAAAAAATCAAAAAAAATTTATGTGTGTGTCATTCCAGACGATAACGCCCAATAGAATTGAGATAAAAAGTTCAAATTTGCACAAACAATCCGTCCTGGCAATCGAAAGGCTAAAGTGCGTAGATGGGCAGTATCGGCCACTCTCAGGGGGGTTCAAGGGAATTTAGAGGGGAGAAATTACCCATAAATTCCCAAAATGAAACAGTATGTCAAGTGACACCTCATTTCAAAGGTTTGTTTACGCTGAACACGATGGTGAAATTAGAATTGCCATATCTTATTCCGTTCTCCTTTGACATAGAACCTGTTATTTTTTCTAAAATTCGCTCTTGTAGACTCAGGATTTGTATAACTGTTCTTTCTTGACCAAATCGTACTTTTATATTCACACGCGCTCCGATTTCGGTTTGAAATTGGCCTGTGGTTAAAAGAACTAAATTGATCTTCGATTGTAAGATCAAGTTGTCAAGTTTGGTTGACAGACTAACAATAAACAATTTCTTGACCCACTTCGTAACTTGAGTGAAGCAGCAGCTCGAATCTCCAGTACGTAAATAAGGCTCTGGCCAGGCGTGTCCGCTTTGGGATTATCGTATCGTGTTCAGCAGCCAATGTGGTCCTCCATCCACTGCGGATGAGTCAAAAATCAAATACACAGTAAACAGCCGCATCGCATCAGTTTTGATCATTGATCAGCTTCACATCAAGACCGTCTTGTCCTTCAATCATAAACGTCCAGATCATTTCAATGAATCCATTAATCAAGATATTTTTATTTGCTAAAATCACACGTAGTGGATAAGCAATGTCAGAATAAATGCCACCCTTGAATAACGGAACCACCTCTGCCAACCTCAAGTACCAACGGAAATTTCCCCACGTCGATCGATTCGTTAATGAGATGGGTGAGAGGGAAAACCAAAGCCAGTGCCTCCTGGTTCAGTATACTGGTCGATATCCCGTAAGCATCGAAGCAATTTGATTTTTTCAGAGTGGAGATAATCTTCATGACATTGTGAGGTTCTACATTGGCAAATTTGAATTTCGTAGCTGGAGGCTGGATATGAAAAGCCAGAGGGTCGTTAGTACATATTTTAAGTTACCTAGCTTACAATATGTGCAGGAACTTTTACAAAAAAAAAGAGTTGAAAGCATCGGCAGAAATCATGTCGGAAGCAGACTTTGTTCGTTAATTGCATCCCCCATGTCTTTCACTGGATTTCCAGATCCTAAAGTATGCTTCTCGCGAATAATCTCCGTAGCTCATTTGATTTTAATCCTACATTCCGATTTTAGCTGCAGGCAATTATTTTACACTAAAGGGTCATCAGAAAAAACAGATCCATTTATGGATATTGAAAATTGGCGGGCGAAAGCAAAATCTTGGACTGTAAGTTTGATGCACGCGTTGGAGGAAGGAAAGCGGAAACCTCGATGCGTCATTGATAATTATCATCCGTCATCATCCCCCCCCCTTTTTTCGTTCCCCGCTCCCATCGTTCTCCACCGGACTATAATCGGACGTGGTGGAGAACGATGGGAGCGGGGAACGATGAAAGGAGGTGATGATGAAGGGGGGGTGGCGTTGGAGGGAGCGGGTAATGATGAAGGGAGCGGGTAGTGATGAAGGGAGTGGGTAATGATGAAGGGAGCGGGATGACGATGAAGGGAGTGGGCGGGGGGAAGTTGCAGGTGACGGGTGTGAAGGGGGCGGGAGTTATCGGTGACTCTGGAGTTTTCGAAACTTCCGAGCTCAGGATTTAACGAACTTCTAGACTTCAACCAGTTTTAGACGGCATTCCGAGTCAGGGCGTTAACGAAGTCCAGAACTATGGAAGTTATAGACTCTGGAGTCTAACGGCCCTGTAGTGAAGGAGTGAAGGATCTATAGATCCAGTCCTTATATTAGATTCTAGTCTAATTCCGAGTCAAGGGTCTAGCCGAATTCGTTAAGTCAAGAACCTGAAATTGTGCGATTTTAGATCCCCGCCGAAGGTAGGATTTAAAATTAAATTCTAGACTTTCAACAAAGTGAGCATCTCTGTTGTTGTTCGGAAGTCGATATGCGCGCATCGTTATCATGGAATGCCTTAATAATCCAAATATTGTGTTCGTTTACAAGCGTCACAACATGGACCTAGACATCGTGACCGTGCAGTTAATCCGTTCGACATGTTAAATGAGTTTCACGATCGATTTCGTTTTTCGAAGGATAATACGCGTGAGCTAATTCGCTTACCAGGATTAGGATCGCATGACGAAAGAGCTCGACACACCATCCCAAATTGAATTCGTCTGATCTTCGATAATGAACCATTTGAATCGACCAAAGAAGAAAATTATATTACACCCCACAAAATTTGTAGTTTTACGTTTAAGATACGTAGATTCAGAAAATCGAATCACCCAAAAATCCGTTCGTCCGCCGTCCGCGACACTTTGCCCAGTTAGCATTGTGCTAAAATTAAAAAAATTGGTTTACGGGTTCAGACTAACCACTAAATGATCCTCGAAACTTTTCATAACCCTAGGTCAAGTGGAAGAGGTTCAAAACGAATTTTGAAATTTAGAAAAATTCATATATCAAAAAATTCAGCTGAACAGTTTTCAGTTTTTCAGTTCAGTTCAACAGTTTTCAGTTCACATTTAGATAGAGTTTATTTTTTACAATTTTCCGAGACCATTCGCCGCTTTTTACGACCAGCCGTTCGTTCACAATGAGGGCTCAAAGTTGGAGAAGATCAGAAGTCGTCAACGGCTGGTCGTAAAAAGCTGCGAATGTTCTCGAAAAATTCTAAAAAATAAACTTTATCTTGCGTATTGTCATCTACTTGCGGTACACCCTGTATATAATATTCATATATTACATAACGAGGGTGAAGTGACAACAAGGCCTACTACCTCAAGTGGAGCTAAACAACATGGCCTACCGGAGATAGGGCTGGTCAACATGGCCTACCTGAAATGGTGCTGTACAACACGGCCAAAGTGTTTTTGAAAAAATTTACAGGAGGCACAAAAAACTGTTTATTTCTAAAATTTGGGAACATATACGTGACTGATTGCAACTTAGACACTTCCGGGTGCCAGTATACTATACAGACAACTTACGGAACGATGAATAATTTTAATGAATTTTAATTTGAATCCCGCTGAATAAAAAAAGTCAATTTGCCCAAAAATGTCAGGTAGGCCATGTTGACCAGCCTTATCTCAGGTAGGCCGTGTTGCCACTTCACCGTCGATATAGGTATAACATTCACTGTATATTATACAGTGAATCGTAACACTACGGATATCATGAACATTGCATCGGTACCTACCTTATTATTTTCTTATTCGTTTCTTTTAAAATTCTGTTGCAGCCGAGGACATGGAGCTGGAAGCGTTGTACAAGAGGTACAGGGAGCGGCTAAAAAACTCTTTGTTGGTCTCTCTACTCTTCATTGCTTCTGTCTTTTACGCTGCTCTACTCGCCTTCCTGATTTTCCAATCACAGGTAATGATCATTCATTAGTTCATCGTAAGGTGGATCTGATTTCAATGCTTACTTTCACTCCAAGTCAAACTTTACTGTGAGCCCTGAAGAAACCGCCTCAGTGTTGGAACAAAATTCGTCGTTTTGATGTTTTACAAACTGCTTCAGCCAAATCTGGCTCTTTTTGGCAAGAAAATAGCAGAATGCCATGTGGTTGTACTAGCAAACTCCGGAGACGCATTGGGTAAATGTAAACATCGATATCCATTTCCAATGGATGTATGAATGTGTTTCGGCATAGTGATCAGATACTGAGAATGGGATAAAGGGGGTATACCCCCAGACGTACCCTTTAGACGTCCCCGAGCCTCGCATATACTGCACTTGAGACAGATCTGTACCGAAGTAACAGAATTGTTATGTCAGTTGCTGATTATTTCAGTAGTAATAGTGACCCGGGCCAATACACTGCAGATGAGACCAATGCCGATATATACCGGTATACTGCCTCTTGTAAGACAAGCGCCAATTGCTGTTTTTTTACCGTTTTATCATACATTTCTGACTCAAGAGCCCAGATCGTGGTTTTCCAAAGAGGCCTTTCTAATAATCTCAGGTTGATACCGCTTGGTTTCCCCATCGAACGGGTGAGTAAATCGTTTAGGACTTAGGCACAAGATTCCTTCCCCAACCAAACACCGCTAACATCACCCGAATTTCATCATCATTTACCGTCGGCAGGTCGGTGAGGCAAAGCTCTTAGCTGGAAGGGAAAGCACCCCCTGAAATTAGTTCCATTTCGATTATGAGCACCGTCTAATGAGATACGGCCAAATTGAGTTGCCCGTGACAGTGCGGGCGGGGGGCACGGAGTAGCTCTCTCTGCAGACTTTCCATAAACAACCAGTCCCCCCATCACCACTTCAACGGGGACCTCTGCTTTCCAACCAATATCGGTGTAGGTAGCAACTCCATTACTTACCGAATAAAGACCCGTGGACGGGTAAAACCTTTCCGAGTCTATCTTTTAAAGGAGGCACAATTTAGAATCTTGTTAGTGTAGCCTCTTGGAGGAAAGTAAGTAGTTGATTGTGGCTTCTGTTGACCTTCATTCCTCAAAATGAAATGCCAGAAGGTTGAAGGGAGAAGTATCGAAGCAGGTTCATTGTTACAACTCTTCGACTTTATGAGTCCCCAGAGGAAATAATTGCCTGGAAAACGTTTGCCAAGCGGGTGGGCGGTAATGCTTCCTGTAATCTTACAAACTCACTGTGAACTTTGATGTCTTCTCAGATAATGCCAGTCAAATAGCTTAAGTTCAATTGCTACAGCCTATACCCTACGTTCAACTAGATTCAACCATACCTTAAGTAAATATGAGATCTTGTTAACTTACCATGTTACCAGGGCTGCCGTTTCACGGAAAACCCACTTATCTGCGAATATTTCGCCGTCCAAAAAATGCCTTCATTGCTCGACTCCAGTTACGAATAGTAATTGCCAGTCGTCTACACGGCCTATGGGGTGTAGATGTCTACAGGTGGATGTAATGTAGACGGAGATAGACCATCTGAAGACATCTGATTCTAATCTACCACGTCTACGTCAATCCATAGACAAGCTGTAGACAAAAAATTGACATCTTAACATCGTCTACCGGTAGATGTAGACGAAGAAGACGTAAACGTGTACCAAAAATAGACGTCTATACTGCCGTTTCAAGGAAAAACCACTTATCTGCAAACAGTTCTACGCCCAAAAAATGCCTCTAGGTTTTTCAGCTGGCCCCTTCATTGCTCGACACCAGTTTAGAGTTACGATTCTTTTTTTTTCTGTATTGTTCATTATCTCCTTTGGTTGAAAAACCTTTGTCTGTTTGGAGGGTTGTAGGAGGTGGTAAGAAAAGAAGAAGTTTTTCCGAGCTTTCGGCTTTAATAAGCCATCTTCAGGGGTTGAGGAAACAATACCTGCCTACCCCTGAAGATGGCTTATTAAAGCCGAAAGCTCGGAAAAACATCTTCTTTTCTTACCACCTCCTACAACCCTCCAAACAGACAAAAGTTACGATTCCGTATTGCCGCTCGATGTTAACGTTAGGTCCTATCGATCATGCTGATATCGATTAAATATCGAAAACATGATTGAGAACTTGATTGATCGTAGTTAAGTTCTCCTCCCATTCGATAAACTCAAGCACTCGGTTTGGAGACAAAACCCCTTGAGCTGTCTTACCAGCAAAACCAATTGAGCCAAACTGGATACAATTGATATCCAGTTTACATAATCTACATAATCTGTTTACATAACAGCTGGTCCCGGGTTTCGAGTTAAGTAATTTGCAGGAGAAACCACTTCGGTGAGGAGCGAAAAATCACTTGCTATGGAAAAACGCTCATGCATTTAGAGGCAAAACCACTTGTCACCAGATTTTAGTTGATGAGTGGTTTTGCCTGCAAATTAGATGACGTGAAATGTCGATAAGTGGCAGAAATTAACAAACACAAGACTTGTGATTCACATATCTGTGGTAGTTTGGCCCTTCATCACATACTTAGTAGTTTTGCTTCCAAACTACCACAGATATGTTGTTCTGCCTTCAAGTAAACCACTAGACAAGAGGATTATACGATTTTTCACAAATTTTGACGAATTCGGAGATAAGTGGTTTTACTTTAAAACGGCAGAGGAGCAGAGTGTCGTAAATGAAGAATTTAGGTAGAAGTTGAATGATGAAAACATTTATAAGAAGTTCAAATGAATATTTGAATCGTCGCTCATTGTGCCACAGTTACCTACAGCTAACTACCTTTAATGGTTGCTTTGAATCACGAATCCAATGATTATGTCATAATACTAGTGATACAGCTACTAAGGAGCAATAGGAGTCAATAATACGTGATTTCACTAGCAGAATGATTGGGGTGTTCAAGGCTTATCTGTGTTTATGGAGCGACTGATTTGCGAGTAGATTAGCAGAATTAACGCGATGAATCTCAGTGACCTAATTAAAGTGGACGCGGAAAACAGTTTATTAAACACAAAGCGGATCAGAACTGAATTAGTAAGTAAACGAAAGAACGCAGTTGAAAATACAGAATACAGAATTGAGAGAGGGAAAAAATAAACAAATAGGCACAAATGCAGTATGCATACTGCTTGGCTGGTGTTCCTTGACTAGCTTCAAGAGTAGCCTACAAAAAATGAAGTCAGATATTGAATTGAGCTGCAATTCGTCATTTCGCACTCGAGGAGTAAGCAATCGATTGTTGGATTGTTACACTTTGACTTCCAGAATTTTGAACTTGGCTCCATAGAATAACTCAAATTTTCATTATAGTGTTAAGAGCTGGTTCGATTGATTGCACTTCAGCGATTGATGATGCTATGTACAGTATCGTTTGATGGTCATACAATCCGTGTTTAGCCCGTCGATCGTGTTTACGTTTGATTGTGATTGTATATTATTGTGTTTATGATGACGTAGACAATAGTTGGATGTTTGTGGTTTGCAGGTCGGTAGCGTCAACAAAGCTTTGTTGGTCCTCAGTGCCACTGGCCTCGTCGTCTGCATGTCACTCGCCTTCGCCTCTTGCCTCGGCGGACCTCTTCAGGTTAGTGCTGAACTCAAGTCTTGTTTGTACACGACGTACGTCAGTAGATTGAACTAACTGTTATAGAAATTTGCTATCACAAAGTATTGAAAAAAACCACCCATAGAAAACAAGGGTCCTGTTGAAACTGTTGAACGCTTATTTCCCCTCCACACCTGGCGTTCTTGTGTGTCGGCAGCACATTTTTCGTCTCTTCCGTAACCAAACTTAGTCCCACCCGTATTTCTATTCGGACCAATTCCACGTACCACCTCCAGCCTGTTTTCGATAAGTACCTACATAAATGAAAAAATCGCTCACCCAATAGAACCTTCGTATCCTTACCATTTCAACTTCCCACCGAAGCAGAAATCGTTGAATATGTTGGATTAGTGTGGAGAATAGAAATTGATTGTTTATTACGCATAACGAAAACATCGCAGAGAGATATTGTCAAATCAATCATCATAAGCATGGAACCGTATGAAGTTATTGCTATTTATGATACTATTGCCGCCTATTGGGTGATTTTTTGCCCTCTGGGGTAACTTTGCCCAGTTTATTAAAAACTGTTTCGCGCCTCCATAGTAAATAGCTGGTAGGTCTTTTGAGGCAGTACAGTCACTGATGGTGACGAAGAAGTCGAGATATCATCAATGCAATTGCACAACTCCTCCAGCATATACTCCTGAAAGGTTTTTTCAGAAATGGAGAAGTAGGGAGGAGAGACTGCTCCCTTAGGGTATACCTACCCATCACCAAGAACCTATTCCTTTCACAAAAGATGAATGTAGTTTTGTTTAAAATAGGAAAACTCATTAAATCATGCAAGGAGATTAGAGAATAAGATACGAGTAATTTGAGCGTTTGGGCCTGGACGTGTTATAGTGAACTTTAGGCCAAATCGTTAATTACTGGGAATCTAGCTGTACGAAAATTTGTAAACTGCGTGAAAATATGTATAATAACTGTTTTTGTGAATTAATTTAAAAAAATATACGAGTATAATAAAAACGATTATTAGTTTTTTCTCCTAAAACCGAAAACCCCGGCTGACGAACATAATGGTAAACGATACGCCTGCTGCTAAACGGGATTCAAATACATCTGCGAACCTTCGAAATTATTCAAAAATATTCCAACGGGGCGGTGCAATCTGTCTTCCATTCCTTACGCCCTTTTCGTTTATTACCATTCATCCGTCCAATCAACCAGACCGGTTTCTCATGCTCCGGAACGAAAAAAAATTCGGCAGGAATCGAAGAGCGGTAGAGAAGGAGTGGGTGTTGAGATTCGAATTAGATTACCGGCACTCTTGTGCCCTTATCGAGAGATGGAGAAGGTGTAAGGGATGTCCTCGACAAAGGTTCACTCAATACAGTCGATATTTTAGGGGCGAACCGTGGAAACCAAGAAATCGAATTGAATTATCTTTTTTTTTCGAATTTTCAGTGCTTTTGGGAGTCGTGAAATTGACACCGTCTGCACGGGTTGTTGATGCCTTCAACTATAATCGAATTAGCGGTGGCGTAAGTCTCTCATGACATCTTGTTACGTTCATTGTCGTCATCTGACAGTAGATCAAAACACTGAGTTCCAACTTCGCAATGGAATTGATTCGCTCTTCTTGTTCGCTGACCATGTGCAATAACAAAGACGAATTTCCATTGAGAAGAACCATTTCCCAACGTAAACTAATTATTTTGGACTTTTAAACTATAATAATAGCTCATTGCAATAAGTCCAAAATATGTGTGAGATAACCAAACCACATACAATGTGGAAGCTGAAGTCATAACAGACAGCAGTAGTGGGCCATTAGAGTGATTTTAAGACCCGTTACAAGTCATGCTATGTAGTGCAAGGATGCGTCGTTCGTGATCAGAGGGAAACGTAGGGTAAATGCGCTAGTAGTTGGAGTTTTTAACTGCATCAAAGAATTTGGCAGTTTATAAAAATTCAACCTTTCAGAAAACCTACTTTCTTCTTGCTCTTGTAATGGTTTGCTAAGTTTTCCTGGTTCTCGAAGTTTTGGTTCGACCACTCTGGGCATACCTAGGTTTGTGAAAGCAGACCAGGATGTCCCTCTGGGTCGGGCGTAATTGCCTAACCTCCCCGGGTTACAGGGACAAACTTAGCAAATCATTCATTACACTCTACAACCTCATGACTGGGCTAAAGAATAAAAAACCATAAGTTAGAATCGTTAAAAATAATTTCAAAAAATGGTTTCAGTGAATTTTAGAAGAAAACTCCCAAAGCCTAGTAGGCGGACACGTTTTTCCTAATGCTGGACGTTCGGGAGCAAGTAGACGGACAATTCACGAGGAATTCAGGTTTTATGAAAAATTGAGTGGTCATTAAGAAGAAATAGGTGAAATTTTAATTTTGGTTTACTATCTTCGATAATGAACCTTTGTAATCGCCCAAGAAAAAAAACCAAATCACCCCCCCCCCCCCACCAACCTTTGAGGGTTTTCGTTTCAAGATACGTAGGTAGATACCAAAAATCGAATATAATTCGTATTGAATGTTCGTGTTGAATGTTCGTGGTGAATGCTCGTGTTGAAGGTTTGTGTTGAATGCTCGTGTTGAAGGTTTGTGTTGCATGCTCGTGTCGAATGTTCGTATTGATTGTTCCTGGTGAATGTTTGTGTGAATGTTGCTGTGTGAATGTTGAATGTTGGTGTGTGAGTTGAATGTTTGTGTGAATGTTGTGTGAATGTTCGTGTTGAATGTTTGTGCTGAATGTTCGTGTTGAATGTTTGTGCAGAATGTTCGTGTTGATGGTTCACTGGTAATTTTGCCAGCACCCTGAAGTACACAAATGAAACGTCAGAGGCTCATATTATGAATTTCAACAGGATGTTGATATTGGCGTTATTCAAACAAAAAGCACTAGTCGGTGTATGTTTGATTTGTACGTCTAATTAAATTATATGAGCGGCACTCGACCCATAACCTGTTGATTTCGTCTCATCTTAACGCTCTATTAAACTTCCCAACATAGCATCCTCCGCTTGCAAACTTCCCAAACCGCTTGCAACCCTTGCAACTCAGCAAACTACTCCACATGGGAAAAGTTTCATGCTTCATAATCTTCGCTCGTCCCGAACTGTTGAGTGGAAACCGTGCCTTTGATCATCTGTCTCACACAATTGAGTACATTCAAATATTGACTCACTGTCTATAGACGAGGGGACGTTTGAGTGGAATTACGCGAAACGAACAATTCAAACATCTATAATGCAGAAAGTGGTATATTGAGGTAGTTGAGCTGGTGGGATCATCAAACAGTACAAAAGATCAATACTTGGGCTGGTCATGAGATAAGAAAACATATTTGCGTGGTGATACATTAAATGAGACGTCCCCAGTTGTGTGGTTGGTAAGATGAAACTTTTTGGCATACCGAACCAGGACACAGGGCCCAAACATGGTATGTTGTCAGTCTCCAATGGTTTTATGTCTTGCGTGATTGGCTGAATAGTACGTATGCTGGGCAATCACTGGTGGAATCCTTTGGTATGCCATTCAACTGTCGGTTTGTTTTGGAATGTCTCACTGAATTCTACAGTGGCTACAGAGTAAATGTGGAGAGGCTGTCTAGAATAGTTTTTGTAAGTTGTTGACAGATTCCACTGTTGTTTTATGTCATATATCATCAAGATACAGTGTTATTATTATTATGGCGCGATGAGTTGGACGTGAGGTGAAATTATATTGGGTGACCCTCAATCTCTGCGTACTGCATAGGAAATTGTTAACTATTACCTTATATGAACTAAAAAATTCTGAAAAATTCTGAAAAAAAAAAAAAAATGAAAAAAAACTTCGATAAACTGAGTAGAACTGATTCTTTCCAAGATATTACAGCCCTGAGTCACCGATAAGAGACGGCGAAGTAGATCACAATCACAATAGATCAATTGAGCTAAGGGCAACTGCGATAAGGGATATGGGGGTGGGCGAAAATCTTACAAAATTTTGCATAATTTAATAATAATATTCAATATTTCTATTGTACTATAATCGTCAAAAACGCGATTTTTCTGCTCCAAATTGGATAATCCTGCTGAGATCAGAACGCGGTTGGTTTTATGAAGTCCTCCTTGTCTGGGTGAATGGTCAATTGCCTTTCGACTGTAAGACAGGTCATAGTCCTGGACAAACAGCAGTGCAAACAGCATGTCGAAGGGGGTGCAAAATTGTTGCAATGGATCAAAGTAAATGTGGCGTCATTTTGGCGTTTGTCTTGAGAGAAAACAATTGAGAATGTTTTAAGGCGATCTACTGGAGTTGAAAGACGTGTGGTGTAGGGCGTGTGAACACTTGTCAAGACGACGACCAAGTTTCCCGCAAACTCGGCAACCGTCTTCCGTCTTTCCCTTCAAGTTGATGACAGTGAGACATCAACTTCCGTCAACAAACTGCCACCGAGAGCAACTTCCGAGTAATATTCACCTTTTGTACCGGAGACACTGCCTGAGGTGTTCATACTGAATGCTCAATAGAGCTTGGAGTAAACTAAATGTTGAAGTCGTTCAGACAACAGAAATACACTTGAAGTATTCAGTAAAGTCATGGTGGTTAGTAGTGATGTGACTCGAGTCCACGTTTTGTGGTTCATGAAGATTTCGTTTATGAAGTTTGATTGATTGATTGATTTATATTCCTGGGAGAATTAGGGCCATAAGGCCCTCTCTTCCATTCTCCCAAGACACAAAGCAATTCAGATATTCTCCTCCACAATCATCGTTTTCACATTGACAAAAAATTCGTTACAACATAAATTATAATTTCTTTTTTCTTCTAAACCTTCGGTCCGTTATCCTAATAGGATAGTCATAGTATGATCTCATCCATTTTACATCTTACAAAATTTTTCTTAACAAACATTATCGAATATATTTCTGAAAGCGTCCACTCAGCTTAAAATATTCATAGTATTCATTATAATATAATTATAAAAATATTATAAAAATCATTATAAAAATATATTATATTTTTGTTCCCTGTACCTACCGAAAAAGATCGCTCAAACATTGTTGTTCTATGACTAGGCATTTGTAATAATTTGTTGACATTTCTTGTGTCCCTACTACTGTTCGAAACTTGAGTAGGTTCTTCAAACATCATAACTGCAATTGCGAGTGTTTTCCTTTCTTTGATTTTCAACCACCCTAGTTCACGATATGCAGGCGTGACAAGTCGCATCACGAACCTCACTGCAACGTTCTGCGCCTTTTGAAATTTCGTCAAGTTTTTGATTCTCAAATCACAGTACGATGTAGCAGCATAATCGAACGATGGAAAAATCGAGGCTTCCACCAGCTGTTGTCGTACATTAACCGGAAAATCAATGGCTATTCTTCTGTGCTGGTAGAGAGTTCTGAAGACGGGTTTACACACATTTGCTACACATTTGCATCCCATGACAGAACACTATCAAATATTATGCCCACATTTTTCGCTTCGCCGACCAAATCAATTTGGCTTTCCATACAGTCTAGTTCAACAAGAGACCTTTTTTATTTGGATGGTTGTAGGAGGTTCGGTATGAAAGAAGGAACTTCTTTTTCCAAGCTTTCGGCTTTGTTAAGCCATCTTCAGGGCTGTAGCACAGAACGACAACCTGCTGTGAGGTCTGACCATTGTCGGTAGCATTTGTGTTACAGCCCTGAAGATGGCTTAATAAAGTCGAAAGGTTGGGAACAACGTTCCTTCTTTCACACCAAACCTCCTACAACCCTCCAAATAAAAAAAAAACGGTCAATAAGCCAAGGAGGAAATTAACGAAACGTTAACAACAGACCTTGCTAATCACATTCTAAAACTTATCTATCCTTCTGTAAGCATTTAGCATTTAGTAATGTTGCCTAACTTTGAATTTTTTTTTTGTTTTTTTTTGTTAACAGGGGCCGTTGAAGCTGGCCTCAACAGCTTTAGCCGTGAGCGTGCTGACGCCAGCAGTCTTCTCACCCACGTGGCTTTTCGTTGTTCTAGTGGCCCTCTCTACTTGTCTTCCATTTGGTTTGAGTTCGGCCCTCGCCTTGGCTTTGACCCTAATGACAGCTAACGTCGCCATGATACATTCTGAAGTCTTCATCCTTTGCGAGGTAAGTCTTCAGTATAGTAGAGCGTACGGTATGGAGATTATGTGGTTGTGTCGTTCTTCTGAATGAGTTATGATGCATTGAATGAAACCATAAGATGACAATGTCATCTTATGGTTATCTGATAGTGTGTCATACTATCTGTGCAAATTTTGCAAAATGAATTATCTAGTTCTTAATTCAAGATATCGTCGCTTAAGAAGCAAAATTTACTGTTTTATTCCTAAATTACCATAAATTTCACAAGAAAATGACTACTTTTAGGTAACTGTAGGCTCCCCAGAAGTACCCTACAGTTATGAACACGGTAATTTTATATCCAATATAAAATTACTAATATTTACTAAATTTGTAGTAAAATAAGTATACTATGAAATACTAAAACTATATCAACTCTATTATTTACTAAGATCTACATGGCACTGCCTCTTGTGTAATTCCCGCTCAATGTGGTCTCTGTCGCCATTGTCATCAAATTGTCGTCAAGTCGTTTGCTCTACTTACTCAGTCATCTTTCGTTCAATTTAATTTATTTATTTCTTCACCCAACCCACGTAAAACACCTACCAAGATTTAAGATGAGTTAATGCTATCTTATCTAGAAATCCTGAGGGTTAGGTAATGACTGGAATGGTGGGATCAGTGGAGTTGCTTCAGGAGTTTTTTCTTCATCCCATTTTCTTGGTGAAATGAGTGTGAAATGATAAGGATTTTTAGATTTCTACCTGTGCAGGTACATACTTGAAATTTTAAACTAGAAAATGCTAAATAATGGTTACAAAGATAGAACTCAGAAAATTTTTGTCTTAATAACATTGAATGTTATTTAAGTAGAACTATCTGTCTCAACTTCTTACTTAACATCACAGTTGGGAACATCAAACATGGATTAGGATTTTAAGTCCATCAAAATCGTTGAATCAAAATCGTCATGCTTTGCCAAAACAATATAACACACCAGGGCGCTACATGTGTATATTATACACATTTAGCATCCTGGCTTGAGTGTTACTGGGATTTATTCAAAATTTCATGTATGAGGTCTGATAGTAAATCCAACCAGCTTTAAAATGAAAAAAAAAAGAAGACATTTTGAATCTCATACAAATATTTTCGGAGTTAAGTATAGCGAAAAATGGGCCAACGAAAAATTGGATTTCACACAACAGTACGACGGTTTTTTTTTCTTTTTTTTTTAGCGTGCTGGCATAGGTATTTTAAGGGACTTAAATAATATATGTATATAAAAATATATAATATATGAAATATAATGTAGGTACTAGCTTTCAGACTATAAAAAGAAATTTTGGATCGGACGGATAGTTGCAGAAACTGAACATAGGTACCTACGTGTTTTTGAAGAGAAGTGCAGGTTAGCCAATCTCCGAACGCGTGTGGTCGCCAAACTGCTGGACCGAATTTGATGTTATATGAAGTTCATCGATACAAAATTTGACGCTCTTTAATTTATCTCGAAGTAGTCATGTACCAAAAGTCACTCGGTATCGAGTTACAACCGAAAAAAGTCGGACAATTTCGTGGTTTTTTTCGCTTCGCCCTTCTGAAGGTCGAGGGTCTCGAAGGCGGAAACTCATACAAGTACGTTCATTCTAGGACCAATTGAAGAGATTAAAATGTTTTACAGCTTTTTCGGAAATTATTTCTCATTGGATCCATTCATTTAGTGAGCTACTTATATCACGAAATAGCTGTTTTTTTCTTTTTTCCTTCAAACGTACCTCCACTCCTACAGGTTGATAAAAAAAAATTTCGAAATAAGCGTTAGAAAGCTAATTAAATTCTTTACATGATTATATGTTTTACAGATATTATATGATATTATCAAAATTGTGCTGGCAATATGTGTGAATAAACGCAAGGTCAAAAAAAAAAAAAAAAAAAAAAAAAAAAAAAAATTCTTTACAACTTTCATTCGCGACACTTTTTGTTGAGATGATGTCTTCCCCGAGTTTCTGCCGTGAGAAGTGGGAAGAAAGTAAAAAATTTCGCAATTTTGCGATTTTTAGCCCTTTTTTGCAGCCCCGTAGCTTCGAAACGGTCGCTCCTACGAAAAACAGTTACGGAATCAATTTTGTAGGAAATTTTATGTTCTGCAAGTTTTCAAGAGAACTAAAAAGCCGAAAACGCAGTGAAAAGGAGCTAGAGGCGAAAAACCGCAAAAAGTGCCAACATTAAATTTTCATGGTTTTTCGATTATTACTGAGGAAGCAACAGCGATTGGAGTACAATAAATTGGATTTGTTACCTCCTAATACCCCCAAATAACAAGTCGAAAATCAGGAGTAACGCATTTGACGAAGAGTAATTTGACGAACTCCACTATACACTGAACTGTCATCCGCGGTCCCCCCTGCCCGGCCATAATATAAAGCTTCCTCGTGCTGTCACCCGTTGCGCCACAGAAAACACTACTATACTACGTTGCGCTGTTATCATTATTTTATCATTAGGCCACGCGAGTTATCACACGAATTTTCTTCTTTTACAGGTTGTTTTTATGTTAACACACGTTAGTGTTTCGTACATTTTCTACCTATTCCGTTCTCGGTTTTTTGTTCTGTTCGTTGTTCGGTGGTTTTGTTATTGTCAAATGGATTTCCCGAAGTGTGATGTGGTTTGTCTCTTGCTAGACATCCCTTTTTCTGTTTGGAGGGTTTGGTTTCCGATAAGCAGGATCTCGGAGGGCATGAGATCATCCAACTCCAAAGATTGATAACAACCTCCAGGGGTAATTCTCAACCTCCTTCTAATTGTCAGTTTATCATTTTCTTAATATTATTGTAGGTAAGTTCAGCCTTCTACAACAACGTTCTATCTAGACAACGACAGAGTTACCTCTGTCTGACTTGACACTCTCCCCTCCACATTTTTCTCGCCTCGAGTAAGAATATTCAAGAATCTCTGCAAATTCTTGACACTTGTAACGGTTTATTATCTTCCTTTTTATTATCTTCCTTGTGCAGATCACCCTTCTGTCTATACCAGACTGTGTTGCAAATCGGCACCATACCGTATTCTCACCGTACCTACTCATACCATACCATAACAATTTCTTTCCTATCATATCATACTGTACTATACTAAATCATACATACAATAATATACCATACCATACTCATACCATGTCATACAAAAAGCATCCCGATGTCATCATTCCCGTGATATTTCTTTTTATGGCAAGTTGTCACCTTGGTAAGAGGATCAGAAACCAACGGACAGATCTGTAAAAAAATTTATTGGCGGAGTTATGATCTGAAGATTGCTGAAGTGCAAGTTAGGGATGATTGTAGTGATTTGGGGTACCTATTCTGATAACTCAGCGAACTCTCATGGGTTTTGAGTGCAGTAAGTTTCTTTTACACCAAAATTGATCAAGGAACTCGATTCTGCCCTTATTCAAAGTCGTCGTTTTACCCATGAATTTTCAATATTCGCCTTAGATGTCCCAAAACCGTGGGGAAACTGTCAAAAACGGGATGGATATTTTTCAAAAGAAACAGGTGCGTTTAATCTGAAAATGCCACTGCCAGGTCTGTACGACCTTCCGTTCAAAAGTCACAGCGTTTTGAAGTTTGGCAAACTTTTGAAATCACACAAAACTTAGTTTTCGAAAACTGAAGGTACAGATACCTTCTGTCTGATAGATACAGATTCTGTCTGCGTTGTGCTGCCACAAGTTTAGTAGTGTCGCATGGTACTATTCACATCTGCCTCTCCTCCCCTTCCCTCTCTTTCCCTTGCATTGGTGGAGTTCTTTGAAAAAAAATTTGTAAATCTCAAAAAAACGGTGGAGGATAACAGGGGAACACTATGAAGAAAGGGAGATTGATTGATTGACGGCTTTTATTTAAAACAAACAGGGTAAGGATAGGACCATGATGGTCCTCTCTTACTCCATCTATGTACAAATTAACAATAATCATTGTGCAATCGTGTTTAGACATCGATTAAGTAGTAATGAATATTAATGTAATGAAATAAAGTACAAACTTCTCACCGCTTCAATAAGCAAACAACACAGTCAAACTTCGTAGGTTTTTACAACATATTCTTATAGTTATGTACTCTTAAAGTTATTTACAGATTTTGATAAATCGAGTAGCTCTACATTATTATTGAACAGTTTTAGAGATTGAAGGAGGAATGATTTGCTAAATGAGATGGTGTATTAGGTGTGGTGTGGAATTTGGAGGATGGAAGCTGCATTACGGTTTGATACGGTGTGTGGTTAACAAACTGGTATTCGTTGTAAAGATAGGATGGCTTACGGAATTTCAACAGTTTAAAAAGCATAGTTGCCATTGATAATTTCTTCTTTTTAGGAATATTGAGCCACCCCAGTTCTATATAATATGGAGTAACGTGAACGTCTAGTCGCAACCGAAAAACGAACCGGACGAGGGCAAGATCAGAAGACATCATTATTATTACCAAAAGCTACAAACTAATGGGAAAAATCTGGTCACAAATCAAGATGCACATTTTTTAATTGTTTTTAACGCTAGAGACATATTGCTCTAAAATTTAGAGCACATACAAACAAGGAACTATGAGAACTAAAATGCACTAAAATATAATAAATCACACAATTTCTTTCTCAAAATTCTTCGTTTTAGCAGTTTTGTAAAGTCTTCTGGGGTGAATTTAAATTTATTGTCCTCCTCATCACATAAAATGTCATTTAGCAGCACTATCGCTGACTTTGTTTCAGATGACCAGCTGAACTCCTTAGCAGGCAATTTTGGGGACTAGGTGGGAAATGTCAATTCCTCCTTCCTCTCTGTAAACATCAGTAACCAGAACCGTATGTATGTACAAGTATCGGGTTGAGGCTTTGGTTACTGATGTTTACTAAGTTTAGCAATCCTGGCTACTGATCTTTACTAAGTTTAGCAATCCTGGCTACTGATCTTTACTAAGTTTAGCAATCCTGGCTACAACATACATGCCATTATTGACAGGTTGTTCTGCTGGCTTCGCTGCTTTGTATAAACTGTGCTAGAGAGCAGGAGATTGGCTCTTGTCCTTTGCTGTTCTCCAGCAAACCAGAATATTACCTGAAATAGAAAGGGATCTAAAAAAATAATAATACAGTGTATATTTTATTTTTTGAACTTATTTTCTTATAAAACTGCAATTACCTAGGGGTGTAAAACTGTGTGAACTATCTTAAGATAGTTTGCACATTATATTATTATTTTTTAATTTTAAATATTTCGATACCTTACTTCACAAAGGGAATATGTCCTTCAGAATTTATGATGGACATATTCCCTTTGTGAATTAAGGTACCGATTTAACATCTTTAAAAGGGGAGGAGAGACAGAATCTGTGTGATGTGAATAGCGCCTGACTAAATTCCCTGATGATCTGACGTAAGCACGTAAGTCCCTGGCATTGGTGGACTTACGTTGTTTGGTCTGGTCTGCTCAGCTGTGGACTTTCGCTGTTTTGCTCTGATCGTGCCTGGACTTTCGCTGTTTTGCTCTGACCATAGGTGGACTTGCGCTCTTAGGAATTTACATGGAAGTCTCTATGGTCTAACATATTCAATTTAGATGGTGCTTGCTGGTAAAAGGCCTTTCCTTATCATACGTAAATGTAAAATTGACAATGGAATATTGGATATCATGTTACCTGCGCCATGCCTACACCTTTTAAAGCATACTGTAAACTTTCATTGGATGGACTTAGGTGCTTATGTCACATCATCAGTGATCTGTTCTTCTAAACCGCCCCTGGTTTAAGTAGTCATTTATATGAGTAAAAGTCTCCTGTTCAAGACAAAAAATCTATATTTTACCACATTGTCAACATACAAGGGAATTCTATACGGATCTGAGATACAATAATTGTAAATTATTTATAATTCTAAGATACAATAATTATAAATTATTTATAATTCGTGTACCTGTTGTTTGTTGTTTAGGCCCTTGCTGACATCCTGTTCCTCCTGAGTGGTCTGGCTCTGGGAGTTTACTACAGTAAAATGACAGAAACCGCCCACAGGGAGGCTTTCGCCGGTACGAGGGTCTGTATCGAGTCTCGCGTCAAGTTGGAGTGCGAGAAGGAGCAACAGGAGCAGCTGCTCCTCAGTGTTATACCCGCTTACATCGCGGCTGAGGTAAGTCGACCCTTTTATACTGGAATGAGAGCGCCAATTACTAAAAGCTGGACGTTATTTTGACGTTACTCTCACATCAGCTTGATATTTTTTGTCGCCTTTGGCGTGTAACTCCGTTGGGTGCTTGTAGGGGTCCGTTAAATTATCTCAGGGTAAATTACTTTACCCTGACCGCGGGAACAGATTACTAGTGTACCCTCGATACCTTCGAGGCTTCCTGCGGGGCTCTACTTTTAGAATCTTTGGAACTTTCCAGAAAGCAGCTGGGTGAAGGAAGGACACGCACAACGTCAACCCTACTTCAATATTATTTATTAAAAAACCCCAAATATTTATGCAATTACAAAAGACTGAATTTAAAAGACTGATGAGACGGAATTTAAATGGGGAAAGTGATGATGAGTTCTTGAAGAGATGAATGTTGGAGATGAATGTTTCGAAGGGTTTAAATGTTGGCTTTTTGCGGAGAGATTGGAAAATCTCCAACCTTACTCCTTCTGGCTGTCTGGTGAGGTTCCAAGATGTAGCAGCTTCAAGATCGGTTGGCTAGGCCGTCAGCTGAACCAGGAAGCTGTGGATGCGTACTACTGGTGTCCAATCCCAGAGATTGATCGGTCTCCTGGGCAGATTCTTCCTGTCCTCGAGCTCCAGCAGGAATAGAGCGTGCCTCGGATCGGAGTAGAATGATTGGGAAATGCACGCTCTAAACGGTTTTGATGAGCCACAGAAATTGTATGGTCTTGCGCAGAAGGATCAGTCAGAGACGATTTTCTTGGCGGGGGAAATTCTTCGAGAGTCATCGTTTTCCGTGGGAGGCGTCGCGCTCTCGTTCTTTCCCCACGTGGGGCTATCTTGAAAAGTTTTCATGTTTTTAGATTTCAGTAATATATTAACATAGTAGTAATCCATCCACACTATTTGGGGATATTGTGGATGCCCTACAGTGCTGTACCTACTTCCCAGGGCTTACATCGTGACATTTGCCCCCCAAATGGAAGGCTTAAAAGTTTCAAGTCTGCAGGTGATCGGGAAAGTTTGCCAGTAGTAGTACAGTTTCAAAATTTCCCATTTTTGAATCATTAACAAAATTGATAATAATTTACTCTATGTTATAATAATTATTAATAATTGATGGTGATTCATAATAATAATTAATCTATCATTTAGTGATCTAGACAGAAGGGTGATCTTTACAAAGAAGATCATAAACCGTTGTGCCAAGCATTTCACCTCTTCGTCCCTTCTTCTTAAATGTTGTCGATTTGCTTTTTTAGAGATACTAAAACCCTCAAAGTGCGTGGTGTTGGTCGACGTGAACAAGTACCCCTCGAAGGTGCTCCAGAGAACTTTCGATACAAAAACGAACGATACCAGTTTCAAGTCTTTTCAGGAAGACTCGTTGTGTGTGGACTACCCGTGGCTGGTCATGGCTGGGGGTTCAGGGAAGGGGAAGGGGATGGCCTGCCATCTGCCGATAGAACTCGGCATTGTCCGCGCTTGCTGGCCAGCGTAAAGCCCCTTGTTTCCCATCGGATTTATCCTCTTGGTAATAAAGGTACCTAGTGACTGAATGAACGATTTAAAACAGTTGCCCGCCACCTGCTCTCCACCGGGGTTTGGTGTATTTATTCTAAACTCGAATCCGATACAGTGGATGCTCATATTGACTTTCTAGGATGTAGGGCGATATACGCTCCACAAAGTACCGTTTGCTATTGACTACATCTCAAGCGACTTCGTACTAATTCATAGAGATAATTCTGAACGTTTGGACCTTTTTGTGTGTGACCGTAACTAAATATTAGACAATCGTTGGAAAATCCGTTGTTTACCATCTTACCAAGATTGGTTTACCAAGATTGGTGGGACCAATTTCCTGTCTACCAATTTTCGCCAACAACTTGGTGTTGCCTAATATCATGGCCTTACTCTTATTGGTCAGAGCACTATGAGTAAAGTTGGGCAAGGTCAGAGTTAACTCTGCTAATTGCTTCCTCTATATCCTCGACTTTGTACGAAAGATACAATTGCAATTCATCTGCATAAATACGAAATTTACAAATTTGAAGACGTTTAAGCATGAATTTATGAAAATTGAAAAAAATCAAGCCGCTTAAAACGGACGTACCAATAACGACATCACGCCAAGACGAGAGCGTACCGTTAGGGGCTTTAGTGCTTTGCGAGCGTCCGACCAAATACGAGGCAAATAGGCCAATGATATCGTGCGATAGACCTAATTATTTCAAAATTGCTAGCAAAATTTCATGCCTCAAGAGGTCAAACGCACGGCTAAAATCAATCCCGACACATACGGTTACCATTCGGTTATCCATGGCTCTTCTCACATCATCAAAGACGCGAATGAGCGCAGTCTCAGTACTATAATGCGTCTTGTAGGCAGATTGCAAGTCATTGATAAGTTTTATTGTTGTTGTGATTCATAACGCTGGGCTGGGGAGCTATGTAAGCCTTTCGCCGAGTGCCGGCCGGGGTTTCCAGATAAAGTTGAGAATTGATGTCCAGAGCAACATAGAGAGTCTATATAGCTGTCAATTTGTCAGCTGTCGGAGTAGGTTTTTATTTTTCGCTCAATAAGCAGAGCGGTTTCGCGGAAAGAGCATTCACGTGCACTAAAAAAAAGATCAAGGAAAAAACTAATGCGCCTTCAAAGTTTTCTATCGCAAACGTTGAATTAGCAAAAAAGGAAGTAAAAAAAGGTGCATCTCAAAGCAAACTTATATTAACAAAATGGAAAAACCGCGAAAACCCATAAAACTTTTCCATCTACCTTAGTGCGGCGTGCGATTACTGGACTCATCTCACCTCTTCCATCAGCCTCCCACACCCGCCCACGTTGAGGAGACCAAACAAGATTGATACAAGGGGCTTCTTTTTTCCTCGACTTTTGAGTAAAGTACGTTGTTTCAATGGCTTCTAAATTTTTTTCAGTAGTTGTCAAATGATTAAGAAGATGATGAGCTGTTGCAATCATGATGGACAACCATAAGCAATATATTCGAATGTGTTTTTACTGTTCGAGAGATATTCTCCAATAAATGCTGAAGGTAGCAGGTTGAGGGTAGTTTGAGTTCATTACTTCATTATTTTATTACTTCACTCATTTTAGGGAGCTGCAACGCTAAAACGTTTTTCGAGAGGTTTCATTTTGTTTCTCCTCTTCTATTTTATGACATGAACTTCAAACCATCCAATCGAACGTCGAGTGGAACCACTAAAAAACAATCTCAATATTGCTTTTAGCTGTTTTCAGAAGGGGAGAACCTGTCGGATTTGATTTGAAATGAACGGGTTTCGGTCGAGCTGTCAATAGAAGGATTTAATTTTCCTTTATCCCCAAGGTGAAGCTAAAACTTGAAATTGAACAAGGGGATATTGTTGGGATTTTATATCAATTCGGGAAATAAACGCGCTGATGATCCCGTTTTCAGCTGATGATCCCGTTTTCAGGAGTCTCCCATCATTTTCTGAGGTATCGATTGAATTCGATGGTCGAGCGGTTGCAGGTTGTGGGTAATAACTTTGAACAGCTCAACGGGTGAAACTCCGTGACTTCAGAAAGAATCCAAACACCTTAATCAGAATCGATTATAACAATTTTTCGACGTTTTAGGTCTTCAGAAGGTCGATTTCATCATAAATGAACCCCGCAATTCGATTGAATTCTTTCGAGTTTTTGGGACGTTTTCGATTCTAATTTCGGAAATTCCGATGAGTCAATCTAAATCAATTTTCTTCGTTACTCATAATCGATTATAACCATTTTTCGACGTTTTTTAGTCGTTTTAGGTCTTCATAAGGTCGATTTCATCCTAAATGAACCCCGCAATTCGATTCAATTCTTTCGAGTTTTTGGGACGTTTTTGATTCTAATTTCGGAAATTCCGATGAGTCAATCTAACTCAATTTTGTTTGTTACTCATAATCGATTGCAACAACTTTTCGACGTTTTTGAGTTGTTTTAGGTCTTCAGAAGGTCGATTTCATCCTAAATGAACCCCTCAATTCGATTCAATTCAACCTTTTTCGAGTTTTTGCTTCGTTTTCGAGTCGAATTTCGGAAATTCCAATGTGTCAGTCTAAGTCAAATTTCCACCAAGATCAGAATCGATTATAACAATATTTCGACGTTTTTTTAGTCGTTTTACGTCTTCAGAAGGTCGATTTCATCCTATGTGAACCCCTCAATTCGATTATAATAATTGTATATTATACAATTATTATGTTTTTGTATATTATACAAAAACTCGATTATATTATAATTTTTCGAGTTTTTTGAGACATTTTCGAGTCGAATTTCGGAAATTTCGATGTTCCATTGTACAATGTTAAGTTACACGGACGCTTTGGCATTTTGTTAACTCGACAATAAACTGCAGAATTCACAGTAATGATTAACCACCTTAAGTACACAGAAAAGGCGGTTTCTAAGCGTGCAGGACTATGAAACTAAGGTTATAACATACGAGTATTATGAACGTCTGTAGAGATAAGCAACCGCATAGCAGTAGGTAGAATAAACGGGACACATGGGCGTCTCGACAATTTTCGTCGGGGTAATAGAACGCCACCCTTAAAAACGGGACAATCCAGTTCAAAACGGGACGTCTGGCCACCTCACCTTTAGAAAAGAGTTCCTTATCGAGGGTTAATGTGGCAGATTATTCCATAGTGGATCATAATATTATGTAGATAACCGACATTTGTACAGATCAGCATTAACAAACCTACCAACAAGAACTTGAATTTAAACCACTTTTGTAAGTTAGTAGGTAGGAATCAACTCGAAAACTTCTGGTCGGCAAACTCATCCTAACCCTTTTCGGCAAAACTTGGGATTTTTGTAGGTTTTCGTAGGTATTCATCCTAAACAAACATGAAATCAGATGTTCTAAATCGTTTATACGGACTAACAGTTCATAGTGCAAGGACCCATTGCCCATGAAAACGGATGAACGATCAATATTAATTTCGTTCACTTTGTATTCCCTTCCATCGCCCCCAGGTACACCTAAAACACAGAATTCCTCCTGAGAATTTTCCACGGTATTGATTTGATAACAATACTGTTCAGTTGTGCTCCGTAATCAACTTACTAACTAGTATTTGCTGCAGGTCGAGATAAAAGATGCATCGAGAAAAAACGGCGGACTGGTCGCACAAAGCTCGGATTGATTCGAGGTGAATGATTTACAGACCAAGGTTGGTAACCTCGTTATTCGAGACACAAGAAACTGCAGTTAATTCGGAGTTGTTAGTTCAGTTGAAAGGTTGAAAAGTCTGAAACGGATTTTGGTATGAAACTTTTTCGAAAATTCGAGTTTTAAAAATTTTGGACCGAGAACAATAGCTACATTTTCTTCGAAAATTCGCTAATAAATAATAGAATCTGGTTGCCCAAAAAGGTCGCTCCCGGTGAGTTGTCAGTTCCAAGGGTTATCTTTTTTTCCGGTTGGCAGCATCAGCAGGATATTGTGGATTTCACATTTGATTGACGGTCGGTTTCTACCAGAGAAAACTCGAGAAAAATAAATCTCAAAGTTCCGCAGACAATATTTTATGGTTACGAGCCCGTTGGGGGCGGGAAACGTATTCCATCTCCGTCTTTTCCATTCGAACTTGTCATCGGTTTTATTTTTTTGAATAACGCGAGTTGAAGAATACGTTCACGTCACTCATTCTCACATAAGGGAATGCGCGTAATGGCATAAACCACCGCTAACGGCATAAATACACGTCCATCCCGTACCCTTTGTCGGAATCCTCAACCGCATACGAACGGCTAAATACTGTTTTTTTCGTCGAATAATTTCAATTTGAAACACGACAAATGTTTTTCCTGAAATACCACGATATCGGTATGGGGAAAGTGTGGTTTTCAAATTCGGTTAAATATAAATGCACGACCTTCACCATTTTTCAATCCACTTAAATTAACCGAAGTAGTATTATAATACTCACAAAAATGGAGTTTAATGTGTTTAACAGTGGCCATGGGATTTGCAATATTTGTTTTAACAGTGCCAGCCTGCAATGTGGATATTTATTAAAGCTGCACGTGGAGATCTCCTAAGTAGATAAATAGAGCTACTGGAGGTGGGCGATACTGTAAATGTTCAGTATCAGGTTCTAGTGATAGTGCCACTTTCTCTTTCTGTATAGAGAACTTTATCGCATCACCACTATAGTTGTATAAGGCACATGAGAGGGCAGAGATGGGCGTATTCGTATTCATAAATTTATATAAAAAAATATTTATATGAATACGAATAAAATTCATAAATCAGAAAATATGAATATGAATACGAATTCAGATATGAATATGAATACGAATAAAGCCGTAATCACATCATTCTGTAAATTTTCCCAAAAGCTCACTTTTTTGTGAATTTTACTAAAATTTGCTGTATTTTTTGTGGATTTCACTCAAATTTTCCTATTTTACCTAGAATTTTACTTATTTCACTTTTTTTTGTATATTTTCCACAATTTATTTTTTTTTTTGTGAATTTTCCCGCAGTTCATTTTTTTTGTGAATTTTATAAAAACTCTTGACATTTATGGATGAATTACACTAACCTTTCCCCTTTTTACACTAAAATATTAGTAGGTAGAATGTATGTAAAAATAACTTGAATTTCAGCAAAAGTCATTGTAAAATAGGAAGATTTGAGGACCTAACATTCACACCAAATACAGTGAATTTTAGTAAAATTGAAGTAAACAATTGGTATTTTTGTAAATTTACAGTAAAAAGGAGAAACGTTAGTGTAATTCATCCATAAATGGCTGTTTTTATAAAATTCACAAAAAAATATGAATTGAGGGAAAATTCACAGAAAGATGTGATTATGGCTGTATTCGTATTCATAATCATATTCATATCTGTATTCGTAGTCATATTCATATTTTCTGATTTATGAATTTTATTCGTAGTCATATTTATTAATATAAATACGCCCATCTCTGTGGGAGGGAGATAAACCCCCTTCCCTGGTTCCATTGTAAGCCCCCCCTTTTCTGGGCGTTTATTACCTACCTATATCTAGTGAATTTATTTTCTTCTTCCCATGAATGTCAACCTATGGACATAAATGTAAGCAAATATTGGTATGATGATGACACCACCCCTGGGGGGTCGAAATAGCATCACTACAATAAATATTGGCTCCTAAAAGGCCTCTGAAAACAAACAAAAAAACCCCATCATTATATAATTATTATTTTATGTCTAGATCTCTCTACTGTGAGCAATAATACGAGTATAATATACTATATATTATTCTTGTAACTCCCACAACAGAACTGAATAAGTGATGTAATGACGTAACATGCTTTTCATCTTTCTCGAAACTTGATTTTCAGCTTTTAACGACCCTTAATCATTAAATTTTCCTCCAAAGGGTTCTAATTGGGATCCTTATTATAACGCTCCGAAAGTGATTGTCTTTGATAATGAACAATGAGATACCTACTCCCTCAACCAAATTGTGGGTCACGTATACATGGAAAGTATTTTTGTATTTTTGACACAATAAAATCCTCAATAACAATCATTCAAGTGGGCCCATCGATTTATTTTTATTTTTCCGTTTATGACAGGTGAAACGGAAAATACTCTTGAAAGTGACGGATTTGTGCCAAGACAAAGGTGGTAACAAGCAAACCAGGTTCCACGACATGTATGTTCAAAGGCACAACAATGTTACGTGAGTATCCTATGAATTCTACAGGCATTTTCTTACCTACATGTACCTTTTACACATGATCTATTTGACCCGTTAGTCGTCTGTGATTTGTTGACTCGCTCTGGTGATTGTTATCAGGATTCTGTACGCGGACATTGTCAACTTCACGCCGCTCTCCGAGCGGTTGAGCGCTTCGGATTTGGTGAAAACGCTCAACGAACTTTTCAGCCGGTTCGACCAACTCGCTCAGGTGAGTCCATTAATCAAACCCCCGAAGGAAATTAAAGCCGGTCCGGTGTCACAGCCAAGTCAACTCGAAGACAGTGAGTTCCGTCGTGTGACCAGAACGAAGGAATACAAAATGTTCCAGCCATGCTGTATGGGCTAGTGAGCGAAATTTAGAAGCAACACATACGAAAATCAATCATGATGTATACTGACTGCCCTATTAAGGAAAAACGCCTGAACTCTAAATAATTGATTTTTCAGAAATCAGCTTCAAAGTTTAAACTCCCCTTTCGTTCACTGGAAAACATTTACGTAACCTCATTTTTTTGGGGTTACAATCGATGGATGTTTAATTAGATCGATGGGGGATTCATCAAATAACAGTTTTTCCTATCGATTTACGGCATTTGAGGTGACTATCGATTATTTCTGGCTGTTTTTTCAAATGTTTGTTAAATAAAAACACCTCAAATCGAGTTAAGGCGTTTTACCTTCACAAATCGAGGTGGATTTTTTGGAAGGATTTTGATGAAAAACCCCTCAACTGGTCACCAACATACTGAAATCACTTATACGCTTTCATTACTTTACGTAAAACGTCTCCCAGGCGCCATTTGAAACTCCTCAACCCATCATCTGAAGCCAACGATGTTAAGGTGAAACATCCCAACGCAGTTTTCAGCGAGTTGAGGCTTTTTTGGTAAACAAATATCATCAAAGCGTCCTTATTAAGGTGTTTCTACTCAACAAACATGCAGTTGAGGAGTTTTCCTCCAACATCAAGCTTATTTGAGATTTCACCCCTATTAATTTCAACCCCTTCCGGTCGAATTTTGAAATTTCGACTCGTCCATTAGAATGGTGAGGTTGAGTGAAGGAGGGGAGCGTAAAAACCCCATTTTCGACAATTTTGGAGTTCAGGCGTTATTCATTAAGAGGGCAGTATACCTACTTGACCGAATAAACAGGCCAGAACTGTAGAAAACGGTACGAAACACGTATTGTATTCCATGATCCACAGCGAACAATATGATTCTCGTATTCGAACATTGTCAATTGTTCAGAGTGTACAGTGGGATTTAATTCATTTTTAGACACTCAGAGGCCATTATTCGTCCTGCATTCAATGCAATGTATGGGGGTTCGAAATAACACCGCGATTCAGTGAACTCAGTTTGGATACGATTTCATTCCAATTCCATACCGTTCCTACAATTTGCGTATTGGTTCCTTAATTTCTGAAATGAGATGGGAAGTTGATTATCACCATACGCACGAATGTTTTAGTTTTTGTATACAAAGATACCACCGTATGTAAATGATGGTGTGAAGCACGTCGCGTGAGTTCGTTGTATGTCGAATAGCTATTAGAAAAACGAAAAAAAAACCTACATCCAATTGTGATAAGATTAATTAAAAAAAAAGACTCGACAACAACATCGTTTAATTACTTTAAGAATTAAATATGAGGCTCAGAAACGGTGAGTGACGTGTAGTTAACCTTGTGTATTACTGCTCAACAGTAGTTTTGATATTTTTTCTGAGGAAATTTACAGTTGATTCTGGGAGTCAAAAGCTGTGGGGGGAGGGGGTTCACCCATAAAATCCAAAAATAAAACGGTCTGTCAAGTGACACCTCATTTTAAAGGTTTTTAAACGCTAAAAAGATGGTGAAGTCACAATTGCTATATATTATTCCGCTCTCAAACTGGAGCACTTTGAAGATGAAGAAACGTGGTTGTTACTTGAGATGTTCATCTTGGACACCATGTTCTTTAATAAAGACATTTTACATGAAACCAGTTATTTCTTCAAAAATTCGCTCTTATAGCCATGCTGCATGACTGGATTTTTTTATTAATCAGGCCCATATTCCTATCACACTCCATGTATGAATGCCCCGAACGGGAAATATAACTTATGCTTATGATTAACGGATGTTATTGTACTCCCAAACTGCTACTAGATGGCATCTCAAGCTCATTTTGAGGTTAAACTGGACTGAGGCCGTTTTTCCCCTGAGCCCTTCATATTTGTATGTGTGTCGAGCTTTCGCACTTGATACCATACGTCGATTAGTTAGAAAATGCGCCTCTAAAGCCCTGGACTAACACGTGTCTCGTATCATTGTGCATTCTTTTTGGCCCGTTTGTTCAGTCAAGTGTACAGTTTGATTCAATCACCAGGCCATTAGGTTTGCAGCGCGACTGGAAATGTTCTCAATTCTTTCTTATAAAAGTACATATACCTTAAGACTAATGGAGTCGACGGTAATAAAGTAGTATTAAAATGTAATACAAATTTAATACAAATTTTGTTTTGTGTTTTTTGAAGGAAAACCAGTGCATGAGGATCAAGATTTTGGGGGACTGCTACTACTGTGTGTCTGGGCTTCCAGTCTCCAGGCCAAACCACGCATCCAATTGCGTCAACATGGGGCTGGAAATGATAGACACCATAGCGTGAGTTTCCTTGTCAACTCTAATTTTACGTATACGACTGTACACTAATATTAATATAATATAATACATTAACTATATTATAAGGGAATTATAGAGATGAACGTCAAAACCTCGAATTAGTCGTCTTTTTTCGTTCAATTTAAAAATAGAGATAAATTAAACGTGGCGAATAATAAATTAATTTCGGTAAAAAGTTAAGCTTAAAGATGGAGGGGGGGGGGGGGGACTCTGGGTGTTACGTTTCGATACTAATTGAGGGAATTAAGGTTCGATCAGCGTCATTGTTTTTATACAGTGGGTTTGACTGGATATGAATCTTGGTTTTCGCAAAAAGCAAAATAGTAAGTGTGATAGTAATGTGAGTGTATAGCAATGAATTCGATGTGGTTTAAATGGTACACCCCTTCTGAGGGCGCCCAGTGTTCTTGTTGAAGGTGCTCCGTTGAAAAAAGGAAAGTAAACTACTGATTGTTTACTCGAGAGTGATATGAAAAGTTTCATATCAGTAGACTTGGCAAGTAAGTTTGTATTACACTTCCATCCCAACCATTTCATAAGCTGTGGAAGAGCTCATTTCGAATTATTGCACGCCACGAGCGGCCCTATGGGGATCTTTTTATTGCCTCCGTGAGGGTCGTGTTGGATACTGTATTCAAGTTGTTTCTAAGCAGCCGCATATATTCCTAAACTGTGCACCGTTTTCCAATTCATTGAGCAAAGGTGCACTCTGGGAGCTGTTGCCTGATACCTCCAGTCTCTTTAATATTTTTTGATTTGTGACCTTAGTTTTTAATGTTATTTAGTTAATTTTAAACCGTAGATTCTCCTATGTAGCTAAGATGTTTCAACATTTTCATCAGATGAGCTGCAACTTCGACCACAAGCTGCTGTATAACTCCTCCCTCATCCGGACACTTAATTTTCCTTCCATAATCATATAGTCCTGTGGCTAACCCATGTATGACCAGTCGTTATTTTTCGAAATTGATAATCTCTTCGTTCGTTTTGCGAGCAATACCATGTGCATACAATCCGAGACCTGTCCAACCAAATACCTGCCCCAAGGCCCTGAAGACAGCCGTGACAATGGTACGTGATTGCGATTAAGTAAAAGCGTTTCTTGGGTAAATCGGTCGAGATACACTGCCCTTTGGCTTTACTTTATGGTTATATTGTAACCGTTACAAACACACCGGCCCGCCAAGTTATCTATATTTATAAATACGGCCGAACTGTTCAAAAGTTTGCCAACCCCTGACATAGACAATAGCCACCTACCAAGCAGGGTTCTGCCTTGAATATTTTTAACTTTTGTGACCCATGCAAATAAGGGAATACTGGGTTTTTGTACAAAACTTGATTTAGGTATATTTACATTATATATAATATATATTATGAGCCACACCACAAACTATACACTCATGCATATTTAGAAACAAACCTCATGCAAATAATATGAGCAGTTATCAGGAATAACGTGTTTATTGTTTGCGATACAGGACGGTGCGTGAAGCGACAGGTTTCAACGTGGACATGCGCATTGGCGTTCACACGGGCAACGTCCTTTGCGGGGTCCTTGGACTCCGCAAATGGCAGTTTGATGTGTGGAGTGATGACGTCACTCTTGCTAACCACATGGAATCAGGAGGTCTTCCAGGGTAAGTAATTTTTTCAAACTAGTTCATTCGGTTTGTTCAGTAGTATGTAACATTGTTTGAGCAGTCGCGTATACGAAACTATAGTTTCAATTACCAACACTCGAAGACAAACGAAAAGGAGCTTTTCTTCATACACCTTTTTAAGTTTTTCTCCAAGTTGACAAGTCCGCCGACTGAAACTGAAACCCCTAGGGGTTCGCCATTGACAAACGGTTGGGATTCGATGCTCTAGTTGATAGGGTACTTCGAAAATTCGCTCACTACGTCATGCTGCATGCCCGGAACCTTTGACGAACTTTTAACAGTCTGGTTGTTTTTTCTCTCGGTTTAAATTTTGCCCTGCGCCCCTCGAAATTGAAAACAGTAGAATTCTCCCTTTATCTAAAAACACAGACCTTCTGAAGGGTGCTCTTAAAAATTAATATTATAGAGCGGATTAAGTTTCCCCATAACTCGTATCTCCGTTGAATGCATAAAGACGAGGTGTCCTAACCCTGGCTCAGAAACTAATTAATATTTACTGGGGGACCCACCGGCCTAAATTATAGACGGTCCTTGCAACTTATCACGGCAGCCTCCCATGTAATCCTCGATATCTACTACAGTCTTTGCAATACCGACCATCTGGATGAAACATGATTGGATTGCTATAGTCTGATTTTATGCGCGATCAAATTTATTTTAGTATTGCACCAGTTGGGCACACGTTGGTAGATTTACATAGATTTGTTATTCATAATTTTTACTGATATAAATAGAACTCTAGTTTTCAGAAGTTCTTTTTATGAACTGAACTTGATAAACACCCTCTGTGATATACCTGTGAATATATCTGAGCAAAATTTGTAAATAAACGATTTACTCTTCAAAACTAAAAAATGAGGAAGAAACAACAAAGTAAAAATGAGCAGTGGGAGAGGAAAGTTGTTACCATGTCAAACCTTATTTGAGTAGGTACTGTGGTGGTGAGTGGGATTTTCAAAACGATTTTTTTCTTCGTCCCTAAACGGGTTAATTTGTTTGAAAAAAATATTCCGACCTCTTTCGTATTGTATTCATTTAATTGAAGGCCCGAAGAAGGCTGTTGTAAATGTAACAATATTTCAATGCTCCAACTTTATGACAGAATTCGCCTCATTAGAAGACGTTTAGAGTTGCGTAACGTTTCTGGATCACGTTGACCGTCCTCGTGCACGAATAAATGGTGTCATTGATTGAAAAAATTCCAATACAATGTTTTATTATTTCTGCCCCATATTTGTCTATGTTTGTATGTTAATAACTAAGTTGATTCGGAACACTACAGGAACGTTAGGTCTGAAGATACATTGTCGGATTCCTTGTTTAGCACTTTTGAACAGATCACCCTTGTGGAGCTTCCTGTTTGAAATGTATGACAATAATTTAATTATTGAACACATTTCTTCTTTTTCAAGTCGATTCTCAAATGAATAGCTCAGATCGAACCAAAAGATGCAGTTTTCGAGTTTTTTCTTCGTTTTCGAGTCGAATCTCGTTCTTGTGGAAGGTTAGTTTCATCATAAGTGAAAAGAGCAGACCGTATCGAAACGCTAAAATCTTTATTCAAATTGGTGACTAGTTGGTAATTTCCGAAGAAGGGTGTCATTGAGCTACTAGCATGTATACAGAGCAATGATCTATTCAGAAGATAAAATCGTTGTCGACGAATTAGCAGAGTTCTTATTTAATGCGTACAGTTCTTCAGTTTTCGTGTCATATACGACGTAACAGCCTCAATGAACGAAATTTCTAAACAACCCACAAAACCGAAGTATCGGACAACGTTGACGATTTAAGTTCGATTTTTTTTTTTTTTACAGAAGAGTTCATATCACAGAGGCAACTCTCATGCAGCTGGATGGGCAGTACGAAGTGGAACCCGGACGCGGAGCCGATAGAGATTCGTATTTGGCCGAGCACAAAATAGAAACTTTCCTCATCGTACCTGTAAGTGTTCGACCTTCACCAATTTGTCATAACATGCTTTTCGAATTGGAAATCACCACTAACATTCACTGACTTGGTTGATGCCTTTGGTTGATAATACGTATGTACAGTCAAAATGAGATATCAATGTTTCAATTTTATAATATAATGGACCCCGGAATCGAGGTATCAATATTTTCCCTTAATTTTATTAATGTTTCAATAGGGAATGACAGTGATTTTATTTTTTAAAATTTTTTTCCTGACAAGACCTTCAGAATACTTAAGACAGTGGTATAAAAACATTGAAGGAAGTACTTATTTTTCTGGAGAGGTTTGAAGTCGTATTGAGCGGGAAGAGGGAAGCACTATACGTCATCTACCTCCCAGGCCCATCAGAGAGCGGTACTTGGACCTGCTCCGTAAACCGCCCTGCCCGCCCCTATCAGCCGCTGTATCAATTACAACCCTGTCCGACCACGTTGAGCGGGAAAAGTTCAAATTCGCCATTTTCAGTTCGATCTGGTAGTTGAACAAAAATTTTCTCGTTTGAAATTACTCGTTTTACATGTCTTGTGAGTCACTAATTTTCGATTCTTGACCATCAAAGAATTATTCTCTGACACACTGGCGTTCCCTATTCGTAATTGGAATCGTAATGTTTTATTTCTTAAATAAGAAGCCGCCCATGTTCCATTTTCTAATTACCCTGTGTTTTCCTGAAGCGATACTCGAGACAGATATCAGAGTGAGCTTTTCCGAAGAGGTAACTAGATTTGTCTCATGTCTGTCAACTCTCAACTTCTCACTTTTAGTGGAGAAACTAACAAGTCGCTTATGAACTTCGTTCGAGGCACTCGGAAATCCTTCTCAATGTAATGGATTGCTTTACTCAAGAGATGCGGTTCCTTCAACAAAACCTATTGCATTCAATTTCCTCCCGGTTTTCAGACAGAAAATGACGCTCACAAAGATACGTTTGTATTTGAGTATGGTCCATTTCTCATCTGCCACTGGTCCCCTATAGTGAACCACTCGAATGTTAAGTACAGAAGTACGACATTATAAGAGAAATTGTAATTTTGTTGAGAACCTCTGGTGCGCGAGACGCGGGTAACAAGGCAGTACCTTTCTATTGTTCTTTTGAGGCAGGCGTTAACTAACGGGAAGACGAGGGCGCTTCCTCAGAGAGTCATTAGGGCTTTACTCTTCACCTACACCCCCTGCACTGCGTAACCATCTCCCCTCTCCGCAATACCTTTACCGCTGCCTTTATCTCCTCCACTACCCTCATCTTACAGTCACGCCTTCTCTTGTTCAAACCTGAAGGTAATGTCAGAGACCAACCTTCATCACGTTATCACTACATCGTCGAGCTGTCGTCAAAAAACGCAGACGTGGTTTCGCAAAAAGAGATAGAAATATTCGAATAGCTTAATTTCACTCTTCATAAATCAAAACTAAGTGAGCTTTGCATCAGATAGAACTGAAAGGAGTGAAATGAAGTCATTCGAATATTCATCTTGAAAATCTAATTTCACTCCTAGTTCAATTTGACAGAAAACTCACACGATTCTTGTCCTTCAACAAAAACTATAAGAAGAACTTAGAAAAACGCTTCCAATTTTTCCACAAAGTTATATTATTTTCTCAAGAAGTGCACTTGGATTTGACCTACTAAAGCAGGTAGTAAAATACCTACCAGAGTATGCTAAGAAGAATGATATTGTACCTGTATTCGTATTTGTAGTATCTGTATTTTCCCTTCAAGTGCCAAACAAGGTTATGACTGCAGAACCCATATTTCCATTTCAAGGGCCAGATACAGTTATGCCTGCTGAATCCGTATTTCCCTATCAAGAGAGAGAGACGAGTATGCCTGTAGAATCCTCATTTCCCATTCAAGGGCCAGAGACAATTATGCCTGCTGAATCCCTATATCCCTTTCAAGAGCCAGAGACGATTATACCCGTAGAACCCACATTCCCTCATCAACGGCCAGATGCGTTGATGTCTGCAGAACTCTCATTTCCCGTTCAAGGGCCAGAGACAATAATTGTTATGCCTGCTGGATCCGTATTTCCCTATCAAGAGAGAGAGAGAGACGACTATACCCGTAGAACCCACATTCCCCCATCAAGGGCCAGATGCGTTGATGTCCGCAGAACCCTCATCTCCCTTTCAAGAGCCAGAGACAATTATGCCTGCAGAATCCCTATTTCCCTTTCAAGAGCCAGAGACGATTATGTCTGGGTTATTCTATAGGCGATTTTGCCTGCAGGGCCCATATTAACCATCAGGATATCCCTTGCAGGATATCAAGTCTGGGTTGCAGATACCCCAAGTTATACAGTATCAAGGAGTTTGGAAGGCGGGAATGTCTACCAGATTACAAATGAGCCAAAATAAATCATTCCAACTCGACTAAATTGACTAATCCATTACTTTTGAATTATCTATTTCTCTTTCGGGATTCCGGGTCAAAATTGAATGCGGAAGGTGAGTTGGAGGCGTAAGGAGTTTCACTAGAGGTCTTTCTCTAATGTATAAATACAATGGCTTGAGGTCCAGCTCGTTCGACGTTAGCGCACATAGTCTGAATATAATTCAAATCGTTTTTTCATCCCAATTATGCCCGCCATGAGGACCTCAGTGACTCTCTATAGTGACTCTCAACAGCTGTTGCATCGAGCTCAGATAATATTCCGTTAATCACTCATCCCTCTGGCGTTGAGGGTGTTTCCATTGTTCCCTACGAAAACGAGGGCGACAAAGAATGATCGATACCCACAGAGGACAAATGATAGAATCATAATAATGGATGAATGGTTCCAGCCAGCCAGTCCTTCATTTCTCATATGTATCCCCACCGGTGTTCATATTCTGTCCTCATCACCCGCCCACTATCCGTTATACAGTGCTGCCACACGATCTATGTACCTGGTGTATTGATAAATTATAATTTATCGTTGATGGGGCTGATACCGGAGGGAATTTATGGGGGCAATGTTATATTTTTGACAGATATCGAATATTAACAGACAAATAACTGTCGAGTACTGGTTCAAGACGAGCGAATTAAAAAAATCCACAGTCATGCAGCATGGCTATAAGAGCGATTTTTTGAAGAAATAACTGGTTTTATGTAAAATGTCTCCATGTAACCACGTTTCTTCATCTTCAAAGTACTAAAGTTTGAGAACGAAATAAGATATCACAATTCCGACTTCACGATCGTATTCATCTTGCAAAAACCTTTAAAATGAGGTGTCACTTGACAGACTTTCATTTTTTGAGCGAACCCCCACCCCCCGAACCCCTCAGCTTTTCGATATTTCAACTCTAAAGACGACAGTGAAGTCAGAATTCCGATATCGCATTCCGTCATCAGATTAGAGGAGACTAACCATGAAGATCATGTCAAGTAACAACCACGTTCCTTCATCTTCAAAGTGCTCCAGTTTGAGAACGGAATGAGATATTGCAATTCTGAAGCCACCATCGTGTTCAGCATTAAAAAAAAAAAAACCTTTAAAATGAGGTGGCACTTGTTAGAATGTTTCATTTTGGGAATTTTTTCCATAGCAAGTGATTTTTCGTTTCACACCCAAGTGGTTTCTCCTGCAAATTACTTAACTCGAAACTCGGAACCAGCTGTTTTGTTAACTGATTTTGACTCAATAATATCCAGTTAATCGCCATGTTTCTCCCTCGTCTTGTGCCACAGAAATTCTTGATATTCTCATATGCGTTATTAGTTTATGCTACCAACGCGAACCATTTTCGTGCTCTCTTCGTGTTCGTGCTCGGGGTTGTGTTCTTCGATTCAAGTTGTATGAAAATTAAATAAAACCCCACTTTTGTCATAAATGTTTCTCTCTTTATTGAAGGTTTTGAATTAGTTTTTGAATAGAACCAATGAGTTGATGAAAGAATTAGTATCGAAAAGGGAAAGATAAGAAAGAAAACAGGAAAATAGAGGAATGAATCGAGATAGAAGTTCATTTATATAAAATAAAGATAATTAAACTGAGTTCGTGAAATACTTGAATATCAGGCTATTTTACCTAAGTTATTGGATGCAACTTCTTAAACCTGGTTTGGAAGTAAAACCACTTGAGCCTTTTCCCCTCAACATTAAGTTTGGTCCAAGTGGTTTTTCCAAAAATTTTATTACTGCCTTGTGTGGCGCCATAAGAAAATGTGTAGAAGAGAGAAAGAAAGAGTGTGATGTGTTATGTATTATTTATGTGTTGGAGAAAAGCCAGTGAAGGACTGGAGGGAGTTGGGTTTGGAAGGCACTGGAAGATATGCTTGGATCCACTCAGCAGACGAGTATCGTATGTCATGAAGGGAGCGGGCGTCCATTGTCAGAATGCTAAACACATTCTACATAATAACGCGGTGTACAAACATGATCCAGAGCCTTTATACGTTTTTTGAACGTGATTGCGAATTTCAACAGTAGGAAACCCAAATCCAATCAATTTTATTGCTACTTACACAAGACTTGTAAAGAATGGAACAAAGAAGTCATATTTGTAAATAACTCAATATTGAGTTCTTCGGCTTCAGCGGCTGCCAAACCATGAATAAACTTTAAATTCGGCTGGGAAATTCGGCTATACACGAAAGGTGCGTTTCCGAACAGATTTGACCCAACTAAGTCTGGAAGACAGAGAATAATTTCTCCAATGTGCCCACCCGCGCCGTTGTAGGAGTAGGATATACTGAGTAAAAACCTATAAATTCAAGTCCCGATGTACCTATTGCTTCATGTATCATTCCTATAAGGCACAACCGCTACTGCCCTCCAAAATGTGTCACTGAACCAAAAAATCTGCAAATTCTTGACACAACGGTTTATTATCTTCTATGAGCAGATCACCCTCGACCCATGTTTAAAATTTCAAAACTCTAGCTCATCATCCAAATTCAAATTATTTTAACAAATAGGTATTGTTTATACAATTTTACAGCAAAAAAAAAAAAAAAAAAAAACGGAGTGAATATTGCATATTGCCTTGTCTGACCTACATTTAAAATTTCAAGTCTCTAGCTCATCTTGATGTTGGAAAAAAAACTTTGTTCCAACTTGAACTAAAAGTTCAAAATTCGTTTTCCCTTGTCCTAGGGTTATGAACATTTTCAAAGATCATTGTGAATATGGTCCGAACTTGTAAATCAAATTTCGTAATTTTAGAACTATAAAATTCGATTTTTGGAATCTAACGTATCTTGAAACGTAAACCCTCAAATTTTGAGGATTTTGTTTTTCTCTTGGGCGATTCCAAAGGCTCATTATCGAAGATAATAAACCAAAAACAGAAAAGGGTAGTGGGGACTTAGATTTAGAGCAAAATCACAAATTTCCTACCAAAATTGATAGGCGAAATGCACTTTGAATATTGAAATGGTGCAAAATGAGTTGAAAGTTGATCGTTAACTTCTGCCATATTCGTAATGAATGGTCTTAGTTACTGACAGACGGGTTCCGTGAGGATGTGCTTAGTTGTCGTTCGGAACGTCGTATTATAATGTAACTCCCAATTATTTTGTCCAAAGTAAACAATATAGACGACGAATGCTAAAATACCTCCGGATTTCTCTGTTGTACAACCAAATCCCCTTAATGGATACCGTCTAATAGCGGACAACCCTCGCGATAGATGGCTTAGCCCAGAGCCATGGTTTGGCATACAGATACGACGTTCAATTTATTATAACCCTTGTATACGGGTCACTCTCAGCAGAGGAGGATGACACCATTTGCATCGTTCTATAATAGCGATTTGACTAGAGGTTCAAAATGTGACTACAATCTCAGTTTAAGGGTGTGTGTGTGCAAACCCTGGAGGCGCAAAAAAACTTCATGAAGGATGAGGGTTGGTGCCTAGATGGTACAATATCGATATGAATACAAATCACGATTGTGACTTTAGCAGTCCTGACATCAAACGTCAAAATAAACTGGAATACTGACTCACGCTCACTGGAGTGGAGGACTGCCTCAAGTAAATGTATCAGTCCAGATTGGTATTTATAGATAGAGTGAGATGGTCACTTACTTGAGTAAGTCAGTCACTCACTTCACGTCAAACGTCAATTCGAGGTCTCACCTTGACATTTCCTCTTTTCATGCCAAGATTCCACTATTTTCTAGTAACACTAGAGGTTCATTTTCAATCATGTTACATGTTCAATCATGTCTCAAAACTCTTGTCACAAACGCTCTCGCCATTTTTGCTCTTGAACTTTTTCGATTCGATTTTCTCGACGACTTTATGAATTGAAAATAACTTGAATTACTGTTGTATTTCATGATCAAAACACTTTGGTATCATATGAGGGGTACACTGCCGTTTGAATGAAGAACGCCTCACCTCGAAAAGTGCGATTTTCAGAAATCAGCTTCAAAGTTCTCAGTATGAACTTCGCTATAACTTCACTCCAGAACATTTTTACGACCCAGGTTTTTGGGGGTAAGTCGATAGAAACTCAAATGAACATAATTTAAGACGAAATTGAGAAAAAATCGATAATTGTATCGATTATTGCCACCTGAGGCGTTTTGAGCCACTATTTCGCTATGTTTTTGAAGGTAAAACACCTCACCTCTGTGTGAGGCGTTTCAGTTTCAAAAAGATTAGTACATTTCGAAGCTGCGTTTGGAGGAAGAACACCTCACCCAAGTGCTAAAAATTCGTTTTCTAAATATTTTTGGGGGTAAAACAAAATTTACAGGATTTAATCCTGTAAATTAAATAATAATTATTAACTAATTAAGTAGGTACTAGGTACCTAATCATTAATCAGTATTTTTTAAAACTATTAAGATACTATGTATGGTTTTTCATGGTTCTATTAATCACCAACTTACCTGAGGATGGTTCTTCCATTGTTGAACCCCTCTCCTCAAATGACGACAGACTGTAACAGTAAGTTATGTACGCCAGCCTAGCCCGGCGTTGAGCAACCAATCCCAGGAACTGTTCTCTCCTCCATCTCGAGCAAGTACCTAATTGATGGACGGATCCCATTTCTTCCAATTTCGATACCATGACTTCACACCTTCCCAAAACCATGATGATTGGCACTATGTATTTATAAAATTTATAAATATTTGTTTTTATTAGTTACTCAACGAGTGCTATATGGAATTGGTCGTGTCTTCTGATTCAAGCTATCATTTAACGAATTTTCGAGGAGAAAATGAGCTATAAAATAAAGATGTACAGTGGGTCGGCAACCCCCCCCCCCCCCTAGTATTTAATATATTACACACACCTACCTAGTTAATATGGAACGTATTTGGGGGGGGGGGGGGGGTGACGACCCTCCCACCGTACATCTTTATTTTATAGCTCATTTTCTCTTCGAAAATTCGCTAAATGATTTGAAAATGGAATGTCTTCCCCGACTGAACAAGGAGCCAACGCGAGAGCCACCAAAGATTTCCCACGTGAATTCGTTGAATTAAAACAGCGCCGAAACTTAAACTGAAAATGACTGACCACCAGCCGATCAGATAGAAAGAAGGCCTCAGCCCCGGTCAGATGTGTAAACAATTGGAACAAAAACGCCTTGCGAAAGCCAATAAACGCCTCACCTTGAATTTGAAGCCAACAGTTTGAACAAAAAACGAGCTGAGGCGTTTTTCCTCCAAAACAGGCAACGAACAACACAAAGGTGAGGCGTTTTAAGTGGTAGGCTGAGGTGTTTTACCTTAAAAAACACGTAGGTGAGGTGTTTTTCCTCCAAATCGAACACTTTTTTGGTTTAACCCCCTACGAATTCAACCCCTTCCGGGTCGAATTTCGAAATTTCGATTTCACCGTTGGAAAGATAAGGTAAAAAATATAGGGATTACGTAAAAAAAAATTTTTTTTGAGGTGAGGCGTTCTTCATTCTAACGGCAGTACAGAGCACAACGGGTATAAGTGACATTTTTGTGTAAATCGAGTTAAAGGTAGAAATGAACATCTGATGTAGGTATTTGAAAGTGTATTATGAACCTAATTGTATGGATTAAAGTTATAACATGACCAAATCATAAAATATTACAATCGAATTGCCATGGTCATCGAACTTTGACATCGATTTTCTATATTTGGTAAAAACGTCACTCATACGCTTAGTGCTCATATGATGTAATCGACATAGTCATCATTGAGCTCCATGACCATGTGTGATCAATACGATCGAAAAGAAATATACCTGCTTATTGAGATACCTCGAGAATTAGAGTTGACTCTCGACTCAACTTGAGCAGTTAGTTGGAGGCCGTATTGATGCTTGAGTTCTCGAAGGGATGCCTTCGCTTCGATGTTTTGCATTATCACATCGAAACCAAGATATTAAAATGTCAATGCTCATTCGTGGGGGGGGGGGGGGGTCCTGGGGACGATCGAAAAATCGAACATCGATATTGAGGCTTCGATGCCCCACAAAGCTAGTATGTCTGGTTTAAGAACTATGAAAGAATTTTGGTTTATTATCTTCGATAATGAACCATTGGAATCGGCCAAAGAAAAAGTTTTTTTAACCCCCCCTCAAAATTTGTTGGTTTACGTTTCAAGATACGTAGATTCAGAAAATCGAATAAAAAAAACTCTGCAAATTCTTGACACAACGGTTCATTATCTTCTTTGTACAGATCACCCTTCTGTCTAGATCACTAGGTCTAAATGTCTAGATCCTAAATGTTAGATTAATTATTATAATTTATTGTTAGGTATTACTAATTTGTATTTATTATTAATAATAATTATTATAAAATAATAATAAAATGAAATAAAAAACATACCGTTCTATATGAATTTTTCGATATATGAGATTTTCAAATTTTCAAAATTCGTTTTGAACCCCTTCCCCTTGACCTAGGGTTATGAAAAGTTTCGAGGACCATTGTGGGGTTGGTCTAAACCCATAAAAAAAATTTCGTAATTTTAACTCAACGCTAACTGGGCAAAGTGGCGCGGACGGCGTACGGCGGACGGACGGATTTTTTTTAATTCGATTTTCTGAATCTACGTATCTTGAAACGTAAACCAACAAATTTTGAGGGGGGGTTAAAAAAATTTTTTCTTTGGGCGATTCCAATGGTTCATTATCGAAGACTCGAATAAACCAAAAGTCGACTTCATATCGACTCGAGGTGTTTATTTGAGTTCGAATGGACCTTCAAGAAGACCAATTGTTGACTCAAATACTTCGTGAAAACGAAAAAAAAGTTGACTTCATATCGACTCGAGGTGTTTATTTGAGTTCGAATGGACCTTCAAGAAGAGCAATTGTCGACTCAAATACTTCGTGAAAACGAAAAAAAGTTGACTTCATATCGACTCGAGGTGTTGATTTGAGTTCGAATGGACCTTCAAGAAGAGCAATTGTCGACTCAAATACTTCGTGAAAACGAAAAAAAGTTGACTTCATATCGACTCGAGGTGTTGATTTGAGTTCGAATGGACCTTCAAGAAGAGCAATTGTCGACTCAAATACTTCGTGAAAACGAAAAAAAGTTGACTTCACATCGACTCGACGTGTTTATTTGAGTTCGAATGGACCTTCAAGAAGACCAATTGTCGACTCAAATACTTCGTGAAAACGAAAAAAAGTTGACTTCATATCGACTCGAGGTGTTGATTTGAGTTCGAATGGACCTTCAAGAAGAGCAATTGTCGACTCAAATACTTCGTGAAAACGAAAAAAAGTTGACTTCATATCGACTCGAGGTGTTGATTTGAGTTCGAATGGACCTTCAAGAAGAGCAATCGTCGACTCAAATACTTCGTGAAAACGAAAAAAAGTTGACTTCATATCGACTCGAGGTGTTGATTTGAGTTCGAATGGACCTCCAAGAAGAGCAATTGTCGACTCAAATACTTCGTGAAAACGAAAAAAAGTTGACTTAATATCGACTCGAGGTGTTTATTTGAGTTCGAATGGACCTTCAAGAAGACCAATTGTCGACTCAAATACTTCGTGAAAACGAAAAAAAGTTGACTTCATATCGACTCGAGGTGTTGATTTGAGTTCGAATGGACCTTCAAGAAGAGCAATTGTCGACTCAAATACTTCGTGAAAACGAAAAAAAGTTGACTTCATATCGACTCGAGGTGTTTATTTGAGTTCGAATGGACCTTCAAGAAGAGCAATTGTCGACTCAAATACTTCGTGAAAACGAAAAAAAGTTGACTTAATATCGACTCGAGGTGTTTATTTGAGTTTGAATGGACCTTCAAGAAGACCAATTGTCGACTCAAATACTTCGTGAAAACGAAAAAAAGTTGACTTCATATCGACTCGAGGTGTTGATTTGAGTTCGAATGGACCTTCAAGAAGAGCAATTGTCGACTCAAATACTTCGTGAAAACGAAAAAAAGTTGACTTCACATCGACTCGAGGTGTTGATTTGAGTTCGAATGGACCTTCAAGAAGAGCAATTGTCGACTCAAATACTTCGTGAAAACGAAAAAAAGTTGACTTCATATCGACTCGAGGTGTTGATTTGAGTTCGAATGGACCTTCAAGAAGAGCAATTGTCGACACAAATACTTCGTGAAAACGAAAAAAAGTTGACTTCATATCGACTCGAGGTGTTGATTTGAGTTCGAATGGACCTTCAAGAAGAGCAATTGTCGACTCAAATACATCGTGAAAACGAAAAAAAGTTGACTTCATATCGACTCGAGGTGTTTATTTGAGTTCGAATGGACCTTCAACAGGACCAATTGTCGACTCAAATACATCGTGAAAACGAAAAAAAGTTGACTTCATATCGACTCGAGGTGTTTATTTGAGTTCGAATGGACCTTCAAGAAGAGCAATTGTCGACTCAAATACTTCGTGAAAACGAAAAAAAGTTGACTTAATATCGACTCGAGGTGTTTATTTGAGTTCGAATGGACCTTCAAGAAGACCAATTGTCGACTCAAATACTTCGTGAAAACGAAAAAAAGTTGACTTCATATCGACTCGAGGTGTTGATTTGAGTTCGAATGGACCTTCAAGAAGAGCAATTGTCGACTCAAATACTTCGTGAAAACGAAAAAAAGTTGACTTCACATCGACTCGACGTGTTTATTTGAGTTCGAATGGACCTTAAGAAGAGCAATTGTCGACTCAAATACTTCGTGAAAACGAAAAAAAGTCGACTTCATATCGACTTGAGGTGTTGATTTGAGTTCGAATGGACCTTCAAGAAGAGCAATCGTCGACTCAAATACTTCGTGAAAACGAAAAAAAGTTGACTTCATATCGACTCGAGGTGTTGATTTGAGTTCGAATGGACCTTCAAGAAGAGCAGTGGCCGACTCAAATACTTCGTGAAAACGAAAAAAAGTTGACTTCATATCGACTTGAGGTGTTGATTTGAGTTCGAATGGACCTCCAACAAGACCAATTGTCGACTCAAATACATCGTGAAAACGAAAAAAAGTCGACTTCATATCGACTCGAGGTGTTGATTTGAGTTCGAATGGACCTTCAAGAAGAGCAATTGTCGACTCAAATACTTCGTGAAAACGAAAAAAAGTTGACTTCATATCGACTCGAGGTGTTTATTTGAGTTCGAATGGACCTTCAAGAAGAGCAATTGTCGACTCAAATACTTCGTGAAAACGAAAAAAAGTTGACTTAATATCGACTCGAGGTGTTTATTTGAGTTCGAATGGACCTTCAAGAAGACCAATTGTCGACTCAAATACTTCGTGAAAACGAAAAAAAGTTGACTTCATATCGACTCGAGGTGTTGATTTGAGTTCGAATGGACCTTCAAGAAGAGCAATTGTCGACTCAAATACTTCGTGAAAACGAAAAAAAGTTGACTTCACATCGACTCGACGTGTTTATTTGAGTTCGAATGGACCTTAAGAAGAGCAATTGTCGACTCAAATACTTCGTGAAAACGAAAAAAAGTCGACTTCATATCGACTTGAGGTGTTGATTTGAGTTCGAATGGACCTTCAAGAAGAGCAATCGTCGACTCAAATACTTCGTGAAAACGAAAAAAAGTTGACTTCATATCGACTCGAGGTGTTGATTTGAGTTCGAATGGACCTCCAACAAGACCAATTGTCGACTCAAATACATCGTGAAAACGAAAAAAAGTCGACTTCATATCGACTCGAGGTGTTGATTTGAGTTCGAATGGACCTTCAAGAAGAGCAATTGTCGACTCAAATACTTCGTGAAAACGAAAAAAAGTCGACTTCATATCGACTCGAGGTGTTGATTTGAGTTCGAATGGACCTTCAAGAAGAGCAATTGTCGACTCAAATACTTCGTGAAAATGAAAAAAAAGTTGACTTCATATCGACTCGAGGTGTTTATTTGCGTTCGAATGGACCTTCAAGAAGACCAATTGTTGACTCAAATACTTCGTGAAAACGAAAAAAAAGTTGACTTCATATCGACTCGAGGTGTTTATTTGAGTTCGAATGGACCTTCAAGAAGAGCAATTGTCGACTCAAATACTTCGTGAAAACGAAAAAAAGTTGACTTCACATCGACTCGACGTGTTTATTTGAGTTCGAATGGACCTTAAGAAGAGCAATTGTCGACTCAAATACTTCGTGAAAACGAAAAAAAGTCGACTTCATATCGACTTGAGGTGTTGATTTGAGTTCGAATGGACCTTCAAGAAGAGCAATCGTCGACTCAAATACTTCGTGAAAACGAAAAAAAGTTGACTTCATAATATGAATGATATTATCGACTCGAGGTGTTGATTTGAGTTCGAATGGACCTTCAAGAAGAGCAATTGTCGACTCAAATACTTCGTGGAAACGAAAAAAAGTTGACTTCATATCGACTCGAGGTGTTGATTTGAGTTCGAATGGACCTTCAAGATGAGCAATTGTCGACTCAAATACTTCGTGAAAACGAAAAAAAGTTGACTTCACATCGACTCGACGTGTTTATTTGAGTTCGAATGGACCTTAAGAAGAGCAATTGTCGGCTCAAATACTTCGTGAAAACGAAAAAAAGTCGACTTCATATCGACTTGAGGTGTTGATTTGAGTTCGAATGGACCTTCAAGAAGAGCAATCGTCGACTCAAATACTTCGTGAAAACGAAAAAAAGTTGACTTCATATCGACTCGAGGTGTTGATTTGAGTTCGAATGGACCTTCAACACGACCAATTGTCGACTCAAATACATCGTGAAAACGAAAAAAAGTTGACTTCATATCGACTCGAGGTGTTTATTTGAGTTCGAATGGACCTTCAAGAAGAGCAATTGTCGACTCAAATACTTCGTGAAAACGAAAAAAAGTTGACTTAATATCGACTCGAGGTGTTTATTTGAGTTCGAATGGACCTTCAAGAAGACCAATTGTCGACTCAAATACTTCGTGAAAACGAAAAAAAGTTGACTTCATATCGACTCGAGGTGTTGATTTGAGTTCGAATGGACCTTCAAGAAGAGCAATTGTCGACTCAAATACTTCGTGAAAACGAAAAAAAGTTGACTTCACATCGACTCGAGGTGTTGATTTGAGTTCGAATGGACCTTCAAGAAGAGCAATTGTCGACTCAAATACTTCGTGAAAACGAAAAAAAGTTGACTTCATATCGACTCGAGGTGTTGATTTGAGTTCGAATGGACCTTCAAGAAGAGCAATTGTCGACACAAATACTTCGTGAAAACGAAAAAAAGTTGACTTCATATCGACTCGAGGTGTTGATTTGAGTTCGAATGGACCTTCAAGAAGAGCAATTGTCGACTCAAATACATCGTGAAAACGAAAAAAAGTTGACTTCATATCGACTCGAGGTGTTTATTTGAGTTCGAATGGACCTTCAACAGGACCAATTGTCGACTCAAATACATCGTGAAAACGAAAAAAAGTTGACTTCATATCGACTCGAGGTGTTTATTTGAGTTCGAATGGACCTTCAAGAAGAGCAATTGTCGACTCAAATACTTCGTGAAAACGAAAAAAAGTTGACTTAATATCGACTCGAGGTGTTTATTTGAGTTAGAATGGACCTTCAAGAAGACCAATTGTCGACTCAAATACTTCGTGAAAACGAAAAAAAGTTGACTTCATATCGACTCGAGGTGTTGATTTGAGTTCGAATGGACCTTCAAGAAGAGCAATTGTCGACTCAAATACTTCGTGAAAACGAAAAAAAGTTGACTTCACATCGACTCGACGTGTTTATTTGAGTTCGAATGGACCTTAAGAAGAGCAATTGTCGACTCAAATACTTCGTGAAAACGAAAAAAAGTCGACTTCATATCGACTTGAGGTGTTGATTTGAGTTCGAATGGACCTTCAAGAAGAGCAATCGTCGACTCAAATACTTCGTGAAAACGAAAAAAAGTTGACTTCATATCGACTCGAGGTGTTGATTTGAGTTCGAATGGACCTTCAAGAAGAGCAATGGCCGACTCAAATACTTCGTGAAAACGAAAAAAAGTTGACTTCATATCGACTCGAGGTGTTGATTTGAGTTCGAATGGACCTCCAACAAGACCAATTGTCGACTCAAATACATCGTGAAAACGAAAAAAAGTCGACTTCATATCGACTCGAGGTGTTGATTTGAGTTCGAATGGACCTTCAAGAAGAGCAATTGTCGACTCAAATACTTCGTGAAAACGAAAAAAAGTTGACTTCACATCGACTCGACGTGTTTATTTGAGTTCGAATGGACCTTAAGAAGAGCAATTGTCGACTCAAATACTTCGTGAAAACGAAAAAAAGTCGACTTCATATCGACTTGAGGTGTTGATTTGAGTTCGAATGGACCTTCAAGAAGAGCAATCGTCGACTCAAATACTTCGTGAAAACGAAAAAAAGTTGACTTCATATCGACTCGAGGTGTTGATTTGAGTTCGAATGGACCTCCAACAAGACCAATTGTCGACTCAAATACATCGTGAAAACGAAAAAAAGTCGACTTCATATCGACTCGAGGTGTTGATTTGAGTTCGAATGGACCTTCAAGAAGAGCAATTGTCGACTCAAATACTTCGTGAAAACGAAAAAAAGTCGACTTCATATCGACTCGAGGTGTTGATTTGAGTTCGAATGGACCTTCAAGAAGAGCAATTGTCGACTCAAATACTTCGTGAAAATGAAAAAAAAGTTGACTTCATATCGACTCGAGGTGTTTATTTGCGTTCGAATGGACCTTCAAGAAGACCAATTGTTGACTCAAATACTTAGTGAAAACGAAAAAAAAGTTGACTTCATATCGACTCGAGGTGTTTATTTGAGTTCGAATGGACCTTCAAGAAGAGCAATTGTCGACTCAAATACTTCGTGAAAACGAAAAAAAGTTGACTTCACATCGACTCGACGTGTTTATTTGAGTTCGAATGGACCTTAAGAAGAGCAATTGTCGACTCAAATACTTCGTGAAAACGAAAAAAAGTCGACTTCATATCGACTTGAGGTGTTGATTTGAGTTCGAATGGACCTTCAAGAAGAGCAATCGTCGACTCAAATACTTCGTGAAAACGAAAAAAAGTTGACTTCATAATATGAATGATATTATCGACTCGAGGTGTTGATTTGAGTTCGAATGGACCTTCAAGAAGAGCAATTGTCGACTCAAATACTTCGTGGAAACGAAAAAAAGTTGACTTCATATCGACTCGAGGTGTTGATTTGAGTTCGAATGGACCTTCAAGAAGAGCAATTGTCGACTCAAATACTTCGTGAAAACGAAAAAAAGTTGACTTCATATCGACTCGAGGTGTTGATTTGAGTTCGAATGGACCTTCAAGAAGAGCAATTGTCGACTCAAATACTTCGTGAAAACGAAAAAAAGTTGACTTCATATCGACTCGAGGTGTTGATTTGAGTTCGAATGGACCTTCAACAAGACCAATTGTCGACTCAAATACTTCGTGAAAGCGAAAAAAAGTTGACTTCATATCGACTCGAGGTGTTGATTTGAGTTCGAATGGACCTTCAAGAAGAGCAATTGTCGACTCAAATACTTCGTGAAAACGAAAAAAAGTCGACTTCATATCGACTCGAGGTGTTGATTTGAGTTCGAATGGACCTTCAAGAAGAGCAATTGTCGACTCAAATACTTCGTGAAAACGAAAGAAAGTTGACTTCATATCGACTCGAGGTGTTGATTTGAGTTCGAATGGACCTTCAACAAGACCAATTGTCGACTCAAATACTTCGTGAAAACGAAAAAAAGTTGACTTCATATCGACTCGAGGTGTTGATTTGAGTTCGAATGGACCTTCAAGAAGACCAATTGTCGACTCAAATACTTCGTGAAAACGAAAAAAAGTTGACTTCATATCGACTCGAGGTGTTGATTTGAGTTCGAATGGACCTTCAACAAGACCAATTGTCGACTCAAATACTTCGTGAAAACGAAAAAAGTTGACTTCATATCGACTCGAGGTGTTGATTTGAGTTCGAATGGACCTTCAAGAAGAGCAATTGTCGACTCAAATACTTCGTGAAAACGAAAAAAAGTCGACTTCATATCGACTCGAGGTGTTGATTTGAGTTCGAATGGACCTTCAAGAAGAGCAATTGTCGACTCAAATACTTCGTGAAAACGAAAGAAAGTTGACTTCATATCGACTCGAGGTGTTGATTTGAGTTCGAATGGACCTTCAACAAGACCAATTGTCGACTCAAATACTTCGTGAAAACGAAAAAAAGTTGACTTCATATCGACTCGAGGTGTTGATTTGAGTTCGAATGGACCTTCAAGAAGACCAATTGTCGACTCAAATACTTCGTGAAAACGAAAAAAAGTTGACTTCATATCGACTCGAGGTGTTGATTTGAGTTCGAATGGACCTTCAAGAACAGCAATTGTCGACTCAAATACTTACTTCGTGAAAACGAAAAAAAGTTGACTTAATATCGACTCGAGGTGTTGATTTGAGTTCGAATGGACCTTCAAGAAGAGCAATTGTCGACTCAAATACTTCGTGAAAACGAAAAAAAGTTGACTTAATATCGACTCGAGGTGTTGATTTGAGTTCGAATGGACCTTCAAGAAGAGCAATTGTCGACTCAAATACTTCGTGAAAACGAAAGAAAGTTGACTTCATATCGACTCGAGGTGTTGATTTGAGTTCGAATGGACCTTCAACAAGACCAATTGTCGACTCAAATACTTCGTGAAAACGAAAAAAAGTTGACTTCATATCGACTCGAGGTGTTGATTTGAGTTCGAATGGACCTTCAAGAAGACCAATTGTCGACTCAAATACTTCGTGAAAACGAAAAAAAGTTGACTTCATATCGACTCGAGGTGTTGATTTGAGTTCGAATGGACCTTCAAGAACAGCAATTGTCGACTCAAATACTTACTTCGTGAAAACGAAAAAAAGTTGACTTAATATCGACTCGAGGTGTTGATTTGAGTTCGAATGGACCTTCAAGAAGAGCAATTGTCGACTCAAATACTTCGTGAAAACGAAAAAAAGTTGACTTAATATTGACTCGAGGTGTTTATTTGAGTTCGAATGGACCTTCAAGAAGACCAATTGTCGACTCAAATACTTCGTGAAAACGAAAAAAAGTTGACTTCATATCGACTCGAGGTGTTGATTTGAGTTCGAATGGACCTTCAAGAAGAGCAATTGTCGACTCAAATACTTCGTGAAAACGAAAAAAAGTTGACTTCACATCGACTCGAGGTGTTGATTTGAGTTCGAATGGACCTTCAAGAAGAGCAATTGTCGACTCAAATACTTCGTGAAAACGAAAAAAAGTTGACTTCATATCGACTCGAGGTGTTGATTTGAGTTCGAATGGACCTTCAAGAAGAGCAATTGTCGACACAAATACTTCGTGAAAACGAAAAAAGTTGACTTCATATCGACTCGAGGTGTTGATTTGAGTTCGAATGGACCTTCAAGAAGAGCAATTGTCGACTCAAATACATCGTGAAAACGAAAAAAAGTTGACTTCATATCGACTCGAGGTGTTTATTTGAGTTCGAATGGACCTTCAACAGGACCAATTGTCGACTCAAATACATCGTGAAAACGAAAAAAAGTTGACTTCATATCGACTCGAGGTGTTTATTTGAGTTCGAATGGACCTTCAAGAAGAGCAATTGTCGACTCAAATACTTCGTGAAAACGAAAAAAAGTTGACTTAATATCGACTCGAGGTGTTTATTTGAGTTCGAATGGACCTTCAAGAAGACCAATTGTCGACTCAAATACTTCGTGAAAACGAAAAAAAGTTGACTTCATATCGACTCGAGGTGTTGATTTGAGTTCGAATGGACCTTCAAGAAGAGCAATTGTCGACTCAAATACTTCGTGAAAACGAAAAAAAGTTGACTTCACATCGACTCGACGTGTTTATTTGAGTTCGAATGGACCTTAAGAAGAGCAATTGTCGACTCAAATACTTCGTGAAAACGAAAAAAAGTCGACTTCATATCGACTTGAGGTGTTGATTTGAGTTCGAATGGACCTTCAAGAAGAGCAATCGTCGACTCAAATACTTCGTGAAAACGAAAAAAAGTTGACTTCATATCGACTCGAGGTGTTGATTTGAGTTCGAATGGACCTTCAAGAAGAGCAATGGCCGACTCAAATACTTCGTGAAAACGAAAAAAAGTTGACTTCATATCGACTCGAGGTGTTGATTTGAGTTCGAATGGACCTCCAACAAGACCAATTGTCGACTCAAATACATCGTGAAAACGAAAAAAAGTCGACTTCATATCGACTCGAGGTGTTGATTTGAGTTCGAATGGACCTTCAAGAAGAGCAATTGTCGACTCAAATACTTCGTGAAAACGAAAAAAAGTTGACTTCACATCGACTCGACGTGTTTATTTGAGTTCGAATGGACCTTAAGAAGAGCAATTGTCGACTCAAATACTTCGTGAAAACGAAAAAAAGTCGACTTCATATCGACTTGAGGTGTTGATTTGAGTTCGAATGGACCTTCAAGAAGAGCAATCGTCGACTCAAATACTTCGTGAAAACGAAAAAAAGTTGACTTCATATCGACTCGAGGTGTTGATTTGAGTTCGAATGGACCTCCAACAAGACCAATTGTCGACTCAAATACATCGTGAAAACGAAAAAAAGTCGACTTCATATCGACTCGAGGTGTTGATTTGAGTTCGAATGGACCTTCAAGAAGAGCAATTGTCGACTCAAATACTTCGTGAAAACGAAAAAAAGTCGACTTCATATCGACTCGAGGTGTTGATTTGAGTTCGAATGGACCTTCAAGAAGAGCAATTGTCGACTCAAATACTTCGTGAAAATGAAAAAAAAGTTGACTTCATATCGACTCGAGGTGTTTATTTGCGTTCGAATGGACCTTCAAGAAGACCAATTGTTGACTCAAATACTTAGTGAAAACGAAAAAAAAGTTGACTTCATATCGACTCGAGGTGTTTATTTGAGTTCGAATGGACCTTCAAGAAGAGCAATTGTCGACTCAAATACTTCGTGAAAACGAAAAAAAGTTGACTTCACATCGACTCGACGTGTTTATTTGAGTTCGAATGGACCTTAAGAAGAGCAATTGTCGACTCAAATACTTCGTGAAAACGAAAAAAAGTCGACTTCATATCGACTTGAGGTGTTGATTTGAGTTCGAATGGACCTTCAAGAAGAGCAATCGTCGACTCAAATACTTCGTGAAAACGAAAAAAAGTTGACTTCATAATATGAATGATATTATCGACTCGAGGTGTTGATTTGAGTTCGAATGGACCTTCAAGAAGAGCAATTGTCGACTCAAATACTTCGTGGAAACGAAAAAAAGTTGACTTCATATCGACTCGAGGTGTTGATTTGAGTTCGAATGGACCTTCAAGAAGAGCAATTGTCGACTCAAATACTTCGTGAAAACGAAAAAAAGTTGACTTCATATCGACTCGAGGTGTTGATTTGAGTTCGAATGGACCTTCAAGAAGAGCAATTGTCGACTCAAATACTTCGTGAAAACGAAAAAAAGTTGACTTCATATCGACTCGAGGTGTTGATTTGAGTTCGAATGGACCTTCAACAAGACCAATTGTCGACTCAAATACTTCGTGAAAGCGAAAAAAAGTTGACTTCATATCGACTCGAGGTGTTGATTTGAGTTCGAATGGACCTTCAAGAAGAGCAATTGTCGACTCAAATACTTCGTGAAAACGAAAAAAAGTCGACTTCATATCGACTCGAGGTGTTGATTTGAGTTCGAATGGACCTTCAAGAAGAGCAATTGTCGACTCAAATACTTCGTGAAAACGAAAGAAAGTTGACTTCATATCGACTCGAGGTGTTGATTTGAGTTCGAATGGACCTTCAACAAGACCAATTGTCGACTCAAATACTTCGTGAAAACGAAAAAAAGTTGACTTCATATCGACTCGAGGTGTTGATTTGAGTTCGAATGGACCTTCAAGAAGACCAATTGTCGACTCAAATACTTCGTGAAAACGAAAAAAAGTTGACTTCATATCGACTCGAGGTGTTGATTTGAGTTCGAATGGACCTTCAACAAGACCAATTGTCGACTCAAATACTTCGTGAAAACGAAAAAAAGTTGACTTCATATCGACTCGAGGTGTTGATTTGAGTTCGAATGGACCTTCAAGAAGAGCAATTGTCGACTCAAATACTTCGTGAAAACGAAAAAAAGTCGACTTCATATCGACTCGAGGTGTTGATTTGAGTTCGAATGGACCTTCAAGAAGAGCAATTGTCGACTCAAATACTTCGTGAAAACGAAAGAAAGTTGACTTCATATCGACTCGAGGTGTTGATTTGAGTTCGAATGGACCTTCAACAAGACCAATTGTCGACTCAAATACTTCGTGAAAACGAAAAAAAGTTGACTTCATATCGACTCGAGGTGTTGATTTGAGTTCGAATGGACCTTCAAGAAGACCAATTGTCGACTCAAATACTTTGTGAAAACGAAAAAAAGTTGACTTCATATCGACTCGAGGTGTTGATTTGAGTTCGAATGGACCTTCAAGAACAGCAATTGTCGACTCAAATACTTACTTCGTGAAAACGAAAAAAAGTTGACTTAATATCGACTCGAGGTGTTGATTTGAGTTCGAATGGACCTTCAACAAGACCAATTGTCGACTCAAATACATCGTGAAAACGAAAAAAAGTCGACTTCATATCGACTCGAGGTGTTGATTTGAGTTCGAATGGACCTTCAAGAAGAGCAATTGTCGACTCAAATACTTCGTGGAAACGAAAAAAAGTTGACTTCATATCGACTCGAGGTGTTGATTTGAGTTCGAATGGACCTTCAAGAAGAGCAATTGTCGACTCAAATACTTCGTGAAAACGAAAAAAAGTTGACTTCATATCGACTCGAGGTGTTGATTTGAGTTCGAATGGACCTTCAACAAGACCAATTGTCGACTCAAATACTTCGTGAAAACGAAAAAAAGTTGACTTCATATCGACTCGAGGTGTTGATTTAAGTTCGAATGGACCTTCAAGAAGAGCAATTGTCGACTCAAATACTTCGTGAAAACGAAAAAAAGTCGACTTCATATCGACTCGAGGTGTTGATTTGAGTTCGAATGGACCTTCAAGAAGAGCAATTGTCGACTCAAATACTTCGTGAAAACGAAAGAAAGTTGACTTCATATCGACTCGAGGTGTTGATTTGAGTTCGAATGGACCTTCAAGAAGAGCAATTGTCGACTCAAATACTTCGTGAAAACGAAAAAAAGTTGACTTCATATCGACTCGAGGTGTTGATTTGAGTTCGAATGGACCTTCAAGAAGAGCAATTGTCGACTCAAATACTTCGTGAAAACGAAAAAAAGTTGACTGCATATCGACTCGAGGTGTTGATTTGAGTTCGAATGGAGCTTCAAGAAGAGCAATTGTCGACTCAAATACTTCGTGAAAACGAAAAAAAGTTGACTTCATATCGACTCGAGATGTTGATTTGAGTTCGAATGGACCTTCAAGAAGAGCAATTGTCGACTCAAACACTTCGAGAAAACGAAAAAAAGTTGACTTCATATCGACTCGAGGTGTTGATTTGAGTTCGAATGGACCTTCAACAAGACCAATTGTCGACTCAAATACTTCGTGAAAACGAAAAAAAGTTGACTTCATATCGACTCGAGGTGTTGATTTAAGTTCGAATGGACCTTCAAGAAGAGCAATTGTCGACTCAAATACTTCGTGAAAACGAAAAAAAGTCGACTTCATATCGACTCGAGGTGTTGATTTGAGTTCGAATGGACCTTCAAGAAGAGCAATTGTCGACTCAAATACTTCGTGAAAACGAAAGAAAGTTGACTTCATATCGACTCGAGGTGTTGATTTGAGTTCGAATGGACCTTCAAGAAGAGCAATTGTCGACTCAAATACTTCGTGAAAACGAAAAAAAGTTGACTTCATATCGACTCGAGGTGTTGATTTGAGTTCGAATGGACCTTCAAGAAGAGCAATTGTCGACTCAAATACTTCGTGAAAACGAAAAAAAGTTGACTGCATATCGACTCGAGGTGTTGATTTGAGTTCGAATGGACCTTCAAGAAGAGCAATTGTCGACTCAAATACTTCGTGAAAACGAAAAAAAGTTGACTTCATATCGACTCGAGGTGTTGATTTGAGTTCGAATAAGGGAGTGATTATAGACACACCGCGTGTCTATAAGGTAACAAAATATTATTTACACACCGGAAAAGCTTTTCCAATAAATTATAATAATTGTCACTAGGTACTTGATAAAATTGTTAATAATTAGTGATAATTGATAATAATAATTAATCTAACATTTAGGATCTAGACATTTAGACCTAGTGATCTAGACACAATGGTGATCTGTACAAAGAAGATAATGAACCGTTTTGTCAAGAATTTGCAGAGTTTTTGTTTATATGTTCATAAGACTGGAATGCAGAAAGAAAATGTTTCTAGTATAAGCCACAGCAGAACCTTCAATGAATCAAATCTTGAAATTTCCGTATGTAGAACTGAAAAAGAAATCCCTATAACAGAGCTATTTATTTTCTATTCTATAATAAGATCAATTTAAAAACTTTGCCTACTATTCCCCTGTTTAAGAAAGTTTTAGTTCCAATTTTAAAATCTGGCGAGTGTTCATTTTTCGTATAATTTATGTCATTTGTAGATTATAGAATTCAAGTTGGCACTTTTTGTATTGATTTGGATTGAACTTTTTATCGGTGGGCTTTCTGCTGTAGTATATTCTATATACCTAATCATTATCTGTAACTATTGCCAATAACTCAATTCTTAATTTTTAATCCTTAAAAAGAAAAAAAAAACAATAGGATGAGTTAATGAATTGTTGAAGGTTTCGTGTTTGCTTGATTACAAATTCCCTGAATCAGTACTGCTGTTTGCTACCGGACAGGAATTATGTTATTTACAGTCGAGGTTCGGAGTTTCTTTTGTACCTCAATTCCTGAGATAAGTCCATAATTTGAGTAGTAAAATGCTGAAAATGTCTTGGATAACTATTTATATTTGTGTTGTTTCTCAGGAAGGTGGGAAGATCGAGGTGACGCCGTTGCACCGGAGGCGATCCAGCTTGGCGATTCCCCAGGCGGAGTGCGGTTTGGGTTACCAGGGATCCATCCGGAGCCGTTCGCCCGTCAAAATGACCAAATACATCGAGTGCTGGGGAGCAGAGAAGCCGTTTGCCAACATCACCGAGTCCACGCTCGCAAAGAACATCGGCTTAGCGGTGAGTTGACACAATCCGGACACGAGGCAGTCGGGGGAAAGCGCTGGAACAACAGAACAACAGGCTTTTCACGCAAGCACTCGAATCAGGTTTAGGAGACTGAAGTACTCAGGCACAACCAAATGGAACAAACATCATTAAATTCCATAACAAGAGAATCCGAAATGTGTTAGTGAATGTGGCGAAAATGGGCTATGTAGGCGATGATGATGCCCCCTTCCACATATTTGCTTTTCCAGAAAAAAAACATCAAACGATGATTCGTTCGTGTTAAACTCGCCTTCACGATATTCAAGTCGCGATGGGGCTTCGAGTGGAAAATGCGGTATCTAATTATGTCTCTCTTTATTCAGCGAGCGCTGTTAGGCCCTTCTTCGTGGCTCTGCAACATTATTAATTTAGACTAAGCGCTACACATACTCGTGGTACTAGACCCACATAGACATTTTTACAAATTTAGAGACCTAAACCCTCTTGTCATGTCACTGCTCGACCCAATTACTATACCACAAGATGTTTCCTATTTACAGGACTCATTTATCCCCCAGCATACCACAAGCACCAAGCAGTTTTGGGGTGTGATTGTTGTACAAGCACTTCCTTCTACTAATTCGATAGACGAAATGAGATAATTAGGTTCATCTAAAACATGACTTAATGAAAGAATTGATTGTGTGATGGCTGCTGTTCCCCCGATCTCGATCTTTTTGTTCGACCGCTCTGGGGATAGACGGTTCTGTGGAAGTACAGACTCAATTTACCCTGTGGGTGGGCATATGGCCTAACCTCCCTTGAACAGGGGGACTCAGCAGCCTTACATTACATGGTAGCAGAGCGAAGGAAACTCCTTGTTGCATCAAACGAAAGAACGATTTTTTTTCGAAGAAACGTCAGATTCCTCAGATTTTGCTTCACATAATAATTTAAGGTAGTTAGGTCCGTTTTACAGAGACAAGGTCGAGAAGACGAAAAAATCTTAAAAGTGAAAAAAAGTCGGATTTTTAGTTGAGTAAGAAAAAAACTCTGGGAGGCATTTCTTGTTGCAAATTACCTGCAAAATCGATTCCCTGAGTTTGTTACATAGTTACACTAGAAACCCTGTATACTCGTATACTTACGTAGACACCCTGTATACTTACTGGATTTCGGTTAGGTGTCATTTTCTGAATTTCAATTATACTATAGTAGGTACCTATATATTGTATTGTGTACAATTATGTAGTATATACTACATAATTGTACAAAATACAATATTTACCTATTATAGCATACTTGAAATTCAGAAAATGACACCTTACCAAATGAGGGTGACTCTCAGTAAGTAGACCTTTGAAACATGTTACTGCTGCAGAGGTTTCCTTTATAACTGTTTTATGTACTCAAGTCATGATAAGAGCAGTTACTCCTACTGCAAACAAAACATAACGTTCGGCGTGTAATTGTCGACTTGTTCGCAGAATAACATTTTTTAATCGCGTAAGAAGCCGACACGCAAACGAAAATTGTAGCCAGGACGACCCAACTGTTCCATTTTTCATTGTACAAATGAGAAAAAATTACCTTCCCCTCGACCTCCCGCCGTTTTTCTCTCTCATTGGGCGATTAAGGGCTGAAAGTGGGCCTTTCCTTTCTGTTAGATTGGTCTTAGATTTACAAAGTTAACTGAGGCCCAAGGGATGAACAAGAACCTTTAATACCACACAATGTCCTATGAACTATTGAGCTTGTGAAGATGACTCCAGCAGTAAACATGTGTAATTTGTGCGATTTTTGAATTTAAAAACCGGGCTCCTGAATTGATTTATTTCTTTGGTTGTGATTTATCAAACTGATAATACATTTGAAATTTGATATTATAAATGATTATGTATTATATGCACGAGTGACTGCATACCGTCATTGTACTTACTCACTCTCCCTCATCAGCCGTCGTACACCGGCGAACATCCAAACTTTGCGCAAACTTCTACCTACGTTGCTTATCCGTTTCCCAAAGTGGTCAGAGTTGCCCTAATTCTGTGCTGAATTTTGCAGAACATCGCCATGATAGAGTCCAACTTGTTGCCGTACAAAGGAGGATGCCTGGAATGCGGGTAAGGAGCGTTTTCATTATTCAGATTCGCCTTGCCCCTGTTGTCACAACAGCCCGAGGGAGTTCTCGAGGAGATACGTCTTCTTGAGCCCTCGTCCCGACATTCTGTAATGACATATTTAATGAGGTCAGGCTATTTGAGAACTTTTCGGCTATTTGGGTTAATGAATCGATAAGTTCATCTCGTACAGTTCTTAAATAGCCTGACCTCCCTGCTGGAAATGTGCCCATGGCCACAATTGGGGTGACCACGTGTTCAATAACGGTTATAATAACGTGTTCATATAACGGTTATATAACCAAGGTTACCTTGGTCACATCGCCGTGGTAACGTGACCTTGGAAATGTGACCATGGGGATGTGACCAAGTTCACAAATTCACATTCATTCCCCTATGAGCTCAAAACAAAACTACATAAGAACAGATGGTTTGAGCCAACAAGACTAGAGCATATCGCATGCAGTACAATGTCATGTCATATTCCCCAACTGAACCATGGACTCATAATTGTAATACAGCACATAATTATTCTTAAATAGTGTTGTCAGTAGGGATGCAACGTTGGAACCAAATAATCGATTATAACATCAAATAATTGATCGTAAGGTAATAATCGATGTGACCGATGAATCGGTATTGAATAACCATGTTCGAGAATTCGGGTGAAAAGAGAATTCGATAAGTCAGAAACGTCGAGAGTCATTGAGTCACGTATTTGAGAGACAAACGGAGATTTAAGTCAAAATATGGAAAAAAAAGTTGAACTCAAATCGATGGAAAAGACCAAGATTCAAAACTCGAAAACCTCGAAATTTTTTGAATCAAATTGGGATAGTCATTTCGAAATGGACCTTCGAGAAGGCCTCGATTCATCTCGAAAACATAAAAAACTCTATAAAAGTAGTTTTTGATTCAAACCAATGTAAAGAAAATGTCGATTTTTGATTGTAATAGAGTAATAGAGGTTTGACGGAGTACCTAATAGAGATTTGATGAGATAGAGAAGGAAAATTTGAATGAGTGTAAGTAGAGTCTTGTTATGTTTGATGGCATTTCCACCTTTGTAAAATCTTAAGTAGTCAAAATTAGGCCATCTTTCAACCTATGTGATCACTGACTATGCCATGTATCAGGGATTCTGAGCCATTTTCTATATCTGAAGTCCCCACCGTCTCGAGGTTTTTTAATGACTGTACTAATTATATGTGTATATATAAATGACATTAACCACATACAACGTTCCGTCACCCTGCATTCATACTCGATGTTTAGATACTGCGTGCCCAAGGATGGTATGGACCACGCTACGTTGTGGTTTACCGAACGACAACACGAGACTCGCTACAGACAACAAGCTGATCCTCATTTCAAAGAATACATGGCCTGCGCCTGCGCATTATTCATCGTGATGGCAATTATACAACTGTTGACGATACCAAGGTTGGTTGAATTTTCAAGTAAATCGTAACACCTTCTTCAGAGATTAAAATGACCATATCAAGGTCAAGGAACTTTAATATTTAAACATAAAATGGATTGAAATCTATTTTTGACAATCGTGCCTCAATCAATTCTTCCAAATTTTCCTTTACATGACTAGGAAAGTGGAAATCCCGTTTTAAAAGTGGGAGGCACAGCTACGAGTAAAATACACCCTCGTCTAACGGTGTAGGTAATCGTGTACGTTTGTTTTTGCAAAATTTGTTTTGTATGTGTATTTGCAGTTGAGTTGCTGGTTAATTATTACCCAAAGGTATCTACTTATTTCGTAATTCTGTAGAAAAATGTCTTTGTAATGATCCAAAGTCATGCAGCATGGCTATAAGAGCGAATTTTAGAAGAAATAACTGGTTATATGTAAAATTTACCGGTTTCATAACAAATTTGGTTCTTCTTCTTCTTCAAGTGCCGTCTCCGTCATCGAAGGTTGGCGATCAATTCTGCGTATCTCTCACGATCCTGAGCCAGGTGAAACAAATCGGCTTCTCGGTTAATTCCCGTCCAAATTTGGTTAGAGTAAATGAACCGATGAATCAGATGAGAGCAAATGAACCGTGAAAAACATCTCAAGTAACAACTTAGTTTCTTCATCTTCAAAGTGCTCCAGTTTGAATAGATATCACGATTCTGACTTTACCACCTTCTTCAGAGTAAAAACCTCTTTGAAATGACGTGCCACTTGTTTCATTTTCGGAATTTATGGGTAATTCTCCCCCCCCCCCCCCAAACTCCGCTGAACCCCCCTTCGATCTTCAAACTTGGCCTTTCGATGGCCATTATAGATTTTTCGTTCAAATTTGAAGTTCTTATCGCAATTCTATCGACTGGAATGACACATACATAAACATATATCTACATATGATTTTTGGTGCCTTTCGGCAGTGAATTCAGGATGGTCGGAAACAGATTTTGATATAAAAATGTTTCGGAAAATCGAGTTTTAAAAATTTTGGACCGAGAACAATAGCTTTTTTTCTTTGAAAATTCGCCAAAAACGAGATGAAGATGAATATGCAATGGCAGGTACTTGGTTGGGGCTGTCTCGATTGAAACATAAGTAAACAGTTGACCACACTGGTTGAGTAATAATTCACGAGCCAAAATTATATCTATTTGATAATGGAGCAAATCAAAACCCACCGATGGCCGCCTTGTCATCGTAGTTCAACATTGATGTGTACTGCGGGCTTCCTTGAGGCTAAGATTGAAGGTGCTGCGCGAAATTTAAGTTTCCAACAGGTTATGACGAGAATGTGACGACTTTCTACGAAATGAAGTCAGTTTGGGCTGAATTCGTAGTTCTCCCCACAAGTTTGCCTGATGCACACTTACTGCTATTCATAGTTTATACCTAGTGAATACCTTAGTTTGCACTTAAGAGTACACTCAGCTCTTATAAAGCCTACTTGGCTATAAGCTGAGTCTACAGGGCTTGATTGACAAATTGATGTTTTTTTAAGCTGCAAACATCGATCGATGTCTAAAAAACATCAATGTTTAGACACACATTTTATAACAAACAGACCTACCTTACCAGCTGTGGCCTGCCAAAATGTCCAGCAAGTACAAGTACCTATCTACTTAGCTATTCATTTTTTTGTGGTAATTTTTGTACTTATTTAAAAAAAATTGAACATGAATAATGTACTTATTTACGTTAAATAATACAAAAAATGGATTGAGCAACAACCCAACAAACAATTTACTTTATTCCAAATATTTGTTGTTGGACTCACGCACAAAAGGTGTTTTGCAGCCATATCTTCGGTCAGGCGATTGCCAAGAAGGTTCAAATTTAAACCCGCTTGAGAAAAAACGCTTCTCTACTGGAACAGAGAAGGTGACTGCAGGTACTAATTTAAATACTACATCATAAAGGTTAGGATATTGCTGTGTATTTGAGGAGAAGCTCGGGGGGAAAATACTCCACGAATTATAATAAATAACATTTAATAGGTTTAGAATAGATTGCACAAATTATGAGACGAGACTGAACTAACTAACCCGTTTCCGGAGGACTAACCTTCCTGCAAAGGTAACATATTGTTTTCCCTATAATCGATATAGAAGTATCGATATAATAGTATCGTATATAATAGTATAGTATATAATAGATATGTATCCTTCATTGAAATCCAAAATGTCAAGACATTCTGTTGAATTTGTTCGAGCAGAGAGTTCAATTATAGATGAAGCTTGTCAGCTGAAACGTAAAATAGGTTTGTTGTAACTATAGGTATTTTGGGAGAAAGGAAAACCCATCGATGTTTGATAAGCATCGGAAGAAAAACATCGATGTGTGATTTTAAAAGAGAATCATCAAGTATTCGCAACCCATCCCTACTTTCCTCCATGGAGTATTGTGAGAATATGGAAGTGTAAGAGTAAGATGACTGTGCCTGCAGAAGAGGAGGGAGCACTGCAAGTTCAGTGCACACTTACTTTTCCAAGTGCGCTCTTGTATTGCTTCATGAAAAATGCCAACAAAGCTGAGGGCAGCTTCATATTGCAAAGTGTGAGAAGACCCATCACTTGGTCGTGGACTATGAATTCCGATTTAAAAAGTGTGATGAGTTACTATTACGTCGAATGTAAACTAAGCACTGTGCAGGGATGTGTTGTAGTTTCAAGTTGTACTGTGTCCCTGGTAAAGCTACAGAACTCAACAAAACTTGAGTTTATTAGCAATTTATTAGGAGCATAATATGTTCCTCCCACAAGCGGATTTTGTTATGGTACGCTTTCAAATGACTGTACAAATCATTTACCTACTAACTGTCCTTGTTTTTCAAGTTTCAAATTTAAATCATTCAAATGGCCTGTAAGGTCGACCAGAAATGCCAAGTCACATACCGATTTTGGGTCACTCAACTCAGGTAGTGGTTCATCTTTTATTTGCATAAAAGATAATATCTTAGAAGTTTAGAAATAACATATATTATAATGTTATTTCTAAGCTCGTAAAACCGTTTCAGGATTTTCCCTTTGCTTAGCCATCTGACTTGACAATAATATGTTGCATCGTCATATTCGTCTCATATTTCATCAAAAAACGCCTTGAACTGGCGATGGTTAAGCCCTCGGGATCGAATAAAATTGATGGTTTTTACTACCACATTCATAACATTTTGTAGTCGAATGGACTTAGAAAACAAGTTCTGTTGGTGGATAATGCAATGATGCAGTTGCTTTTTCATTCAAAATTCCGATGAAACCTGTACATAGCCGACCATAGAAGGTGCACCCACCATCTGTGCATACTCCAACTAATTTTGATCATGGCCATACGGTCAGACAATGTTGTTTTTATATCATTAGCCATCATTTCTATACGGTTCGTCTTGACAAACTAATTTTTCTATCAGGACACAAAACACTGCAAACTTCTAACATACTCTTTCCCTCCTTGATAAATTCTCCTTAGGCAAATGGTTCTAATGACTTTGCCAGTTTTGAACTAACTATAAAACTAGCTTTCACAATATTATAAAGTTGTGTTCTTTGTCTATGAAATATTTACCGCTGGTTTTTTAATTTGCGGTAAGTTTCTGGATTTTGTCTTTCCTATTTGTCCTGTCAGTGAGAGCAGCGTAGGATGCTTAGTCGAGTAATGCATCTTCACATTGAATTCTGTACACTGAAATGGATTCATTACATAGCAAACAAATAGGCTTACAATAATTGTTACAACAATTATTGTGCAAGATGAAAAATAATTCTTTAGTCAATGTTTCTTTAAACTGGTGACCCTTAGCTTCTACTTATCGTTTCTTTCCACTAGCCATCATTTTCGTTTGCTTACTTTTCGTTAGATGCGAGTAATCGAACTCAAGTTCGGGCCATCCACCCGCTTATATAGGCAAAATGGAGGAATGATCCAGATCGTCTAGATCAGGGTAGAGCAGTACAATTGCGAATCAATAAGCTTTTGCAACATCAGAGCCTTTGATGTTTGCCGCCTCACTCTTTGATGATCGCCGCCACTTGGCTTGGGTTTTTCAAAATGTCTCGAGGGCTGGTTGTTGCCCACATATGAACTACACTATAAGGTACTTTATTTTGAGAAGCTGAGGACATGTCATTTTTTAGCCGAAGTTGACACGTTTTTCTGTTTTTGTACCGTTGCAAAAAAACCGTGTTTGCTGATCTTCTTATTCATTGTTCCCTCAGGCTGATGGTGATCTGCACGGCTATTCTCCCCGTCTTGGGGATCCTCCTGTTCCTGGCGTACGCCTCTTGGTCTTGGACTTCCGGAGGATCGTCCGTCAACTCAGGCCATTCAGGGACGTCTGCCGGAGTCATCGCTCATTCCCGACCGCTCCGCCTTGTCACGTTTTTCTTCGTCATCCAGATATTCGCGACCTGTGCCATGATCAGCTTAGTGAGTATTTACTCCTTCAATCTCGAATTGAAACTCGTTCTTGCCACTTTAGTTCAAAAATTGCTCAAGAGCAGGAAGTCGTTTCAATCCCACTTGGGCGTTCTGAATAAGGTGTATGTTGAGGGTCTCACGGCAACTTCCCACATCGTCATTTTTGGCCAAAATGAGTTATGCATACCACTCGAAGCTTCTTCTTCCGGCGGATCGACCTAACTAAGTATAAGTTAGGTACTTACCTGAGCTAGGTAACACTAAATCTCACGATTTATTTTACTGAATTACTCAGTAAACATACCTAGTCATTGGCAGATGGTTTTTTGGCTCTGCTGAAAATTTGCCGTGAGACCCTCGATGTGAGTTTGCCACGGTTGGGTTGTCCTTCAGATTTGAAAGCCTAGAAACCGCTAAGTGTTCGCACTTGTTGCGGTTATTCGCGTATAACTCGAAAATTACGCATCCTACACAAAATATACACTGGAGACCAAAAAAACCGGCGCAGTTGAATTGTTGTCGAAGAGTCAAGTTTAAATCGATAACAGTTGGGTTTGAGTCAATAGTAAGGTCAATAACAAGGTTAACAGAGATTACTTGCCGAGGTCCATCCCTGTTTTTCCTTAACTAGGTATCCAGTTTTTTCCTGAAATGCTCTCATGAATTCACGATAGAAGCCTAAAGAAACCTGCTGATGTTAATCTTCACTCCAGAGTCCGTGCTTTAGGTCCTCTACTCACCACAGCACACCGAACGGCTCGTCTTCAATTTGCTAGAGATCACGCTGCTTGGGTTTGCAGCAGGATCCGTCACCCTTGGACGCCCTGATGCCGGCCTTCTGGTGTAGCTACCAGTTTCACGGTTTCCTGTAGGCTTCTATCGTGAATTCATGAGAGCATTACAGGAAAAAAACTGGATAGTTAAGGAAAAACAGGGATGGACCTCGGCAAGTAATCTCTGTTAACCTTGTTATAATCTCTGTTAACCTTACTATTGACTCTAACCCAACTGTTATCGATTTAAACTTGACTCTTCGACAAAAATTCAACTGCGCCGGTTTTTTTGGTCTCCAGTATATCTTCATGCCTTCACCGCATAGTTCTTCATGGCTTCGGTGACGGTTTCCATTTTCAGGTCACGATGAAGTGTTATTTCTTATGTACCACGGGCCATTGACTATCCCCCTAAGTACTTTATTTTGGAAAATTTGGATGTGTTCGATATTGGATTTTCCTGAGCAGCCCTAAATTTGTACAGCATACGACCAGACTCGGTATAGCATTTGCTTGTACAACAGTTACTGCTACTAAAGGTTCACAACAAGTTACCTACAGTAGGTAACTTGTTGTGAACCTTTAGTTCTGAGTGCCTCTCAGAAGTAACCAGTACAACTTCCTATATTGGACTTTGAGCTCTTTTTTCAATTTTGATGTGCTCTTTCTATTTTAGCGTCAATCCTAGATATTTAGCTGTGTTTGCTGCGGGTATGAGTTGGGATTTGATCATTTTATCTTTCTTATAGGTACTTACTTAAAATTCTCCCACAATGGGAAACAGTGAAAAATGTTATGGCGATTGTTAGACATTTGAGTGAACTATACATACAAAAATGTCACTAAAAAATTACAATAGCACTCATAAAAAAGTAGAAAAGTCGAAAACTGAAAAAAAAGTCAAGTTTGGAGTTCAAAAAAAAATTATTCTGAAAACTTACCACGAGAAGTAATCGCTATGAAACTACAGCTGCAACTGAATGTCATGCTAAGCGTTGTTACCAACCTCACAAAGCGAAATTTCTTCGCACCGTCTGGATGTTATCATCAATGGCCCGTGGTACACCTGTATTCAAGGTACAACGGCTGGGCGATTGTAAGCTGAGCCAAATCCAGGGTAGGCGATGTAAGCTCAGCCCAATCCTTCCTACTTGCCCAACCCCTTGATGTGTAAACTCAGCCCAGGAAGCACTCATACTCGTAATCTCCTCAGCTCGTTCACTATAAACTGAGCACAAGGAACCAGTTAAAAGTAGCCGTTCATTCCACCAAATTTTATTAAGAGTATATTTTTATTCTGCAACCCCGTCCACTTGATCTATATGTCCAACTAATCTATATGGTACTTAATCAGGACACGGTACACGTTCTGTTACAGCACCTAAGCCAGCAATACAAAGTGATGTGAACTCAATTATTATTCATTCAACGTCAAACATGGTTGAGAACCATCAATACGATAAAAATCTTACCTCCAACTGGTTTCGCCCGTCCCCAAATCCCGGCGATTTCTAAATTTGAACATATCCACTTCGATTTGAACGAACCCACGCTGGCTCATAATAACATTCGCACATACTCTTAGTTTGGATACCCGTTCACTTGGAGAAACTGATAGACTCCTGGGGCTGGGCTGAGATCATAAGTCGCATCGATGAGCCATTAGAGGGCTGAGCGCAGTTTACATTTAGATAAGACAGTCTGACCCTCGGTCCACCCGCCCCAACGGCTCCTCCTACCTCGTATTTCACCGAACCTCTCTGTACCAATTCTTCAATCCCTGCTTTTATTTGCAGGTAGACGTTGATTCGAACGAAGTTATTCTTGTGGTTGAGCAAGAAACCAACTTGTCCTGGTCTGGTTACAATTCTACCACCACTCCAACCACGCACAACGACAATACTTACGAGTATGCACCGGTGAGTTGCACGAATAACATAATTTATTTACACAGTTCTACAATTCCACTCCCCAGAACGAAGAACTCCAAAACTCGCCATAACTCTAAAAGGTCTTGTTTTCTGTTCCAGGCGTATCTGTACAGTAGTGTACTCTCCTTCGCCGTCATCCACGTCTTCCTTCGAATCGGATTCATCTACAAGCTGATCCTAATGATCGTGGTGGCAAGTGTGCACTCTTTTATCATGATCACTCTCCCTGTGTTCTCCAACTTCTTTGTCTCATCGAAATTCAGGTCAGTGAAACCTCGATCAAGCTCTGGAGAGTTCTGTGATTACTAAGACATTTTAGCACAACTCCAATTGGTTCTGCAATTGAGAAAGATCTGAGTGTCTATCCAACCGTGTCTGTAGGGGCCTATACAATTTGAGTTGGAAACAGTCTGACGCCTAGTTACTATGCGGTGATTGGTAGAGGCTACAACTACAAGGTGATTCAAAAGTAGCGCCGGATTTGGATTGTCCGCCATTTTTCAATTAGTTTGTTGGTAGACCTAATGTAATTTTTTTGTTCAAGTTGGTATCTTCCAACAAGAGGATCCTGCGTGGTTTATCTATTTATTGCCATGAAACGGTATACAATCAAACAACGTCTATCTGGGTGGAATTTTGCAATCAAGTTTAAACTAACTTCCCGATACCCGACTTGCAATTTTAAACATGGGTCGAGGACGGATGGCAATGCAATATTCACTCGTTTTCTTGTCTAAAAGTGTTTAACAATACCTAATTGTTTGAACAAATTAAATTTATTAATTTAACAAATTAAATTTGGAAGCCAAATGTAGAATCAAAACTAATGAAACTAAGTCGGTACATGTCGATTTCACCAATAAAAGAATCGACTATATACCAGCTTATCTCAATGACAAAGTGATCCCTCATGCAAACTGAGATGTTTGGGAGAAGAGGTGAAATGATGCACTTGAAGATGACGGAACAATGAATGAATTTTATTGCGCTCATTCGCTATTTATAATGTAGGGAAGGTCTCGATGCTTCGAGAACCTTCTAGCCATACGCAGTGGTACCAACTTAATAATTAAGTAGTAATTGACTCTTCGTGGATACTACACAAACGAAGCCAAATACCTCGGCATGTAGCTTGATGACAGGCTTCGGTGGAAAGCCCACGTCAAGAAAAAGAAGGAGGAACTTCAAACATGCACTGGCTAATGGGGAGATAACCAAGTCCTTAAAGCAGTCTGGAATTACTGAGCTCAGCTGCGGGCATGCATGCATCCAAAGATTCCAGTACAATGTGCTGAGAAATGTTGTCAATGCACCATGGTACTTTCGGAAGGAACTACTCTACCATGAACTTCAAATCGAAGCCATCAAGCGACAACCCAAGCAAACACAACCCAGCTCATGCAAGAAATTCGTCGAGTGACTGAAAGCCTTGATGTGGAATCTGAAGAAGAGTAATGGTGAACTTTACTGAAAGAGATCACGCATGCAGACACATTAGTGGTGGTCATTGGACAATTATTCTTTTTCATTTTTAATTAGGAAGAAAATTTCTTCATAATTTAATGCTGATTGCGATGATATGGTTGTTGATTAACTCAATTTATTGTGTTTCGAAGAAGTTACTAATATTTTAAATCTGGCGCTACTTTTGAATCACCCTATACAAGGTTAAAGTCGATCTCGTACATCAGGAACCCCTGTAGGATCCAACTTTCAACTAAAACACACCAGATAATATACATTATTTTGGGTTTCATTTACCTGATACTTTAATTAATCATCAGGTTGATGTCGGAATCTTGGGAATGGGAACTGGGAATGACTGTGACTCTAGTTATCGCCCTGTTCCACGCTCTGGACCGGCAGGTGGAGCTCACCGCCAGAACCGAGTTCCAGTGGAAGGCCCGTCTTCTCGTCGAACAAGAGGAAGTGGAGACGATGCGAGGCATCAATAAGATTCTTCTTGAGAACATACTGCCCGCCCATGTCGCTCACCTGTTCCTCCAACCGACCACTGCCTTGGTAAGGACATGGACTTTATTTTATGACAAGGTGCTGCATACAGATCATGTTATGAGCTGTTGATCTGTATGCAGCGGAAGGGATGGATCAATCCAGCCTGGACATGTGCACATTCCTATACTTCATATGCATATCATTTCTTAGCACAATGTTCATGCAATGTCCAGTCGCCCACGTGGCGGCACAAGATAGACGCTGCTTACAAGTCGTTAATGATGACATCAATAAATGCACAAATAGAATCTTGACATGGACATGAGTTACAACAGCTCTCCACGAGGCTCCACCTTTTTCATTATTTATTGTGAAGCCTCAAACTCGATGCCGCACTGGATTTGGTCAGGAACATCACAACGAAATGCCCTTAAACGTTGTGCCCCTGTTCTCGATCTTTTTGTTAGACCGCTCTGGGGATAGACGGTTCTGTGGAAGCACAGACCGGAAAATCCCTCTGGGTGGGCGCATATTGCCTAAACCCCCTTGAACAGGGGAACTCAGCCAGCCATTACATGGTAGCAGAGCGTGGTTGGTAGGTACGTGCTGGCTTTGCCTCGGTACCTACCTCCTCCACTATTTTTTGAAATTTGAGTAGCTTTCCCAAAAGGGACTCCTATTGCAGGGATCAAACCCATTTTGCTTATTTATAAATGCTTATAAGCATTTATATTGGCAATTCAAATTCTTGACATTGTTCAATATCTTTCCTCCAATCTTCTATATTCTAATTTCTATGTTTCTACATTTCGTGGGTAAACTTCTATATTCAAATTTCTATATTTCTATAACACCCCTGCCAATATCCATGCTTGTAGGAGTATAGTTCTCCAAAAGTAGTGATTTGCAGTAGTATCCTACGATGGAGGTTAACCACACCTTGGAGTTTTCCAGTTGTTCTTCTTGAATTGGAACTCCATAATACTTTCAGTCCCCCTTTTTCTATCAACAACAGCCTGTCATACCAGGTGTTGTTTGAAGGTGGGAGTGGGATGGCTGCTGTGCCCCTGTTCTTCCGTGGAAGCACAGACCCGATATACCGTCTGGGTGGGCATATTGCCTAACCCCCCTTGAACCGGAGCTCTCAACCAGCCATTACATTACAATGCAGACACCATTTTGAATGATCTTAGCATCATACCGCCCCTTGTCTCAATGGGATTCTTGCAGACCTCCTCTTGTCCATTTCTACCCCCAGGCCTTCATTGCTAATATTATCTTCCGATGCTCTGGCATAAGTCTTATCAACTCAGGAACACATAAGCCACTAATAATTGATGATGTACCATTTGAATAATGTAGAAATCTAAGCTTTAATTCACCATCAATACTCTAAGGCCCTAAGGATAATGGAATTGGTAATTGTCACTTTACAAAATTTGTCTGTATTCAATTTGTAATTTAATTGGTTTTATTAATCAGAAAATGGAATGTTGAATGACGACCCCCTGAGTTCTTCAGCCCTCCGCAGACTTCAAATTTGCTCCCCCCAACTACCCCTTATAGCCAGTGCCTAACAGGGAAATTAGTGCTCTACTTTCCAAAAATTGCTCGACACCTGGAAATCATTTTAATCCCTCTCATGTACCAAGAGTTTATAGATATTATTGTGAGCCATAATACCATATTGAGATAGACTTTTAATTATAACAATAATTGTTAATAATCGTACTGTATTTACAGCAGGACCTGTACCATGAAAGGTACACTTCTATAGCAGTCATGTTTGCTTCGATTCCCAATTTCAAAGAGTTCTACGACGAAACGGATGTAAACAAACAAGGTCTCGAGTGTCTCAGGCTTCTCAATGAAATCATCTGCGATTTTGACAAGGTAAATCATTACAGAACACTCACTTCTACTACCGGTCACTAAGTGAAGTCTTCATATTGGTTGAACTGATCTTGCATTCAGATGTCGAGCCGCAGCTTCGCTCTTTCTAAGATTAACACATGTTGTACTTTTATGACTCGATAATATCATACTGGTACCATGAAATGTCCCAAATGTAGGCAACATTACCCAGAATAACTGGGAATAGGTCCAGTCAAGTTCAGTCAATACAGTCCAGTCAAGTTCGTGCTTGCAAAAGGTCCGGTCTTTATGCATTGTTCATAATGTTCAACATATTATATTGTTGGGACTTAAATGAATAGTAAGAAACTAGAAAAGCAGCATCGAAAGACCTGTCCGACCGGAGGTAAAGCCAACAAACCACTAAATTTTCTCCCCTTTTTCGGTTTTTGCTCAATATCTCATTAGAGGAAGAGCCTGACGGGTATGGTCACCCTTAAACTAGATTACATTTGCTACAATTTGAGACCAGAGCGAGCTCTGTACACCATTAGTTCATATAACGAAGAAAATTCTTCTGTACCCTTCCTTCAATGAAATATTGACGAAATATCGACAAAATGTCGAAAATTTAATGGTTTTTTTTTTTTTTTTTTGCTTTAACTCCGGTCGCATAGGTCTTTGAAAGCTGCTTTTCTGGTTTCTTACTATTCATTTGGGTCCCAACAACATACAAAAATACATAATGACTGGACCTTTTGCAAGCACGACCCCATTTTCATGTCTAACTTAATTGGACAGGCTGACTTGACTAACAGAAGCAAGTTGTTAGGTCTGAAAACCATTTGTGGTACCACCAAATGAACTTAATTTACGTGAATTGAAATTTTCCAGCTGCTCCTGAAACCTAAATTCAGCTGTATCGAGAAAATCAAAACGATTGGCAGCACCTACATGTTGGCCTCCGGCCTTGAACCTGGGAAAGAGAGCGGTGGGGTGAGTAGTTTGTTTTGAAAATTGTCTTTGGTGGTATCAAAATGCACTACTGGAGATCAACAGTTTGAGTGAGTAGTAGCGTTGAAGGAAATACCACCCAAGCCCTCTCTCAGTGGCGTTGTCAGGGGGGTTCCGGGCCCCCCTCTAGGGCCGTAACCGCTTCAAATAACCTAATACTGTCTAGTAACCTAATACCCGATAACCTATTACCAGAAAACCCTTATTACTGGAATAACTGTTTTGAGAACTTGGGGGAAAGGCCTTTGAGGGCCTCTTTGTCGCCGGCCATTCGGGATTCTGTGATAATAGATTGGCTGAAGGTGTGCAATCCTAACTGTCGACAAGTTATTTTAGTGAGTATTCAGATAGTTTCGAGTAACAGCAACCGTGTGGTAATAGGTTGAGGTATTAGGTTATTTCGGTAATAAGTTACCGGCGATTCGGGAACCTTTCCAGCGCCCAACTGGCAACTGGAGCGTTGAGCGCTGGAAAGGTTCTCGAATCGCCGGTAACCTATTACCAAAATAACATAATACCACATGTTCGGCTCCGCCTCAGTTAGTTCACTAGTTCCCCGATGGAGCACACTGTTGCGCCACAGTAAACCAATTCATCCATGCATCAGCTCATAGGATCACTGACCAGTTCTAGTTCTAAGTTTGTAACGTTCTTTAGTTCACGCCCAATCTCACCTGGCGGTCTGTTCCATCTAGTTCCCTGTTTCATACATGTGAAGTATCCATCCTGCGTGTTGGCAAAAATGATCCGTTGATAAGGTCAGTTGTAATCTCGCTAACCTCTTGTCCTCAACTCGTCCGCGTTTCATAATTCTGTATCCAAAAACATCTACGTTCCATTTTGTTCGAATAAAGTTATATAGTTCATAATTAGTTCTTTATTCACCCGCGGTTAAACACCACAATGTATTACCAGACGGCCATGCTCTTATTCGATAACCTATTACCAAGAAATAACCGTATTAGCCCTGCCTTCCGTATAACCATGCCTTCCCCCCTCCCACTTCCACCAAAATACAGGGTGGAGCGCGGCAAACAGATGGATTACAAAAATTTTGTATGGATTACAAAAATCTATTTAATAGAACAGAACACAGAAGTAATCAGAAATAGTCTAAGTTTTTATTTTTCCCTTACATGTAGGTATTGGAAATTTGATTTTAAGTGGTTTTGAACAGCGTATCTGAATACACTGAAGAAGCCGGTTTCTGAAGTTTTCCTGTATTAAGACATTTGAAAAATTACGTTTTGTTCGATTATGAAAAGTGTAAAAATTAGTACCCTGTTTAAGTCTTAGTACTCTATGTAGTCCCCTGTTTGTCAAAAAAATTTCCCGGGAGGGTAGGTATTCCCAGACCTGCTTTTGGACCCCCCCCCCCCCCCCTGAACGAAATTCCTGGCTACGCTACCGCCCTCTCAATATACTATTCTGTCAGTAATAGGCAATGTCATTTATTTCTGAATTTCAGAAAGGCAACCGGCAGTACCACTGTGTGATATCTCTAGTAGATTTCGCAATAGCTCTGATGGGGCTCTTGGAACAGATAAACAAAGAGTCGTTCCAAAGGTTCAAACTCCGGATAGGTGAGTGTGAGAATGACTTCCTGAACCTCCATGATCTACTTTTCTACTACTGAATCTCTCATTGGGTTTGTTAATCGATGGGGATAAGCCAGCGATTGTCATCCAGCAGGACCCACTGTGACATCCCGTTGAAAGTCGAAAGACTCTACGGGATGGCTTAGTTGGCTGCCGTGATCAGTGATCTAATACGAAGATCAAATAAGAATTTCACGAGTTACTTCCATCAGAAGAGTTCCAACTTATTCGACATGTTGAGAGATGCAATCCTATTAGCATCCATATAAGTATTACTCCTGTATGTTGCGATACCAGCGCCACACAGTGGGCAAAACCCCTTATTTAGCTGGAAAAAACCTATAACTCCTTCGAAATGCGTGTAAACCGGACTCAAATACGTTTGTGGTGCTATTTGGGATGGAATTCGATTAATTTGGTGTAGAATGAGATCAAAAACCAGTCATGCAACATGAGCTAATGAGCGCATTTTCAATCAACCATTTTAACAGTTTTATAACTATGAAAATTTTTTAATGATTGGTCCCGTTTTTATAAGAAATTTTGCGCTAAAGACGAATATACCTTTTTTTTCTTTACTTAAGATAGCAATTCTCACTAAAAATAAAAATCCTATTTGAAGTGATTTTGACCCTGAATTTTCTAAATTGGAAAATTTTCTAAAGGCACTGGTTACCTGGTTACACACACGAAGAATGGCTCCTGTGAGTTCAATCAAAATGCCACAAAAATTCGAAAATGTTTTTTCATTTTCATTGGGAGCCATCGATGACCTTAAAAAAACCAAACATCGTACCTACTTAGTTAAAATTCCTTATCATTCGAATGTTGACGAGAGGAGACGAAAAAATGGATAAAGCCACCGAAAAGGTTTTTCACGGAACAAACTGGAACTTATTTTAAGGCTCTATTTTCAAACAGAATATATTTAAAATGCATGATAAATGGCTACATGAGGCGTTCAGGATCAAAAGCGGATAACTCCAAAATTTCAATAATTGATTTTTCCACAGTTTTTGCACATTCTGTAAATCCATATTAATAATAATTTATATGATTAATTATTATTAATATGGCTTTAATGAACTTGCTAAAACTGTGAAAAAATCAATTTTTGTAATTTTGGAGTTATCCGCTTTTGATCCTAAACGCCTCACATATGAAATGTGTAGACTTACCTTGTGGTGTGATATCCATTTTTTCTTGATAAAATAGATGAAAAAGGGCAAAAAACAGGAAATAAGTTTTTTAGAACACTTTGGATTTTTCAAGTACTAGTTGATGGTTACCGTTTAGAGGCTCAGTTTCGACTATGTGAGGGATCAAACGACTTTCTCTAACGTTCTGAAGGACGGGGCCTGTCATGAATCATCCTGTATACACATGTACTTTGAGTTTTTGAAGGAGTTTCGTATTTTTAAGGAAATTGTATTTTGAGGTTTTGTACAGCTAAATTAGCGGTTCTGCCCACTGTGCGCCGTCTTGCAGCAATCGTTGTGACCTTCCATCTTGTTGAACTGTCGTTCTGTAATATTTCTCCTGAAGTACACCGCTCTTTTATCAATGCGAAACTCACAATTTCTTCCTAAATTCCGACGTCACACGATTTTCACCTAAAATATTCAATGTGTCATTTCAGGCCTCAACCACGGCCCAGTGATCGCAGGAGTGGTCGGAGCTCAGAAACCTCAGTACGACATCTGGGGTAACACTGTGAACGTCGCTTCTCGAATGGACTCCTGCGGAGTAATCGGAAAAATTCAGGTAAACCATCAAACATTGTAATGTTTTAAAGCCATTTATTAACATAATACGCATAGTACAGATATAAAAATGTTGGATACTTGGAGTAAAATTATTCACCAGTACACATTTTAAACTGTACTCATAATGCACGGACATAAAAAGTCAATAAAGTCACGTTGCAATTTTGGTTGTGCTAACTTGCGGTTGCGGTTTTGTTGCTCTGAACCTTAGTTGCTGCACCTGTTCAATTTTTTATTCATCATATTTTATCTTGTTATTTTCTCCACATATTACACTCAAGCATTAGCCCTCCAATAGGTGGACCCAATGCCTCCAGTTCCATGGGAATTTTACGAGTATACCTTCTGTTATTGGTACACTTGATAGTGTAATGACAGGTTTTCGTCCCACAAGTTTTCTCTTTCTCAAAATTACAACTTTTTTATATTGAATGTTTTGTTCATATTAATTTACTCGTTTGCAATATGTACCTGTGAAATTAACGGTAACTGCACTAATTTTGACTTGTACAATACGTTTTCAGTCTGTTTATTAAACTTATATGTACTTACCTGGATTTCTTCTGGGTGTAGGTGACTGAAGATACGGCCAACATTTTGATGAGCAGCGGCTATGAGTGCGAGAGGAGAGGGCCGACTTACGTCAAAGGGAAAGGCGTTCTCACCACTTTCTTCGTTAAAACTCCTTTCGATCTCAAATAAATGGCGGTTCGTGACGATTTTGACGCATTTTAACATTCTCTCTTTTGACGTATTTTCTTAGTGAAATATATTGTTAATGCGTAAACTGCCAAAAGACAGAGACATGACCATTTCGAGCGTCTCACGGCAACTTCCCACGTCGTCATTTCGGCAGTGCCAAAAAACCATCTGCCAATGACTATGTTTACTGAGTAATTCAGTAAAATAAATTGTGAGATTTAGTGTTACCTAACTTATACTTAGTTAGATCGATCCGCCGGGGGAAGACGTTCAAATTGTATGCATAACTCATTTTGTCGAAAAGTGACGATGTGGGGTGTTGCCGTGAGGCCCTCGATATGAGACTTATATGTAACTCAAAAACTATCTGAAATCCCTCATTTTTCCTTGACTTTTATACCAAAATAATGGTCATATAAATATACCCCTTTAGTCACTTAAACGATGGACCAACGCGGTACCTCCAGGCAACTTTGCCCAGTCCTGAAACGACGTAATTTGGGTTAAGCACTCGGACCAGCCCGGGGATGATCCTTGAAACTAATCATAGCCCTAGCTCAAAACTGCACTGTGAATCAGAAACGCCTCATCTGTAAATCATAACATTAGGGAAATTAGCCTCAAAACTTTCTCAATGGAAACGTCTAATACGGCCTCCACTGTCGTTCCAGTGACCCCATTTTTTGCGCCGGTACTCCATATTGACTTATTCACCCAAATGTAAATACTTTTAATAATTAATGTAATTATTATTATTATAATGTAATTATTACAAAATCGATTTTTCCATTAAATAAATCGATTCTTTGCAGATAGGCGATTTTTCAAATTTTACGCTCGATTGTTTGGGGTTTTCGTTAAGGAGAAATGCTAGATCTCGCCTAAAGGTTCTTTACTTCCACAAAAACAACTATTTGTTGATATAGTTTTTAGGAGAAACACCCTTGATTTGATCAAGAAACGCCTTTCGAGTCCCGACCAAAATCACCTTTTTGTAAACATTGGAGATGAGGCGTTCTTTCATCACAGGGCAGAATAGGGAGGGGTTCAAAATAAATTATGAAATTTTGAAAACGTCAGGCCTCAAAGATTTTCAGTTTCAAGTTCACATTTGAGTTAAGTTCAGCAAACCATCACACTGCCATCTTCAAACAACACCAGGTTGTTGCTGATGGAAAAAAAGGGGGACTGAAAGTAGAATGGAGTTCCAATCCAGGAATATCAACTGGAAAACTCCATCGTAATGGTACTACTGCAAATCACTACTTTTGGAGAACTACGCTCCCACAAGCATGGATATTGGCAGGGGTGTTATAGAAACATAGAAATTTAAATATAGTAGTTTACCCAAAGAAATGTACAAACATGGATACTAGAATGTAGAAGAATGGAGGAGAGAAAGAAATTGAACAATGCCAATATAAATGCTTATACGCAAAATGGGTATGATCCCTATACAGGAGTACCTTCTGGGAAAGCTCCTTAAATATTTAAAAAAAAAAACGTAGTGGAGGAGGTAACGAGGCAAAGCCAGCACGTACCTACCAACCACGCTCTGCTACCATGAGATGTATGGTTTGCTGAGTTGTCCTATGTTCTCGGGGGGTTAGACAATATGCCCTCCCAGAGGGATATCTGGTCTGCATTCACAGACCTGGCTAACCCCAGCGTGGTCGAACAAAAACATCGATGACGAAGGACACTTAGCAAACCATCACATGTATTAGGCGATAATTTTGTACAATTAACCTACACGACAAATATTGATTTTTTTGGTCAATTCCTGTAAATTATTGAACACAAATGGAGATTGGATTGTTCAATATAACGTAAATCACTGGGAGTAAATGAATGTTTATTCAGCATACTAAAAAAAAAAAATACAATTATCTAGTAGTGATAGTAATCATAATAATATTATTGAACACAAATATTATTTAGATGGGCAACAACATACTGAACATCTGGCCTGACATTTACATCCACGCCAAACTGCTTTTTTGAACATTCTTGTTTCAGTGCACTATTAGTGCATCTCGCTAAACGAATTTCTTATTTTCCAAAAAATCCACTGGGAATTACATACGTCGGCTCTGGCAGTGTTGTGCCCAACTCTAATTTTGGGTACCCAAAAGATCACTAAAACAAAAATTACAAAAAGCAGATTGGCGCTTTTGGCGTGGTGGTAACGGTATGATACCATGAATATAATCGATAAACTGAACGATCTGTCACAATTTGTAGAATATACAGACTTACTATGCTTTCTACTTATCAATTGAAACTGGTTTAGCAATGCAACATTTTTTGTTCACAGGTTCGATCTGACGTAAGCTAAGATGGCTGAGGTGGTAAAATTGGTGCTGTGCGACTTTGTCAATATTGTACAAATATATTAATTCACTTGTACATTTTGTCCAGGTTAGTTTGGTTTAGTTTGGTAACCACTTGTCGTTTATGAACAATTCAACGGCGATAACTAATGGTTATAAAATACAATATATTATACTCATGTCAGGTCCCTAGAGAATATTGTTCTGTTCACGTATGGGATCACTCAAAATGAAACAAGTTTCGAGTGCTCGATTTCTACGGGTACAAAAAATAAAAAAACGCCACAAATGTTAATTGTTACTGAAGAACTTTTCAAGTTTTTGTACATATTTTATTGTTATTAGGACTCGTAATTTATTACAATCAAATAGTAGGTATTTTCAGTAGAAATCCACGGGATCAACACCTTATCCAATACATTTTTCGAATATCGAACCATACAAGGAATACGTAGACACTGAGTACTGGTAAGAGAAGTCGGGTGAAGCAACACACCCGACGTTTTCCATATTCAAGTACCCTGTTGTCCAGTCGTTAGGAAGATAGTCCAATCAAATTCTAGGGTAGTTCTTATCATTGTGTATTTCTACGTATTTTGAGCTGTAACACAGGTATGAGGTCCACCAAAATTGAGGCGTCAGAACTATTAGGCCAAAAAGTGGGACTTTTTCTAGTTTTTTTAAAATTTAATTAATTAATTATTGTTTTTGCGTGTAACTTCTAAACGGTGCATCCTTGCGAAAACATCACAAAAAATGGAAAATGAAAGGGCAATAAATTCCTTGTTCAATCAGTAGGTACCGTAATGTCAAACGTCAAGCAAAGGTTATGGGCCAAAACAGCAATTTATATAGTATTCACGCGGGAGATTAAAATTAGTGCTCATGTAACTTATTCCTAGTCAATAATCCTGATGTCGAAGTGGTAACTGCCGATTGAAAATATTTCTCATGAACATGCAAATTCCTGATGCCTGTGTAATACACAGTGTGTATGTTATTGTATATTCACAATAGTCAGCTCATATAGACAGAATTAAATTAAATTGGTGAACAAGACCGAGAAACGAATGTTTATAAAACAGTATTTCCGTTATGTATTTAAAAATGTTTTACAATAATTGGTCTTTTCATACTTTAATCCTCTTACAGAGTTGGCAAGTAGTTAACTACTTTCGGTAGTTAACTTATTTTTCAACTATTGACTACAAGTTAAGTAGTTGCATCGAGCAACTTTTACTGGTAGTTAGCAGTTACAATGAACGACTAGTTTTTGTAACGACAGTACAAGTAGTTAGATTTTCTAACTACCAACTACCAGTTAAAATAAATAGTTAAAATCTTCGACCGGTTGGTAGTTAACTGCAGAAGTGGTTAACTGAATAGGAAGTTAACTACACTCATCCAACACGATTAATACACCAAGTGTGAGTACTTTTTGAGTTCAGCTTTTCAAGAGGAAGTCAATTTTGGGGGTTTTGAGTACTTTTTGAAAAACTCAAATTTGGATTGGTACCTAACCCCCAATTTTGGAAAATTCCAAAATTACTCCAACAATTGGAGTACTTACCTACCTAACAGTAACATCCGCCTATCAACAGTACCACCCTTTTCACATACTAATTGTAATTTAAATAATACTGGTCTCTACACTCGGTACCGTTCGTTCTTCTCAACTTGTTTGCTAGATGTACTCCTGAAGACCGAACATCAAATAAATGTTATCTAGGCACCTTAGCTGCATTCATTAGTACAATCATTAGTAGTTGAATAATTGCAATCATCAACTACTTTTTTAACTCGTAGTTGGTAGTTGGAAAATTTTAACTGCTAACTAATTGTTACAAAAAAAGTAAATTCCGGCTTTTAACTACTACCTACCTACATTTGTAGTTAGTAATTGTAACTGCAATAAACTAAAACAGTTGTAGTTATAGCTGCGATTTGCGCAACTCTGCCCTCTTACTCGTAAAAATCTTGTTTTTGTACTGATTACTCCAATGATTCAAAATAGAGTGAAATGAACATTGAATTTAAAAAAAGTGGCTATTGAAAGAGAGACGTCATAGACTTGGCCAGTAATTAATGAAAAGGTGATACACGGGGGAACGTGAGACATTGAGAGTCGTAAATAACCCGATTCAACGAAACGCAGGGACTCCTGGGGGCCAGCCATGTTGTGATAACTACAGGCCTATTCCCGTCTTTCCTAAACCTATTCAAAACCCCGCTTCATCGCCTCTTCCATTATCTTTTCATTAAAGAGACACCCGCGCTTCTCTTCGCTATATATAAAATGTGGTCGCCGGATTCAGTATGAATGAACAGGTCGTGAACTAAAGTGGCCACAGAAGGCGGGAAATAGAAACGCTGCGGTTTGAAACACGTTAACATTTAGAGTGCCCCCAAATATACTTGTAACAAACAAAATAATAATGTACGCATGTACGCAAAATAATAAAATGCAACGCGGTGGTATGAGATTTTTAATTCTTTAAAAACAAGAATAAAATATTTTTAACCCTTAAACTCCAACAGAGTCAACATTTGTGCATTAATCCATCTTAATTTTCTCTCAATAAGAATTCCATGCGCAATTAAATTCAGGGTCAAAAACCGTGGTTGGTATTCAAGAAGACACTCCCGGCAATATGGCATCCAAAGTCACCAAGAAGACCCAATATTTTATGGTAACCAAAAAGTATGACAGATTTAGATAGTAGAGAAGGGGGTGACACAGGGGCCAACACTGTATACGGTAGGTGTACTAAACCAGCATGACAAAAACTTAGAAGAGGCAAAACCCCGCACTACAGTCATTTTCCAGTAGATTGGTACACCTGGCATAGGGTAGTGAAGATAACCTGACATCAGGATATGTGGTGTCGATTGAGCCTGGGGAAGGTTACCTCTAGTGTTACCTTCTACTTCTCAGGTGTCAGGTTATCGTCTCTTTAGCCCCGTCAAAGTTTGTGTATTGCGGGTTTAGTACATACTGCCTCTGTGCCAGATACCCCTTTTGCCCTCTACTGACTCGCATAAATATTAACGTCATGGGTTGGATCCGAGTAAAATTGAATTTCGCCGTGATAAGGGCCATTTCGATGCGCATCAGAGGGCCTCGTAGACGGATCCGCGGCTTCGGGGATGCAGATAGGCTGGGAATGGAAGATGGGGCCCCATTACCAATCCTCGAGGATTAAAAAAAGCGCACAAGCTTCATTCCTACTCCTTCAATTTCCCTTCTAAGGTCCCCCTAAGTAACATAAATAAAAATTATTTATGATTTAAAAAAACAAATTAACTATTTTCACAATAGGAAAGAAATGGCTTGCTGAAAAATTGCAAAGAGTATCTAAAAACAATACTGTCAGTTTCTTTTGGCAGCCACAGCCTAACCCTAGTTAACCCTAGTTAACCCTAGTTAAAACCACCAAAACTTCGCACTTATTATGAACACTACCTGTAAAAAATAGAGTGAGGGCTCATCTGCAAGTAAAAAAGGTTCTCATCTGCAAATTGTCCTAATAGGTAATCTTCGTGGATTTTGATGTTGTGAGTGACTTTTTTCTATCTTGCTGTATAAAATTCATTACGTTATTTATGGGTTTCTGAGAATTCATATCAAATTTGTTGGGTACAGCGTTACATTAAAAGTTAATAACACGAACATTACATGAAGGCAAATGGTTGATAAATACTAGTGGTTACCTAAGGTTTTAAATGAATTAATGTTTTTTTGAGGGAGAATCTGGAAGTTCATTCGGGGTTGAAGCAGTTTTGCACCGAACTAGAAAAGGAACGTACGATAACCATGCAGAGCTCTAGAACTCGACCAGTTAAACTGTTTTGTCTACTAGATGACGAGAAATAGCAACATCAATAACATGAATCCACTGTCGATTAGGTGGACATGTCTGGACTAGCAGTTCTGTTGAACACCGAAATAACAGAGCAGCTTTGTTCGAATCTCTTGTAGAGATTTAAGTAGAGAATTTAAGGTGTTGGAGAGACTCTTAGGAATAATAATCAAAACTCCTGATTACATTGTAGGTACAGTTTATTACAATAATTGAAAATCTAAAGATTGAACAGGAAATTAGGATGCCTAATGGAATTGAGCTGTTGTAGAATAACAAAAAAAAATATATATAATACATAAAAACTAGGTTTGAGGAATCGTTGAGGACTATTAAAGCGATACGTGTGGGTCCCAATATGAAAATTCTAGTTACATGGAATGGAAAATGCTGGAGGCCTGAAGACCGGCCCGAACCACCAACTCGGAGTAACAAGGGGAGTTTTCGCTGATTTAAAACGGCTGACCCGGAAGTGAGGGCACAACAGTTGTGCAGTTACTTCAATCGCCATGCAGCAAAGGAAGCCCAACAGGAATTACTGTAAATCGGTTTACCTGATGCTGTGCTGCTCACCACATTCAGCGTAGGATGGAGAATGCGAGGAGGTCTCTAACTTGTGGGTTGGAAGGGACCCTGAAAGATTGAGCTTTCAATATGGGGACCAGCAGGCAAACCTTATTAGGAAACTGGTGGAAATCCTTGGCGATACTGGCCAGAAAAATGGGTAAGTAGTCAAACTGGACGTACCGACTGCCAAAAGGGGACTGGCCCAACGTGGATTCTCCCACCAGAGGGCGTTTCATGAGCTGGTCCAATTACGGACAAGGTACACCGATCACAAATAATACATACCGAGCCACCATCACCACATGACAACGTACAGCTGCGCCTCCATCACTTACCGGGTAATAAAGCCAAAAAATTAAGATAACTGATATAATATATAATATAATATTATTATAGTGGAAAAATTAAGAAACTTCATGATCTATTAAAGAAAACGAAAGAGAAAATACTGGGGGATAGTCTAACATACCTACTGCTGATTTAGGTTAGTTGTGGTTAGCATGCGTTGGTGATTGCCCCAGTCACTGTATCTCCCAATCGTATTTACTACGCGAATATTTCCCTTCTAACTTGTCCAGGCTGCCAATCGAAATGGCTTTGGGTTCAAAGTGATAACGGCGTGCAAAAAAAAGTGCCAAATTCAAAACATAACGCCACGTCCACTTTTTGGTGAGCAGAACCCCCAAAAAATGTCTGACGGGCATCAACCTCTCGACTCTATTTCGAGAAGCACCTCAACATGGCCTCCCTATATCACCGCATATTCCCCAAGCCATCTGCATTGGATGAGTTCCAAACATATCTCGCGGCCCGAAACCTCTTCGCCGGTTCAGCCTTTTTTCACCTCAAAATTGTGTTTCTTCACCGGCGGAGGCGATATCTGGAGTGTAACAGAGACGAGAAACCGTATCTTCAGGAAATGCCGTGTATCAACCCGCCTCGCCCTCAGTTCTCAACTTCTGCCTTGATTTGTGTGGTCACCTCTATTTTCGGTCGATGGTTCCTTCGCTCCTGTAGGAGGTCGGGAGTTGAAGACGTTCCGAGTTCGGAGATGGGTATATTTCAACGGGGCAATTAGTAGATCTCTGGTTTTTTTGTGTTTTTTTCACCTTTCTTCTTGACATTCTCCACAGCTATCAAGAACGTACTAATTACTACAAAGTTCTTCAGGACAAATTCCTTGTACTTACTCAAAACATCTCAATGAACGTTCAAGTCATGCAGTATGACTTCATGAGCGAATTTTCCTAGTCTTCTGCTCTTGGCTTCTCTTACCTCTCTCACGGTCGTGGTCAACGCACGCCTCCACCTACTGCGTCAATATGTTTCCCATTCCCACATTTTCGATTCGTATCTATCCATAGGTGTGGTTTTCTCTTCCTGCGTTTATTTCTACTATTAACCTTCATTTAATGTCTCCCTTGGTGAGGAAAATATTGCCTAGACATGCCTAGATCTACTGTGTTTCCCATCATGAAGAAGCCATCTTGGACCACCTCGTCATTTGAAAATCGTTGTCCACCCAAAAACTCCTTCAATTTATTGAAAAGATGATAATCCGGTGGTGCCAGGCCCGGGGAGTAGGGTTTTCTTAAACTGCATTCAATTTGGTTCAATATGCGATCATCGTTTTGAGATCGTCATCGCAGATTTACGGTTTTTGAATGTACAGAGAATTTACCAACTTATTCACTATCGTCTGACGGCGGCACCGTAGTGACTCACTCGCAGTTATCTGAGCGTTTACTTTGTGATAAAGCGATCACTCAGCGACAGATGTAGCGACAGTGACGTCTTTGATCACCCGGTGGGGGATTTTAACAAGCCTTTATCTATTTTAATGGCGAGTTTTATTATATCGAGGGAATCAATGGACGTAAACTGTTCATATTCCGAACCCTCGCAACGTAACCATCTGCTGGCACTTAGTCCGTGGGTCCACCTCCTGGGCCAGGGCTCTTGGGTAACGTACTAATTAAGACGAGGGTTCTGATTGGTGTTTTATGACAAGGTCGTCCTGACAGGATGGCTTATTGACGATCAGTCGCATAGGTTTAGTTAGAGAGCAATAAACAGAACTTTCGATATTAAAACCTAAATCCGCAGTCATGCAGCATGGCTATAAGAGCCAATTTTCGAAGAAATAACTGGTTTTATATAAACCCTAAAACCGCAAACCCTCAAATCCCGAGAGGGGGCTCAAAAATCCTTCACTAGGTCGGTTCAACATCAAAGATAACAAACCAAAACGTCGTTGAAGTTTGAATCACTTGAAGTGAGTATACTGATCACACTATATAAGTGTGATATAAGTGATCACACTGTATGAGGTGAACACGGTGGTGAAGCCAGAATGGCGATGTATCATTTCGTTATCACATTAGAGCAGATGAACATCTCAAGTGTCAACCACGTTTCTTCATCTTCAAAGCGCTCCAGTTTGAGAACGGAATAAGGTGTCGCAATTCTGATTTCACCATCGTGTTCAGCGCAAAAACAAACCTTAAAATGAGGGGTCTCTTGGCACACTGTTCCATTTATGGGTGATTCCCCCCTTAAAACTCCCCCCAAAAAACCCTAGAGTGGCCCGATTCTGCCCCTCTACGAACTTGAACGAATTTGAACGCTTTATCTCAATTCTATCGAGAGTTACCGTTTGGAGGGACACATACATGTACATATCGTTTGATCCCACAAAGTCTAACTCACTTTTCCCAACTTCATTTTACCAGCGCTATTACAATATCGCCGTTTAAGTGGCAACATGACCTATCTCACTTTTGTTGCTTTACAGGAGACACAAAAAACTGCCTATTTATCTATCAAGGAGTATAATTTGATTTGATTTGCCTGTCTGGCGCGAAAATTCATTTTTTGTAGGGTAAATAAATTTCTAAATAATACAAAACCGCTAAAAATTGAGATAGGTCATGTTGCCTCATAAACGGTGATGTAGCTCTTGCGGATATTAGGAAAACTGTGCAAATTCTTGATACAACGGTTTTCATAGATAACACTTAAACCGTTGTGTCAAGAATTGGTAGAGTTTTCTTAATATCCACAAGAGCTATATTGCAATAGCGCTGGTGAAATAAAGTTGGGAAGAGTTAGACCTTGTGGCTAGAACAGACGCAGTGGATTCAGGATGGTCTGAAACGGATTTGGCATTCTTCGAAAATTCGCTAAAACCTCGTTTTCTCACCTCTGATCATGTTAAATCGATATCAAATGTCCCACTTATATTTAATACCTACATCGTCAAACAACGTAATTTTACAACAATCAAGACCTAATATATAACGATTTGCTTTAGACAACCCACTATTTGGTTAACAACAGGGTGACTTCATTAAGTGACTTGACAATCGACGCAACGGTGCTCTTGGTTTAAAACATTAAATAGGTATGAAAATTTCATCTGAATTGTCATCTAATCCGCACTGTTACTGAACATTCGAAGAACGCCCGAACGAATCACAAGGAGCGGCTTCAGGTTTCGTATCATTCGCGGCTCATCGTTTTCCACAAAGGAGTCGTTTCGTGTCGAAAAGTCGAATGAAAATCCAAAATAGACTCCCCCAACGGGTCTCGGAAGGGCGTTGTTGAAGACATAAAACTCGAGATCTTACTGTGTACGAACTCGAAACCGTTTCAACAATGACGGCTAACAACAATATTTTCAGTTCTGGATGAGAGAACGTCCCCGCGGAGTGCAGAAGGGCAAATAGCCGGACGGCTCACGTTGTAAAATATCGAGGCGGAAATAGTTTTATAATGGTCGGCTGGGACCACGCTCCAGCGTTGAGTTATGATTGGCTTCTGTCAGACGCCACATTATGAGAGTTGATTTTTTTTTCACTTGTGTATTTCAGAAATCCAATCTAGTTATTCTTGGGAATACAGCGACTATGGCAACCAACCGTACTTTAAAAAAAAAAGAAGTATTGTACTTCTTTTTGATGATTTGTACTTTGTACTTTCTTAATTTAAAAAAGTACGCCAATTTCTCATCATCGACTCATTTATCGTCTTAAAACAGAAATTAGTAATTTTATTTCCCTACCTAGCAACTAGCGACCCTGACCGAGAGGAGGTTGTTACTACACTAGGATTTTAGTGTCCACCACTGAAGAGACGAGTAAATAAATAAATATGCATTTGCTGCAATAAAATATTCTTTTATGAAATCGATGTATTGAGTTTTTTCTTACCAACATCCAAATGTGGAAACGAAGTTACAGAAACTGCTGATGAACAGTAGGTATTCTAGGTAGGTACCTAATAAGGTGCTGCTCATTCCCGCATGTTGAGGTGGTGATGATGAACCAAGAAATTCAAAATTTCCTTTTGTAGCATAGGTACTTTTTACAAATTTATTTATTGATTTTTTTAAGAAAATACGTTTTTCGATAATTTTCTGAAAAGTACTTTTTTTCTCCTAATACACTATTTTTCCCTCTCCAACTGTAAGTTTAAAAAATCAAAATTGCCTAAAATTCTACCTCTGGAAAGAACTTTTTTATTCCATCAACAACAGTGAAGGGATGTAGAATTAGTGGCTAATTTTTCTGCAGGAAAAACAAGTCCTGTGGCAGGACTAGGAGTTTTGAAAGGAGGTCCTTTTTCAGCTGATTCCTCTCTTGAGTTCTAAATCAACCAGACTTTGCAATAACAAATTTTTAACAAATTAACTTTTCCAACAATAACAATAATTCAACAATCCACGTTGCTGGGAACATCATGTGGAGTGGTCTCCACAATATGGTAGATGCTTACTGAACACTTTCAATGCACAATTGGATCTATACAGGTCCATAGAGCTAAGGAAAAAGGCGTTTTTCGTGAGAAAAAAGTAATTAATTTGGTATATAGCTTTTTCAAATTGAATTCATCCTCTTACAAAATGAATTCTTCCTTCTTGAAGGTAATAAGGGCGGCGTCTGGGGCTCTAAAAAACGGTGGCGGTAGGCATGCGGTCTTTATGCAAGGGCGCGGAAATCTTCTGCATGGCATTCCTTATCTCCCGCACATCTTCTCAATGGAGCTTCCTTATCTTCGAATCCGTGATAGCCAAACCATTCTTGTCCTTCAGTTGTTCACTATTGTTTCTTGCATACCTACCAAAAGTTGAAATGAGTGACTCGGGCAATTCTTTGTATGAATGTCTTGCCAACTTTCTGTAAATTTCTTGTATCAATTATTCCTTGTAAACTTTGTAAATTTCTTCTATTACATATTTATTAACTATGCAAACAAATGCAATAAATTATTATTCTTCGAGAAAAGGTATCTGCATATCATTTGGTCTGGTTGCCTTCAAGATTTGGTCCCTCTTTATTCATTTTGTAAGAGGACTAATTCGTTTTGAAAAAGGACGAATTTATTTTGTAAATGGACTAATTCAATTTGAAAAAGCTATATATTCACACATTCACACTAAAACTTAGTATTTCCGTACGCCTATCCATACGCGTTTCCCGTACACCTCCTTACTAGTTTAAATTTAAGTTCATTATATGCCTTGTGCTTTTTTTTTTGTATCTGCACAAAATTTGCTATGAGATTGCACTTCAAAAATCGGATTATTTGTTGTTTGACGATTTTTAAAACGTTGAAATCATGTTCAGATGAATCGGCCGTTCGTACCACTGCATCGGCTGTGTTCGAAATTCTTAGTCCGTTGCTCGTCCAAGTTCCTGTTTTCCTATTTCATAATACCGTATTCAAATGCCGTTTCATAACGTATTTACCATTAATTATTACAGCTTATATTATTCTAGCCTGAATACGTTCGTTATCTACGTGATTTTCCCCTCTAAACGTACCTACACCTAGTTCTCACCGTCGTGTCAACCAGCGGTGGTTACACTCTACACCAGAGCTATCTCTTGGCTCGCTAAAGCTGATCAAACAAGCCGTCTCGTTATCTTGTATTATGTTAGCTGTAGTGAATATCGTTCCGGTCCCCTACAGTAACTCTCCACTTACATCGTTTCTATCTGCGATGTTTCGAATAACAGGAGTGCCAAAGAGAGGCTGGACTCAATTGAAAAAACAAAAAAACTTCAATATTACAGAGCAACTTTAAACATTTCTCGGTTTTTGGGGGTTTACAGTAACAGTTTAAGTGATTTTTCGGTTTTTTAAAATTTATTTATTCCGAGTCTGCCTAGGTTGCGAAAAAGTCATGATGAAAGATGCACTTTTTGAAAGGAAAAAAATGAAAACCTCCAAAACCCGAATTCATATTTGGTAGGATTTCCAAAATCGGAGCTTTGTATTTCATAAGTTCGGTTTCGTGTATGCTCACAAACCCTTGCAATTTCAGACTGCATTTGAATATAAATTGTCCGTTTTTTTAGGGGAGAATCAAACTATTTCTGGACACCTCAATTTTGGTCATTGAAACTGCTGAGTATGAGGAGTCAAACGAGCCTAGTCTGTCTATTATTTCCCAGCGTACCAAGTCGTATCCACTGTGAAAATTTCAATACCTTCAATTTTGGATGATTTTGGCCGATTTCAAATAGCCGCCATCACTGAATCCAGCGACCTAGTGGTGACACTGGTGGATTCGTGTACAGGTAGGTGTTCCCTACGATCCACTACAATCTAAATTCGCCCTTTTAAAATTGAGCTGGCTACAGGACTATGAGGATTGTTGCGGTTTGGGCCGAACATGATCAACGGTCATTTGACTGCGCATGCGCAAGTCGAATCCTTGCAAACACCCTACGTTACTCTACGAAGGAATTATACGAACGAGTTGAACTTCGTAGGGACTTGTGGGTTAGGTCTTGAATATCACCATACAAATTTAATGTTAATCGGACTCACATTTCGCCCGTCAAATGCGTTGGGGTTGCTACCAACCATATTTTTTGTCTTGGTGCTCAATCTCTCTGCTGAGCCGATGCAGTGGTACAAACGGCCGATTCAGGAGACATCCCAAATCACAAGTTTGGAGGGCTTAAGAGTTTTGTTAATTAAAATTATAATAAATTCGGTAAAATCAACGGAAATAGGGAAGGGGAAGCAAACGCTTAAACGAAAAAATAGATGAAAAATGTCAAATTTGGATTGATGTTACTAAATTTGAATTTTAATCAAAATTAGGTTGTTGGAGTAAGCAATACCTACATTAACACTCCTACTGGGTCGTGCTGCACAACAAAGCTTTTGGGTCATTCTCAGAAAAAAGGGGAACCGGTTGTCCAGTATGTTTGCTCTTGTAAAGGACCGTTTTTTTTCCTTTATTGAAGGTAGGTATCCATGAGTTCTAACTCGAATTTGGGCAATCCAATGCACAAATTCAGTGTATGTACATGAAGATTTATTAAAACTACATTAAATCTCACTACTTCATCCTGTCCCAACCCAACCTGTACGTCTTTGGTAATATCTGGAGTCTACTTGTTTCCAGATTTTTCCATTCCCTCTGAATGGTGTTGTTCCTTGAACTCTACAGTCCCCAAAACTCGAGTGAAATATTCTTAATGAACTACTTATTCCCAATTTTATGCAGCATGATTTGTGTTTGTCCCGAGGATTATAATCATTACTTCACGACTGCTGTTTTATGGAACAATTTCAAACATCCCGCTTCCCGGGAGGCTGTTGGCGGCTCATTGTAACCATCAACATCAAGGTAAAGTCCAGTACGAGTCTCCAGTGAAGTGTTGACTTCACTCGGAAATAAATTACTTCACCTTTCCAAAGTCACAACTTTATGTTCATGTCATTACTTCATTTCTGCAAGTTGGGAATAAATTTATATTTTGAGATTGAGAGAGATTTAAGCTCGGACAATGATCACATTGGGTCACTTATTAATAATATTACATATTATTAGGGTGACATATCGTCGTGTCCACAGCAACACCGCGTAACTCATTTTTTTTTCGATTTCGAGATATTGATACTGACGGATTCAGCAAAAAATTCCGAATCGAATGGTACCAAAGAAGTATACGAATTCGTCACTAGAAACGCTAAAATCGCCAGTGATTAGTTTAGCGTATCTCATTTTGTCCACCAACACAGCGTATCACAGGACAGCGGATTCCAAGTCAGTTCATTCTTCACACAAAACAGGCAAGGAAACATCCTACACCCTACCGTGCATTTCTGTTGAGCCTTACATTTTTCCAGGACTTCGACTGCAATGAGAAGTATAACTCAATCCGACCTGGGCGAAAAAGTGGTGACCCCACCGTGAATGATTTGAGAGTTATCCATTACGGTCCAACCGGTAAGATCCAAGTAAAACTAAATTTTGACGACGATGGCATGATTGACCTGCCTTTGAGACCTAAACCAGGACCATTTTTGGCGATGGACGCCTTCCCAAGACTCCACAAAAAACGACTGCAGATTAAGTTAGATAAGTGGAATGACCTTCAAGACTTGAAGCCTTTTATTCCAGCAGACTGCCACAGCTTCTATGACAATCTACCTAGTAACGCAGCTAGTCAAAGAGCAATGAAGTATTTTTTATTCGTCTTTCCTATTCATGAGCCTACAAAGGTGCTACCTAACATCGTTCCTGTGGAAAATTATACGAAAAAAGGCGATAACATCATCGAGAAAAAACATTGGTACCATAAGAGAATTACGAGTAACAGCGCGTAACTACAGCTACTATGGACGAAACACAACGTATCAACCCCAGTTTCTCTTAATTTTGATATTTTTGCGTAGCGAAGCGCTGGCTCCGAGCGTTGATTCCGATAGAGAGCCTCTCATTTCCGTAAAATCCACCGCCTTATGAGGTTCGACTCCTAGAATTGCGGGAAACATCATTTAAAACACGTTTTTTGGCTCTCCTGAAAAGTTGCAAAAAATGAGTTACGTGGTGTTGCTGTTCATTATATTATATGAACCTGGAATAAAAAATGGAGCTTCAAAACCGACTTTTATTTTTTGGAACGAAAAGGTTGTCGGATTTCACGTTTTCCTGAGAATGACCCTTCTAGTGAAACTGAAAGACGACTTCACTTTGAGAGGAAACACTACAGTTATGTTGACAATGACATTAAGATGACAGTTATTTGACGATGGTGTGCGTTCTTTGAAGATTTTTCTGTATGGGGACTAATTTTAGTCCTAATTTGGGAGGGAGGAGTGTTTACTAAAGGTTTTGGCAGAACATGTTGTCGTTGATTTCACGTAAACATGATTTGCTTCGGCTGGTTTACGGTATAAAATACGTACCAAAGCTTGGGAAAAGTGCGAGTCGCGATGCATCGTTGACGACGGCAAATCGTTGAAAAGCGCCCTCTCTGAATCAGCCTTTTTCACTTTGCTGGAGTTTCGTTTCGAAAAGAAATTTCCGAAGAGTCGAAAAATAACAACGGCAGCAAAGCAGAAAAAGACAAACCCAGGAGGCGGTTCTTGGAGCGGAGGGCGGCCGTGAACGGAAGGTCCTTGTTCCTGCTGACGGCGCTGTGGACACTCTGGCACTTCTTCGACGTCTTCAGCAGCGTAAGAGGAGAAATGAGAGACAAAATTTGGTGGGGAAAAAATACATAGAAAACATCGCCGCTCGGTCGGGCGTTCAGGTTTGAACTGATACGAGAATAAACCGTGACTGGGTCCGTCCAATTCGGATTAAGAAGTGGGTACCCCCCCGGAGGCGCGAGGTTGAATGGAAGGGGATGTGGTCGGAGGGGAAGTGGATTTGTTCAGCTCATTGCACGTTGGTGGGGGGAGGATTGAGAAGGGGAGGGGAGGGGAAGTATTTGAATTTGGATGATGATCGTCCCTCCTTTGAGAAGTTCCGGAAGGAAACAAATCCGCAAATTCTTCCAAGACGGTTTGTCGTCTGTACAGATCGCCCTTCTGTCTAGATCAGTCCCATGTCACCAATTGAAGCCTATTTGGGTTATGGGGGATTTCGTAAATTTTAAAAAACAAAAACCCCTTGATGATCCCCGAGATCGCCTGGTACTTATTGCCTCTACGAAAAAGGAGGTAATTTTGGATAATTTTTGGCAGGTACCTACTTCCTGCTAATAGTTAGATAGAGGCACCAGTGGTACCCCTCAACTTCATATACAAATGAAGAGGACTCGGCACCACTCACAGGTTTGAAATTAGCGCCATTTAGTAGTAAATATTATCAGTAGGTAAGGTTGGACTATGCCAAATCAAAAAACTCTGCAAATTCTTGACAGAACGGTTTATTATCTTCTTTGTGCAGATCACCCTTCTGTGAAATATAAAGATAGGGGACAGGAGGCTAGGCTAAAGTTAAGACACAGGAGGCGTGGAAACAAGTTTTTATTGAGGTACACTACAATTTTGGAGAATGTGATGACAAACAACAAAATGAGTCTGGTAAGTGTTAGATTAAAGCGTTATTAGAATAATTCTAATAACGCTTTAATCTAACACTTATTAATTATTAATAACGTACAATAAAATTTATTTAATAACGTTCTAATGACGTACAATAAATTAAGTTGTTCATAGAATAATTATTAGTCCAATTTTCGAGAATTGCCATTCCACTGAGCCAACTTCAGACATAAAGTAGTCACTAAACACATCTCGCGCGTTTTTTGCTGAAAGGGAAGCCTAATCTCTTCTTATTTCACGGAACCTGATAGAAACCTCATGAATGTGAACGAACGAACGGCAGCAGGAAACGAATCGAATACGGACCAAACCGAATACGTGTGAACCAAGCCTATGAGGGACTACCGTGCCGCAATCACCATTATTACTTTACTTTAAATTCGTTGTTCAACAAATCCGTGAATCAACAAATCCAACAACTAAAAATTCGACTACTAGCGAAACCTTTTGAATTTACTTCCATCCAATAAATAGGTATTTCGAACAACGAATTAGACAGATAATAAAGGGAATATCTTATTTAGCCAATTTTAGGTAGGTATGTTAGGTACCTACTTTACTATTAACGTAGTTTTTGATCAAGAGATCCGTGGATCAACAGACCCATCGAGCAACAGATCCCTGGACCATCAGATCCGAGAATCAACATATCCCGGGATCAACCGATCCGTGGATCAACAGATCAGAAAACCAACATATCCTGGGATCAACAGATCCGTGGTGACAACGGATTCCTCCAGAAAATATATGAAATGCACTTATAAGTGCAACAAATACAACTATCGTTGTATACAACTATAACGAAATCCTTAGGTTTACTACCATTCAATAAATGTTTTGAACAACGAATTTGACAGATAATTATTATAATAAATGGCATATCTAATTCATTCAATTTTAAACTGGATCTTTACGTTGTCCCCAATGACCATTATTACTTCACTACAAACGTAGTTGTGGAACTAAAAATCCGTGGATCAGCAAATTACCGAAACAAGATTCAGCAGGAAACAGTAGATACCAAACACCACTGCTCTCAGAATACCTCGCTGAATCGTACACGGAATATTCTGGGGGTCCGATCAGTCTCGAACCCTATAAACGTAGTTGTGGATCAACAGATCCGTGGATAAACAGATACGTGGATCAACGGATCCGTAGCACAACAGACCCGTGGATCATTAGGTAGATCCGTGGATCAACGGATCCTTGGATCACCAGATCCGTGGCACAACAGACCGGTGTATCAACATATCCGTAGCGCAACAAATCCGTAGATCAACAAAACCATGGATCAGCAAGTTTCCAATATCGATTCAGCATTAGATACCATAGTAGGTACCTACCAAACACCACGGCTCGCCGAATCTTACACAGAATATTCTGGGGGTCCGATGAGTCTCAAACCCATTCGTAGGGTCTTTTTCTGTGGAAATTCCATACAAGTGTTTGTGTGATGTCACAATTACCAAATTCAAAATTACCAAAAAGTCAATTATCAAATATAAATAACCCTACTCCACACACAGTACCTAATAAATCCTATTATATGTTGATGATTCATCAATCACAATCTTGCCTTTTACTCTTGAACACCTGCAATTCCTATTATTATTAACGTATTATCATTTTCTTTTCTCAGTTAAACTGAGTGGTCCTTCGAGTTACCATACTATTCACCTATCTTTCAGTCCTCTCTTTTGGTTTATTATCTTCGATAATGAACCATTGGAATCAGGGGCGGCTCGTGGGCTCAGAAACTGGTGGGGCACCAGGGCAATATTTAGGTGCATACCTACCTATTAGGTACTCACTATAGGAACTAAACTCAAACTACCCTTACAGCTAAACTGCTTCATAATTAGTGGTATGCAGCTCTTAGCAAGTCAGGAAACATCGTTCTCCAAAGAGTTCTCTTGAGGAGAGGGTCGGTTACTGACCAGTATCCAGGATTACCGACGAGGAGGTGGCTGCAAGGCAATCCCACCTACCCACCAAAATAATTATCTTCAAAATTATAGGAAGAATAAAAGAGAAATTGTGACTGTACGAGTACTATTCAAAGAGTACATTATAAAGGTAGTCAAAAAATTATATTATTGGAGTTTCTATTACTGGGGTTTTTAAAAATTAGCAATCGCGACCATCTGCTTCCTAGCCGAGTGGTACCTTGAAAACCCCCTCTAAAAATGTCCTCTTATGCCCAGATTGCACATACGTTTTCTTATCCAATCGTATCAAAACATTTTGAGCGATCACAGAACAGCAAGATTGATTTCAACTAGCTTTTAGAGTTCGTTGGTTAGCTCAAACAAAGCTCGAGTCAACGAAGTCACCATCAGTTTCAGGGATAACAAATAAAACAGTATTCTCAACGGTTGGCTGAGCTACATAATAATATTATGTATATTACTGTTATTAACGGTTATTAACTGTTATTAACTTACAGAATGTAGAAATCAACAAATGAGATTCCCTTGGGCGAATAGTGATCCACGTAGTATAGTAGGGTTTTCTGTGGATCCACTTCAGTCTTGACGACTAGCAAAGCGTTCACGCGTTGCACGTGAGATATTAAATTTCAATGTTTAGTTGATTAATATTATGGAGACAATAACTCACTTTTACTATGATGAGTAAATACGAAGCTAAAAACCACCAGTCAATGCATTCAAAATAATATTATAACGTCAGGCAACGTTTTGATATCATTCTTATCAAACATGGAAGAAAGCATGGAAGAATGAAACTCGTTCTTCCTTGACAAGGAACGATTCAACGATCGATTGTTTTCGGCGTTCAACTTGATACGATATTTTGGCCACCGCCCGGAACGCCTCCTATCTCGCAACACAGAGTGCCTTCCCCCACCCCAGGAAGCGCCTATACCTTCAACATTGAGACTGGGGCACTTCTGGTCGATCCGATAATCGACTTTTTTAATCGATAAATCGAAACAAAATGCGACTCAGTGGAAGTGGGTAGTCATGGAGGAAGGGAGATCTCCCTTCTTCCATGGTGGGTAGTAGTAGGTAAGATTTTTTTTCTCCTTGTTCTATGTTTTTTCTGTTTTCCTTTGCAAATTTTTGGGTGGGGCGAGGGCCAAGGTGGCCTTATGGACGAGCCGCCACTGATTGGAATCGCCCAAAGAAAAAATTTTTTTAACCCCCCCTCAAAATTTGTTGGTTTACGTTTCAAGATACGTAGATTCAGAAAATCGAATAAAAAAAAATCCGTCCGTCCGCCGTACGCCGTACGCCGTCCGCCGTACGCCGTCCGCCGTCCGCCGTCCGCGCCACTTTGCCCAGTTAGCGTTGAGTTAAAATTACGAAATTTGGTTTCTGGGTTTGGACCAGCCCCACAATGATCCTCGAAACTTTTCATAACCCTAGGTCAAGGGGAAGGGGTTCAAAACGAATTTTGAAATTTTGAAAATTCCATATCTCGAAAAATTCATATAGAACGGTATGTTTTTTATTTCATATTTAGATAGAGTTTGTTCCGTAGAATTTTTTAAGACCACCCGCAGCTTTGTACGACCAGCCGTTCGTTCACAATGACGGCTCAAAGATTGTGCCTCACAACACGATCATGACTCAAACTGTTGAAATACAGGTCCATTTTCATACTAACAAGCTCTTTGGAACATCATATGGCTTAAGTGATGTCGAGTTTGTTGTTCTGAGGTGCGTTTCGTGCTACGGAAATGAAGGTAATTTCGAATGTTTGTTGGTAGGTACTTGTTTTATAGAAAAATTATTACCGACGTAGTATTAAAAACCCCAGAATTATATCGTATTAATTAATAATAATTATTATTAATAATAAATACGAATTATTAATACCTAACAATAAATTATAATAATTTTCACTAGGTATTTGATAAAATTGATAATAATAATTAATCTAACATTTAGGATCTAGACATTTAGACCTAGTGATCTAGACAGAAGGGTGATCTGTACAAAGAAGATAATGAACCGTTGTGTCAAGAATTTGCAGAGTTTTTTAATCAGTATTGGACATTTGCAGCAGTCAAAACTGCACGTCTCTTACAAACATGGATTATACATAATTATACCCACTTATTGATTGTTTTTTTACCCATACAACATCAGTAGTACGATAAATTTGTCCGACTAAGTATATTTCATTACAATTAAGTATCTACAACTATGCAGTTAATTAATTTAGATATTTTCAATAAATTATACTAATTTTCAAACATTACACATAAAACTACACAACAAACACAATATCATAATTTTGGTGGGAACTTGCAACATCATTTCCTATTTTAGACTTCTGACTAGAGTAGGTATATCGCGTTCAGGGATCGTTAGTTGTAATTGAACTCGGAAACTCGCATTTTTCTGTACCTACCCCCATGCTACGCTAGCGTAAGTTATTAGGGGCTTCCATAGGTCTGGGGTGCTCAGCTGGTAAATATTACCCTTTTTCTAGGTAGGTACTACCATTTGATTTGGGCGCGTAGGATTCCCGAAATCGCTAGTTTTCCAAGTCATCTGGAGATCCCTCGTAAATAGGGTTGCCAACCGTACTTTTTTCTTAGAACTACTTTTTTTATGATTTGTACTTTCTTATGTTAAAAAAGTACCTACGCTAAAATACTTTTTTTTAATCATTGGGCTCCTAGCAACTAGCGACCCCGACCGAGAGGAGAACGTTACTACACTAGGATTTCAGTGTCCGCCACTGAAGCGATGAGTAAATAAATAAATATTTACCTATACATTTGCTGCATTGCATAATTTTTTACCAATAGCCAAGTATGGAAACGAAGTTATAGAAATTGTTGATGAACAGTAGGTATTCTAGGTATCTAATAAGGTGCTGCTCATTCTGCTCATTTCCGCATGTTGAAGTGGTGATGATGAACCGAGTAATTCAAAATTTACTTTTGGACCGCACTGTTTTTTTAAAGAAAATACTTTTATTTTTTCAATAATTTACTGAAAAGTACTTCTTTTCTCCGAATAAAAGTTGGCAACCCTACTCGTAAAAGAGCAAATGCACTTTAGGGGAAACAAAAATATCTCGTCGACATAATTCACAACCACCTGGTTGGATTCTCTCTGGATTCTGATCAATCTTGTGTAATAATGTGTCTGCGCTTCTAAACTTTTCCGTGGCGGAATAGTGGGAGAAGGAGCTGCTATTGAAATCTCCACCAAAAACAAAAAAAAAAAATCCATCCGATTTCACGCCGGCATTCGTAAAACAAAATCAAACAAACGGCTCCTCCCGACTCACCAAAGCCAGATGTTCTTTATAAAAAAAGGACGTTCTGTTTATCGATACGGTAAACAAACCGGGGAAATCAGAAGCTTTTTCAAGCTCACTGGTGAATAAGAAAAATAATGAAAAGCGGGTCGGAGGCCGCTCTCTCTCTTCACACGTCCGAAAAAATTTATTTCTGAATTGGCTCCTCAGGGTTCGTTCCTTCCCAATCCATTCACACGGCTAATTGTTTCTTGTGTTTACCACAGCAACATAAACAGAGAAAAGGAACCTGTCCGAAGTCGAGAATTAATGTTGAAACCCCACGGAGGAACATGTTCTACAAACAAACGTCACTAAATCCGTACCCCCGTTCGTTTGACCACCCTGCGCTATTCACGACCTAGAAATTCGCTCGGTTTTTTTTTCGCAACGTTCTTTTTCTTCTTTTCTCGATAGAAACCAGGGGCTTCTCCCGAGTTATGGGCAACTTGCCCGTGAGCTGAGGTTATTAAAAGGCTTTCACTTTATTTACAGTTCACTCGCTTTACGCGATTCTTCGTTTTTTTGGACCGCCTTCCTCTTTTCTCTGGGGCGTTGGTGAATGTGATGCAATCAGTTCACTATCCGAACTGCAACAAAATTCGGAAGGTGTGTGTTGGGAAACTAACTTGTAGAGAATAAATATATTGGCACTAGAATAAAGAGCAGGGAAAAGGGACCGAAGGGAAATGACCTGGGGGTTTCCCAGACTCCTTGGAGGGGGCTCTCGAAAGGCCCTAGATAAGCTCCAACCCTTTAATAATAATAATAATAAAACCATTTATTGTACAAAGGCCGATTGGCACATTTGGTACACATGATTTACACAAAATACATAAATTACATAAAATTATGATAAATGAAAATTTACAAACAAAATGGAAAAAAAAAAAAAATCCAGTCATGCAGCATGGATATAAGAGCGAATTTCCGAAGAAATAATTGGTTGTACGAATTGGCCATTAAAGAACGTCATGTCATTGAAGAACATCTCATGTATCAACCACATTTCTTCATCTTCAAAATAAGATATCGCAATCCCGACTTCACCAGCGTGTAGGTGTCACTTCTGAAACTGTTTCATTATGGGAATTTATGGGTGGAACTCCACCCCCCCCCCCACCCATCAAATCCCCTCAGCTTTTGGACATTTCAATGCTGAACACGACGGTGAAGTCAAAATTGCGATATCTCATTCCGTTATCAGATTAGAGCAGACTTAACATGAAGAACATAATATGATATTATCATGTATCAACCACGTTTCTTCAAATTCAAAGTACTCCGGTGTATACCGTTCTCATATTATCGCAATTCCGATTTCACCATCTTGTTCAGCATAAAAAAAAAAACCTTTAAAATGAGGTGTCACTAGTCGGAATGTTTCATTTTGGGAATTTATGGGGAATTTTCCCTCTCTAAAACTCCCAAGACCCCCCTCCCCCCCTTAGGGTGGTCCAATTCTGCCCATCTACGAACTTAGTCTTTCGATTGACGTTGGTGTCTCCTTTCATTGCAGCACCTTCTAATAATTAGAATTCTAAGAATTATTCTGTTTTAATTCAGACGGAGAGGCTCAGGAGTGTCACCATTCGATTCAGCGTAAAAAATATTAGAATTCCGAGCAGATACACCCACTAGTTACCTCCAAGTCATGAAGATTCACTTTTCATGCAAAACCCTCGATTTTGCTAAAAAATATCGCGTTTTTCCGCATTCGAACGCCGTTTTCTCAAAGTACAAGTAAATTTGAACACACCGTTGAAAAGCTTTTGAATTGCAGATGTTTTTTCCGAAGAGAGGAACGATCAGGTATGGGTAAAAATAGCTTTTAAAAATGCCATCATGTTCAACCAAACAGTTGTAACTGACAACATTTTCACTTTGGCGTAATTTTTCACTTACTAAGCTCGTTCATAACATTTTTGTTATGCATTGAGAAGAAAGTAAATGTAACGCTATTTCCAGCGGTATCCCCAAATTTCATTTTACACTGTAAATTAGGGCAGTTATGTTAATTTTAGTTAGTTAAGGTCGGAAACACAAAAAAACATCTTAGAAGTAACAAAGTCGGATTTTCAGCGGAGTTTAAAAAAGTGTTATAGGACAAAAGTTGTTGCAAATTAGTTGTAGAATCGATCCCTGATGTTTGGACCATTCATATTGGGACACCCTGTATTGAGAAGGGGGAGGGTAGTGGGGGGCGGTTGGAGGAGGAAGACAAAGCCATACGTCATATGCCATATGCCATAAGAGAATATTATACTCGTATCATTAGAGAGTTCCAGGTTACCACGGTGGCCGTTAGCACTGTGCCGTATGAGATGCGAGGCCGACACTCTGGCAGTTGTCGATCCGCGATCGTTCAACATACCCGTGATCTTCATTAAAATTCGTGAACTTATGGCCGACTTCGGATCAGGTGACACTACGGGAACGCCCACTTCGGATCAGTAACCAACGTGGTGGGCGTTCCAGTAGTGTCAACTGTTGACACTACTGGATCGCCCACCACGGTTCCGGGCTAACAGCCATTGTGGTAACCTGGAATTCTGGCTACCTGGAATGGCATATGGCTACTTCATCCTCCTTCCTCCACTACCGTCCTCCCCGCCTCTTCATTCCTCCCTGCTCCCTCTCCTCCCCGCCTCATCATTCCTCCCTGCTCCCTCCTCCGTCTCCTCCTCCCTCCTCCTTCTTCTCCTTGCTCCCTCCCCCTCCTACTCCTCCTACCGCCGGCCACCCTCGGCAAGAAACCTAGTGAATATTCCATTGTCATCCATCCTTAACCTATAATATATTAACCTATAATATTATTTAAAATTCTCTTTAAAGTCTCTAGCTCATTGGGCTTAGTTAAAAAAAAAACACTTTCTCAAACCTTTCGTATAAACCACTTATCTTCTGGCGTTTCCATCTAATTTGGAGTCAGAACAACTTATCTCAGGTAGTTTGCAAGCTAAACCACTTGTGTTTGTCAATTTCAGCCACTTATCGACATTTAACGTCATCCAATTTGCAGACAAAACCACTTCCGGTGACAAGTGGTTTTGCCTCGAAACGCATAAGCGTTTTTCCACATTTGTGGAAAAACGCTTGCTGTGAATTCACACCCAAGAGGTTTCTCCAGCAAAAAGAGGTACTCCTACTCGTAGTAATGATAATAACATTAACGAAACGTAGGATTTACCTTCAGCCCTTGGGGTTTCGTGTCGACGGGAAGGCGATTATCTGGAGATCCGCGGGAGGCAGAAAACGTACCCAAGGTCAGGACTGGTCAGCTGGCGTGCAGCCTCGGGGGGGTCGAAAACTGAAGGGGGCAATGAGGGGGGTGGTACGGGGGCACCGCCCCCCCGTTGATCTCCCGCCCTTAGACCCTTAGACCCTTAGTGCACATCTGAAAGTCAACACAACACAACATCATGGTGGCCTCCAAGAATCCCCGAAGGGTCAGGTACGTTCTGAATAAATCGAATTCACCAAAGAAAAATATGATAACGAAATACGGAAATAGTACGATTGGTTGAACCACCGTTATGTTAATATCGTTTCATTACGACTCGATTCAGCCACTCGATTCAACGTTTCTCATTTAATAATTCGTGTTGTCTTCATTTAGTGTCTAATTGGTTGTTCAAAAAATCAAATTGCGATAAAACTTCAGATCCGTGTCGACAGTAATCAATACGTTCCCCCTCATACTGGTTAGAGACGTTTTTTGGATGAGGTGACAATCTTGATTTCATCAGATACATTATTACGTTTATAGTCTACTTGATGGTTCGTTAGGAAGAACGTATTCAAATTTCGACTGGTTAAAGAGATTTTGAGCAGAAATCTGAGGGAAAACACCACCTTGATAGTCATCCCAAACACCAATCAAGTCTACAGCTAATTTGCAACAAAAAGTGCCTTCTAGAGTTTATTCTTTACTCAACTAAATAGGTGGTTTTTGATCTCCCATGAAAATTGTACCGGTGGACGAATTTCGGATTTTGTTTTTTTAATCGACGCAGAATTTGATCTTCTTCGATTTACTCTCAGTGACTTTTTCTGTAGGATTCTCCGTTTTGCGAGTAAATCAAGGAAAACTGAAAAACGACAGAAAATTTCGACGTTTTAAGGCCATCAACAATCAGTGGGCGTGCAAACTCAGATTACTGTTATTATGCACCATCTGAAGGTACTTAATTGGTTTCCAGCTTGTTCACGGTTTTTGTTGATATTCAGTCTTAATTATACTGGACTAATTCTGCTCTAGATTCCGATTTTCGTCCACCAGTCGGAGAAGGGTTATCCAGTTGATCACAGTTGGTACCACCTGAGGTCGAACGCCGTCTGGATGTATTTGTCAACCAGTAAGTCTAGAAGGCCTGAAGAGTGCAGAAGTTGATCTAACCTGCCTCTAGAATTTCCAGTAACCTGTATGCTGCAACATAGTGAGTCCATCAGTCACATGGTGTGATCCGCACGACCAACCCAAATAATCTCTTCCTAACCAACTCTAACAATCTATAACCATCCCTAACCACCTCTACCTAACTATCCCTAACCATCTCTAACCATCCCTAACAATCTCTACCAAACCATCTCTAACCATCCATTACAATCTCTACCTAACCATATCTAACCATCCCTAACCATCTCTGCCTAACCATCTCTAACCATCCATAACCATCTCTGCCTAACCAGCCCTAACCATCTCCGCCTAACCATCTCTAACCATCTCTGCCTAACCAGCTCTAACCATCTCTAACCATCTCTGCCTAACCAGCCCTAACCATCTGTAACCATCTCTAACCAGCCCTAACCATCTCCGCCTAACCAGCTCTAACCATCCCCAACCATCTTTGTCTAACCAGCTCTAACCATCCCTAACCATCCCTAACCATCTTTGTCTAACCAGCTCTAACCAGCCCTAACCATTCCTAACCAGCTATAACCATCCCTAATCATCTTTGTCTAACCAGCTCTAACCATCCCTAACCAGCTCTAACCATCCCTAACCATATTTGTCTAACCAGCTCTAACCATCCCTAACCAGCTCTAACCATCCCTAACCAGCTCTAACCATCCCTAACCATCATTGTCTAACCAGCTCTAACCATCCCTAACCATCTTTGTCTAACTATCCCTAACCAGCTCTAACCATCCCTAACCATCTTTGTCTACCCAGCTCTAACCAGCCCTAACCATCTCTAACCATCCCTAACCATCTTTGTCTAACCAGCTCTAACCATCCCTAACCAGCTCTAACCATCCCTAACCATCTTTGACTAACCAGCTCTAAACATCCCTAACCAGCCCTAACAAGCTCTAACCATCCCTAACCATCTTTGTCTAACCATCCCTAACCAGCTCTAACCATCCCTAACCATCTTTGTCTAACCAGCTCTAACCATCCCTAACCATCTTTGACTAACCAGCTCTAACCATCCCTAACCAGCCCTAACCAGCTCTAACCATCCCTAACCATCTTTGACTAACCAGCTCTAACCATCCCTAATCAGCCCTAACCAGCTCTAACCATCCCTAACCATCTTTGTCTAACCAGCTCTAACCATCCCTAACCAGCTCTAACCATCCCTAACCATCTTTGTCTAACCAGCTCTAACCATCCCTAACCAGCTCTAACCATCCCTAACCATCTTTGACTAACCAGCTCTAACCATCCCTAACCAGTTCTAACCATCCCTAACCAGCCCTAACCAGCTCTAACCATCCCTAACCATCTTTGACTAACCAGCTCTAACCAGCCCTAACCATCTTTGTCTAACCAGCTCTAACCATCCCTAACCAGCTCTAACCATCCCTAACCATCTTTGTCTAACCAGCTCTAACCATCCCTAACCAGCTCTAACCATCCCTAACCATCATTGTCTAACCATCCCTAACCATCTTTGTCTAACCATCCCTAACCAGCTCTAACCATCCCTAACCATCTTTGTCTACCCAGCTCTAACCAGCCCTAACCATCTCTAACCATCTTTGTCTAACCAGCTCTAACCATCCCTAACCAGCTCTAACCATCCCTAACCATCTTTGACTAACCAGCTCTAACCATCCCTAACCAGCCCTAACCAGCTCTAACCATCCCTAACCATCTTTGTCTAACCAGCTCTAACCATCCCTAACCAGCTCTAACCATCCCTAACCATCTTTGTCTAACCAGCTCTAACCATCCCTAACCAGCTCTAACCATCCCTAACCATCTTTGACTAACCAGCTCTAACCATCCCTAACCAGCTCTAACCATCCCTAACCATCTTTGACTAACCAGCTCTAACCATCCCTAACCATCCCTAACCAGCTCTAACCATCCCTAACCATCTTTGTCTAACCAGCTCTAACCATCCCTAACCAGCTCTCACCATCCCTAACCATCTTTGTCTAACCAGCTCTAACCATCCCTAACCAGCTCTAACCATCCCTAACCATCATTGTCTAACCAGCTCTAACCATCCCTAACCATCTTTGTCTACCCAGCTCTAACCAGCCCTAACCATCTCTAACCATCCCTAACCATCTTTGACTAACCATCCCTAACCAGCTCTAACCATCCCTAACCATCTTTGACTAACCAGCTCTAACCATCCCTAACCAGCCCTAACCAGCTCTAACCATCCCTAACCAGCTCTAACCATCCCTAACCAGCCCTAACCAGCTCTAACCATCCCTAACCATCTTTGACTAACCAGCTCTAACCATCCCTAACCAGCCCTAACCATCTTTGTCTAACCAGCTCTAACCATCCCTAACCAGCTCTAACCATCCCTAACCATCTTTGACTAACCAGCTCTAACCATCCCTAACCAGCTCTAACCATCCCTAACCATCATTGTCTAACCATCCCTAACCATCTTTGTCTAACCATCCCTAACCAGCTCTAACCATCCCTAACCATCTTTGTCTACCCAGCTCTAACCAGCCCTTACCATCTCTAACCATCCCTAACCATCTTTGTCTAACCAGCTCTAACCATCCCTAACCAGCTCTAACCATCCCTAACCAGCTCTAACCATCCCTAACCATCTTTGACTAACCAGCTCTAACCATCCCTAACCAGCCCTAACCAGCTCTAACCATCCCTAACCATCTTTGTCTAACCAGCTCTAACCATCCCTAACCAGCTCTAACCATCCCTAACCATCTTTGACTAACCATCCCTAACCATCTTTGACTAACCAGCTCTAAGCATCCCTAACCAGCCCTAACCAGCTCTAACCATCCCTAACCAGCTCTAACCATCCCTAACCATCTTTGTCTAACCAGCTCTTACCATCCCTAACCAGCTCTAACCATCCCTAACCATCTTTGACTAACCAGCTCTAACCATCCCTAACCAGCTCTAACCATCCCTAACCATCATTGTCTAACCATCCCTAACCATCTTTGTCTAACCATCCCTAACCATCCCTAACCATCTTTGTCTACCCAGCTCTAACCAGCCCTTACCATCTCTAACCATCCCTAACCATCTTTGTCTAACCAGCTCTAACCATCCCTAACCAGCTCTAACCAGCTCTAACCATCCCTAACCATCTTTGACTAACCAGCTCTAACCATCCCTAACCAGCTCTAACCATCCCTAACCATCTTTGTCTAACCAGCTCTAACCATCCCTAACCAGCTCTAACCATCCCTAACCATCTTTGACTAACCATCCCTAACCATCTTTGACTAACCAGCTCTAACCATCCCTAACCAGCCCTAACCAGCTCTAACCATCCCTAACCAGCTCTAACCATCCCTAACCATCTTTGTCTAACCAGCTCTAACCATCCCTAACCAGCTCTAACCATCCCTAACCATCTTTGACTAACCAGCTCTAACCATCCCTAACCAGCTCTAACCATCCCTAACCATATTTGTCTAACCAGCTCTAACCATCCCTAACCAGCTCTAACCATCCCTAACCATCTTTGACTAACCAGCTCTAACCATCCCTAACCAGCTCTAACCATCCCTAACCATCATTGTCTAACCATCCCTAACCATCTTTGACTAACCAGCTCTAACCATCCCTAACCAGCTCTAACCATCCCTAACCATCTTTGTCTAACCAGCTCTAACCATCCCTAACCATCTTTGTCTAACCAGCTCTAACCATCCCTAACCAGCTCTAACCATCCCTAACCATCTTTGTCTAACCAGCTCTAACCATCCCTAACCAGCTCTAACCATCCCTAACCATCTTTGACTAACCAGCTCTAACCATCCCTAACCAGCCCTAACCATCTTTGACTAACCAGCTCTAACCATCCCTAACCAGCCCTAACCAGCTCTAACCATCCCTAACCATCTTTGACTAACCAGCTCCAACCATCCCTAACCAGCTCTAACCATCCCTAACCATCTTTGTCTAACCAGCTCTAACCATCCCTAACCAGCTCTAACCATGTTGCAGCTTATCAAATGCCTTCTCAGTGTCAAGATGGATGCTTACAGTTTCTCGACGGGAGTTTAAGTTTGTCTGAATTTCTTTTACTATTCGATGAAGTTGCTGAACAGCCGAGTGTCTGTCCCTAAACCCCATCTGATGGTCAGGGACAAGACAATCTAAAAACGGTCTCAGTCCAGCCAGCAGAAGTCGTTCGAATACCTTGGACATAATTGGGAGCAAACTTATAGGCCTATAGCCTGTTAGGCTTTCAGCACCGGAAGAAGGCTTTGGAACCAGGACTATATGAGCCATCTTCCACAGTTGGGGGTAGTATTTAACTCGTAGCATGGCATTGTATATGTTAACCAAGAGTACCAGAGTCTTCCTCGGCAATCCCACCAGTAATCGTGAAGTGATCTCGTCATGTCCAGGACCCTTTTTACATTTGAGACTTTTAATTTGGCGTTTAACTTCTCGGGGCGTAAAATAAATCGGTTTGTCTGGAAGGAGACCAGCGAACTCATTTTGAAGGGAAAAAGTTCCATTGTTGGGAGAAAACTGTTGTTCAAACACATCGGCGAACGCATTTGCCTTACTACTCCCATCTGTTATCCATTTACCGTTGTTTTTAATAGGAGGAATGTTTTGGCGTTTCTTGGAAATGAATTTAGTTTGCCTCCATAGTGACCCGTCATCAGGGTTGAGAGCTCGCAATTTACACTCGTAGGATTCGTTCTCTTTATCCCTAAAGTATTTCCTGATCTCGTGATTCAGGGAATTCAACTTGGTTTTATACGGACGAAATCTGTACGCTTTCCACAAAGTGAGCGTTTGCTTTCTTTGTTGTAACAGTCTGTCGATACGTGGTGGCACGGAGTTTTTCAAAATGAAGGAGTTTTGGTCTGAAAAAGAAGGTCTAGTTGCATGGTGGGCGGCGTCTTGGAGTAACTTCTGAAAACTACTTACGGCTGAATCGATTTGTGCCGGGGATTTAAGCGGAATTTTCAGTGATGTATGGTCGTTGAGGTAATCAATATACTTGTTAAAATTAATACTTGCTCTTTTCTTGCACGGTAACGGGTTAGTCGACGCATACATATAAATTATCACAGGCAAATGATAATTTGCCGAGACCCGCACATTTTTTGAAATATAAAAATCAATAACGTCTGGGGTCGCACCCGAGTTCGGAATGTGTGTACTTTCGCCAACATATGACGCTGTAGCTCGAACCCTCGAAATTGCTGTATGCCGATTTAAGCCTCGCTTGGTCGAGATGCGTGATCCCCAAGAATTATGCTTTGCGTTAAAGTCGCCCCCTATTATGTACTCGTAATTTGTGTGGAGTTCATGGAGTAGTGCAGTCCAATCCCAAGGAGTTGGGTTCATATCAGGAGGCGCGTATAGTGCTGAGATCGTAATATTTCCAGCTTCCGTAGGCAGAGAAACAGAGGCAACCTGATATTCGGGTTCCCTAATAGGTGGAAAGACATTAAAATTAAGCGTTCTTTTGATCAAGAGGAGGGAGCCACTTCGCCGGTTTCCCGATGGATGGTCGGCTCGGACAGTAGAGTACAATGGTAGCGTAAAAGGCACATTTCCTGCCAATTTCGTTTCGGATATGAGCGCAATGTCGATGTTTTCCCTAATTAGGAAATTACTCAGTTCATGTTTCTTGTTCAAAATTCCAAATGCATTCCATGACATGATTTTTAAGTGTTCAATTGAACAGTTCATATCGCTTTTACTAACTGTGACATGACCGACGGTCTAGAGATGACTTGCAGTAGAGGAGTGATCGCAGTTATTAGCGGAGTCAACAACGCAACCAGATTGTTCACAGCACCCAAAATCTGCGACATTTGATCGACAGCTGCCCCACTGGTGACACCTGAGTAACGAGGTCCAGCCCATTCCGGCCGAGCAGAAGTGCATATAGGCGGGGGATTTGCAGTATTATCAGTAGTACTCTCTGACGTAAGAGGAGGGAAATCCTGGATCGACTCGCTATTTGGGACCGTAATTGGAGCAGCTCTATCTGTAGCCGTGTTATTTTTTGTCTTCGGGACTATTATCGGCCGATTTACTTGCTTCAACCTCCGAACGTTATGTCCCCGTGCTTGCAAATCCTTGTAGTAACTACAACCTCTATAATTAGCAGTGTGCGGACCTCTACAATTCGCACAGGTAGCTGATATTTGTACGGGCTTGTTACAATCTTTCGTGTTATGGTTTGAACCACATTTAACACATTTTGGATTTTTTGAGCAATAATTTTTTGAGTGCCCGAAATCCTGGCAGTTTGAGCATTGAATTATTTCCTTCTTAGGTTTCGGAGGCTCAATTTTGACCTTGAAACAGCAGATCGTGGTGAGATCAAAGATTTTTTGGTTGTGTTCATTTGGATCCAAGTCAAGAAATAATAGAGGCAATTTGACCTTCGTAAATGGATGAAGCACCGGGTACAATTGCCGGGGAACAAAACCGAGTTCCTTTAGCTCATCCATTACTAAAGACGTATCGAACGTGGGATGAATCCCGCGAATAACAACAAGAAACGCCTTTTCGTGTTTCATCTGAAATGTATGGTACTCTAGTTTCAGGGTTTTGAGCGTATCAATGGTGCTTCTATAATCATCACTTGTCGCCAAAACGAACTTTACATACGTCAAGCTGGATGTCATTACAAATTTATCTTTACAGACACCTTTCAACTTGCTAAATAGCGTGGAACTGTCACTTACGTTATGTACGTAAACAGGTGGCGGCTTATCTTTGCGTACATCCGCGGGATTTTCTCTTGTCTCAGTATCCAGATCCTGTAGCTCCTGAAATCGATTTGAAATCGGTATGTTGGGAATTTCCATGAAAGCTTTACGCTTACGTGAGGGTTCTCCATTGTTCAACAGCTGGGGCAAAGTCGGCTGAGAGAGGCGGCCCCCGGGCGAGAAGTTTGAATCTTGGCCTTGACTCATTCGCGATAACGTATTTGCGATAACGGATAGATGTTAACTCGTCGACCGCTCGATCGCAACTGGTGAACTAGAGACAGGAAATTTTAACCTTGAGTCGGGGATTGACGACATTGCAATATTCACCTCTAAAATTGGGTTAAATAGTACAAATTAAATTTTGATGATGAGCTATTGACCTGAAATTGTAAATATAGATCAGAACTGGATCACAATGCAATATTCACTCGGTTTCTTGTCTGTAAAATTGTTTAAACAATACCTATTTGTTTAAACAAATTAAATTTTGGTGATGAGCTAGAGACTTGAAATTTTAAATATAGGTCAGAACTGGATCACAATGCAATATTCACTCGGTTTGTATGACATGGTATGGTACATTATTGTATGGTATGATATGGTATAGTACAGTATTTACAGTAGGTATTAAATATTGTGGACCGAGAACAATAGCTTCCTTTTCTTCGAACATTCTACCGGGCTATGCCTAGGCAGGCCTTTAGGCGAAGCAAACAGCAAACGCTAGGCTGCTAGAATCAGTAGTTTCGGCCTAGGAGTCATGTGGTCGACCATCTCAGGAGTGGTTTTGGGCGGGGGGGGGGGAGTTAAACTCGAGAAATAGGCGACAGAGGGGGGGGGGGGGCTACCGCATTCGTAAGAGGAGGAGGAGTATGAGGAGGAGGCACGGAGAGTATGAAGAGGAGGGAGGGAGTATGAAGAGGAGTATGAGGAGGAGGCGTACGAGGAGGAGGGAGGAGGAGGAGTGAGGGAGTATGAGGAGGAGGGAGGAGGAGGCGTACGAGGAGGAGGGAGGAGGAGGCGTACGAGGAGGAGGGAGGAAGTATGAAGAGGAGTATGAGGAGGAGGAGGCTTTACGATGAGAACTCGGAAAATGCCCTTGTTGATGATGCTGACTTGTCTGCCGCAATTCAGACCCGCAACGATGTTGCGCAACAAAAAGAGTGTCTGGACTAAGCTTTAGAGCAACTTCCCATATTAGAGATGGGTAACGAATACCCGATGTTTTAAAATACTCGATGTTATTCTTTAAACATCGTTGTTTTTTATCCGACGTTTATCACACATAGATGTTTTTTCCTTTCTCCCAAAATACCTACATTTACAAACCTATTTCAGGTTTCAGTATGTAATTGCATTATTTCTGTGCCTTATTAGGAACTTCACTTACCTACTACATTATTTCATATCATACGAGGCCGCATAATATGCAACCTAAATGAAAAATATTATTTCAAAAATATTAGATATAAATATTTCAAAATAGGCATTATTTTTCATGTCAGTCATGGTTGACTCAAGATAAGGTAGTAGGAATGGAAAAAAACCCACAGCCACGTCTAATGTAACCGTGAAACATTTAGGTTTACGATAATTATTATGTTTATAATTTTTATAATTATTATTTTTATAATTATTATCGTTGCCGAAACTAAAACGTGGCAGATGAAGCAACGAATTTCACAGGCGTCATTTCCTGATGAGTCCCGACCTTATTTTAGGGAAACAACCTACGATTCAATGTTGGGTATTGATTTGAACAATTAAAGTATATTTATCTAACTTTAAATCTTATTCCGTTCTCAAACTGGACCACTTTGAAGATGAAAAAACATGGTTGTTAAGGTAATGCGTCAGAAGTCGACACGTTAAAGGAAGTTTGAACTTTGAGCTTACCTTTCACGTAGGGAAATAGGTTTTTCTCATTGCAAACCTGTTCATTGTGTACCCAAGATCCTTCCCTAAAAGACCTGGAAATATTATTCAACATTGTTTAAAAAGGGAAAAACAAGTTTTGTAAAAAATCCCAATGCTCTAGTAGTCGACACCAGTGACCAACATTTTCTTCTGTAGTCGACATGGTTTTGCACTAGTAGTCGACCTACATGTGTTAGAAGTCGACAGTGTCTCTTGACTCAGTAGTGGACAGGTTTCGTCATTCCATCGTTTTCACTTTTTTCGACTTCCATCTAAATAAAATACATTGAACTGTGAATCGGAACTTGCAAATAGATTAATAAGATGTAATAAAGTAGTTATCAGACTTTTTATTGGCAAACAGCTCATTATCAGTCTCGAATTGCAATAAGTACTTAAGTAAAAAGGTATGAAAACTATAGTCGAAAACTCATTGTCAGAAAATTTACACTACAGTTGGGCTTAGGTACCTATTGACATAGTTTTTGACATTTTCATGTCTTTGCTTTGGCACATAAACTGAAACGGGAAAAATTTGTTCCCTTGATTCACCCTTTCCCTCAGATCACGTCAGAAGACAAGCGACCGGCGGGCCACTACGTCAGAGCCTATGACGCACGAGCGTATGACGTCAGACGGCTGGCAGAAGGCCAACTAGTACGTCATAGCCTATGACGTCAGACGGCTGGCAGAAGGCCAATTAGTACGTCAGAGCCTATGACGCACGAGCCTATGACGCACGAGCCTATGACGCACGAGCCTATGACGTCAGACGGCTGGCAGGAGGCCAACTAGTACTGCCCTAATCTGTTAACGGAATGAGATATCGCAATTCGGACTTCACCATCTTGTTCAGCGTTGAAAATTCTATAACCTGAGGTGTTACTCGGGATAAAAGGAGACACAATTTGTTGTAAAACCAGTAATATAGAGACCTCTTACATAAAACCAGTTATTTCTTCGAAAATTTGCTCGTATAGCCATGCTGCATGACTGTGGAGTTTTTATACACCTTTTTTCTTTCGTATTTTGCTCTATTTCGGCCAATATGTTCATCAATATAACTTCCTTGAAAAATCGGATTTTATGACAGGAGGTAGCAAGTTGAACGGTCTTTCCAACGGTATCGTCAACTTTTATTTTACATAATAATTTAAGGGAGTTTGAGCCGTTTTACTGAGACAAGGTCGAAAACAGACAAAAAAAATCTTAAAAGTGAAACAAGTCAGTTTTTGGTTTATTATCTTCGATAATGAACCATTGGAATCGCCCAAAGAAAAAAAAATTTTAACCCCCCCTCAAAATTTGTTGGTTTACGTTTCAAGATACGTAGATTCTGAAAATCAAATAAAAAAAAATCCGTCCGTCCGCCGTACGCCGTACGCCGTCCGCCGTCCGTGCCACTTTGCCCAGTTAGCGTTGAGTTAAAATTACGAAATTTGGTTTCTGGGTTTGGACCAGCCCCACAATGATCCACGAAACTTTTCATAACCCTAGGTCAAGGGGAAGGGGTTCAAAACGAATTTTGAAATTTTGAAAATTCCAAAACTCGAAAAATTCATATAGAACGGTATATTTTTTATTACATATTTAGATAGAGTTTGTTCCGTAGAATTTTTTAAGACCATCCGCAGCTTTGTACGACCAGCCGTTCGTTCACAATGACGGCTCAAAGATTGTGCCTCATAACACGATCCTGGATCAAACTGTTGAAATACAGGTCCATTTTCATACTAACAAGCTCTTTGGAACATCATATTGCTTAAGTGATGTCGAGTTTGTTGTTCTGAGGTGCGTTTCGTGCTACGGAAATGAAGGTAATTTCGAATGTTTGTTGGTAGCTACTTCTTTTATAGAAAAATTATTACCGACGTAGTATTAAAAACCCCAGAATTATATCGTATTAATTAATCATAATTAATAATAATTATTATTAATAATAAATACGAATTATTAATACCTAACAATAAATTATAATAAATTTCAGTAGGTACTTGATAAAATTGTTAATAATTAGTGATAATTGATAATAATAATTAATCTAACATTTAGGATCTAGACATTTAGACCTAGTGATCTAGACAGAAGGGTGATCTGTACAAAGAAGATAATGAACCGTTGTGTCAAGAATTTGCAGAGTTTTTAATTGAGCAATGAAAAAATTCTATGAGGCACTTTTTGTTGCAAATTAGCTGTAGAATTGATTCATGAGTTTGTCCCATAATTTCTGTAGACACCCTGTATATGTTTATTATCATGAAGGAGTTTGGTTGTTTTAAATAAAAACAACCTGAATATGTAATGATGTTGACAATTATGTAAGTACTTTTGTTGTTTTGTACCAAATCAATTTTTTTTTTTTTTTTTCATACCTAGTGTAAAGGTGTAACATTAATAAATAAATAAATGCTGCTGACTGGATGTTTTTTCACTTACGAGGTATTAGATTTTGGCTGACGATATTCTGACTCTGTTTCCAAGAGCTCGAGTAATCACGGCCATGTGCTGATTCAAATCGGAAGTTTAAATTGGCCGTCGAGTGAACTGCGGACCTTCAACTCCGTTATACCGCATCGAGTGAAAAGTAAAATGTACTCGGAAGCCGATTAAAACTCCGGTAGATCCTTGACCTCGTTCGCCCCGTTTTGCCGTGTATTGCCTTCGAAGCGTTTGTAAAAGCGCATCGCCCTCCGCGGGCAGGTGCCAGGCACCGAAGAAGCCGTCGAGCTCCGACGATTTCCGCGTCCCGACTTCCTGATAAGGAAATTGCGGGTCGGGAAACGTTCAGTCGATCTGAACCTTCTGAGCTGCTGTACGGAGACGCTCGTCGCTGTCACGCGTCGTTTTCTCACTCGAATGATCTTCCTTCGTGTCGCTGATCATTCAGTGTTGAATCCACCATCGTCATCTCACACCGAGTCCAATTTCACATCCAAATCTGAAAAGCTGCCGCATTCTGTAACTTGAAGGAAAACAAACTTTCGAAGTGGCGTGTCGAACACAACACGGTAAAATACCGAATTATGGGTATGTCAGTATGTTAAGCTCATCACTTGATTACTAGAATTTATATCGCATTTCAAATAACTGGTCAACATTTTGGTACCTAAGAAAAACAAGAGTATGTATATGAAAAAAATCGTCTATTTCCACTGAAATATGAGCACACTGTTAGACCGGTTTCGGCGATTAAATCGTCAGTAACAAAACAATACTCATTATTTTGAACTGTATTGTTTTGAGTATTGTTTTGTTACTGACGATGGTTTAATCGCCGAAACCGGCCTAACAGTGTACTCATATTTCAGTGGAAACAGACGATTTTTTTCATATACTCTTGTTTTTCTTAACATGGGTTTCCACGATTTCGTCGCGAGTGATTTAGTTCGTATTTTGGTACCTACCTATTCCCTAGTCATAACATACAATACCCGAGTGTCTGTATAAACGACACCGTTTTCGGAAGAGATTTTGGCAACGTTCTTATATGAGGGCTCTAGAGCACAGAACAAGAATAATTTCGGAAATCAGACATTTTCATATCGTCCGTTACGATCCCACAAGGTCTAACTCACTTTTCCCAACCTTATTTTACCAGCGCTATTACAATATAACTCTTGTGGATATTAAGAAAACTCTGCAAATTCTTGAAACTACAGTTTACTATACCAATCATAAACCGTTGTGTCAAGAATTTGCATAGTTTTCTTAATATCCACAAGAGCTATACCTAATATTATAATATTATTGTAATATCGCTGGTAAAAAAAAAGGTTGGGAAAAGTGAGTTGTGACCTTGTGGGATCTTCACGAACGATATATCATTATATATAACCCTTCTTCTCCTCTCACTCACCTCTATAATATATTGTATCATATTATCATCATCATATTATGATGTGGGCAATAATTTACTACATCATTTTTCTCAAGATTGGAAATTAAAAAAATGTGTTATGCTTACTAGAGGAATATTGATGAACTCTGCAAATTCTTGACATAACGGTTTATTATCTAGAGTTCATTTCATAGAATTTCTTCCAATTTTTTGCATAGTTTTCAAGAATTTCCATAGTTTTCTTCAAATTTCTTCAAATCCAGAAGTTTGTACGACCAGCCGTTCGGTCACAATGAGGGCTCAAGGTGGTGACATTAAAACGCCGTCAACATGACCGTGAACCATACGGCGGCAAGTCGGCTCAACGTTCATATTGGGGGCTCGAGGAACAACAGCTGATGCAAACTGGACATGGTGTAGAGATATCGAGTTTCTTATTGGATTGGTTGATGATTCGTCTGCGACAGCGTGACTGTGGATTTGGAAGTGCAAGCGATGTAGCTTAGAATTACGTAGATTGCTAGTGTTAATGAGGGTATTACCTTGTTTGGGAAACTATTACCTTTAAAACCCATATTTTAATCATTTGAATGAAATGTTAATTCTCTGAATATATTTAAATATCTACAAAAATCATTTCATTCCTGATTAAGGATTTACACAAATGAATCAAGTAATCACTCTGAAACAGGTCTACGTGGAAAACATAACCGAAAATTTGATGTTTGAGTTTGACGTCTCAGGTCACTTTTGGTTTCCTGGACTGTAACGCTTTAGGATTGGAATTGGAACTATCTGTCCGCTGTATGCAAAGGCTGCCATTCCCATTAATGTGGTTTCCACTAATTACAATATTTCAAGCGAAATTTAAACTGTGCAATTCAAAAACGTCCGAATTTTATCAAATAGTAGAGAAATTGATTTCTTAAAATGAAAAATAGTTGGGGATTTTACTAAGCAACTAAGTTTTGGGTAAAAATAGACCTTTTCAAGAATTTTGAAAATATAGGACCGTCTTCCTAAAAGTTTCTGTGTGCACCGTATGTGTATGAGATTTCAGTGCTTCAGTGCTGTAATAGATGTGTTCAATGTCCATGGGCCCATCGAATGTTGATTTAAACCCACGGCGGCAGTGAATCCTTCAAAGCCACGATGTGACTCCCAAACACATCGAAATTCATTTTTCCCCCTTTGATTTGACAAGTAGGCAAAGACAGAAAGAGTATGTGAGTTGCCAAGACGACATAGTGTTGTTGTGACACCGCGCCCTGCGTCAAAGTCATATCCGTGGGAATAATTTCCGAGATTTGTGGAAAAGGAAAAAGTCCCCGTCGGGTTTAATTTCGAAAGCCTCGACGACCGATAAATAACATCGGGGAGAGGGGAAGAGCGACAGGGGCGTAAATCTATTTCTGAATGTTAGGGTGCCTTTTAAAGGCAGAAGGGATCATAGAGGGTTACGGGGACGGGGAGGAGGGTTAAGTTCTACCATCTCTCTAAGTCTTGTGTATAACTTTCTATTTCGGGGAAGTATGTTTACGATATTAGCCGGGTACAGGGCTGCGGAGCCGGGGCTTCTGGTTATTAGCATCTTCCATGTTCCATCTGGTGGCTGTTGGAACACGTTCCGCCGATCAACTTCGTGGGAGCTGTGGAAAAATACGAGGTCTCCGAGGACTGGGTAACTGGGGCGAGTACTCGTCTGGTTCTTCCTTGAGAATCCTTACCGATCTTCATGGGTACTTTTGTTGTAAAGTGAGGTAAGAAACCATGAAAGACGTCCATCTTCAGAAATAAAAGTCGAGGTTCAAAGACGAAAACTTCATGTAGATCGGTTACGGGTGTGTCAACATCATCAGCCTAACACAAGATGGGTATGGAATGAGTATGGACATCTATTTATAGGCGGTTCAAAACTGAAAGGTGCCTTCAGATTGGCCAAGAACAAAGTGAATGATGCCTTCTGGTTGGATAAGAACATGGTGAAAGGTGCCCTCTGATTGGCTAAAAACAAAGTGAATGATGCCATCTAATTGGTCAGAACAAAGTGAAAGGTGCCTTCTGATTGGTCAGAACAAAGTGAAAGATAACTCGTTGGGAGCGTGTCAAGCGCATTCTGGATTAGCTAAGGATCAAAGGATCACAAGAATATGTCAATCAATGGAGACTGCTCAATTGTACTTATATCATTTGGAGAGACACCCAAATGGTGAATCCTTTGAATATCCAACGACTCTAATGCAGTTTTGAGCCCTTACTACAAATATGGGATATCTCAATTGGTGGTAGGGACGTTCGATACTTCCAAAGTATCGATACCAGTACTCATTCAAGTACTTGGATAGACGTATTCGATACTACTCGAATATCGAATGAAATGTATCGATATGAGTACTCGCAAAAACTACTCATTAGAAAAGACTGCAAATTCTTGACACAACTGTTTATTATCTTCTTTATTCAGATCACCCTTCTGTCTTGATCACTAAACGTCAATGATGGGTGACAATGCAATGTTATTCACTCAGTTTCTTGTTTGTAAAATTGTTTAAACAATAACTATTAAATGGTTAAACAACCTAAACAAATTTTGTTTAAACCAATCAAATTTGGATGATGAGCTAGAGTCTTGAAATTTCAAACATGGGTCGAAGATGGATGACAATATAATATTCACTTGGTTCCTTGTCTGTAAAATTGTTTAAACAATACGTATTTGTTTAAACAAATTAAATTTGAGTGACATTTTAAACAGGGGTTAAGGATGGTTGACAATGCAATATTCAGTAAAGTTCTTGTCTGTAGAAATATTTTGAACAATACCTATTGGTTTGAACAAATTAAATTTGGATGATGAGCTAGAGTTCTATCATTTCTTGAATTAGACAGAAGGAGGATCTGAACAAAGAAGATAATAAACCGTTGTGCCAAGAATTTGCAGAGTTGTTTCATTCAATTTTCTGAATCTACGTATCATGAAAAGTAAACCAACAAATTTTGAGGGGGGTTAAGGATAAGATGTTGGGAGGCTTGCTATAAATAGCTATAAGGATAAACTTATCCTTAACCCGCCCCTCAAAATTTGTTTAGCTATAAAATATTGCTATAAGAATAAACTTATCCTTAACCCCCCTCAAAATTTGTTGGTTTACTTTTCATGATACGTAGATTCAGAAAATTGATTGAAACCACTCTGCTAATTCTTGACACAACTTAGAAGTACAGCACCCCGACCTAATTAGATCTATCGTGCCCTCTAGGGCTGGGGTTAAAACAATTTTTTCTTTGGTCGATTCTTCAACCCCCTCTTGTTACTGTCTAGGCCTCAAGGCTCAGACATGAGTGACACCAGGATTTTATGTGTAAATTTGAACCTTTTATCTCAATTGTGTTTTGGTATCTTTTGGCAGTGAATTCAGGATGGCCTGAAACGGATTTTGGTATGGAATTTTTTCGGGAATTCGAGGTTTAAAACTTTTGAACCGAGAGCAATAAATAGCTTCCTTTTCTTCGAAAATTCGTTCAAACTCGCTAAATGGTACCGTCATCGTCACAGCACGAACCAAGAACTGACTGGAGCACATGGGACCATCCCACGAGCACATTGACGAGATGCGGTCATTGAACGCTCCACATCCCCCTACTAACGTCAAAGAGGGTGAAAAACTAGGGTAACCCCCGAGTGAGGAAATCGCCTCGTTCGAAAGTTTGTTATGTTATAAAAACAAGGAAATCCTCCGCTCAAACGACCAGTGCTTCGTACAAAGCCAAGATACGACACAAATGTTTACCAAGTTCTTTTACGTATTTTTTTTTTTTTTTTTTTTTTTTTTTACCAAGCAAGAAAATGACTAATGCAGTCCATAAAACACAGCCGACCTCCTACGCCCCTCTCCGCCCGAGCGTTTTGCGATCATCAATCAAAAGGGGTGAAAGGGGCTCGTACCAGCTCGCGAACGGGTACATATTGTATCGGCGACCCAATAAAATTCTCCGAGCCGCCTCTTCTTGTTCCCAGTTGTAGTTGGTTTCACTCCCACGTAAGGACCGAACACGATAAAGTTAAGGTAAGAAAGTCTAGCGAAGATTAACTTAGTCATTTCTTAGCGTATGCGTATCACCACTTCGAGACGAAGCTTAACATGATTTCGTACAATCAAATTTCTTAATAGGTGAGATCAGAGCTGGTTGTCACATTTTGTCTTATTTTGCTGATTGAATTTCTTATGTAATGTTACCGCGGTAGTTCTTTTCTCCATAGTTGAGTGGACTCCACACCGATCTTGAATCACTACTGAAATATTGTACTACAGCCACTAGTAGCTTATTACACCAAGTTGAACAATTTTGTCTCAGGACTTCTAACCCCTAACTGGGGCAGGTTGTTGCACTGAGTGGTGTGAGTTGTCCCATGGAACAATTTGTTTCAATTTTAAAAATTAAAAACAGACAAGAACTAGGTACTCCATTGAAAAAATGTCAAATATTATGCTTTACTGTCTCAATATGAACTTAGAAACATGGCATAAAATATCCAAAATGATGAAAACTTGAACAATTTTCAGGAAGAAAGACCCAAAATAGAATTTCGCTAACGTTTCAGTCACTTACTCAGTGTGATAAAATTTATGAGCAACTAAAATTGGACCAGTTTGACTAGAGACAGACACCTCTCACAAAAACAGGCAAACCTGAAGACAAATATGTAAGAATCCTAAACCATGAACTCAAACTTGGCACTAACATGAAAGACAATAATTTTTATTTTACAACGAAACAATCACTGTGTAACAATCAAAGAAAACAATTATTGCGTAACAGAACTTAGAGGAACTGGAAAGTAACACAAACTTGAGGAAATTGGTCCAAAGACAAAAATGTTGAAATAAATCTCTAACAAAACTAAAATCACTATATTCGCCATAAGGAGAACGTAGTATGCGTTTCCAGGGGTGCATTCCTCATGAGCCCACATGTGGCTTTGGGTGGATAAGATTGAATGCTCAGTGCAAATTATGCACATTTTCTTCTCGTCATCGCTACTCTAGGAACAATTCACTTCATTCTTTTTCGTCTTCCATTGGAGTTGTTCCTCTTTCGCCGTTTTCTCCTTATCGAATTGGGTTCGTCGCATTGTTTTTTGTGGTTCTATCTCTTTCTTTGCATTTTTTGGGGTGGTTTTTCTTCTTCCTGTAGTTTTTAATTATATAGCAAACAATAAAACAGAGATAAACAAAAATAACTGAAATAATCGAAATGGGCTAGATGTCACATTTTAGAGTTTGGTACAATCTGCCTCAGAGCTGTGAGACTTGTTGCTCAATTTTTCCATTTTGGATGTTTCGAGTGTGTTGGTTACGTTGATTTGTCAAATGAAGGTACTCTCGTTAATTTAGAATAGAACTACGAAAATAGGAGATGCGAAAAGAAGGAGAAAGAAAAATGACAAAAGTTATCCTCATGGCACAATAATTCAGTCCCCATTGCCCTACGGCTGTTGTAGTTATCGTCATTTGGACTTCTATCCCCGGTCTTCCCTAGTAAAAAAATGCAATTTAGAAAATTTCTAAATTTCTAAAAAATTTAATTTTTTAATGACAAAATAGGGTAGTTTTCACTTCATCTCCTCAATACATCCACCAAGCAGTGGTATTGGAGTGTGTGTGAGTGACACTTTTCTGAACGCTAAAACGCCAGTTTTTGCAGAATTTGTTTACGATTTTTCTCGATAAGATGTACCTAGATGTTTTAAGCGGGTTCAGGACAAACAATATATTTTGAATAAATCGAGCTCAAAGTTTGGGAATATTCAAATGAAAGTTGCTCTAGCACACGGGAGGGCGACTAGCGGTTCTCACCTGTTTTCCGAACGGCTGCTGTAGAAGCAGAATGTGCGTTATTTCAATTTCAGTCGATACTGCAGATTCGTGATTTTGGCGAGGTCGAAACGATATATCGTCGGGTTGGAGGTAAAAGTGATCAAGTGTATTTTTCGACCTTTTACGAGAGAACCTGTCAAAGTTTTTGATATGCTTGACTATAGGAGAGTGTGGATTGCCAACCTAATATTTGTTCAAACCCAAATGTTTGTCATGTATTGAACTCTGAAATACCATAACTGAATAAAACGTGGAGGATACAGTGGATAAAACTGACATTTTTCAAATTTTTAATGAAGGTGGTAATTTGACTACTTTAATAAATATTTTTTAGGTCTAAAACCATTTTATGGTGTTCCCCAAGGAACAGTCACCAAAATATCAATAAACATCTATTGGATAGTTTCACAATCTCCGCTGAGACACTTGATCATGTTTCCTTGAAACACCTTAATCAAAACCCTGTACTTAGTTAATAAATATCACAAAGTTGATGGAATTGCATTGAAAAAACATTATTAAATTATTTTATTATTTCCAGCTGTACTTAATATACTGTAGGTACTTAGTGTTTTGATAAGTAGGTACCTCATTATGTGAACAAGTGCACTTGATCACTTTTACCACCAACCCGACGTTATTTTCTAAATGAAGGTTCTACGATCAAGACGAAGACGTATGTAATCTGAAGTATCGAGTCTCCGACCTAACGCGGTACTTAGAAGAGAGATCAATGGGGAGTTAGTAATCTTATCCGTCTTGAATAAGGTACAATTGATGTTCAAAGTAGGTAAAAAGCAAAGTCGATGATTCAGTTGATAAGCGGGCAGATGAAAGCTCGAGAGGTCAAGATGAGGTGACTGGGTGGGGCGGCACTTCATGGATCGAGAGCGTATTTTTAGTCGGATCCTCGACCAGAAATAGCTCAAGGGAGTTTACATTTTAGAATTCCGCCGCCCACCCACGCTCCCCTGGCACCCGATTCCGCCGTCTCTCATATCACTTCATTGATAAAACCCGAATAAAAAGTTACCCGGTTCGCCGAATGAATGGTTCAACGGGCACACGTTGGTGGGTGTTTTGGATTGCACAAGGGTGGGGTAGGTATAGGTACTAAAAGATTCCTTATTACCCATGGCAACATAATCTTTATTGCGGTTCAAGCTCGTAGGTAAGTACTTATAAGTAAAATGAATGAAAATAAAACGAGTTAAGGAGCTCCTTGCTTATGATTTATAAGATATATAAAATATTGAAATAAACTTCCTTGAGTGCCACTTCTGCTGGGCTCAAATAATTATTAAATTATAACGTCTGACCGTTTTCGGCGATGGACGATGTGTGATGCGAAGAGATGATGCAGAGAGATGCGAAGAAAAGATGATACGAAAGCTGATACGGTGCTGTTGGCTACCCAAAGTACCTATAATTGAGGACATGAGGGCAATCAAAAGTACGAGTATGTTAGTGCAGCATGGGCATGTGTAGAGGGGCTCGGAGTACGTACTTACGTCGTCAGACGAGAGGCGGTGTTCGGGATTCTGATGACCCGTAGATGATACACTCGAGCAGATGATGAAATCATCAGTTTGTCAGTTGGGATTCTGATGACCCAAATGCAAAGATGTTTTAATAGTATGGTCTGGCGAAGGGCTGAAGAGAGACTGCTGGTGAAATCGTGGATTGTGACGTCATGAGGGGGGGATAGGATCATTCACGATGTATCCTGATAGAGTTGTCTTGGGATCACGTTCACCGACACCACTAATCACACGAATTAAATAATTTTCTACATTTTGGCAAAAACTGTTGTTTTTCTATAATATAATTATAAGATACTTAATATTTTAAGATAATATTATTATCTTAATTCTGCTCATTAACTAGCGAATGTAATAAAGTTCAGGTTTCCAGCTCCAGAAATATTGAGTTTAAAGCGCTTTTCGACGATCCTGGGCCACCGTGCGCCGCCACAATAACTTCTTGATTCAACTTCTTAATACTGCTGAATAAGAATGCTCGACAAATATTTGCCCGTGCTCGGTCTATGCTCGATATTTGGCAAATCCCGAATGTGTGGACAGGGTGCAAATTCAATGGGACTCGGTATTTGACAAATATTCGGTACTTGGCCAATACAGCATGTGTGGCTCCGGCTTTAGACGCTGAGTACCCAAGTCCAGCTCCATCATACATGTTGCAGCTTAAGCGACGATATTCACAGTTGGTACGCAACATCGCATTTTTGATAGCTCTCTTTCCCGCAATTTGTGGAATATTAATTTTTATTGGAAGTACAAGCAGCTACGTAGTCTGACAAGTGTGGTCCACAGATGATTGTTACTGCGTAACCCTTAAATTGATGTACGTCACAAATACGCCATCTTATAAAACTACCTATCAATTAGGTGTAACGCACAGCCTGTTAATTACAGGCTCGATGAAATTTCGTAGGACCAACTGTATATTACAAGCTGTAATATACAGTTGGTCCTACAAAGTTTCACGGACTCAACTAATTTATGTGTGAAGTCGAACTTATTAACGTTTTTTTTCCGTAAACTGTCATTGTAACTTTCTTGATGTACCGAATATACTCGTAAAACTTTATATGGAACGATAAATTGTAGTTAGGACTTTCAGACGCAGTTACGACGGTCAAGTTCTCTTGACGGAGCTCATTTGGCTCGTCAACCCCGTAAATGTCACTCATCTTGACTGAGTCGTCCAGAAAATCTTTACTCACGAAATAATTATTTTGGCTTGGAGTCACCGCATTAAGGAATCACGTGGTCCAGGAATTTATAACGAAACTTGATCATGGCAAAAGTTACCTCATTGTAGAAACAGTTAAATCTATTCCGAAAAGTCTACTTTCGGTAGCGATTTGTGTTCATTTTGGATAGGTATTATTATCAACTTATCGTGGTATGTGGAACGACTCCGTTTGAATGAATCATTAGATGAATACAACTTGGACTTTACTTTGTTTATTACAGAAACGACAATTTAGTTCGAAAAAGCAATATTACAAGCAATATATGTTTGGACTTTTTCGAGCCAAATTGTCATTTCTGTCAGAATCATAGTCAAAGTTAGTGTGGGTCGAGGGTTGAAGTATTTTTGGCTCACTTCTGGTTCGTCTTCTCTCTTATTTGTCCAATACCTATGTTTCGCAACAGGGATTTGTTAGGGGTGGGCTTAGCGGGATGGTCTGCCGTCGTCATTCTGTATTAAAAGTTTCTTCCCAGGTACGGTGTGTGGGCACAATGTCAGCATTTATGTGAATGATGAATTTTCAGAATGAATGAATGGTCTTGGAGTACGAGTTGTAAAAAGTTTTACCTAGCCGGATTTTGGATTCTTCTTATCTTGAATTTTCTCTTCACGGCCGAATTGAATGGTTTATTATTGAAAATGATACACCGAAATCTGTTGAGCATTGAGAAACGCGAGGCCTTTACGTCTCCCGTGACGTCATTCCCGCCCTCGTTTCAGCTGCGTCACATTAATATAAGTGGACCGGGCATCTCTCCCACCTTTCTATCCCGTCTCTAAATCCTTTAGCGATCTCTTTATATTTTTCTCTCACTCAGCTCCGCTCTCCTCCTTCGAAGTCGATGTCACATTTCGGTGCTTTTATTGGAAACTGAATGTAGTCGCCACTTCCGTCCCCATTCCGCTCTCTGCCAACAGTTTAGAGGGCTCGGATTTCGACGTCCGACACGGGCCGGCTCCGTTGTTTCCGGTTGTTGACATAACCCCGGGAGCCAGTATTATTTCATCTCAATCAAGTCCAGTCGCGCTACATGACGAACAGGATACATGACGAACGGTGTGGCAAAATATGTGTCTAATCGTGCATCATTTGATTGGTGGTTTGGCTCCTGTAGTGAAATCATTTAGAGGTACGAATGAAAGAAATAGGGACGTGCCAAAATGTATCGATGCGTATTGTGAAAACCCTGCACATTGCAGTTAGCGTTGAGCTAAAATTATACATACCTGTGAACTACCTACACTTAATAGTGGTCCGATCTTGAAGGCAAGGATCTTCACCCAACTAGATTCCAAACGAAGCGTTCATTCAAAATTCCAAGCCTTCAAATGTCCCAAAGAAATGTTCTAAAATACGTTGTATTTTTTTCGTCAGATTTTAGAATGACCCTCACCTCTAAAGACATAATATGTCTCTCTTTTTTTGGACATGGATATTATCCATGTCCAAAAAAAGAAAGACACAAGTGTCATAGGATTCTCAGCCCATTTTTGAGGGCCAAACTTTTTAGTGGGGAAGAGGTTTTTAGGTTAGATGTACAGCGAGGAAATGAGACTCAAGCGAATATTTTATTGCCATCAATGCATTCAGAATAAAAATTCGTAAGGAACAAGTGCAGTTATTAATGGAGACTGCTGGGAACAGTTCTGAAGTAATTAATGGAGACTGCTGGGTCAGTTCTGCAGTTTTGATGGAGACTGCTGGGTCAGTTCTGCAGTTCTTGATGGAAACTGCTGGGTCAGTCCTTTAGGTCCTAATGAAGACTGCTGGACCAGTCATGCAGTTCCTAATGAGGACTGCTGGGTCATTTCTGTAGTTCCTAATGAGGACTGATGTAGTGGATACAGGTGAATATCTATAGACCAGAAAAAATGCTGTGAAGTAGACAAACGTTGCATGATGTAGTAATATAGTAGTAGCATGAACAAACATAATGAACAAATATAATGAGTCGGAAGCTGACGCAACTCTGGCCCGTCACCACAGGACCAGCCTATTGACGGACCACATTGTTCATCGTATCAATTCGTCTGTATTCCATCAATTGTATTGTCATTGATCGAAGGAACTCTCTCTCTCTCTCTCTCTGTTCTTAAAAGCCACTCACAGAATCAATTTAATATTGATGATGATTTTTGGATTTCTATTTTGGTTTAATATTGTCAATAATGAATGAACCACTGAAATCACAGTGGTCAGCTCTACTTTTACACTCTACTCTCCCCTTTTAGGTACCCATCGTGTTCGAATGAGTTGTAATTTTTGAGTATAATAGAGAAATTGGACAAGGAAATAATCGAACGAATAATTAGGTGTATTAACTTTTACGAACTGTATAAAGGCGAGCTAGGTTGTCATACACAACGATGGAAATAATACAAGATGTTCAATGAAGCTTCGATAACATCATAGAGTAGGCATCCATTAGTCTGAAGAGGTTGCTTCAACAGTAATTTCCTCTTAAAGGCAAATTGCTTGTTAGGCGTAGATTACATGATGTAGGATTCGTTAGATTTGTTAAGTTGGAGCCGATAGTATGAAAGTGAATCGAAAAAGGTTTTTATCCGCAGTAGGCCTTTTTGGGTCAATTTAGTCTCGAAATTGGACGTCTGAGCGTGTCGAACAGCGAAGCCCAGTCATTTGATGGGTTCACGCAAAACAACTTCGGTAATCAAACGTTAAAAGGAGCCCCCAACGATAATGGCGAGTTGGCTGAAGGCGGCGGTCCGGGGGTCGGCCTTGGCGAGTTCCGCTCGTTCTTTATCAACTTCTATCGGCCTTATCACCTGACGAGGGCGGTGGTGGATGATCAGGTCGAAGGCGCTTTTAACGTCTTTTTCAAGGGAACGACCTTCGAACTGGGGAGGGCAGGTCTTAGTCGCTCCTGCACCTTGTAAAACCAGGGTGATCTCGAACATCAATAGGTAGCAATTGATTTTCAGGTAGTACCTACATAGATAAGGCATGTGCATTCAACGTTGGCGACTGCGTGGCCGAGGTCACAATCGTTAATCTTCACCAAATTGAACGAGTTGGATCCCACTTCGTACTCTCTTTACTAGTAACTGGGACGCTCCCCGTGATCTTCAAGGTAGAAGTGCGTCTCCAAAATACGAACGACATTATCAGAATGAATTCTTTATTCCATATAGTATATATTCCAAATAGTATATTAAAAATGAAACAGTCTGACAAATGAAGTCAGAATTGCGATACCTTACTCCGTTCTCAAAGTTGAGCACGGTTTGGGATAGGATTTTCTTTAGCGGTCTTTTCATTACTTTGTTAGAGTTTCGCAGTTGTGTTACTAACAGAAATATCACTAACGATAGTATCACGAATATAATTCGCCTCATAATTGGAACGAAACAACCCCTTCCCAATACTTGAACACTTAGCGACCTGTTGAGTGGTTGGTACTAATAGAATTTGTCCACAAATGTGGTATCTAGTCCTAGAGTAGTGCACTAATGAATTTAATTTGAAATCTACCAATTCCCAGACTCATTCAGAAAATTGTGTGAAGTGAACGTTGAAACTTTTTTATACGAAACATTATTTTTTTTAACTCAACAACGAAACCCTTAATTCCGTTGAACACCTAAAGCAGTAAAATTCCTAGATTGAGGTACCGATTTCACGATTTCCGACATAACTAACAACATCGTTGAACTCTGCGTAGGGTTCGAATCGGTGCCCAAAAGTGAATTGGTAAGCAAACCTTTTTCAAACCATGTCAGTTAACCTTTATGGACGGTCACAATTCAGAATATAAAATTGTCCAGAATATAAAATAGTTTACTATATATTCCATAATAATAATAATATCTAATTATATATTAATAATTAATAACTAATTAATAATTAATTAATAACTTATATATTCCATAATAATAATATAATATATATTATATTCCAACGTTTAGCGGATTTCGAAGAAAAGGGATCTATTGTTCTCTGTCCAAATTTTTCAAAACTCGAGTTCGTGGATGGGCAGAATCGGGCCACTCTAAGGGGCGTTTCGGGGAGGAAAATTACTCATAAAATCCGAAAATGAAACAGTCTAACAAGTGACACCTGAATACGGTTTAAAGGTGTTTTTAGACTGAATACGATGGCGAAGTCAGAATTCTCAAACTGGAGCACTTTGAAGATGGAGAAACGTGGTTGTTACTTGAGATGTTTTTCACGGTTCATCTGCTCTAATCTGATAACGGTATGACATATCGCAATTTTAACTCCATCATCGTGTTCAGCTTGGAAAAAATTATAAACTGAGCTATTACGAAGCAAAAAATGAAGACACAATTTATTATAAAACCAGTAAAATTGAGACATTTTACATATAACCAGTTATTTTTTTGAAAATTCGCTCTTATAGTCATGCTGCATAATTGTGGATTTTTTAAATTGCTGCGTTTCCGTTTCAAGATATGTTGAATCCACATATCGAATCGAAACAAAATCCGTCCATCCGTATACGATAATACGGTATTTCGCCTTATGCCAATACTACACAGCAACCTTGAGAAGATATTAGGGAACGCCCCCTTGTGCTGACTTTTGGTGTATGCGACTCCTATTTAGTTATATCACATAGCATTAACCTTTTGGTGGATTTACGTTTCTAAATACGTAGAGCCTGACAATCGAATGCAAAAAATTGACCTAAAAATGTGAAATGCAGGTTTCGGACTCGGGCTTACGGAATAGGGTCTTAAGAAAATTGAGTGAGTTGAACCTGAACACTTCGAGTTTCATGGCGTATTTTTCCAACATCGTGTTAACAAAAAGGGCGCATTTTTTCTCCAAATTGAACGCATTTTTTCTCAAAATATGCTAAAAACAATTTATTGCCATTTTTTCCTCATAACGTAATTGATCGGGGGACATCGCAAAACGTACCAAGCACACTGATTGTGATTGATAATATCAATATATTATATGTTTGGGTACTTTGAGATTCCAATTACGATAGCAGAGCACATGGTACTTGTCTAATTCTCTACCGATAGGATTTGAGAAAAGTACCCGCTACAACTGTCTCGTCTGTATAAAGTCTGGTTCTCGTGATCAGACGCCATTAAAAATGTAGTTCCCCATGACTCCCTAATCAAGTGGAGCTCAATGTTGGCTCACGTCGGACGTTGAATCCATCGGCGTTGATTCCTTCTGAAAAATTCACGGAGGGCAACGCCGCTGATGGACCGACATATGCGACGGAGGCGTAACTTCGATTGGGCGACGATAAATGTCAAGGGTACTGATATATTTTCCTTTGCACTCACGATACGAAATTTATTGTATTTGTTTGGGTGACCTCAAATTTTTATAATCTTTCATTTTCAATGCTATTTTACGGAAATCGCATCGCGCCAAAGCACTATATATTTTAAAAAAATCCACAATCATGCAGCATGGCTATAAGAGCGAATTTTCGAAGAAATAACCGGTTTTATGTAAATTTTTACTGCTTTTGTAAGAAAAATGTTCTCTCCCTTTTTGCCGAAGAACACCTCAGTTTATAGATCTTTCAACGCTGAACACGATGTGAAGTCAGAATTGCGATATCTCTTTCCGTTATCAGACTACAGCAGATGAACCGTGTAGAACATCTCACGTAACAACCACGTTTCTTTATCAAAGTGCTCCAGTTTGAGAACGGAATAAGATATCGCAAATCTGCCTTCACCATCGAGTTCAGCGTAAATAAACCTTTAAAATGAGGTGTCACTAGTCAGACTGATTCATTTTGGGAATTTATGGGTAATATTTGCCCCTAAAACTCCCCTAAACCTCCTTAGAGTGGCCTCCTTAGCCTCCTTACCCCCCCCCCCCCCTAGATCCGCCAAAACCTCAAATAACCTTCCATTCAATGAGTCCACACCGTCGGGAATCAATCAATGGGATGAGTGACTCTGACGATTTGCCTCGTCCTCGGTGAACCCTCGCGGACCACAATCGATCATAACATCAAAGAACGAAACAGTCAATTTTCTTTCCAGACGGCCGCCTCTTCGAGAGCTGGTGATAGTGAATGGGCCGAAAACCTTGGCGTGACAACTCCTATTTATCGAGCTTCCACGAATCCCTACACCACGCTTTATGAAATTCTCTTGTACAATCCGAAGCAACCGACCGCCCAACACACAGATCCACAGCGCAGATACTGATTATGTGACGTGTCTGTCTTAAATAAATGCTCAATCTGATTTAGTAGTATTTAGTATTTTCCAACTACCACCAGACACGATATCAATTTTCGTTTTCTTCGTTTGAAACGATTATTTGGCGGTTTTTATGCAGGAGGATGATCCTACCTGGCTCACATACTTGCGAATTGGGGATCCTTATTGTTTTCGATCTTGTTCGATATCAAATTCATTATACATTCCAACCGTAGTTGCATACGAGGATATAGATCACGAATATACCACATATTGATTGCCCCTAAATAGACTCTTTTTTGTTCTCGCTAAAAATAACTAATTTTCGTGGGCCAAAACCACGTAAATTAACTCTCTACGGCCAGATCTGGCGAATAGAGTAGGTACGCCAAATAAAATTTCTCATTACTTCACGCGCGTGATCATGTCAAGTTCAACGCCCGCCGATCAGTTAATATTCGGCAGGTAACGGTAAAGCGAAGAGGACGATGCATCCGACGATGATGCCTCAGACCTTATTTGTGAACAGAATAACGTGATCTTCAGTGAACATCAAACCGATTCAGAAATTTATGGTGATGAACAGATTCCTCCAGACGAAGTTGCCAATTATGATCCCCCGGCGGCGGAAAACCGATGACGAATCCGTTTTCGCACTTTTATGGTGCTAAACCAAATCTTAAATAAACGGTTGTTCAAATTTATTGAAATTACCTCCCCTCCCCCCCCCCCCCCGTAATTATTGTAACCCCATCTGATTGAGCTCTTGCGGAGAGAAAAATATCTGGGAATCTTCTAAGAAAGTGAATAAATTTGGAGAATGCATTAAGGTTCGAAATTGAACAGTGTACGCCGATCTGGCCTACGTGTGACGCCCAGACCACCTGGCCGTAGAGGGTTTTAGAGATTTACCAGAGGGCCGTAGAGAATTACCACTGCTCGCAATAATTTCATACTACTTCGTACTTCCTTCTTTCAAGCGATTTACTAACAAGTTGAAGAAATTTCTCCAAACATCCTGGTTTTATATGATTGACATGGCTTTGGTACTATTGTGCATTTCTTTGTGCAACTTTGCAACTAACAACTTTGTGCATTTCGATCAATGAATCGTGAAGATTGACATAGCGCTATGGAAATCGAGTGCTTACACAAAAAATGTTCGTTTCTCCCAAATAACTTTTTTTGACTAATAGGTTCATTATCCTCCGAAAATATGAGATCTATCAAAGATCTGATTTGTTCTCACTGTACCTGGTAAGCCCCCTTTGTGAGTTATGAACAAGGTTGTCGGGTGCCTGCACTTCGCACGGGTAATTGGTGAGTTTAAATTGGTCATTTTTATTCAAGCAAAAGTAGCCCAATATAGTGAAAACAATTAATACAAAATCGGTTGATCGTGAGATGAAATTAATGAACCGCAAAAACCCTATATTACTACCAATTGCCAACCCCTATTCATCCTTCAAGCGGTTTACTGTCAAGTCAAAACTTTGAAAATTCACCAAAACTCGTGGTCTCATAGCTTTGGAATGGCGTTTGTCTCATTTTACGCAGAATTTAATTCCTTACAACGTTTATTTCGAAGTGTTTATCGACTTGGCTGTCAATTTCCGAGTATTTTGCCAAAAAAATATTTTAAAAAGTCGTCAAGGTCCATTCAGAAGCCCGTTTATAAATATGCGAATATTCATTCTATTCATTGATTGTGAAGTATTTCTTGGACTTTCTGAATTAAAACTTTCTGACTTTCAGCAGGAAATGAACTTTCTATCCTCTAAAGTGAGGCGAGAGTTGAGGATAATATCACAGTTGTATTATCACAGACATCGAGCTTACCAGAAGTTTTTATGAGATGAGATGAGACTAAGAATGTTAAAATTAAAGCGTTGTTATTGCTGAGATTTGAATTCATCAACAAGAATCATTGAGGAGTATAAGTATTTTCTGGGATCGATTTGATAACCTCTCATTTAATTGATCGGTTGTTTGGGCTCCTGTAAAGTTACCACTTTTGAGGTTCAAGGTTATCATTTGATGCCATATGGACACGTGTACATCTATGAATGTCTCCAGGGTTCGGGAGTGTAGTCCTGTCGTCCGTTCCCATTATAATGAGACCTTGGCGTGTTACAGTGCAGAACCGCCGCCTCCGATAAAAACCTGAGGTCTGGAGGCGTCTGTTTCACCTTGGGGGCGGCGGAACGAGGGCTTCCCGTCGGTTAAAGCCACGCATTTTTATTCCAGAAATAGTCCTCAGTGCCACCGAAATAGCGAGAAAGACTAACTAGATATTTAATTTATCGATCCGTCATTTCTGCTTCTCTAGACCAAATTTTTGACAACGTAGATTGAGTATTGTGCATCCCCTGCGACTTCGCATTGCTTTGTATCGCATAATGGATTAAAATCCCAAAAGCATTTCGTCTTTATACGAGGAGGTGGCGTTCAAAAGGCAGTAGTATAAATTTGAGTATAAATACCAACGTCTCTGTCATAATAACACAACGCCAATCTCGTTCGATCGTCGTTAGAGTCGATGTCATTTGCTTGATCTACCATCGTGGAAGCCTTTTGAATGATTCAGATATTTTCAGATGTAAAATAGAATGAACCGATTCGTATTGGTCAAATTTGACTTCACCAACCGTTCCGGCACAGGCCAAAGGGCCAGTTACCACTCTCAATTTATACTAAATTTACATTTATCTGTCCAGTTGTATAGAAACTCAGAGTCTTTTCTTGTAAAGAATACTACTTTTAGGGGTTTAGCTTCCTGGAAGACCCCTCAGCTCAACGGTCTTTCGGTGGTGGCTGCAGTAGTTGTTCATATCATTTAAATTATAGTCTTACAAGAATCGGAGGAATACAAAAAAAAATCGTGCGATACAGGCCTCGAAGGTTTTGTGTTGCGATATGTACGAGTACGAACCAGGGCAGCCTCACCGGCTCCTGAACATCTGGCCAGTGTGGCAGATAAGGCGCCACCAAGACCGTTAAAATACGAGATGAAGTAAAGGAGAAGAGAAAAAAAAACCTTTCTAAATGTAGCGCCAAACGTTTGGAAGTTCCATCGAAGATTGAGAAAGCAGCATATGGGCTGCCTCTTTTTCCCCTCCTCAAAGGGTAAAATTGGACTGCTATTGGTAACAATCTAAGCTCCCGTCCGACCCGTTCCTCTGCCCTCAGATCAACAGTTGTTACCTTCATCCGAAGCTACGTCTCATCTAAGTTTAGACTTTTCAAGTCTTGCTGACGCACGATGTTCCGATCTCGGGGCCACGAGGGTTCTCGAGTATTTTTTCCCCTCGATTTTACGGGTTATCGGAAGTTGGGAAACGAGGAATTTTGATAGTTCGCCAAAAACTGAATTCTGCGCATTAATGGGTTCTCGTGATGCTCTAGTTATATCCGGCCATAATTCGAACATTATTGATGATGTTAAATGTACTCGAAAGTTATCGACGCGTAGCGTTTACAATTCAAGACGCTCGAATAGAACAGATTTCTGTATACAATACCCGTAACTATACAAAATAGAGTATAGAGCTCAATTATTGTTCGAATAGGTGCTCAAATGGTCATAACTAGTTTATGGCTGGTCTCTCCAGTACCGCAAATCAAATCTAGGGTGAACACATAATGGTTTATCATGGTTTGATCAATTAAATCTCAAACCAATATGTTATTTGAACCCCGAAAACAACTCCGTAGTAATATCTGGCCCGCCAAAAAACCTCCTCAGCCACAAAAAGGAGTGATATCCATTTTGCCCTCCAGCCACGTATATAGGATGCTCGGTGCTTCGCATCTCGCTGTTGAGCGTGCATATAGAAACCTGATCCTCCAACCCCCAACCACCAATGTTTTACTGTTCCCTGTATTCTTTCCACAACCCCCTCTCACAAAGTGAAATGAAGTTTAATTTTCTTTTTGTCATTTTATGTTCCTCCTATTTTTCATAATGTATTTACGCAGATGTCTGTTTATTTTCTTTTTTAATTGTATCTGGTTAGGTGGTAGAATGGTCTGATGTGACCAAATCTTGCCAGATTATGTAAATAAAGCGATAATCAATCAATCAATCAATCACCCTTAGTCCCCTTTGGTTTCACCGAATATATTTCCTCTATTGCACCTGCAGGGAGCTTTTCGCTTCTTTCAATGCTGTTGGCGGGACCTTTTTGCAAGGCTTCTGAGAATTAGATGATACAGGTAGTAGTGGTGGTGGAGACTACAGTGGTGGAACAGCAGTAAAGTAATAAGCCGTTTATTGGGCTTGCCCGTGTTGTATAAGGTAAATAAATAAATAAATAAAAACGTTAAAAGTTTCATCCTACTGCATGAATCTGAATCTGAAATAAAATGTTTAATGCCACAGGTTAATGAAGTGGTGGACACGTAAACACATAAAAGAACCTGTGGAGTTATTTGGGGTGCCTGATGACTAAAGCTACGAAAAACCTGAAACGAAACTATAATTTAACCGTATGGGTAGTAGCAACAGGTGATTATTTCCACGCGATTTGAGGTGCGATTTCACACAGTAGGTATTACATCGTATACCTACATAAATAATTGACGAAATCGATAGTTTTGCGACCCTCTTCTCCTCTTCACGCGTTGATACTTCATATTTACGATGGCTCGAGGTCTAGGGCGTGTAAAATATGAAAAATGTATCGACTAGAATGAATAGAAAACAGTCAACCCTGAGGGGTCCCGTCAGAGACCTTGTGAAATTTTCATTTGACCTTATCGGGCTGGTCGTTTCCGTCAGTTCTGTTCGCGTTTCGACGAGAACATGAAGTCCCACGAGGTTTTACCTTCGATTTCCGGTCATTTCGCGGGTCGCGTTACGTCCGGACAACCGGAGGAATATCGGGCGAAGGGCTCCTCCGATTTGATGGAAGCGTATTACGGAACGGTTTTGCCTCGTATCGGAGATCCGTCCGTTGTGTCCGTCTCTCCGGATGTAATCGGTTTGAACGCTGTACATATGGATGAGCTTCCGGTCCGGGGTTCAATTCACCGCCCGAGACGATTCCTACACTCTGGAATACCACGGCTAATCCCGACTAACTCACTGAACGATTATTCGACGGTAATGACGATCCCGGATCACGTCAACCACACGATCGTTTGGGACGTTCTGAGAGAGGCGACGGACGAGGATGCGAGTAGTTTGTATTCGTTTTCTTCTCTCTCAAGCACCATGGACTCGTACTCGACCAACTCATCGTAAGGACATGATCATAGCACTATTTAACTTCAAATACAAAATAAGTGTACAAAACGCAAAAAAAAAAAAACAAAAAAAAACAAAAAAAACCATATATATATAATAGAAATACTCACACAACCTAGAAGCCCTTCGAACTGTTAGTGGGAGTCATGGTATACATTACTGTCCTGTAAATGAAAATCCCCTTTTTTCTGAAAAAGTAAACTTTATTATCAACTCAATGATTCTACAGTTGTGCAAAACATAATTATACTATTTATGCTTTTATGTTATTTGTTAAGGAAAAAAGCCTCAACCCGCTGAAAACTGAGTTTTCATCAAAATCCCTAAAAAAAAAAAACCACCTCTGTTTGTGAAGGTAAAATGCCTTAAGTTACAGTATTCCCGTCGCGGAATACTGTAACATCTCAAAAAACCAATATTTTGGGAATCTGGTCTTGAAGGTTTAAATTTAATGCTTGTGGTACTCTAGTCGTTACGGCATTATTATATTGATCGGATATATGATATCCACTGACTAGAGTACCACATGCATTAAATTAAAACCTTCAAGACCAGATTCCCAAAATAGGTATTGGTTTTTTGAGGTGTTACAGTATTCCACGACGGGTGCGATATCATTCCCTGCCATATCAATGAAAAGTATCAATTGTGCTGTAGTTACCCCGGTAAGTAAATGCCGTCAACTGCAGATTCTATATTTATCTTTCCACGATTGAACTACTGATTGGTACTCAGATGGAAGAAGTTGGTAACTCACGTAATCCCTTGCCCGCATCCAAGGCTCCTTTCCATTGGCACGCCCTTCTAGCCAAAAGATCCACCAATTCTTGGTCCCAATATTACGTAAAATAATCAACATGTAGGTTTTTGATGGTGAAATGTTATTCACGTTTGAGCACCCTTATAATTTCGATATAGTTTCCAACGGGTATGAAGTAGCCATTGTGACCGCCAGCGAATTTGCTCCTGGCCATGTTGTGGTCGTTCAGCATCCTGCTTACCACAATTGCGTTCTGTGTCTGTTACCAGCAAGATACCAGCTTATTTAATATAAGATGTGACCCTTAAGTCCTATAGTGATTTCGACAATCAGTGAACTGGATCAAAAATACCATCTTCCCCCATCTTAAATCCACAATCTTAAAGCTGCTAGTCGAATGTGTGAAAAATATTTACAACCCCGCCTCAACCTCATTGTTATGAAATCTCGATATACGAGAAAATAGTTATCAGAAATCCGAAGTCTAAAATAGTCATGACTAAGTTATCAAGTTCATATTACATTTAGATGTTGTGGATATCCTCTCTATAATAATTATTCATAGTAACCTCCTTATATACTCTGCTAATTGTGTAGTAGTCGAATTCACTATTTATAGAAAAGACGATCGAAAGTATAAACGATTTTGTCAAACAATTCGCTGTTCGCTGTGTTTGCATAACTCATAACCAGAGACGAGTAACCATAGGTAGGTCAATTAGGTTCATGATTTAGGTCATTTTTGATAGGTCAATTAGGTCTTTCGTTTTGCAGATTTAGGTCATTAATTTTGCCAATATTGCACAAATAGGTCATTCATAGGTCATTGCCCCTCATTTTCCAGAACCTAATAATCGTAATCAGTCGAGATACATTATAAAATATACATAGAACTCCAGGAGAATCATAAACAGTCCATATGTACAAACGACAACTTAACGTTTTATTACAAACTTTTCCATTTAAGATACCTACAAGTACGTTGGAACAACAAATAATTTTTCTCTAATTAATAGGTACAAATGCTCAAAACTTACCGCGTTTCCACAAGGTCTGCAGAAAAGCTTCTCCCCCTCCACTACGAAGTCTTTAAAACCCTCTACCCACTTCCGCATAAGAGCAGCTTTGCTCGTAATTTTTACATGGTTGGTAGCAGTACAGACTTGCGAAGGAGGAAAGTAGGTACTATACCTGGTAGTGGGGGGGAGGGGGGAGGGAGCAGTGGGACAAGTCTGACGATGAGTGGAGTCCATGAATAGTTCAATGAACGAGGTAACGAGATCTCGAATCACTTTTCCCATAGGATTATCGCAAGGCTCTATATTCGTTAGGTACCTAATTAATGGCCGAAGAACGAGAGCAGGTAGAAAAGTTCGTTGAAAAAACTCGGAGATCCTTTAGAAAATTTCACGGTGATCACGAAAGTAGTGAGGAAGAAATGGGGGTTTCAGATATCTGCCACCCTCTGGCCTCTTGACGTCATCACCACCTCCCTTCGCTACCACCCGATCACCTAGCCAGCCAGCCCTCTGACGTCATAGGCACTTACGGCATACGCTTTGACGTACTAGTTGGCCTCCTGCCAGCTGTCTGACGTCACACGCTCGTGCGTCATAGGCTCTGGCGTACTAGTTGGTCTCCTGGCAGCCGTTTGACGTCATACGCTCGTGCGTCATATGCTCTGACGCACTAGTTGGCCTCCTGCCAGCCGTCTGACGTCATACGCTCGTGCGTCATAGGCTCTGACGTACTAGTTGGCCTCCTGCCAGCCGCTTGACGTCATACGCTCGTGCGTCATAGGCTCTGACGTACTAGTTGGCTTCCTGCCAGCCGTTTGACGTCATACGCTCGTGCGTCATAGGCTCTGACGTAGTAGTTGGCCTCCTGCCAGCCGTCTGACGTCATACGCTCGTACGTCATAGGCTCTGACGTAGTGGGCCGCTGGTCGCTTGTGTTCTGACGTGATCTGAGGGAAAGGGTGAATCAAGGGAACAAATTTTTCCCGTTGGTGTCTGGACTCGGTCCTGTTTCTTTTTTGAACAGCTGATTTAAAACTGATTTACGGCACAATCCTGGTGTACAGACTACGACTGTTTGTCACTGAAAACATGCTGGTATTATGTACCTATAAACTCGGCGCTGCGCGCCTCGGCGGGGGCTTCGCCCCCCGCGCCCCCTGATGATTTCCGCTTAGAGCCTAACGGCTAAAATGTGACGTACCTTGAAAAGGTTTTTGCTCCCTCTCCCTCTTTCTCTTTCTTCCACCGTATTATTTAAGATACCTCCTTATTAAAGAACAGTTCGCGATGAACTCTTTAAATATTGCTTTTTCTAACGAATAAAAACGAATGCGCATTATTAATAATAACATCAGGTTGTCAAACACATTTGTCGTCCAGCATATTTGTCGAATTCGTGATCAGCGAGAGTGTAATTGGTTTTTAATAATTTAGTAGTTAGGCTAGGTACATCAGCATCATTTTCGTCGTAGGTAACTAAACCAGAACTTCACTCCAATAAGAAGTTTTGTCAACAAAATAAACTCGTAACCAATGGTTCTCCGGAATGTAAGGAGGGGGAAATTGGCAGCGTGGCATGTGGTCTGGTGTCAAATAAATTCACAGCTTTCCAAAAAGTGGTTAACAAATTTTGTGCGATGAATAATGGCGAAAATAAATTTCCTTTGCAACGATCGGTTGTACGTGAAAATCATAATAAATTATAGCGCTACTTTCATGTCACTTTTTCCTGTCGTTTTTCGGCGGGGGGTCCCATCGCAAAAACCTTTTCAAGGTTAAAAGAGAGTGGTCATTTCACACCCTGAAAACATCTAAAATATGTCGTTTCCACTTTTTTCGGTGATTTAGGTCATGTTTGAGAAAAACGGCACATTTAGGTCATTTGTATAGGTCATAGGTTATTTACTCGTCTCTGCTCATAACAGTTCAGATTTCAACTACTAAAATTATCCAAATATAATAAACCTGGAAACTAGCGTAAAGTTTAAATTGTTGAAGCTATAGTATCGAACGTCATGACGACAAAGAACAATTTAATATTTTGAATATTTAAATACTATTAAATAGTATTTAAATAGTATTTAAATATTCAAAATATTAAATTGTTCTTTGTCGTCATGACGTTCGATACTATAGCTTCAACAATTTAAACTTTACGCTAGTTTCCAGGTTTATTATATTTGGATAATTTACACTTCTATTCAATTCTATTACACTTGTTTGTAAGCCCCAAGAAGTATTCATCCATGATTGGCAACAGTCCCTCGACAGGAGCAAGCGACGCAAGCGATCCTATCATCATGAACACGTGTCGGACAGCAATTAGGAGCAACTTACCTACTCCTCAGGTTTTCCCTCTCAACTCTTGGGGCCATTTGTATTTTTGCCATCCGATCGCGAAAAACTAAATTGTGAAGCTCGAGCTGTAGTATACGCCAGTCACGCGTTTTGGTGTGAATATTTCTCCAAAGTGACTGAATTCCCTTCCCCAGAGACAGGACTCATAATATTTTCGCGAGTGCACCTTCGGGAACGCCTCCACTAATCAACCTACCATTTCCTCAACAAGGACCAGTGAATCGCCACCGCATTTCGCACGTATTATCATTCTTTATGATAATAACATCTTTTTGATACCTAAATTGATACCTAACATCTTTTTGAGCCGTTGCCAATATTTCCTCATAGGCGTTAGTCAACCGTAACGTAAGTTTTAACCTTGTTTATTCAACTGGTTTCTCCTTGTTTATTCAACTGGTTTATCCTTGTTTATTCAATTTATTTATTAAAACCTAATAAATAAATTGAATAAACAAGGATAAACAAATTGAATAAACAAGGATAAAACTTACGTTACGGTTGACACCCATTCACAGTGCGCAAGCAAGGTATAATAATTATCATAACAATTATTGTTATACTATACTATAATTATACAATTATAATTATATAACAATTATTGTGAGCAAAGCCCAATAGTCCTTTTCAAGTAGTGTAACAAGGGGCTCAGAAAGGCTTACATCTTGTAATAGTAAAATGAGGAATACCTAACAGTATACCGTCAGGTACCGTCACGTTAAGAAATATTTGTATCTAAATTTCTGCTGTTTCCCCCGAACTTTCATGTTTTTCCACTCAAAATAAACCTCACATTCTGAATCCTCACCTCAAAAAATCGGCATAAATACCTAAATTTAGATTTGGTTTCTTCAAAATTATGAATCTCAAATCAACTTAAAGTGTTGAACCAAAATAATCTAAAATCAGTATCTAAGAGTTAGGTCATCCTCTAAACTTGATGTTGGTTGGAGGAAGCGATCAACAAGGGACTGGAAGATGAGTCAGGAGGGAGCTGTTTAAAGTAAGTTCGGTACACCTTATGGTGGTAAAGGGGTTAAACAGCAGACGTTAGTGGGATAAAGGGGTTTGTACTCGTAGTTTGTGAGCAGAAGCGATACGAGAGAATGCGAAGGGTGATTTGGTCGATGTTGCTGAGGTGAGCAGCCGAGACGTGGGTGGGGTTTGAAATGTTGGAGTGAGGCGACCTTCAACTGGGCCACGGGGTCACTGTACCAGCCTCCTAAAGGTGGATAACGGCTTCTGTACATCGCCAAACGCCCCCAGTACATCTTGCATCCTCTACGAGAGTGATTCACAAGCTGGTTGAGTTACTTACACAGGACACGCACCCTTTAACAAAAGTCACTTCTACGAGTGTATTTGTGGTTCCTAACTTGGCTTCAGTAACTTTAAGGCGGCCATCGAGCCAGCGTAGTTAGTAATGTATTCCAACTTACCATTATATGGTGCGTTGAAGGTTTCTATCAACCCTGGCGGTAAACATGCTGACATGCACTTAATAATTATAATAATAATAAACCTTTATTGTGTCAAGACAAAAAACATAACAGTCTGTTGTCCATATAACACACACATTCATGTTTATAAACGACTAAGGTATAGAGGTGGGATTATACAATGGGGCCTTACAAGGTTAAAAAGAAAGTAGGTATTGCAAATTAAAGATTATTGAAAGGGGAGTCTCCAATCATGTGAGGGGGGATGTGCATACCAATGCCATCCAACTAACAGTATATTGTTCCACACAATACAGTACTTGTACAAACACTTGTTGTATACAGTACTTGTTGTATACAATACTTTGTATTGATTGCATACAAACTACATTTAATGGCATATATGAGAAACGTCGGCATACAGGAGAAACTCATTAAGTCAATTCTTGGCGAAATTCGGATTAATATGCTACCTACATTAATTTTTCTTGCTCTTTTGAATGGCGTCGTCGGTTTTCGTCTCTGGGTATCCGTTTCCATGGAAAACACGTTATGAGATCATTTTTTGTCGAATTTATACTGGAGAAATTAACTAAGTGACTTTCTGCGTTCTGGAAGTACAGCAAATTTTTGACGAACCACAATTGCTAAGGGTAGATAACTAGCAGAGGCCGCCGGTTCACCAAAATTACTGTTGATGGAAGCCTCCCATTTCACTTGAATACAATGATTCGTCCAATAGGATCTTTAGTGTCGGCAAATCAAAGACCACATGGAGCAATGATTCTATCTCAGACATGAAATATTATCAGAAACATGCATACGAAATGCCACAACATTTATCTCAAAAAATAACTAAATTATTATTAATTGTTAAAATGAGTTATTCCGAGGTATTTCGATGGGAAAACATCCAAAAATGGCAAAGAGAAATAAAAGTCGCGCTATTTCATATTTTTATCCAGCAGAAATCCAGAGTCAAGTGCCTTTTTCAGAAAAATAGTAATTTTTCTAGGTACGTTTAGTATATCTTACTTGATTCAGATATGTCGTGGTGTGAATAAAACATCATGAAGGACCAGTGGCTCAAATTAGGTTTTTCAGCTATTTCCGAGCCAAAGCAATCCAACTTCTAAAATCAGAAGAACTTAAAACCCTAATTTCTCAAAACTGTGTTTTTTGACTTAGTTAGTTTCTCCTGTAAGCCGACGATATGTACTGTGCGACAGTTATATGTCAAAGCGTCTGTCTTACAAATCATTAAAGAAAATATAATAAATCTCTTTCAGGTTAATTACGTTTTGGTTGGCATTAAATTCTTCAACTTGCTCCCACAGGACTTGAAACTTCGGTAATCCAAGCTAAACTTCAAGTCTCTTCTTTGAAACGCAAACCTTCCAAATGTAGCATTTTGGTATAACTGTCAGGATCATCCAACAGTCCAATACCGCTAGCACAGCTCACAAGAGTATACTCTTGTGAAATACGTAATCTACCAAACTTTGATGTTCGATTTTGTGGGACCAATAAATAAAGTGGAGAACAATATCGACTAGCAATATTAAATATTGCAAATTTTATTAAATATTAACATTAACTAATAAATATTAACAAATTTTGTTGGATTATTATTTTTAAAAAAGAACTGTAGGAATCAACGAAGGACAACCCAATTTAATCCCGTCCCCAAATTTTCGGGCAGTTTTTACTTTGGAATCTACAGTAGGAGTTATGGAGCTATTCATCGTTATTTCTGCTACACATGATAGTAATAGTCACACTGTAGGTAAAGTGGCACGTGGTTTATACTAATTCTTATCCTAACTGCACAGCACAGTTGGTTTCATTTTCAAAACTATTGAAGTATGTTCAACACCTTGAGTAGGCCCAGAGATTCATGTATTGTAAGAGTATCGTTGAACTTAGGCGGAGAAAGCATTTTCTACGGTTCAGCCTCCAGGAGGTAGGGACGGGAAAATTATAGTTTTCCTGTTAACCATTTTGTATCAGGCTACTTGTGGTGTGAGACTAGAAACCATATGATTTTGAACGTTGGCAGATGTTCACCAAAGCACGCGTTGAGAGTTGTAGGTACTCTAATCAGCCAGATTAAGTAGGTAATGGTGTTCCTGATTGGTGGTATGACGTCCAACTCAAAATTCGTAACCATCACACTATACAGAAATACGTATGTTTCAGGAGGACAGGATCAGGGAAGAGGAGAGACGAATCCAAGAGACAGAGGTACTGGAACTACACGCAGCAGGGGATAACAGTTGACGAGTTATCTCGTCACCGACGGAAACGACCGCCTTCCTCCCAAATCCCGAAAGACTCTTTAAAATTACTCGAAGGTAACTTCGCGCATTTAAAGACTGAGTATAAGAGGCGTTACGGTCGGGTGAAAAGAGAGAAACTCAAGCCTGAGGAGCTGCTGAAATTGGAAGAAGGTTTGAAGGGGAGTTCTGAGCATCTAGATTTCGTGCAGCTGCCTCTGCATAGAGAGAAGTTGCTGAGGAGGCCAACTTCGTTGAAGCTCGAGGGTTCTGTTGAGTCTACGACTGAGTGCCAGGATAAGTTCAAGTACGAGGAGGCGGAGAGAACTCCGTTAGTGAGACCAGAGACTTCTCTAAAACCAGAAGGTGAGTGTTTGGTGAAAGATAGTGAATCGCACGAGAAGTATATAGAATTTCCTGGTGTAAAAAGGCCTGAATTATTGAGGAAGCCGACTTCATTGAAGTTGGAAGGAGCAGTTCAGAGCGGGACTGAAGTTTCAGAGAACTTTGTGCAACACCCTTTGCAACCATTGGAGAAGCCCATCATCCACGAAGACGAGTTAAGTTCAGTGAATTCGCCTATGGCACACGAAGTGACGACAGAATATCGTCCGGAATACAAGGAAAACTATATAGCATTCGAGGCGAAAAGGAACGTGGCAATGAAGCCAGAGGGGACATTGAAGCCGGAGGGGAACATGACGGCATCTACAGAGTCGAGATCAGAATACAAGGATTCCCACCCATCACGGCCAGTATTGCAACGGAACAATTCTATGCTGAAGCCATCCGGCGATTTCGGAGGAGACTCGGAAAAACAGAGCGAGTTCAAAGACTTCCACCCTCACCGACCAACGCTCCACCGCAACAATTCCCTCTTGAAACCATCAGGAGAGTTCGAGAGAACTACAGAGAAAGGGTCAGAGTACAAGGACTTCCACGTTGGGCGGCCAGTCCTCCAGAGGAATAACTCGCAGCTCAGGCCTTCGGGGGACATGGCAAAGACCTCGGAGGTAAGAGCAGAATACAAGAATTTCAGCCCGAAGCGTCCGGTGATCCACAGGGTCGACTCCAAACTCAAGCCAGAGGGCGATATGGCGAAGATGACCGAAGTCAAGTCGGAGTATCGAGATTTCCACCCATCGCGACCTGTTATCCACCGGACGCCGTCTCACTTGGCGATGGAAGGTCGGATGGAAAAGGATACCGAAATCAGAGCAGAATACCGAGATTTTCATCCGTCACGCCCCGTTATATACAGGAAAAACTCGATGTTGAAGCCCGAAGGGGATATAGAGGCGTCTCAAGAGTCCAAAGAGTACAGAGACTTCCACCCCTCCCGCCCGACGATCCACAGGAACAACTCGATGCTGAAACCAGAAGGAGACATAGGGAAAGACACAGAAGCAAGGACAGAGTACCGAGATTTCCACCCAGGCAGACCGGTCATTCACAGGAAGAACTCCATGCTCCACCCGGAGGGCGAAACCGGTAAAGACACTGAAGCCAGGACAGAGTACAGGGATTTCCATCCAAGTCGACCTGTCATTCACAGGAAGAACTCCATGCTGCATCCTGAAGGTGAAACTGGGAAGGATACGGAAGCCAGGACAGAGTACAGGGATTTTCACCCGGGGCGACCGACGATTCATAGAAATAACTCGATGCTCCATCCTGAAGGTGAAACTGGGAAGGATACGGAAGCCAGGACAGAGTACAGGGATTTTCACCCAGGCAGACCTGTCATTCACAGGAAGAACTCCATGCTCCATCCGGAGGGCGAAACCGGTAAAGACACCGAAGCCCGAACTGAATACAGAGATTTCCACCCTGGACGTCCCGTGATCCACAGGAACAACTCTATGCTCCGACCTGAGGGCGACATGATGAATACAGACTCCGAGCTCAAATCCGAGTACAGAGACCACAGACCTAAAAGGCCCACGATTTACACGGAGAACTGCAATTTGAAACCCGGGAACCGCATCGAGGAGCGCAGTAGAGCGCTTACACCCAAAAAAGGGGATTATTACGTATTAGAAGGCGAAATCACAATTAGGCCCGACCGCTCTGCCAAGGCTTTGGAAAACATTAAAAATGAAGAACGGTCATCCACTGCTGGAAGGAGGTCAGTATTTCATGTCATCACCAGAACACCGATGGGCATTTTTGCTCGCCATTGACCACCTAACCGTCGATATTTTGCTGGGAAAACAGAAAAAAAATACTGCTTCTTTATACTGTAGGGATCATAATACCACACAAAACCAGTTAACTAAGAGCTTTCACCACCATTTTGTTCAATTCAGACCCACGACAAGTAGACATCAAATCAATTAGGTACCTATTTACTGAGGTACCTACTTACTAATTGAAATTGTAATCAAATTTAGTAAGTAGGTACCTCAGTAAATAGGTACCTAATTGATTTGATGTCTACTTGTCGTGGACTTATTAATTATTGAAGTCCACTCAAGTTCACGACACTCAATAGCTAGAGTTTGGAAGTTGCCATCGTAACATTCGGGATTTTAAATTTGAAACCACAAAACGCTAGACAGCTCTACATACCATGAACGTCATACACCATAACATTCCATGCATTACTATGCGAAATTAACATCTCTAATAAACCAGTAGTGAATTACATGAATTATTACCGCTTTTGAGCTACACATTTAAACCAAATCAAAACAAACTCAAAGAGACGCTTTGACTTGAAAATATTGTTACTGTTTTCCATTCGGAGTGATTATCATGTTGATATAGAAGATCCAAATCTAATCTCCGCTACTTAATCCTGCAGTAGATTGGTTCAGGCCCTAGTAAGAATTTAGTTATTTAATTCAATTGAACTTGTCAGAATCGATCATTCCTGTGCAAACACGTTGTATAACATATTTTGTTCATTCAATATGCCTAAATATCCCTACAATAAAAAAATTACAACCGCCATCTACCGTAATGTTATACGCACCTAATGGCCCTGATGAGAACCAGTAAATCCTAGGCATTTACAACAAAACGGTAACGTCACCAAACAATGACAACATACAAGTTCTTCTAGTAGAACTCAAATTCTGTTAGAGCCAGTTTTAACAATTTCTAACTAGTCGGTTCTTACATACAACTTAATACCACCATATGAGATAGAATGTCGCGTTTCATACAGTATCTTCGTGTTGTTTTTGTTAACTAATCAGGGTAGGAACTGTTGGAAATAATTACTTTGAAATTAAAAAAATTCTATACAATTAAAATTTAGAGTGAAGAAATGAACACGATCGGTGGCAATGAAACGAAGCTCAAAGTGCTGGTCAGGAGGTTTGATGACATGAACAGGGTGAGGATCTTAACACTGATAACTAGGCCCCAATCGCTGTATACACTTCAGGAGCATTGCAAGTAAATAATTTCTTAGGAAGCCTGTCGGAGGCGTCAGATCTTGAATCTATTGTCAAAGGGGCTTTTTCCAACAGTTTTTGACTTGTTCAAAATTAAATCAGTTTCCTCCGTCAAAACTCGGTTTCAACACGTGGAAAATAATTAGATGGAATAATAATAAGACTAGTTACAATCTTCAGGCATGTTCATTCAAATCACGATCGTAGGTAGCCTCAAATTGACCAAATTGTTAATATTTTCATATCGTTTTGGAACCAGGTCCGAGTCAACACATTCGGACATCGCCGCTCCTAAACTCCCGAAAGTGACAGGATGAACCGTTGAAATGTATGTAGACAAGTTGAGTGAGCACGATTGAGTCTTAACACTTAGATACTCTATCGTTTTAAGGTGTACATAATTACACAATGGTATTTCTAAATTATATGTTGTGGTTTTGATGCAGACCAAGTGGTTTTGAAGGAGCGAGTACAAGGGGAATGATGATGCACTTGTAGGCACTTCAAATGGTCACATTCATAAAATCATTGAGCAAATTGTGTACAAATATAAATTTTTGTGGATCATTTAATTAGGTGGTTGAATAAGCTGACTTAGGCATTGAGAAACCAACCCACCAGGTGGCTATTACGTGAGTTTGTACTACTTTATACAGGGCCTGGCAGTGAAACCTGACGGGTTTTGAAATGAGATAAATCAATGAATTTTCAAGATATTTCTATTTGTACATTTTTTTCCATTTAATAGAGGCAGAGTGTTACATTTAAATGTATACCAAAAGTTGGAAAAAAAATCATTGTGTTGACGTTTTTCACGCACTGCTCAAGTCTGTTAGTCAAGTTACCCTTTGGGTGTGGAGTGTAGGGGTAGAGAATATCTAACGTAACCGCTTCTAATAACCTAATACTGTCCTAGGGTCCCTGCAGTCACTAGCATACACGCACCTGTTTCTCTTATACTTCACCATCTTCATACGTCAATTTCATTTTATTAGGCGATCAGCCCTGATTTTTAGCGTTAAATGTTTGGAATCAATTGGTTGCTATCACCACGATCATTATCTTACCGGAATTTCGATGATATGGAACTCATTTGACTCGACTGTTAATACTTACACCACCAAACATCTCAAGGCACTCATTCGATACCCACTACATTCAACGATTCATCCTTATCTTTCATCCTACCACTTTGAACCAACTTAAATCTATTGTAAATAATTTTCTTATATCTTCTTGTACCATTGCAATTTTTCCAGGTACCACCACGAAAAAATTTATCTACATTAAAATTTTCAATACTAATTCGAAAACTGTACAGTTCACCTCAAAAAAAATCATTATGCACAATGTCTGTACTTGTTATCACGAAACTACAACTCTCAAGCAATTTGGGAAACCGTTCGAACTGTTGGTAAGTTGTAGAAGTTGCACGAGCTTCTGGAGTAAACTACAGCTCCAAAATTAAACTCACTCTTCGCTGAATCGATACAATAATAATTCACACAGTGATATAAAAAATGACGAAAATTGAATCGTTCAATTTTGAGCTGTAATGTTTATTCCAAAGCACACCTAACATGTATGTACATATGCAAGTATTTAGTAAATACTCAATTATTTTCAGATACCTACTTTATGGTTGTAGAATTTCCGTAGCTTACTACGTTCACGTATTTGTATTATGTTCACTCATTGGGAAATGTAAGCGCTGGCTCATAACTGAGTCTTTTCGCCAGTTTCGCAGCTTAAATTAATGAACGAATTAATGAACTGACGTTTTTAAACTACCTACTTGTAGAATTGCACGATATCTGTCATTTTGGACAGTGCAGATTCTAATATGAACACTTTTTGGTCCACCAAACTATTTGCCATTGTATTTATTGTTGGTTTATGAATTCACCTCTCTCCCCACTTTTGTTGATAATTTCTACTAAACTTCTAGTGAGATCTAATAAGATAACTTCAAATCACTCGTAAGTGTGACATTCCCCAAAAAACAGACGCAGGATACAGACTTTTATCATTATATCGTTAGGTCCTAAATTTCTGAATATCACCAAAAAATGATAAAACACCATGAATTTTTTTCATCTAAATTCATGGTGTTTCATCAATTTTTGGTGATATCCAGAAATTTAGGACCGAACGATATCACGATAGAAGTCTGTATCCTGTGTCTGTTTTTGGGAAGTTACACTTACGAGTGATTTGAAGTACAAAAATAATGAAATACCAGGAAAAACATTTTTGGTCTATGAAACACCTGCCTAAGTTTGCTCTATCCCCTGCCTGAGTACAGCATTTAGAAAATCCAGTATGCACCCACACATCACAGTTACAATTTGGAAACATTTTTAAATTGTTTCTTCAAAAACATCGTGTTACTTGAGTGTAATGTTTTCAAGACCTTTTCAAACCGTGTAGAAAACATCTTTAAACGTTGCACTGATGTGCGAAATTGTGAAGCGTTTGTAAGATTATCTCCAATACGTTTTGAATACATTTCCTAGGATGACATACATTCATAGACAGATGTTTCCAAGATGTTTTCTCTATGATGTATCAAAGACATTTCCTAGACTTAAAATGACTTAAAAACGTGGCATGACCAATTGAAACATCTTAAAACGATTTTTGTTAGACCTCAGAAATGTTGAAAAACATTTTCTATATAATGTTTTAAAGTGGCGACACCTGAAGCGTTTTCAAAATGTTCTGATCAAAATATTTTAAAGGCATCACAAAAGTAACAATGCCACGCTGATCTTAAGAAATGTTTCTGAGATGTCACAGAAATGTGGCAATTGAAACGTCGGCAAACATTTTCAAGATGTGGATTCTGCGATATTGTTTGCGTTATATTGTTTTACATTGGCTACATCTGAAGCATTTTCAAAATGCTTTTTGCAAAGTGTTTTGACCAACATGTTTTTGAAACATGTCAACAACATCTCCCACAATATGTAACGTTATTGAAACCAATTTGAGATGTTTTAGAAATTTTATGTGCTGTGTGGGCAGGTTTGGGATTGGATTTTCTTTAGCGGTCTTTGCATTACTTTGTTAGAGTTTCGCAATTGTGTTACTAACAGAAATATCATTAACGATAGTATCATGAATATAACTCGTCTCCTAATTGGAATGAAACACTCCCTTCCCAATACTAATAGAACTTGTCCACAAATGCCATGTGTATTGTGGTATCTAGTCCTAGAGTGCACTAATGAATGTAATTAGGAATCTACCAATTCCCAGATTCATTCAGAAAATTGTGTGAAATGAACGTTCAAACTAATTTATACGTATCCAAACTCGTTTGTAACATTCTTAATTTATACTGCCTTGAATTCCGTTGAAAACCGAAGCAGTAAAATGTCTAGTACCGATTTCACAATTTTGGACATAACTAACGATATCGTTGAATCGGTGCCCAAAAGTGAATTTGTAAGCAAACGTAGAACAACCAATGTCAGTTCACCTTTTTGGAGGGTTACAATTCAGAATATAAAATCGCCTGATGCCTCATGAGAAGGTACCCATTACAATACTTTACTACTATATTCCAATAGCTATAGCTACTGGAATATACTAATTTATACTAATTCTATAGAATTAATAGGTCGCTTGGTCATTACTAATTAGTTTTCATTTAACATTGTAGTTTTTTCAAATAGAGGGATCGTGTACATAGGAACTAAGTGCCCAAAAAATGAAGTTTATTGCTCTTTTTTTTTAGAAGTAGATTCTTTTTCTTAAAAATCACGGAAAGAAATTTGAGGGAATTAGCTCTCCGGACGATTGCAAGGAGTAGAAAGAATAATATTATGAAAACACCCAATTTATATAAATGACAAGATTTATCTGTTCTAAACCTCCAAAGTCAAGGAACCTGAAATTTTAGTAGCTTGGTGTTATGGGCTAGAATTGCGTATAGCCGGAGAAATTAGTAATTGCAGTAGTTGATTATTTACGATTTCAATTGCAATATTATTATGTTTGATTGATGATGAACTTGTGACTGATTGATAACCAGTTTATAACTGTGATGTACAGGATGTGATGTTTTCTAGGTTGGCAGGAGCCTCGACGCTGCCCCGATCTCGAGCGACTCGAAGTCTCCTCCCCGAGGTCGAAGGGGCAGACAAATCAGGATTCCGCTACACCGTCGAGAACGTTGACGACGCCAGTCGCGACAAAGCCTTCGTCGTCATCAGAGACGACAACAATAACAGCGCTAGCTACGAGGACCTTCCTGAGTTCCAGAACCGATGGCTGAGGGGGAGCTTGAGGGACAGAGCGGAGCCCTGGCGCCCCTCATGGGCCCTCAACCCAAACACAAAAGACGTCCAAAACAGCTGAACAACAATCACCAATTGATTTTTGAATACTTCCCGAAAGTCTTCGACGGCCCCGTATCTCTGCCGTTGCTCTACCCGGAGACGGTGTCTCGGTCGCGGTCTTCCTCTAAATACCGGAGCTCCCCTTCACCACCGGATCAGTACTTGACGCATCCCACACTGTCGCCACAATGCTCACAACAACATTTCAACAGCATCCTTCCCAAAATCAAAGTTCCTAAAAAGAAGCCCCTCCGCTATTGGTCCATGAGCCCCAAGGCCCCTCAGCGTTGTCTCGTGAACAAACCATTTGTAATGGTCTACCCACTCCCATCCATCTCCTACGTCCCCCCTAAAATTAAGATAAAAGACCGTCGCCGCCCCAGCATTTTTGATCTCTTTGGAACTGACATTCCCACTTCACTGCCCAAACAAGTCTAAAACGTATTAAGTGTCTAAATAATAATCGAAACAAACTTACAGTCGAAATTGTTTATAACGACACTAGTTACATATTGTGTAGGTATATAAATGTAACACCAGCAGTGAATGATTTTATAGACACAGCCCTAGTGCTATACTGCAAGGTAGTATGGTGAGAGAGTAGATGAGTGTGAACGGGTAGTTGAGCCTGAGGCTGGTGGTTCTGTACTGGGGACGTTTGACAGTGGTCTTCGCATGATTTTTTTTTTACTTTTTTTTTAATTTGAAACTTTATTGTGGCAATCCACTATCAAGTTTGATACATAATAAGAAAATTTCTTAATATACATTTAATATATATTTAAAACACAATCAACACTTGACGTACTTAGCGTTGCCCAGTGGCAACTTAATACAAATTTAAATTCATTCATTGGAACATAGTAAGATAGTAGGACGGTAATAGATGAATAGTACATTGGTAACAAAATAAGGTTAGATAGGTAATGGAGGTAAATAACAAAATATAATATGTTCAGCCACAACAGATTGGTGCCTTTAGGGCATCACGCGAGGAGATCTAGAGGAGGACTAGAGAGGATGCCACTGATGAGGGAATTTATGCAGTTTGCTAGGATGTTTTAGGTTATTGTGAGCGTTTGAAGAACGGTGTATATGGAAAGATCATTGCGGAGAGTTTCGTTTCTAACGTACCAGGGTGCACCAGTGAGTGAACGTAGTGCTCGTGTTTGTACGGTTTCAATTCCTTTAATATGGGTGTTGCAGGCTGAGCTCCCATACAGCCAAATCGACCTAATCAGCATCAGATACAGGAGTCGTTCGGCATGAAGCGGGATGTTGTCAGTAGGAAGTAGAGTGTTCGAATTCTGTAACGCACTTTGCCAACTGTTTCATTTATATGGGGTTTCCAGGTTAAACGGTTGTCTAGTGTAAATCCTAGGTACCTAACTGAGTCAGTTGCCTCTATTTGTTGTCCTTGGATGATTAGGTGATCCTTCGCATGATGAGTGAGATCTAGAGACCGGTGGAGACCTTTAGATGTGGCCACGGAAACCGGTAGGTGTGGACTAGGAGACCTTCTGGTGTGGCCTGGGAGACCTTCAGGTTTGGCCTGTGGGTCTTTTAGGTGTGGCATAGAAGACCGTCAAATGTTCACAGTTCTTCGTTATTTCTTTACTCATAGAAAGTTTTGCTCCATTACCAAAGGTCCGCATAAGACTGTAATTGTGATCTCTTAACCAGAAATAATGCATTCCAAGCAAATTGGTTGAAATAAATGGTCATTACAAATCAATACTTATATTTTTCAAGCTAAAATATTCAATTTTTCGGAAATTAAATTTTGTTCAAGTATTTTTGGGGTAATGTATTCAATCCCGCCTGGTAACATTGCCCCATCACCCGTCTCTGTGGCGATAACCGTGCGTTTTTCAGAGTCGAGTAAAGTTCGACGCACCCGTAGGTAACTTAACTCCAAAATTTAAACAACTAAATAGGGGGGTACCATCATCTGATCAATGAGCTCCACCACTCAAAATGTTCAGGAAGCCCTAAAGATCAATTCACGTGCAAAAAAATCAATTTAACCCGGGTGAGACAAATTGTGCTTGGAAATTTTTCGTAGCAAATCTTGGGGTAAAGTTTGACGTTTTTATGGTACATCAATTATTCTGATTAGCACTAAAAATACGAATACTAGAGATTTTTGAATGTTACAATTCCAATAATCCTTTATTTGACCGATTCGATGTTTTTGATTCGATTTAATCGATTATGGTTTGTCGATTGTGAAATCAAAGTCATAATCGACTGTTTGCCTTTGATGTTTCATCCCTTCTAGTGCGGAATGTCGCGGGTAGCTGTCCCACCTCTTGCTTCCAACAAGCGTGGCAACGCCTGAAAATCAAACATGTTTGACTCCGAGCGTGAGCATGACGTCAGAGGCGAACTCACGACTTCGACGGCACGACCACGCTAGCGTGCCACGCCCGGTGAGAACGCAGCTTTACGTGTGGTGAAGAGAACGTGCAAATCTGGCTTGCGGAACCTTTGGGTGTGGACTGGGGGATACTGAGGTGTGGTATAGAAGGCCGTCAGGTGTGGCAAAGAGAACCTGCAAATGTGGCATGGGGAACCTTTAGGTTTGGCCTAGGGAACCTACAAATGTGGCCTGGGGAACCTTAAGATGTAGCCTGGGGGATATTGAGCTGTGCTAGGTATAGAAGACCTTCAGGAGTGGCCTATGGAACCTGTGGATGTGGTCTAGAGTACCTTTAGATGTGGTCTAAGGAACCTGTAGACGTTGCCTGCGAACTTTAAGTGCGGCCTCAGAGACCTTCAGGTGTGGCCTGGTGGACCTGTAGGATGTGGCGTGTAGGACCTTCAGGTGTGGCTTAGGGAACCTGTAGGTGTGGCAACTGTATAGCTTTCACATACTCTCGTAAGTTTCTCCTCTAGTTACAGACACTATACGCGGATCGTTCCACAAAAACTACCTGCTGCTCATAAAAACGAGGCCCAGAAATCGGAATTTATCACCTTATTTGTTAAGGCTATCAAAATATGGAATTGAATAAACAAATATCTATACCTTGACTGAAATTCAGAATTCTCAAGCAATGAAACACTCTTTCTCTTAATACACACCAACATTCCGCTATTATACGGTTTTAATAAATCCAACATCGTTCGCTACTGTACCAGGTACCTTATTAGATAAAACGTCCCTCACAGGTTATTATGCAGAAATGTATCCAAGTGTCTGTTATAAACGGTTTCGGCTGTACTTTGATTCCACTGTCTAACTTCAGTAACTCTATCCATTGAATTTAACGCATTTCATTGTAACTAAGTGAAACTATTTGGAGTAGAATATACTCGTACCAAATTTTATTGTAATGAAGCAGCTGCCGAATTCTTGCCACCAAGATGTTCCGATTTGTGAATCCCTTCTCAGTGGATTAGGTCAAGGAACTTATATCAAATGAAAGGAAAATCTGTTATACATCAAACATCAAAATACCTAAAGACATATTCCAGAGTAAAATTCTGTAATTAAACGGTATTTTACTATTCACATACTTCTTCAACACCTCCTCATGTGCGTTAACCAATTCAAAGTTACAGTTATTGGATTTGACTGAATTGTCCTCTTAAAGCACTAACCCATCCATGTAGAGTCGAACGGTGGCTAAATCATCGGATCATCTTCATGCATCCCATGTAGTAGCTTAATTTTTATTGCATACACCCCCAACCGTAGTCGGATAATCGCCGTACTTTAGGTTTAGTGAGATCCTATTTAGTTGTAATGGCTAGTCGTAACCACTGCCTACTTGTACTGTGAATGTGGAATAAATGTAGTTCAAACACAACTAAGTAGACGTAGTTGTCTAATGTACTCTTTATAATTATTTTCAACGTTTAAGGAAAAAAAGTCTTCGATTATATGAATTTTGTATTAGTGTTTAGCTCCTAAGTGAAACAGAAGTGTTATCAATGTCACATTTTGAAAAATATACCTATTTATACCAGATTTGTTATGATTCCCCATTGAATCAATACAATCTCAATACTATCAGGTACTAGTAAATAGCCAATAATTGTGAGTAATATACAATTACAAAACATGTCGAGAAAACCTCGTAATAACTAGGAATGGGAGAGTGTTTATTTATGTTTCGTTACAATTTATAACAGGTACAATAAGAAAAGGCGTTATTCAACAACAGGAATGATTAACAACTGTCGTTGGCTCTCTCTACTCCAAATCGTACACTAGAGGGACTAGACGGTTCTGAATCTATTGAATGAATCACTGCTACCAACTAATAATTATTATTACTCTCTGTGTTTCTTAATTACTCCTAAAGTAAACTGTTCGTCATTTATTGGTTGGAATCCACAGATTAAATTTCTATACTGCAAAACAGCTCCTAATAAGCTAAAATTTGAACGCTTTCCATAGATGTACCCGGGGTGTTCTGTAGGTACCAAACAGCAGAATCAATGTGAAAAGTGTAATTCACGAGAAAATATTTTTTACTCAAACTAAAACTGAAAACATTTAGTCAATCTCTACACAGTCCCTAATTAAATGATAATTATTGCAGAATTAACTTTCAAATTTTACCAAAGAATCCTGGAAAACTTATATTTTGTATTTTAAAATTATTTTGAGATGTTTAAGCTTTGGGGTCACTTCGGGCACGTTATTGGTTTTTCCTTTGGACATGTTACCTATTCCTAGGGACAGGACTCGTAGGTTTTTACCTATTTTTTCCTTGCTAAGAAATTGAAATATTAATGTAAATCAAGCCAACAGAGAGCGTGTGGGTTAATATAGTAGGTTCGTCCTAAAAAAAAAAAAAAAAAAAAAAATCGAGATAAATAAATGAATAAGTGTTTTCGATAAATAGGGATCTCCTGTTTTAAAACACCTATTTACGTCTGTAGGAGCGTAGATTTCAGTTGGAATTTAAGCTTTCTACCATCGCGTTACAATAGCTACAGTTAATAATTATAATAATATTTGAACTTTCGTCAGCTGCCTCTATAATTATTATAGAGGCAGCTGACGAAAGTTCAAATATTTGAAGAAATCGTAGCTACTTTCGATGAAAACGAAGCTGCTTCAATCCAAAAAGCAAATTTGGCATTTAGAGGGGACAAAGTAGTAGCTTTCCTCACTGAGCATTCCCATGACCTTCCAACGTTAATCACGAAATTGGAAACTCCTTCGTCAGAACTAAAAGATCCATTAAGTAAGTATTACAGAATTACCTAGGATTACACGTTTACAGATTATCCTGTAAGCATTAAAGATTCCCTCGAAACCAAGCAAATCCAGTAAGCAGGTTTACATGTACGAAATTCAGTATGCAGGTTTGGGATAGGACTTGCTTTAGCGGTCTTTTCATTACTTTGTTAGAGTTTCGCATTCGTGTTACTAACAGAAATATCATTAACGGTTGTATCATGAATATAACTCGTCTCCTAATTGGAACGAAACAATCCCTCCCCAATACTTGAACACTCACCGACCTGTTGAGTGGTTGGTACTAATAGAATTTGTCCACAAATGTGGTTTCTAGTCCTAGAGTAGTGCACTAATGAATTTAATTAAAAATCCACTGATTCCCAGATTCATTCAGAAAGTTGTGTGAAATGAACGTTGAAACTAATTCATAAGTATCCAACTCGGTTATAACATTATTATTTTAAACTCAACAACGAAACCCTTGAATTCCGTTGAAAATTTAAAGCAGTAAAATTCCTAGATTGAGGTACCGATTTCAAAATTTTGGACATAACTAACAGGTACCAATTACAATAGTTTATTGCTATACTCCAACTTTTAGGGGATTTCGAAGAAAAGGAAGCTATTGTTCTCTGTCCAAAATGTTCAAACCTCGAGTTCGTAGGTGGGCAGAATCGGGATACACTAACTGGAGTTTTAAGGGGGGAAAATTACCCATAAATTCCGAAAATGAAACAGTCTAACAAGTGACACCTCATTTTAAAGTCAGAATTGCGATATCTTTCTCCGTTCTCAAACTGGACACTTTGAGGATGAGAATCGTGGTTTGTTACTTCACATGTTCTTCACGGTTCATCTGCTTTAATCTGATAACAGAATGAGATGTCGCATTCTGAGTTCACCATCGTGTTCAGCGTTGCAAAATCTATAAAATGAGGTGTTACCCAGCAAAAAAATGGTTTAATGAGATGTGATGTGACTGACATCACATTTTACATAATACTAGTTATTGCTTAGACAATTCGCTTTTATAGCCATGCTGCATGACAGGTTTTCTGTACTCAAGCGGGACAGGTGAGGCGAACTGGGACAATTCGAATTGTCCGCCCTTTTGCTCCAAGGCATCCTAAATAAGTACCTACCTAATATTCAGCTGTCCTAGATGTTTCGTTGTAAATTGTGCGACAATCGAGCCTATTTAGGTTTCACTGCTGCCAACTTAGGAACCATAAAAATTCTGTTTGACATTTCGTTTTTTTGGCACCATTGGAGGAGGTCACCAAACCTCCTCTGTGGTTCGAGGTTTGTGAGGGTGTTGATCAATGGTAGTTCCTGTGATAAGGAAGATAATGCATCAAAGTTCAAATTTTTCCTATGTAAACAAAATGATTTCTGCCAGTTTTATTCCAATGTGGCCATATTCGAAGGTGACGTGGGAGAGTCATTTGTCAACAATGGTGCGAAGCTATCGTAAGGTTGTTGGGCCTAGTCAGCTGTTTGTGAAAAGACTGCCTAAAGTTGTTGAAAAACGAGGAAGATTCGAGTTTCCGGGTATCCAAAAAATTCTTGATATTTCTAAAGTGTGGTGAGCAGCATTTTTTTTTTTTTAACTAATTAATAATTTTGTGTCGATTTATTTGTAAGGTGATTGTATTGGGATGGTTTTCAAATTATTTTAAAGCTGACAATTTCTATCAAATTTTGTAGGTGTTAAACATGACATGTTTAACATTAACACATTGTTTTAGTGAGTCAATATGGTTACTTAATTTTAAAAGGAACAGTACCTATGACCTTCCCTGAACAGAAATGTTTATAGCAATTTTACGGTCTTTTTATAGCAATGTTAATTCTATAATTCAGAATGATAATGTTTAAGCCCATTTACCTAGTCACTATTGCGTCATGGTCATTTTTGGACATTTTACTGAATTTCGCCAATAAAAACCATTTTCGTAGGTATGCTTATTTGGTGATTTATTGTCCCCTTTCATGAATGTTTTTATTCATACTTTTTTTAAAAACACAAAAACTATCCCACTTCGCATATATGGTGAGGTAAAGTGAGTATTAGGCGATTTTAACACGCGTCCCACTTCACCCTGATTGAGGGGGCAAAGTGGGACAAAATTAAAATTTGTTAAAAAATAGAAAGAGTGACGGAAAAAATTAAACATCGTGATAGGTGTTTGCTAGATCTGAAAGAGTTTATATTTCAGTCCACAGAGTGATACGTCAATGTTTTGTCAGGCAAAAGACATAGAAATCTGTCCCACTTGACCCCGCTTTACGGCAATTAATATTATTATGTTTGTCAATTATTGGATGTTTTCAACACCAACTAATCGGTGTAAGTACCAATTCAGTATTTGATAATCGATGTTTTGGAGTTCGATATCCATTCCTACCTAAAAACATGAACCATGGAAGAAAGGAGATCTCCTTTCTTCCATGAACATGAACCTAGTCTCCCTAATTACCTAGATGATTTTTTTCAACCTACACGTCCAGTTCTTACTAACGCCGTAAAAGCGGGATGTCGCACACCATCAGAGGCAAAATCTTGATCCTTCGTGATGATTACCCAATGAATTTACTTACGTGAAAACGTACAATATTTACAATTAAAATTTATATGTTGTGAATAAGTGAAAAGTTACGTGTAGCGCTACCAACGGTCGAGGAACAGCGAAGGCTGTGCGATCTGTTGACTGGACTTTGAACCAAAATAGAACCGGGGGCGGGCGCTTGGCAGCACTTTCCCGTTGAGCGTGGGTTAAGAGTTTTTACACTAGAAAGGGGCGAAAACTCCTATATTTAATCTCTTCAGTGCTGAATTGATTCTCGGGTAGTACATTTTTGTTTGACTCTTCAATCGGATTCTAATGAGATTGAAGACGTGAATTTCTTCAGAATTTTCCTTCAAACGATTATCACTGTACTGAAATGGCTTGTTGACAATCCCCAAATGTTGTCAACGATAGTAACGTTTAGCTAGGCCTACCAGGTAGGTCCTAATCTACAAAAAATTACCATACAAATCAACAGAAATTACGACAATTTTCGAAAGTAAATTGGACTACATATCAGTGACTGCTCATTCGACAAGTTTTGTGTCATCATTTGACTCAGCGAGACAAAGATTGCGAACAAGATTGCTGCCTAACTCATTTTACGGTAAAAATTTTACTTGTCGATTTATACTGAAAGATCCACCGTTTTTGGCACGGGAACGAGGATTTTACACGATGAGTCCACTGTAAAACATTTTTTGATCATACCGTTGGAAATCTGAGCTTTTGGGCCAACTTTTGGGGTTACATTGGGAAGTTACCGGAAGATTCAGTTAGGCTTACAAACGGTTGAAAACTTTTTCGAGACTACTTTTTCAACATCAAAGTTTCTCATTGGGGAGATAGGGAATTTAACGCTCTTACCAGCGGTATAATCACATTTGAATTTTGACTGAAAAATGTGGGATTATGGCCATTTTAGTGACTTGAGGTCGAAAACACGAAAACATTTTATAAGTGAAAGAAGTCGGATTTTAAACGGTTAGAAAAGTTATGGGACACTTTTTATCATATCAGAAATTGGTTGTAGAACCGATCCCTGGCCGGTGGTACGACATTATCAGAAACGACACCCCTTATCGGAAATCCCCCACCCACTGCACATCCTGTTCAGCTGCCTATGTCTGAAATTCAAAATATTACCTTTCACTACCTATGTGTATTATAATACATAGTTCAAATTCTATAAGTCTTTCAACCCTGGAAATCAAACTAAAGAAGTACCAAGTAAAAACTTATTTTATTTTTTGTTTTGTTCATGAAATAAAACAATACAACGTCAGATACTTCTCCATTACAAGTTCTGTCCTGTTTTGCTAAGAGAACAGAATGCGATGAAGATTTTGCAGTGAGAGATCCGTTTCGCACTGCCTACCATCCAATTATTTGGTAGTACCCGGCGGGTACCAACCTGTATTAAAAATTTCAAGTCTCGAGCTCATCATCCAAATTGCATCTGTTCAAACAAATTTAACAAATAGTTAAACAGTTTTACAGACAAGAAACGAGTGAATCCTAAACCCATGTTTAAATTTCAAGTCTCTAGCTCATCGGGAAGTTAGTTTAAACTCGATTGCAAAATTCCACCCGGTCAGACAGACACGAAGCTGAACGTGGTAGAAACCATAAGTAATCAACTTGCTGTACAATTCACAGACTTTTCATTTTACTGAGAAGACTTCGATTTATTATGAAATCTGATATTTTATTAATATTCTATGACAAATAGATGGCATAATATTACGACTAAATGCAATTACAACTAAATGGCATAATATAATCGCTCATTTGCTGCAATAGTGTCATATCTCCAAATTGGATGCTTCGGGGTAATCGAACTTTGAAAACCATTTCATCTTTGATATATTCCGCTACGAATCTCACACAGCGAGATTTTAAAGCTCTAATTTCTGAGCTTTGAAAACTGGCTTCGTGAAATTCGTAGCGGAATATTTCCAAGTTGAAACGGTTTTCAAAGTTCGATTACCCCGAAGCATCCAATTTGGAGATATGACACTATTGCAGCAAATGAGCGAAATATGTCAACAAGGGGAGTAAATAGTCGGTATATAGGCAAAAACCTGCACGACCTACTGGTCTTGAAGGAGGGGTTGAATTTTGCGCCGGACAACTCCAATATCAACTATGTACCTGTAACCCTATGTAGCCCTATGTACCTAAGAGTCCCTATATCCATGAACCTTGTGGGGTGAAGGCACGCGTTACAGACAGGTGTAAGGGTTAATATTATCAAAATATACAAAATCAAGGGTGAGGTGGCAACAAGGCCTACCTCAAGTGGGGCTGATCAACATGGCCTAACTGACGTTTTTGGGAATATTGACTTTTTTTATTCAGCGGGATTCTGTAAATTTCTTAAAAAACACTTAGGCTATGTTGTACAGCACCAACATGGGCTAAGAGTTTTTTTTTAAATTTACAGGAGGCACAAAAAACTGTTCATTTCTAAAATTTTGGAACATATACGTGACTGTTTGCAACTATAGACATTTCCGCGTGCCAATATATTACTCAGACAACTTACAGGATGATGAATAATTTTAATTTGAATCCCGCTGAATAAAAAAAGTCAATATGCCCAAAAACGTCAGTTAGGCCATGTTTTCTGCACTATTTGATGTAGGCCATGTTGACCAGCCATATATCAGGTAGGCCTTGTTGTTCAGCCTCATTTGAGGTAGGCCGTGTTGCCACTTCACCCTCGATATATGGTATTGAAATAAAATAAAATAATATATACCTAATAGTAAAAAAATATATATTATATATATATTTTTTTGTTCAAGTTGATTTCGTATTATTATTAGTTGGTATTTCTCAACATAATCGGTATCAAGTTTGATGCAGTTCTTTAGCCAAGGCTTCTGGACGCTAAGGAACGTGATGACCGAACGAATCTCGTCCTCCAGAACGATGGTAATCTCATTTCGAAAAATGTCTTAATTTCTACACCCAAACGCCTCAACTAAAAATTCAAAACCCTGCAGAAATTCGTCTCAATGTTTTTCACTGAAACCTTCAATGTAAGTTGACTGCAACTCATTATAAAAACCCCAATTTTTTGTGACATTGATATGACTTTAAGCAATCAAACGGTGAAAAAAAAACTCGCAAATTAATCGATTTATAATCGATTAATTGGAGTTAAGGCGATTTTAAAATTTCCAGCTTCCATTTTGGGATTGTTTGTTTAGGTAAAATGCCTCAACTTGCTCGTGAGGCAGTCACCACACGTAAACAACTCAATCAAACGGATCTTCTGTTAGGAAAATGTTGTAAAATTTAAACAACTTAAACAATTTAACAAACATTAAATTTTAATGTTTGTAGGTAAGACGCCTCATCTCAATTTTTTGGTGAGTTGAGGCTTTTTACGGTTTATGGTCAGGATTTCCCCCACTTCACATTCGAATTTAGAAATTTGTACTTCACCATCGAAAAGGCCTGGTCCAAAATAGGGGGGTTCCGTGAAAACCTCAGTTTCGTAAAAATTGGACTTGAAGCGTTTTTATTCAACAGGGCAGCATAAAACTAATCATTTTAAGTATGTGTCGTTTTTTCGGTTGAACCACGCTATCGTCAGATGTCCCTGGCTTGATCCCGCCATGATCCACCACAAAACTAAAGCATATCGGACTTTAGCACCGAATAGATGATTAAAGATAAGTATTAAGTATTAAACTTATGTTTAAATTTCTTGTAAAATTTAAACAAATTGGCACTGAGCCCATGGGTGCTGTTAAGCCAACGAAAATGTGACTTAGGACACTTAAAAAGTGAGTATTTCACATGTCATAACGCAGAATTGATGGGTAAAGAAATAAAACCACTCAATTTAACTCATGTTTTATTCATGGCCATTTCAATTTGTTCGACTTACCTCCAATGAAAAAACAAATCTCCCTAGGATTACCAACGCTATCGACCCGCCTCTACAAATTCACTTTATTCAAAAACACGCATTCACTTCGAACAAATATACATCTCAGAATGTTCTAGTTCTATACATACATTGTTTTACTTTGCCACTAAAATCGATGTACGAAATAATTTTTTTTTTCTTTCAATCTCCGTGCGAAATTTTGGAGAAATTCTCTAACATCCTGTTCGGACCTGGTTAACATCAGTGTTGAACATACTAAATTTAAAAAAAAAATCAAATAAAATGAACAAATGATCAGCAACTACTGATAACATTCGTCAACCTGTAACATTCTAATCACGGAACAATCAGTATCATTGACGATGATTAGAAAATTTGGCAGGCAGTGCAAAGTGCGTCAACCTGTACACAGGGATTTCTTCCAAGTTGAAATAAATACACAAATAAAACCGTGTAAAACGTGAAATGCCAACATCTGATTTGATACACGTGCCGGTATTTGAACAAATACACCAACAAATAATTAAAAATCATCTCAAGGTCCGATCAAGTGCCACAATAATTTGGTTAACAGTTCACACTGAAGTCCATAGTTTTTTTGTTTTTTTTTTTTTGGGTTTTTTTTTGTCTTTTGTAAAATGGTCAAAAAGATTTCGGCGTAGTTCTAACAATTGTTATTCTTCATTAATCTAACCAAATCGTCAACTTTTATAAATTACCAAAATCAACCTCTCAAAATGAGGGTAACTTCAATGAGAAATTCTTAAATCAAAATAAATTTTTACCAATCAAACTGCGCCAATAGAGTGAGAAACAAAATCAAAATATCGTTTTACAATCCAAATACAATTTACAAAGTGTGAACACGAGGAATGTCACTTTGGCAAAAAACTACATCTTATTTATTTCTTAATTAAAAAAATCGAGTTCTAATTTCAAAATGTATTTCCTCCCAACCTCCGAACCGTTTGAATTATACATACTTATCTCATCTGAAATACATTAGCTTCAACATCCGTTCACATCTTCAGGTACCGTTTCTAGTCAACTTCTAAACATCAAAACCTCAATGACGTTCTAGTATCTTCTCGAAATGGGCGTGTAAATCATATAAATAGGTAACACATTTTGGTCAATGATGCTCACGCGGTCGAACTTGATTTTTTTTTGTATTTTTGGCACACCTTTAAATTCGCCCGCTCCCCTATAAATGTTACGCGTACTGTATTGTATTTCTGAAAAAGTCCACACAATAACCCTCGAACATCGAGTCACACCCAATTGTTTGTACTCGGAAAAAAGCACAATATTAATCATTTGGTTACATTTATGCTCTTCGACAACATCAATTTGTGCGCGGTACGCTCATTACTAGTAAAAAAAGTCTTCCATATATATTTTTTTATAAAACTATATAACACGTTTCAACGTAGACATATAACACATCATATACAATTTTGTTTTTGACAATAAAATTTTACATCTAATTCTGTAGTCCAACCAGAACAGTATTAAACAAATAACCACAAGTTTTAGTGATTTTTTTTAATTCGATTTTCAAATTTTTTTGTTATCATGCGATTTATAGAAATGATTTTTTTATAAAAGAATTAATCATCTACCTCCTTAATTGTTTAATGTCAAAGGTCAAGGCATTGCTCCCTCAACAGGGGACGACACCCCTACTCGTTTACACAGGCTTATTGCGCCCCTACCGATTATAAATAAATATTTACCAAGCTTTTTCAAGACAGGAATGATTTCTATACAATATATTGGTTTTTTTCAAGTAGATTCACAACTACAACGAAGTAAACGGCTTCTACTGAATTTCTTAAGAGGGATTATCTTGAGCAAGTTTGGCACAACGTTTTGTAGTTGAATTTATTTATTATTTTATTTATTTATGTTTTTTGGGATTTTCTTACCCGTGCGACGTTTGAAAAAATTGAGGTGCTTGTAAGTGAAAAAAAGGGTACAGTACGTTTTTCTTGGTTCCACGAATTTTGGATGTTCCCAAAAGCGTCCACCATCTACTCATAAAACCATGTAATGTCACATGGGAATTCAATTTGTTGAATTCTAAAATTTAGAATTTAACAAATTTAATGCAGATATTTCATTTTAATTATTCGGTCGGTAGTAGGTTTGGGGGGGTTACAACGCAACGTTGCCAGTTAATTTTGACAAGGCGGTACAACATACCACCAAGAAAAGTGACTGTGGTTCCAGTTTTAGTGAAATATAACCCCTCTGGCTGCCATTAGGAAACGAATTAAGGACGGCGAGATTCGAATAGGTCAAACTCACTGACAAAAACTGCGCTAAGACCCCTGATAAGGTCAATACCAACTGACAAAACTGCGTTGTAACTCGTTCAAAAACCTACTACTCCGGACCATCGATGAATGAAATACCGAGTATTAATGTTCGTATGAGTTACCAGTAATTCTTCTTTTCAGCGAGGATTTATTTCATAACGCCCGAATGTATTGAGAGAAAAAAAACAGATTTGTTTTTTAAATTCATTTCAATCCTATTGAACACGATTTCACATAACCAGTATTTCAATCCTTTAATAAAAAAATGTATTTCCCCGTTTTGTAACGTATCGATATCCACCTCATTCGATAAAAAGATTCAGTGTTACGATGGACGTTGACGTGAGGTACCACAAGTACCAACCTTCACCACTGCACACTACAAATACAATTTGTTCGATATTTATATTTCAAATCGTTGTTGTCAACTTCTCTTTCCATTCAACTTACTCAGTTTATTGTTTTTATATATTGTTGTTGATTAGAAGAAAATAAAAGATCACCACAAATGATGAAATTCCATATTGCAGATCACTCAACGCTGGTGATATTGAACGTTACTAATTTTAGATCAAAAAACTAACCTGTGATGATGGAGCCGTTCAGAGCCTCAAGAAAAATACTGGGTCAACAAGGAGTTATTTGTGATTTTAAATTTCTGCGGAAGTAAGAACAGTCTACAACTGTGACAAGTAGACGCTGACACGAATCAAATACCAAATTATCTAGAATCCATGCTCCAGAGCTAGAAAATGGAAGAAGACTGACTGGAAACTTGGGAACGTCTGGTGCACTGCTACTTATTTGCTCTTTGCGCTGTTTTCTTCGACATCTGTTTATTCTACATTGCTTCATAAAAGCTGAGATGTGTTTCTACTTGTTCGAGCAGCAGCAAGAGAAGGTTGTTCACCAGTGATGGTGATCTGTCTTCAGCAGCTCTTTATCTAGTAGGAGGTGATGTACGGTATTGTACGTACTCTATGCGGCTGTATGAACCTGTTTTCACAGCCAATACAATGGAAAAAAAACCACTTGAACTTGAGAAATGTAAACAAAGAGCAGGCCTGTTGGTGGCTTAAAATGTTGAATTGTAAATATGGAATGTACACTATATTGTACTGAAATATACAGCTCGAGCTTAGAAAACATCTCAGCTGGTGGATCAACAGGAACACACATGACAGTTTCTACAGGATCCATGTAGAAACATCGAGGTACACAGCGCAGAAAGCAGCTTCACTATGAACAGCCAGCATGAGCTGTCAGGTTTCTCAAAGAAGTCTCTTCGCCATGTCCACTGCCCTCCATTCAACAGACTGAACTGACTCTTCCGGGTTAACGTCACGGCTTCACTCGACTTACAAGAGGAACGCGCTCTGGTGAGATAGAGACCTCTCCGATTGGGAATCTCGAGATGCTGAGAGCCCTTCAACACCGTCTGACTCTGACACGGAAGAGGCCTCCAAACTTTGCTGAGGCGTCACTTACGTACTCGAGCAAATCCTGGAGTTTTGAAGGGAAATCGAAGGGGATTCTGATCGACTTTACATCACAGCAGAGAGGACCAACTCCAAACAGAAAGATGTACTCGAATCAAGACAGTTGTATCCTATTGTATTCAATACGTGATTTTTGTTTCATTAGCCTAGGAACCATTTATTACAATACATACGTGTATTTTGATACACACATGTGCATATTTTTGTCTAATAATGTACTCAACTATTTAGTACTCACTCCTTTGTGGTGTGCTCTCTGAGCTAGGGAGCCTCAAGATTTCTACATTCAGTACTTGCACATTTGCAGAATTTGTACATTTTCTGTAAGGCGGCAATAAAACTTTTATTGACTCCTCACCCACAGGTTGATACATTTGTTAGAACCGTGGTAATCTTTTATTATTCCAAAATCAACAGAGTTCTCATTATACGTGTTCTTCTTTTTTCAAGTTTAGGTATTTAAGTCTGACTTTGAAGTTTCACCCCGAAGGCAACACCACATCGTAGTACGAAAGTACAAAAACATACGGGTGTGTCCTGTTAACCCAAGTATACCAACATCATAGCGCTAACACAACCAAGCCAATCGTTGATTAATTCTATCCAAGTCAAACTCCGTTTCACAATACATTTACTACACTACAGCATACGATGTCCCAAAATACCAGTTTTTCCACTCCAAATAATTACTTAAATCAGTATTTTGAGCTTATTTCGTAAATGCCGTTTACTGAGTTTTATATAATATGTACATGCAACATCAATGTTGCCATTCAATTTTTTTTTTTTTTTCATTTTTAGTGTTTTTAAATTTACATTGAAGGTACACAATTTTGTCTTTGGCCTTAAAATGCCTATGAATTCGATAACAACGCAATCACAATGAAATCTAAGACCTTGCAACGTGGTTTACATTAGACAAAAGTGGGCTGCCAGTGTCAATATGGCAGTGTACACATCGAGACAGATTTATTTTAGAGTTCTACATGAAAAAGGAGTGTGTGTTTTCATTTGTACGAAGATTGTCATTTAAAAATCTGTAACTAGTTGTTGGGATAAAGGGTTAACACGTTTGGTTCTGCTACTGGAAACTCAACACAGCGAAGCGACTGAGGAGTGAGCTGATTTCAAACTTATTTATCAATAAAAAAAGTTACAACAGGACGATCAGCGCGGGTGAAATGAAGGAAAATCGGTGGTATGGTGGTGATTATTGTAGAATCAAGGGGATTTTTGTTAGGTTGCACCGCCAAGAAATGCCGTCGTTCTACAGTAGAAGTTGAGTCGAAGTAGAGCAACTCTCCTCGAGGATAACAGGTGAATGTGTTGAGCTAACTCCCTTAATTCAAAATCCAAGTGAAACTTGCAAGTAACACAAACCTCAGCGGGATTCAAAGTGGAATTTTTGATTTTGAGTTGCTAATTTTGATTTGAAATGTGCCAATTTACCTCCAGTGATTCTACAAAATAACTACCCAGACTGTTATTAACTTTAAAAGAAACGACTTTGCTGGTGGACTTAGGTTGAGGAGCTAACGTACGACCTTGGGGAATGGAAAATAACGCTCAACCAGAAAAGTCTACCAGCGTGGTGTTCACGCATCTGCACATAATATTCTAAGCTTAGCTGAGCTTAGAATTGGATGTAATGAGGTTTCCCTAAATTCCACCGTTCGTTGCCTGGAAGTAACGTCCATATCAGTTCAACGCTTGGCAGGTAAAGCCAATCCTAGGTGTTAGGTATCCACTGTCTATTGACTCAGAACGATTAGTGTATCTGTATCCAATCAGACTAATTTTGGAGTACCGCAGCCATGTATGGGGTGAGGCATCAGACTCGCAGGTGAGACGTTTGCAAACTTTCCTAAAGAGAGCCTTAATAGTAATTTGCAGACGCTCCCTGGTTCGTTAGATGAGGCAAACTCCACAACGACCTAAACGTCCCCACGGTACAGACTGGTCTTACAGGCCTCGTACACGTACAAAACGATTAGTGTATCTGTCTCCAATCAGACTGATTTTGGAGTATGGCAGTCATGTCGGGGTGGGGCATCAGACTCACAGGTGAGACGTTTGCAAACTTTCCAAACCAGAGCCTTAATAGGTATTGGCAGACGCTCCCTGGTTCGTCAGATATGACAACCTCCACAACGACCTAGATGTCCCCACAGTACAGACCGGTCCTCGAACATCCGATTCCATACTAAAATCCGCACCCACCCTAACCCATTAGCAAATGGTATCCTCGATACACTTCCAACCGAACCGCAGATTGGAACGGCAACGCCACTTTGAACATTAAGACCTCGATGTTAATTTTTCGCTAATTCATTGTATAAATAATATTGAGCGAAAGTATTTACCTATTAATTATATACTAACTGTAATGCTCTTAAGCATTACAACGTTTTCTGAATTGAACAAAAAAATTGATTCTACTCGTAGATTAGTATTTTAGGTACGTAGGTAGGTACGTGAAAAAATGAGGGGTTCCTTTTTGGCAAACATCTCTTCTCAAGGAAAATACATACAAGGCAAATGTACATGTAATTTGAAAACCGGCGCCGACTTGAACTTACTGTTCGGAATGTCTCCTCTGTGCGTTTGTCAACATCATTTACACCAATAAGGGTTACTGCTAGTGAGACTTGTACATTTGCCTCATCGATGTTTTCCATGGAGCGAGCCCCTTTTACTGAGGAAAATGTAGACTACTGAAAGAGTTTAAACAAATATTTTTTTCAACATTAGACTACTGCATGTAGACTGTATTGAACTACTCAATGTTGACTTCCGAAAGAGTTTAAACAAATAGTTTTGACATTTTATGTCTTTACTATGGCACATAACTCAAAAAGTGTGACATTACGGTGTGACGAAGAAAGCGTTATGAAAAATTTCTAATGATTTTCACGTACAACCGATTCGTTGCTACGGAACTTTAACTTCGCCAGTTATCATCGTACAAAAATCGTTCACCACTCGTTGGATAGCTCTCGATTTACCTAACCATATTACGTTAACCACTGCGGAGTGCGTGGCCGACAAGCTGCGGTATGAGCGTGATTGTTTAAATAACTGTTTACACACAGATACGATTTCTACAACAATGAAGTACGAGGTACGTGGTGTGGGTGTGGCAAAGACATAAAATGTCCCTCGTGGTTGCGTACTTGTACGAAAGCTGTACCCATTTTGTTCTGAGGTACGTTTCGTGCTACAGAAATGAAGGTAATTTATGGATGTTTCTTTGAATGGTGAGAATAAGTGGATCCAAGTTGACAATACTGTCAACCTAATTGCAACCACCATGGAGCAAATTCCAATAAACATTTACTCCAATTTTAGTAATTTATTTCTTTTTAACTCCACCATAGCCGGTTCCCAGTCCGGTTGAGAAAGGAGGAGGAAAAGGAAATGGAGAAATCTGAACTGCTGTAAATACGAGTCGCAATTGCTCCACTCCATTCTACTAAGTAAGTCTTATGATGTAAGTCTTATAAGTCTTATGATGTAAGTACCAAAAATTCTGAACTCGTCTCTAGCAATGACCCACGTATACCCACTGATTTTTTGGTTATCTACTTGAAGGTAACACTACAAACTGAACATTTTCGTTGTATTTTGGCTGTACATGTGGTCTAAAGATCAGCTCACACCTCTCTAAACATCAAGCTATTGGACGAAAAACACTGTCAGAAATTAAACTATTGATTCAAGCTCGAACTCGTTTGTTTCGCCTGAAAACAACAATGGTCGATTTCGGTTGAAACCTTCCAGTATTGATGACCTGTGCGGAGCTTTTACTGCTGTTCCTTTGTGAAACCGTCAAGTTGGCCGTTCCAATATGTATAAAAAGTGATATTTTTCTTAAGCTGAACGTGACGTTATGTAGCACCTACTGGTATAAAAATCTTTTTGAATGGCGATGGTTTGAATGAGTAGATGGTTGGAATTGCAAACTCCCTTCTGTTATACCTACTATATGGCGACTACAGTAAGGGCGGTTCCACAAAATGAAAACACTACAGCGACGGCCCAAGTGATCGTCAATACTCGAAAGTTGAAACATCCGAGTTCGGGCGATGAAATCATAACCTGCGAGGCGACCAGGGGTAACTCAGGCAGAATGTGACCGACGAGGGCGCTCTATACAACGTAAACAGCTACAACCATTTCACAGCCATTTGAATTTATTTTTCTTCCTAAATTCAAGGAAATTACAAGAAAACCAGACCGAAGTCTGTTTAAGAATTAATGAAACGAATTCAAAGTAGCTCAACATCTTTGGTAGGTTATATTTAATTTATTCTAGAAGATACAATTTTTTTGTAATAATATTTTTTTCATTTCATTTTAAAAGGTGTTCTACACAGTGAAAGAAGGTACAACGACCTATGTACAACATTTAATAGCCTGACCGTACAAAATAACTTTCATTTTTCATTACCGTCCTTGGTTGGAAAGTAAATTTTCAATTTCGTCGGAATTTATAAACATTCATATTTACAGTAGAACAATCGGAAAAACTGAATTGACAACCAAACTAGCGGTCAGGCTATGTAAATCGAGACTACGTTGAATGAGAATATCAATCTGTACATATTTGAATGAATCGTTGGCTGGGAGGGAAGTTCTGGTGCGTTATTACCTACTGTGCAAATATTGTGAATATGAACCTCAATATGTCGTTAATATTAAAAGTAGACAATCAAACCTCATTCATTTTGGACCGTCGAAGGCCGGATCGGCTTAAGAGGAGTGACGTAAGTATGTGTTCGAACCAGCAATACAGTAGTCTGTCGTGGGGGGGGGGGGGGGGGGGAGAAACATGTTGTGACACCTACTCGAAGCTGTGGTAAACGAAGGGCTTCCTGGTCGAACAGTTACACCGTGATTAACCCGCCAGTGGATTTCCCTGGATGAAGCATTTTCGCGCAACTTCCCGGCTTTTCGCGCCTCTGTTCCATTGTTTATTCTATGTAAACGAGTATTACACTCCCTATCTCATTATTTTTTCGTTAGTAGGAATGATTATTCGAATTTTTAGAAAACTTTGCCTGTTTTTTACAAATAACTGACGGGATATTATCATTCTGGTTGTTCAAAAGGGCTTTCCGATCCCCCTTCCCAACACCCCACCCTCAAACCGAGCACCACCAGAGCTACTAGACAAATACCCCTCACTTGAATAGGGAAAAGAAAGTTCAAAGAGCAAGACATAGAAAACAATTCAGAATAGGTCACTCAATTTTGAAAAAGGAGTCCAGTGGCCAGTATACAACGAACAACTGCTCGTCAAGTAGAAAACAAGCTGGACCCAGTTAAACCCAGAACACAACCTGGCCAAAGCCAATAAACTGGTTGCTCGTTAAGAAGATCAAGCTATCCCCAGTCAATAAACCAGTCGATCGTCAAGCACAACTCAAGCTGGACTCAGCAGATAAACGGGTTGCTCGTCAAGCAGAAGACAAGCATGCCCCAGCCGATATACCTGTCAATCGTCCAGCACAACACAAGCTTGACCCAGCAGATAAACCGGTCGCTGGTCAAGTGGAACAAGCTAGAAAAGCCAATAACCCAGTCGATTGGCAAGGACAATTCAAGCTGGCCCTTGCCGATAAACTGGTCACTACTCAAGCAGAACAAGCTGGAAAAGCCAATAACCCAGTCGATCGTCAAGGACAACACAAGCTGGCGCCAACCGAGTAACCAGTTGATCGAAAACAAGCTGGACCCAGCAGATAACCCGACCGTGGCAATTGACAATTAGTTTGTAACCCCAATTTTAGCCTTTGACAAGTATTTAAACACATCTCTTTATGCACGTAAAGTCTTTTTGCCCCTCGTGCCCTTCAGGTGTTTTCGAAAATCCAACACTAACATGGTCGGATAACAGCCAGATTAGTGAGGTCTACTGTATTGTGATTTTTATGACAACCAAGTACTTTCACACACGTAAGTATATCAAATTGCTTACCATCAGACCTCTTGAATTACAGTTGCCTTGTTATAAAATAAACACCTGCTAACATCGGATCTGCTTGATATATACAAACGGAAGTTCTAGTAAGTAGATAGAATGAAAAAGCTGACGAAGAATTAAAGACATTGAAAGGACAGGGTAATTCAATACTTGTTTCAGTTACTGGTCGGGTTCTTGACATCATCACCACAACAGGTGACTTTCCTCAAGCCAACGATTCATGGGAAATTCTCTTTTATTCGGAATAAAAAATATACCTGTCCACCACCAATCCACGAAGGTATTGGATTCAACATTCCAAAGTTCGAACAGTTTCATCGTTCCACGAAAAACGTCAAAATCCGTGTTCCAACGTACAACAATATATTTAGTTCATTTTTGTGTGCGTGTGTGTCTGAAAACCTCACAAAAATTGACTATTCGACCACAGAGTAGGGATTTGTATAAATGTACAAAATTTACAAAGGTTGGAGCGGGGCGGCGATCACGTGTCGTAGACACAGTCGGACGGGGGTTTGGGTGCTGAGGCAGCAAGAAGCTCTTCGACCACTGTCACTCCTTCACCTTCCCAGTTCTCTTTCACCTTTTTCCGGATACAGAAAATGCACAGACAACATAGTTTTCTCATGTTTCCCCACGATGACACATGGAGAATTGTCATTGGAGTTAATTGTGGGAATTGGATTCATTTCCAATGCATGGTGACTTTAAAACGATAATTTATTTGTTCAAGGTGGCATTGGCATGATGTGTCTTTAAATGCCTTGTGGCCTCAAAACTTATTTTTACATCAATTTTCAAAAAAACCCCACATGAATGTAACAGCCGAAATAGGGTACACAGTGGTAACTTACATGGTAAGTTACCCTTGAAGAATGACAATTCCCCATGAAGAGAAATTAAATCGTTTATAAAAACTATGAAGCAGGTAGTAAACTCTTTTTGAACAAACGATTAGTAGTGAGCAGTTACTCAATGTTTCATTACTAGCAATTTGACCTAGAAAACAAAGGAAAAGCAACAAAAAAACAAGAGATCCTACAAAAATCATATTAAAATGGATCATTAGATCTTCTGGGAAGGATCTGTCTTCAGCACTGCGAATGTTCAAAGCATTGAGCGTTAGTTGTTGCATGCGATGAAGTAGCAAACACTACCTACTGCAAGACTGCAACGTGTTTTGAGAAGAAGCCAGAGTATGAAATAAGGATGGAACATGAGTATTAAAAACGGTTTTATTTCCGGTGTGTTACATGTAAGACTTGTAATATTTTATCAAATGAGATCCTCACAGATGTCTAATATTTGGGTGTACCTCCGAAATCACAACAATGGATTGGGCACAAAGTGCTCCACGCGATCTGTGGTGTTAGAGGAAAGGAATTTAGTGTGGAACACAGGGCTCTATGGTAATATATTACCATATATATATAGTTCGTGAGCTCCCTGCCACCAGGATGTTAAACTGGGTCACAGACAGTTTATGCTAAGCGTCGGGCACTAGACAAGGGCAGCCATTTGAACTAGTTTGTAGGTTTCACAAGTACGAAAGTCTTTGAGATCCCACCGATATGGAGGGTTCTTTCAAATTCAATTCAAACTCCTTTACACACGACAATCTGATGTAGCAAGTAGTACATACATTTCAAAGGAAGGCATCATACCGATTCAGACAAGTTGAGGTCCATCACAAAATATAGGGTTACATGGACATCCCTTACAAGGGTTATACTCGTCAAGTCTGGCAGGGCTGCCCACCTGAACACAAATAATTTCTTACTCTTTCAGAAAGCTTGTGATTTTTGTTATTCGGTGGTTTCGAACACTCCATCTTGTAATGTATGGTTGCTGACTTCCCCTGTTCAAGAGGGGTTACTCAATATGCCCAACCAGAGGGATATTCAGTCTGTGCTTCCACAGAACCATATATCCCCAGAGTGGTCGAACAAAAAGGTCGAGAACAGGGCCACAGCAACCGTGGCATATTGCCTAACCCCCTTGAACAGAGGCACTCAGCAACCATACATGACAATTCTCTAATATGTAGTTTGATGATTTCAAGTAAAGTTGTAGAATTTGAGTGGTTTAGTTGCCTACAAAAATACTTTGACATTACTGCTGATTCAAACGTTTAGTTCAAACAGTATGCAACTGAGAACTATTTATCAGGATCCTCGTCATAGAACTGGCTTCTGCTCAAGTTACATTGTATACTCTACAGTCTAAAATGTCATATCCCTATCTAAGGATCACTGGACAACAAAATGAGCCTCGTCAGCATACAAATGATTCAGGTTCGTGCAGAATTCGTCATCCTCATTCACGGGGCACGCACAACAAGCTCCGTTCACATTTGACATCGAAGCTCAATTCCCACCATTGAGGGCCGTATACTTAACGTACGTACAATTTACTTACCTTTCCGTCGTATTGGAGACCTTCCGGTGCTCCGTACAAATATTCAAACACAACGTGATATTTCGACGATGAAATTTCGGGAATTCTGAACGAACCCCTGACAGAAAGAACAAAAAAAGCCATCATTCCATAGATAGAACAAAATATCCAAACGAAACACAACAGAAGATAACAACGCTCACTGCTCCGACCAGCACAATGGTAATTTGGACGCACATTGCATACACGAAAAACCCAAAACCGACATGAAAGAAACAACGAATTACACAATTAAACTCCACCAATTTACACTTTTGAGCTGTGGACGTATGAAAAACCAGCGCATGAAATCGACAATAACAAAACGCTCACTCAAAGGTTTTGCCAATGAATTAAAAATATGTGCAGGCGTACGAACACTTGGAAAATTTAATCACTAAAGACAGATTCACAGTTTTTGGAAATAAATTTCAATACAATTTTCAATAAGCAGAGTAGTAGCAGAAGAGAGAAAAAAAAACATCAAATTATACACAAGTATGATTACTAAATAGCACTTGAATTTGGATTGAGTATGAGAAAAGTGAAACTTACAGAAGATCTATTGATTTTGCAAGGAAGGTACATTTTGCAAGTAAATTTCGACTGTATAGTCACTACATTGTTGGAAATAGACTCAACAAACCAAATAAAGGCTTATTAACAAACTCATCAAATGTTCAAAACTGTATGGCGACAATGTTTTATCAAATGCAATTGACTAAGTAAGTAATACCTGAAGTAATGGAAGGAAAAAAAGAATAAAATTAATAAAAATTATAACAAGCATTAAATTATAGGAGAGGTGACTAAGGGCGAGGTTCATCAATGTCATTCAATGGGCAGAATTATTTAGCTGACTGGTTTGCGTGTGAATGGGCTTTTATCACGGGTTAAATAGTCGATTAGATTTGAAGGGTGTTTGGAAGGGGCAACGGGGACAAAACCAGAGTTGAAACTGCCAATAAAGCAGAATCTACATTATCAACGGACAACACCTGCACAGTCCGGACCTCCTCATGTTCGCAGGCCACCCACCCAATGCCGTCGAATGGTCTTCTGAAAACAAATTCACCTGTTCTTCTTTTATGAGGAAAATGACCATCCTTGCCCTTTGGATTGCGGTATTATTATAATCTCCGAATGGTGGGTGGACAATGAGGAAGCTGCCACTTTTCAAGACCTCAATCGCATTCTGGGATACCTCGGATCACAGACCAGGTTGTACGCTTTGACGAAAATGATTCAACGGTAGACAAATGCAAAATCTGCAGACAACATCTGCACAGTCCGGACTTCGGCAGGTCGGCAAATCTCCGAATGGTGGGTGGCCTGATACGGCGGAGGCGACAAGGCCCTCATCGGTATATCGACAATTCTGAAATGAATACCAGAGTCCTTGGGAAACGGAACCATCCAGAAAAGAAAATCAAGATGGAAGACGATAATGAAAACTCAGTCAAACTGACGAAGGCGGTGAAGCAGGAAAACGATTCAACCGTGGAATGTGATACTAAAAAATAAAGAAAAGACTGAAATTAAAAGAATTGTTTAAATAAAATTTTATAGACTGGTTTAAATGGGGTTTTCAGTTTTTTTAACCCCTCAGTAGCCATTTCAGATGTCTGGGAAAGGTCAGGTGAGGTTCAAAATCGGACTTTTGCAATATTAGGTGCAAAACCGGACTTCAAATTTAAATTGGCAGTAAATAAACACTGGAGAAATGTAAAAATTTGAAACTTGGGACCGACTTCAAGGGTTTTGACTGGTTTCGTTTTAATTAAAAGTTTCATTACCTATTGTGTTGTCGCCATTGTAGTAAGGGTAACAAGGACGGCTGCTAGTTGATTCAGGGATCTTGCGATGGATCACAACGGAAAGACTGGAGCACAGGGCAAGCAGGTTATAGCAGCACCGCGCACCTATTAACGTTTCCCAGTATCCACGTACCACCTGTCAGTCGGCTCAAATGTCCATTGAAATTGATAAACGCATTTACCAGTTCATTCAGGAGTTCATTATCACATTAGTCTCGATTAGCAATTGATGAACCAGCCCTAGAATAACTACAATTATGAACAAATTAGAAATGTAAATTAAATTATGTAGAAGTGAAGAGAAGAAAGTGTAGAGAAAAAATAAAGCGGAAAGTTTGGCAAATGCTATCATTTGGTGATGGTCGATGCATTATTATGGAGTTCATGAGAAATCCTCACCAAGGCACCTACAACGTCTTTGTATATTGCATTCCAATCTATTGAGCGTTAAATTGATTCTTGAAACCCTAACATTAGTTTAGTGTTATATGGCAACCGAAGTGACGATTTTGGCATTTTATTCACAGTCCACTCATACTCTTCAATTTGGCCTAATATCACAAACCTATAAGACGTATAAATTGATGATTTTGTTGCTTTTCAACATTTGAACCAAAACACCGCTTCATTGGGTTTATTCAAACATTTATGGAAGAAATTGGTGATATACCTACACCTTTGTATGTATTTGGGTAGGTACATCCTATTTTACACAATGATGTCATCAACAGCAATTTTGAGTTAGAACTCGATTTTGTAGAAGTTTTCATAAATAGTGATACCAAGTGCACTAAATTTGTGATTGTGGTGAGAACAAAATTGAAATGAAAATTAATTTAAAACTATTCAAAATAACTAAACGAAAATTGCTCAAACAATAAGGAAGCGTAATTGAGAGTAGGTGTAAGGCATGACCTTGTGAATTTCAACAGAACACTATGCTAGGCTTAAAAGCGGATATTACAACAGAACTTGCTAAAAATGCAAAGGAATCGTATAAATGCGTATGATCGTTGCATAGCAAACACCGAACTAGAAACACTGATGACTGGTGAGATAGCTGACATGTCATTTTGAAGTTTCATAAGTGACGATTTGTCGTAAATCCGTTATCTGAGTGTCGTGTTGGAGGTTGAGGCTAATTTGTAATGATAGAACTTGAAGAAGGCTCGATTGGTTCAGGTGTTTCCATTTTTACCTGTTCAGCTCTGGTCATGACACGGAGCATGTTGAGGCCTGCGAGCTTCTTCAACTGATCCTCCGTCCAATCGCCGGTCGCTAAGAGGGCGGCGAGGAGCTCGGGATACTTGGAAACGTCTTCCAGGCCTTCGGGAGTCCTGTATTACAGAAATACCAGTTTATTAGTTCACAACCGATGGATATCTGAGGAGCAAACATTCAAAACGATACAAGTCCACAAACAAATTTTTTTAGTTAGCTATTGGACTTTGTTCTTTACAGGAATAGAGATCTTTTGGTAAAGGTAGAACTAAGCAAAACATCACAAATCCCTTGTAAAAACGCAACAGAATAGTATGGATTCATAGCAAAACAACACAATTTGACCCACGTTGACACGCTGTAAATCACAGCCTGTGATCAACGGGTCCACAACCAACACAAGTCCATTTGAGCCATTGACGTTCATCGTATCAATCATGTGACCCTATCCTCCTCCCCACTCCCTCAGAACCCACTTACTTGTTAAGTTTGCGTTTGATTCTTATACTTTTTGATACTTGATGTACTTTTGATACTACTTTTTTATACACGGTGATACTAAGTCTTGGAAATCTGATGAAACGTTTTCTTGGTACCTACAAGCAAATACTACTTGAAAGTGATTCCGTACCCACAGAAGAAGAGGAGCAGACTGCAGAACACTGTAACTGCCTTGAAGATAATTAAGGAGTAATTCATATTTGACTTTTGTATTCGCACCAGTGATCCACATGATCTGTGTACTTCTATAAAACAATGTTCCTTTATAATGTTCTTATAATGATAAATAAATATCTCAATGTTTGCAAACGTATTGGGTTTGAAATGGTAGATAACTCCCTCTTTCCATTACTCGAAGAATGACAAATCCTTGCTGACCAAAACAACTCAAAGTAATATTGGTCAGGTAAAACAACACATGTCCAAACTTTAAGCGCATTTTAATAATTCTCTAATATGTTATGATTTGAATCAATAGTTCTATCAAAATCAGAGCCTAAAAAAGAAAAATCGTATCGCATACGCTTAAGGAGTAATGTGGCTTTCAGCAATACTGAAAATCCTGATTAGGTGGACATGTGCTAATTTGAATGTTCACTCCTCAACTAGTGTTGGGCATTTCAGTACACAACTCATAGGACCCTTCACATTTTGAGGGTGGCAGTAAATACAGTCGAGCTAGCGCCTCCTCAAGATAGTGAAATCAGAATTGCGATATCTCATTCCGTTCTCAAACTGGAGCACTTTGAAGATGAAGAAACGTGGTTGTTACTTGAGATGTTCTTCTTGGTTAGTCTGCTCTAATCTGATGACGGAATGCGATATCGCAATTCTGACTTCACCGTCGTGTTTGGAGTTGAAATGTCCTAAAGCTGAGGGGGGTTTTGGGTGGTAGGGGGGGGGGTCACCCAAAAAATGAAAGTTTGACAAGTGGCACCTCATTTTAAAGGTTTTTACACGCTGAATACGATGGTGAAGTCAGTTTTGCTACATCCTACCTATTCCGTTCTCAAACTGGAGCACATTGAAGATGAAGAAACGTGGTTGATACTCGAGATGTTCTTCTTGGACATCATTTTCTTCAATGGAGACATTTTACATAGAACCAATGATTTCTGCAAAACTTCGCTCTTATAGCCATGCTGCATGACTGTGGATTTTTCCATTTTTAAACCAGTGCTCATGGAAAATAAACGACAAATGAAACCGTACTACAATGCAAAAAAAGCTGTAGAGAGACAAAGTTTTTAAAAAGGGCAGACAGTGAGTTTCATGAAACATCCCACAGGGATCTGGGTACCTAATACAATGATGAATAACGCAAACCGCCCTTGTTCATACATACTTCAAGATCATAATTGGAGGTCGTTCACCAGGAAAAGTTTCATTTGAGTCCACGGTTGGCTCGAGAGCACGGAGTAGTCAAACCGACACTCATGTCAAATGTACTAATTACCTCGGAACTTGAAACATCTCAGTCTGGCTATTTCTACGCCACACTAGTGAAAGGGCTAAAAAAGCTGGTAGAGTGGCTAAACCTACAGAAGTTCGAGGAAATCCAAATTGAGATTGGTACTCAGAGTAGGTACTCAGTTTTGCTTCTTGATAATTTACTAGGCGTTCAGCTACTTCACTTTGTATTTCCTTGATGTATTTTACTACGGGCCTATTCATGTCACTAACTGCACCCCCGTGAATATTGATTGATTGAGTAATTTTGTTAGAATACTTGTACATCAGTGCAGGATGGTATCAAGGACCAACTCAGGTGCCTGTCTCCATATCCATAATTTGTACGATGTTATGAGAATGACGTGGTTTGGTGCGATTCTTGAATAAAACCAATTCCTTTTGACAACTACCGACTGGACTTACGATTAGTACCTACACTGATTATAATTTTTATAGGGATTTATACCTACTACGGTTTTTTGAGTGCATTGTGACGATAAGGCAGAGAGATGGGGATGAACCCAATCAAAATAAAATAAAAATTCGTAGTAACTTTTATTAATTAAAAGTTGAAGTAGAATAAAATTTAATTTACCTGTTTCCCATTTTGGAAACAAAATTACCTTCGAAGGTATTACTTACTGACGAAACATAAAAATAAATTTACTGTTCTCAGGGCTTCACAGCACAGACATAATCGAGGGACGAAAAGGCATAATATGTTATACCGGTAGTTGTCTAAATCGGTAATGTATCGGGATTGAGTACTCACAGTTCCTACGGCCGTGGAAGACAATTTGATCTTATCATAGGTACCTACTTATCACTGCTTATAATCGTAGTAGGTATTTTCTGGCATGTGGAGCCGACGGGAAGGAAATTAGGTAGGATCTCGAGATGGCTTCAACGGCGTTGGAGGCTGAGTTTCAAGTAGGTAAGTACCGAGGTACCTAAAACTGGTTACCGGGAAAATTGTTAGAAATTGAATTATTGAAATTGGGTAGACGAGAGAAGGGATAACGGAGCATACCGGTGAGGCACGTGAGTCGGCAGGCAATGCGTTGAACTGGCTGCTGGAGACGACGTCTTGTCAGGCGAAACTTCTGTCAGGAGGATGGTGACCGTATCTGGTGCAAACGGAACGATATTTTGATAGGTATTCGTCGAAATAGTTGTAACAAGGGATCATGGGCGATCTACAGGTGGGACTTACCAGGAGCAGCAACGTGGTTTTGGATACGGCAAAATTTATCCAGGCGACGAAATCCGTCCGTTGGGGAGTCGAACTTGGAAGCAGGACAGAAGGCTTACTGCGGTAGTACAGACTTGACGAAGTTGGAAAAAGGGGAAAAAGCACCGATATTTCGGGAAGATAAATTCAACTCGGGAAGCGATATGAGCGGAAGGAGACAAGAGTGGTCGAGAACAAAGAAATCCTCAATACGAGAAGATGGCGATGGAGACAGCACCGGTGAGAAGCAGCAGACATGGATGAAGACAGTGGAGGAAGACACGAATACTGATAAGGGGCGGCGCCGAAACCGCGAATTTCAGAGTAACGCTGATGATGCTATTTGCTGATGACCTCATTTATGCAGTAAGAGATACTGATTGTAATCTGGCAGCCAATAAACTGCAAACGTTCATCACTGAAATTGGACATTGGTGCAATCGTTGGCGACTGAAAATAAAACCAGCGAAGTCATGCGCTATTTCTTTTACGTACAAAAGAAGATGTGTCGACGTGCCTCTCACTTTTAGGGGGGAAACAATTCCGTCAGTAGAATCCCACAAATATTTGGGAGTCACACAGGACAGAAAGCTGACCTTTGCTGGACACATTTCTGATCTCTTGCAGCGATGTACCCTTGGAATATCCCAGATGAAATACCTTCTGGATAATAAAGACCTGCCAATTGAAAATAAAATGCTAATATACAAAGTTTTCATCAAGCCTCTCTGGACCTATGCTTTACCGATAAGGGGTACTGTAGTGGTTCTTGGGAAGGGAAAACACACGAACTCACAGTAATACTCGATATTGTAATAACGATAACTTGTATGAACACAATAGAACATAACGTAACGAGTTATATCAGGTAGTATGATAATGAAAAACTGATAAAAGGTGGATCATATATCATGGCACAAGATGGAGTAGACAATGACATGGAGTCGAGGTTGGAGCCTCCTCATCCATGGAGGGTATAACAGTCTCCCACGCTTTATATGGATTCGTCAGAGGGACGTCTAGGGACCACATAGTCCTTGAGGTACTGTGGTGCTCGTGTAGGCCTGGTAGAGCGACGCAGTGGTTGTCCCTGTGGACAAAGTTGGATGTCCTGAGGTGCTTGTGTCCCGCTGGGTGTTGTTTGAGATGCCTGGTGGGATGTAGGCTGTGCCACAGTGTCTTCACTGGTAACTTCACTTGCTGATGGTTCAATTGGACTTCCAGTAGGTACATTAACTAACTCTGCAGTGGTTGTGGGTGCTTCAACTGACAGATCTGGAGCAAATGATATTCTCTTCTTTGGAACATCAGTCTTCCTCAACTGGTCGACATGACGCTTGAAGATATATCCATTGTCAAGTTTCACCTGGTAATGGAGTTGTCCAAATTTCTTTATAACCATGCCAAGTTTCCAGTTTTCCTTATTGTTGGCATAGTACCGAGCTGTAACACGGTCTCCCACGCCTAATTGCCTTGCTTGGCATGGAGGGTCTGGTGTTCTGGAGAAGTTTGTAGGCTTGAGCGCATCCAACTTCACTCGTAACTTCCTCTGGAGAAATTGTTCAGCTGGAGTTCTATTTGATAGAAGGGGAGTAGTTCGGTAACGGAAGAGAATCTCTCTAACTTTCTGGCGCATTGTTAGTGGTTCATTTGCCATCGCTAATAGCCGATGTTTCAGTGTTTGTATATTGCGTTCAGCTAACCCATTCGTTGACGGATGACCTGGGGCAATAAATTTTTGGAAGGTTCCTGTCTCTTTACAGAATTTCCGGAAAACATCGCTTGTGAATATGGAAGCATTATCTGTTACCAATACATCTGGGAACCCATTGCGTGCGTAAATATCTTGAAAAGCGTTTACTGTGGATTCTGATGAAGGTGAGGATGAGCTTACTACAATTTCAGCCCACTTGGACTTTGCATCAACTACCACGAGGAAATGATGCCCTTGGAATGGCCCAGCATAGTCTGCATGGATGCGCTGCCAATTCTGGTCTGGTTCTTCCCATGGATGTAGAGGAGCCTTGGGAGGACTTGTTCTGGTTTCAGAGCACTCATTGCAGCTTCGGACTAATCGTTCGATGTCCTTATCAATTGATTTCCAATAGACATGGCCGCGTGCAAGTTGCTTCATTTTTGTTACACCAAGATGAGTTCTATGCAATTCTTCAAGCACCGCTCGTTTCAAACTTGCAGGTATGACTACTCGGGGGCCCCTAAACAAAACATCACCATTGATAGTAAATTCTGATTCAGTTGTGGAATTTTCTCGTAATTCGCGAAGAATTTTGGAAAGGTCATCATCCTTCAATGTCTCTTCTCTTAGTGATTGATAAGTGAGTTCCTGAGTTGAGATCTGTGACACGGCTGAAACGCAAATTTGGTGGACTTCGTCATTGATATGGGTATCAGTTAGTGGCTTTGCATTCACTGGTGCCCTAGAAAGGCAATCGACATTACTATTTTCAGACCCCTTCTTGAAAACAACCTCATAATTGAACCCTGATAAGTATGCGGCATAACGCTGCAATCGAGCAGAGGTCATCAACGGAATTTTTGAATTTTGATGGAAAATTCTCACGAGCGGTCGATTATCAGTCACCAATTTAAACCGTCGGGCAAATAGATACTGATGAAAATGGGTAACCGCAAATACAATTGCCAGGGCCTCTCGATCCAACTGTGAGTAGTTTTGTTCTGCAATTGTCAAGGGTCTTGAGGCAAAAGCAATTGGTCGCTCCTCACCATCCACCACGTGTGAAAGGATTCCGGCTACTCCCACTGGACTGGCATCACAGGCAAGTTGTACAGGTAACTGAGGGTCAAATGGCATCAGGACACGATCGCTCGCAATTTCTTGTTTGAGCCGAATAAAAGAGGCTTCACACTGAGCAGTCCATTGGAATTTTGCGTCTTTCTTGAGTAACTGGCGCAATGCTACTGTTTGTGTGGAGGAATTGGGAATAAAACGGGAGTAGTAGGTAACCATACCAAGAAATCTTCTAAGTTCCTCAGTTGATTTTGGTCGAGGTATGTCCACTATTGATTTGACTTTCTTGGGGGATTTCAAAATTTGATTGAACCTCACTTCATGTCCCAGAAATTCAATTTGTTCCTTAAAGAACGAGCATTTCTTGATATTGAGGTGTAAATCAAACTTTTGAAGTTGGGTGAGACATGCTAGTAGATTTGAGTGGCATTCTGCTTTAGATGTTCCATGGACGACGATGTCGTCATAGTAATATTCAGTTTTTGGAACATCTCGAAGGATTTGATCGATGATTCGATTAAATTCGGAGGGTGCTGTCTTAATACCAAATGACAACCTATTCATTCTGTAGATTCCCCGATGCGTTGTGATGGTCTGTATTTTGCTGGAGTTTTCACAGACAGGTAGATGTAAATACGCTTTATAAAGATCCAAGCGGCAAAAATAGCGTGAGTTGCGCAGACTATTCAGAAGATCATCGATTTTTCTTATGGGGTAGTGACCATTTGATAGACGCTCGTTGACTCCAATCTTGTAATCGACGCAAAGTCGAACTTCTCCATCAGCCTTAGGAATAATTACAAGTGGGGAACCCCAATCACTAAGTTCAGTCTTTGATATAATACCTGCGGCCTCAAGTGAATCCAGTTCTCGATCAACTTGCTCCCGAAGAGCGTATGGCACATCTCGTTCGCGGTGGAATACTGGCTTTGCGCCTTCTCTGAGCGCAAGAGTAACCTTGAAGTTTGGAACGCAGCCAATCTTTTGCTCAAAGATGCCAGGGAAGGCCGAAGTTAAGTAGTCAACATCGTCGATGGCATGGATAGAGGAAGTAGGCGTAGTTGTAGAAGACTGTTGGTCAAGTTCATTGAGGTTGATTTTCAAGCGACGTATCCAAATGCGGCCAAGGATCGCTGCACATTCATCAGGCACTATATAGATTGTGTCTTTGATCATGGTTCCTTGATAGTTTGCTTCCACTAGAATCTTACCATCTGGAACAAAGACGGTTTGGGTGTATGATCGGAAACCAATATTGGCAGGTTTGATTGGATTATTGATTCCCAGTTGCTTAAACTGTTTCCTAGGTAGAAATGTATAGCCAGAACCAGTATCTACTTCAAATTCAACTGGCTTTCCTTCTATTGAAACAGAAGTGCGAAATCGCTCGTTATCTCCAATTGTAGAATTAGCATGGAAGATGTTGACTATTTTATTGACACCATACTGCTGAAATTCATGCTCCCCATCATTTTCAGGTTCAATTTGATGAGTCTTCCTTTGAGTCGATTGCTTATTCATAAGTGTACTTAGACATACTTTACTAACATGTCCAGTTTTCAAACATGCTGAGCATTTTAGATTGGATTGGTCAGTGCGACAATCCCTTGCAAGGTGATTATCCTTGCCACATCGCAGGCAAACACCATCCAACCCTAATTCACTATAGTTGACACGAGATTTGAAACGGTTCTGTGACTTGGCACGATATTGAGTATTGTGGTCAGTTTGATGCTGCCGTTGCCACTGGTTAGGACGTCCTGAACGGTTGGAAATTCTATTGATATCCACGTTTGTCGAAGTGGGAGTATTCTGCGAAAGAGCTCTGGAATCTATTTTAGAAGTTTCTAATGCTATGGCTTTGCTAACAATGTTCTTAAATTCAAGGTCAGTAGATTGTAATAATGTCTCTCGAATACTGTTATCTTTGATTCCTCGAATAAACTGTGCTCGGAGAAAAATGTCCGCTAATGATACCTGGCACTCGCATGGGGAGGTAAATTCGCAATCGCTCATCGCACTCCGCAATTGGGCCACAAAGTCCGCAATCGACTGTTGATCAGTTTGGTAAATTGACAAAAACTGGTGTTGGGCCACCAGTATATTTTTCCTAGGCGCTAAGTGAGCTTCCACTAGTGACACAATCTCATCATAAGACAACTCCGCTGGTTTCTGAGGCGCCGAAAGAGAAGCTACCACATTGAAACTGGATGCGCCCATGGAATTGAGGAGTAGTTTGGCACAATATGGTTTGTTATTCGATATGTTTTTCATCTCTGTGTAATTTTCGAAACGCTGTCGGTAATACCTGAATGATTCCTTAGTTGCATCAAAACAGTCAAAATTCGGTACAAGTATTGTATTTGGAACTGCCGGCACAGATTGGTTGGACCCCGGCAAGCCACTCGATGAAGTACCTGAAGTGGACTGCATTGAACGTACAATCTGCTCAAACATCATCTTCTGCATCTCCAAAAATTTTTCGAACTGTTGATCATCCATTTTGATCGGTGTGACTGCACACGAGTCAATAATTGACAATTATCTATAGAAGATTAGAATGATGAGACGTCGATAAAAAGTCATGAACACAGATAACAGATTGATAAGGTGTTGCTTGAAGAATCGATAGGTCGATATATCGACGGTTGGAATTGTGAAGGATTCGATGAATCGGAGATTCTATCACCTCGTGTAGGTAAAAAAAAAATAAAATTTTGATTGCGCAGTGGGTTGATATTGATAAGTTGATAATATTGATCAGTTCAATCTATAGGTAGATTGACCTGGTATATTGAATTGTTGACGTAAAGGAAGCGAACTCCAGGGATTGCTGGGTTAGGTAGATGTTGATGTTGATACGTGTTGATATTGATGTTGATATTGATAGATGTTGATATTGATAGATATCGATGTTGATATGCCCTGAGCTGGTAGATTGAATTGTTGATGTAAAGGAGCGAACTCCAGGGATGGCTAGGTTAGGTAGATGTTGATTACGTACCCTCGATCGATGAACTCGTTCAGGTTGATTATCCGAAGTTTATCCCGTCGCCAATTTGTAGTGGTTCTTGGGAAGGGAAAACACACGAACTCACAGTAATACTCGATATTGTAATAACGATAACTTGTATGAACACAATAGAACATAACGTAACGAGTTATATCAGGTAGTATGATAATGAAAAACTGATAAAAGGTGGATCATATATCATGGCACAAGATGGAGTAGACAATGACATGGAGTCGAGGTTGGAGCCTCCTCATCCATGGAGGGTATAACAGGTACATGTTCCTCCTCGCAGTTTCGACTATTGGAACAGCAACAAAATCGATTAATCCAGAACAAAATTATACCTGCTCCACCCTTCGTCAGAAATTCAACTATTTATCACGGCTTCAAGCTTGAAACTCCGCAGGAATGCCGTGAAGCTTCAATGCGCAGATTCGTCACTCAAAATCCTGGGCATTACAACAATCTAGCAAATGAAGGCTTCATCCAACCTCTCAATCCTAGGCTGCAACGACCTCGCCATATTTTGGACATAATTGAAATTGAAGTGTTGATTTAAAAGGTAGTTTTTCTGTTTGACCAAATCGTTATTTACGCACTTTTTCCATGCCTAAAATTACCTACGTGTGTTTATAACTCCAGCGTGAACCCTTCCCCAATTAAATACAGAATTTTATAGAAGAAACTCACATGTTAGTGCTCTTAGGTTCCTTTTTCTTATCTTAGGTACTCCCACTTCAAAAAACAACTGACCAGTATTATTTACTTTACTTTGAATCATTTCTCTTGCTTCTTCTTGTTTTCCGTCAGTTCTGATGTAGAGCATAGTAGACTTTTAATTTTTATTATTTTTATTTTAGTAATTTTTGTCACGAAATAGTGTGAACTCCTCCGAGGTGGACAAGTTCCCCGGAACTTATACCTCGGTGGGTAGTATTTACGATAAGTTTATTTTTAAATTTACATTTTTCCATCACATTGATTATTTGTACCAATGTTTTGTTTACTTGTCCATTTATATCAGCCGATAAATCATCATCATCATCAAGGTGGAGTTCTGATCGGATACGATCCACGAGGATATTGATTATTGACCCTGACGATGGGCTAGCAACGAATGACACATCGCTCTAACGCAGGAAGAGCCCAATATTTTCCCTCAATCCCCTCCTCCATCTGGAAACATCTAACAATGAATTCGCTCCAACGACCATAAGAACTATCCCCCTAAAATGAATCCAGCCGTCGTACAAAGGGGAACAGACACTGTCCGGTAATGGCCTCGCGGTTTTCTTTTGTTGCGTCCCTCGAAAATACAACAGGTTCAGAATTGTACGACAGTGCCACCTAATATACTAGGCTTGTATTGATCTAAATACCCACAGTAGGTTGAGTAGAGACGAGGGCTCGACCGCCATCTCCGTCTCTCCCTTTTCCCCTCGCCATCGCTACAAATGAGTTTTTGCTGCGGTCCCCTCTGGGAAAAACAACCAGGTGAATCACGAGGTCGCTCCGTTCAAACAACTGCAATCCACCTCCGCCATCAGTTTGGACAGACTTCCCAAACCATACTGCTGTTTCCTGTATTTTTTTATTCTCCACTTGGTGGGCGGCGGCAGTTTCTTCTTTTTGCTTTAACACTCGAAAAGACTGTTCATTTTTATACCTCACCAGTCTGATGTTTGCTATACTGTCAGGTTGACTTAATCAAAAGTTTAAAAAAGTTTCATCCAACTACACCTCCACCACAAAAATCGTATTTATCTTACAGTATCGGGAAGGCACAGAGACGATCAAATGGCCAACGTCAAATGTGTCCTGCAGGAGTTGTTTGATCGCCAAGGACCACATTGGAAAGTCATATACACAGATGGCTCGAAAGTTAAAATGAAATGAAATGACGAAAAAAACTTTATTCCGCATGGAGCACGGTAATACAAAATTAAGGAAGAAAAACAATTTACTTACATCCGAAAACTTGATTAAATTACGGAGCATTAGGTGCTGTGGAACATACCCCACTCGATCGAACTGAGTTCGGTGTTGAGTGGGGGGGTTGCTTCAGTTCTCCAAATTATTTAAATTCTTGATTGTTCGGATTACTTAATGTTCACACGCGATTATTTTAGATTTTCAATATAATATATTATACAGAGTTATTTTAATTATTATACAATCACATTTACAGCTTCATGTTCTGTAAATACTTCTGAAGAGCATTCTACAATCTAGGTGACCTTGCTCAATCAACCATGAGAATATGAGTTTTTCGTACACTGATTTGGTATAGTTCGATGGCTGCTGAAGTTCAGAAGTGACGTTTCGGAGCAGAAGTGGAAGGCTGTAGTGTTGGGAATGATTTGCTGGGTAGTATAATGTACCATATGCTCTTCGTGATAAAGTTGCTGCAGAGTTGGATTCGTTGGTAAAGAACATGGACTGACAATGTTGCCAACGGACTGAGTACGGGTGCTGAAGTTTTATTACCTCGAAGTAGTTAATGGTGCCGCCGGTTGCACGATGTATGTTTTATAGACGGAAGTAATTAAGTCATACAGAGTTAATAATATGGCATCTGTATTGACAACAGAGCTAATTTCCATTGATAAAGCGTTGGAGTACGTCGAGCAAAGGAGATTCTACCCACAACTGTGCTGATTGTCTCGGATTCCATGAGCGTACTACAGAAACTTCAAAATCCAAACGCCTTACCTAACTCCTCATCCCTACTAATTCAATTGAAGCTCATCTGAGGGCTGAGTAGCAAGTGAGTAAGGGTGAAATTTGTAGCATTTCTCCACAAGATTGGACAGGAACAGTTTTTTTAAAATGTTTTTATCACCGAAAAGATTATAGTATTACATTGAATACACGATCATAAGTTGAGTAAACCAAAGAAAAAGAAAAAAAAATTAATCATACTACTTCTCAGGAAATATAATCTCCAATAGTCGAGCCGGATACCTACGCAAAAGTGAACTGTTTTTTGAATACCATTTGATGTTTAGTTACCATTAGATGTAACTGACGTACATTGTAAATGTGTTTAATGGCTGTATGGAGCAAATGAAAGTCTGTAAGAATTCAACGATTGATTTTCTTCCCTTACTCGTTCAAATCGGTTAAGTACTAATGATTATAGAAATCGAATCAGTCATAGTAATTATGACATGAGCGGTGTATTATGTGCTCAATATATCGCTCAAAAAGGTTAAAATCCACTCATTAGGGTATCGCTTTTGGTGAGCGGGACTCAACGGTACAGATGTTCGGATACTGTGTCTTGTACTGGTATTGCAGTAAACGATACCTATATTATAAAATAACGGTACCTACCTATATTAAAACGATACCTATATTATAAAATAACGATACCTATATTAAAAACGATAATTATATTATAATTAAGAAGAACGTTTAGAAAGTTACGAACATCACTACGAATTCTGTGTCAAAGTTGAAGCATATCACAAGCTGTCAACATGAGGGTGAATCATGCGGCAGCCTGTCGGGTCAATGTTCATATTGGTCCAGTCTGCCAGATTCGAACAGCGCATGGTTTTACAGATATCGAAATTGATGATTGTTGAACCCTGGGGGAAAACACTTTAGGGTGAGGGGAGGGGGAGATTTATGATTATAGTAATCTATGGATTCAAATAACGGGCACAAACCTGCCGTCGTCTTCGCCCTCGGCTTCTCACTCACCCTCGCCGTCGCCTTCTCTCTCACCGACGCCTCCTCCCTCGCCGACGCCTCCTCCCTCGCCGTCGCCTCCTCCCTCGCCGTCGCCTCCTCCCTCGCCGTCGCCTTCTCCCTCCTCCCTCGCCGTCGCCTTCTCCCTCATCCCTCGCCGACGCCTTCTCACTCACCGACGCCTTCTCCCTCACCGTCGCCTTCTCACTCACCGACGCCTCCTTCCTCGCCGTCGCATTCTCCCTCACCGTCGCCTTCTCCCTCATCCCTCGCCGACGCCTTCTCACTCACCGACGCCTTCTCCCTCACCGTCGCCTTCTCACTCACCGACGCCTCCTTCCTCGCCGTCGCATTCTCCCTCACCGTCGCCTTCTCCCTCATCCCTCACCGTCGCCTCCTCCCTCACCGACGCCTCCTCCCTCGCCGTCGCCTTCTCACTCACCGACGCCTTCTCCCTCGCCGTCGCCTCCTCCCTCGCCGTCGCATTCTCCCTCACCGACGCCTCCTCCCTCGCCGTCGGCTTCTCCCTCACCGTCGCACAGTGGGCTAGATTTAAATTAACTGTATTAGTAAGAAATTGCCACTACGTTGTCTGATTTTTGAAATTCATAATTTTTTTAAATTGGGGCTACATTTTTTTATTGTAAAAACGAGACGAGGGGGCATTTTTGGAATCTTTTGAACATCGCAGTTAAAACATGTAAAATGACTCGTAACCTTCTTCTTATTGGATGTCTTGGCACTTCTATACTGCCGTGAGAATGAAGAACGCCTCGCCTCAAAATTTTCGGTAATAATTCTTATTTAAGTTATAGGATTTGTTTTATCTCCAAAAATGTTTGGAAAACGAATTTTTAGCACTTTGGTGAGGTGTTCTTCCTCTAAAAGCAGCTTCGAAATGAACTTGTCTTTTTGAAACTGAAACGCCTCAGGTGTTTCACTTCCAAAAACATTGCGAAAAAGTGGCTCAAAATGCCTCAGGTGTCAATAATCCATAACATTATCGATTTTTTCTTGATTTCGTCTTTTTGTATCGATGTACCCCCAAAAACCTGGGTCGAAATAATGTTCTGGAGTGAAGTTATAGCGAAGTCCATACTGAGATCTTTGAAGCTGATTTCTGAAAATCGCAATTTTCGAGGTGAGACGTTCTTCATTCAAACGGCAGAATAGTGGCGGAAAACTCCCCCGCATTTCAAAACTGCAAGTCAATCACATTCTAAGATATCCTTCAAAAACCTTCCAACCCAGGTCCTGCAGGCCCTAATAAGTAACTTTACATCGAGTAGTAATTGCTCAAGTCGCAAGTTATTCGCTACATGAAAAACACATTTCTGTTAAATGATGAGATGAGGTTCAGCGGACGGCGACAGCCTTTTTAGGATGAGCTTTCAAATCGACTGCTTCAGAACTCGCTTAATTACAGTTGTTAGCTAAATTAAGGGGCTGTGCGGACTTGGAAGATTCTGCCAATGAACAAAAACTCGTCGTTAAGAACGCCTCCTCTCCGAATCCACCACCAGCCGAGTTGATCGATACTCCGAAAATGCTCTCGTGGCCGACATTCTCTTTTGCCTCGAAATCCTAATTTAATTTGATTTATTTCCACAGGGGGGACTATTTAATCTGCAAAGGCCCCACTCCGTCCCTTTCGCCACCGGATCCCTTTTCTTCTACACCTCCCCTATGCTTCCTCAGTAATCGAATTCCGGTTCAACTGCCCTTAACTGGGGAGGTTTTGAAAATTTATACGTTATTAGTCCGAACATTATTCTCACAGGTTTTCTGGGTGACCCCATTGATAAAATCAATTATTCGCGTTGAACTCTCTTGCGAGTCCTCTCGAGTCGAATCGGCGGGCAATAAAAGCGATCGGAGTAAATTACGAAACTCCGTAATCTCACGCCGATTAGAGCGTTTAACGTAGTAATCTTAAATGAAGCTCAAAGCAGTTTATTCCCACTCTGTGACGTAAGTGACTGCGCCAAGTGATGGCACCATCTTCCAATTACACTAGTTACGTCATCGCCAAAGCCCACACAATTTTTTTTTTTTCTTTCAAATGATTTATTGCACCAAGTAACAACTTATTAGCAACATATTTTTGACATATATGTGAATTGGTTGTAGTACAACTTAGATACTTAACTAAGCCGCTTATAGTTTTGAAAGTTAGGAGTGCAATTTTGTGCACTTAAACCGATCACTGATTTCACTGAACGGACTTATCGCGAGAACACCTTCACTCACTTCCACAGGTCATGAGGCTTCTTTCTCTTGAGACGTCTGAGTAGGTCGTCAACGTCGAGCAGCTGGACAGCTTCTTCATTGACGTGTACTTGTAACCGCTTGTGATGGGCTATGGCTTGAACCTTGATGACTTCATTGACAGTTGGTATGCGAAGTTCTTTGTGTAGCCGGACATTTCTGGTGTACCGGTAGGCGTCCACACAACATCTCAGCACATTGTTTTGGAAACGTTGGATAATATCGCGGTTACTTTGAGCGGTGCAGCCCCACAACTGCACTCCGTAAGTCCAGACAGGCTTGAGGACTTGATTGTACAGGGTTAATTTGTTCTGGATCGACATTTTTGAGCGTCGGCCCATTAACCAGTACATTTTCCTGAACTTAAGCACCAGTTCTTCTTTTTTCTTCTTGACATGCGCCTTCCAGCGCAATTTAGCATCCAGGGTCATGCCCAGGTATTTAGCTTCATTGGCGTGCGGTATAGTCTTGCCGTTGAGATGAAGGGGGAAATAGTCGAGCTTACGATTGGTAAAGTCGACATGAACTGATTTCGCTTCATTCATCTTGATCCTCCATTTTGATGTCCATTCTTGGAGTTTCTTAATAGATCTTCTGAGCTTGGGAATCGTCACGTGATTTGTTTCACCAACTGCAAGGACAGCTGTGTCATCTGCAAACGTTGCTATTGTATTCTCCTCTCGTTCTGGCATATCGCTGGTGAACAGGACGTACAGGAGTGGGCCAAGTACACTTCCTTGGGGAACTCCAGCATGTATTCGGTGCACTTCTGAGTAGGCATCTTCATGCTTTACCCTGAAGAATCGATCTGATAGATAGGATTGCAATAATTCAGCATATTTTGCTGGCAACATTCTTCGGAGCTTGTGGTTTAGTCCATCGTGCCAAACTTTGTCAAACGCTTGGGTTACGTCGAGAAAGATGGCCGAGCAAACTTGCTTGTTTTCTAGTGCCTCCTCAATCACACTCGTAATTCGATGCACCTGGTCAATGGTAGAGTGCTTTTGTCGGAAACCAAATTGATGAGAAGGGACCAGATTGCGTTGCCCACACAATAAGTGGGAGAAGATAAAATGTGTCCATCCGGACCAGGAGTATATGGGTCATTCTACCAGAAAGCGACATTTTCAAATCTCAATATTAAAAACAAAGCTCCAAACTGTTTGAAAAAAAATAGGTACACTCAGGTAAACATAAGTAATGTTTATTCATACCACTATTCATTCTTCATCTCCATTATTCATTCTCGAATACTATTTATTTTGAAATAGTTAGGTAACATTAATTTTAGAATCACATATTCGATACAAAGAGTCCAATTTTCACGTTAAAGTCATGTTCAGTCAAGTAGGTGGTCAATTGAATAACTACGTAAATATTCAATAAAATTCACCTGTTGATCCCATCATATCCGGCGCCAATGCCGACATGGTCCTCACCCGCCACTTTTCTTACGTGGTTAATATGAGCTGGAAAATCAAAGCCAACAAATCTCTGATCAATCGAAGGCTAATTTAAAAAAAAATACACATACATTCGATGGGGACATCCATGAAAAAATGTTATTGCTCGCCAAAAAGAGAGGAAGATTGAATAACCCCTCGCAGGCTCATTTCGCTGAGATAACCACTTGTGGAGCGCCATGTGCTCCTTTCACCTCTTCATCAATACCGGTGTCGGTGGGTTATACGTATTGAAATAGCCTCGGGCGTGCGTTGAAAAAATACACGTGGTTTGAGATAAAAGTGAACCAAGTTTGAAATTAAATCACACGGCCGGTGGATTTCAATTGGACGAATTGATTATATAGGATTAGGACTACGAGAACATGAGTGCAATATCAACACTTCAGAAGATCGAGATGATAAAGGAAGGTAAAAGGCAATAATATTGGTATAGCCAAGTCAAAGAGCAATGTCGAATGGATTCACGGTTCGGTTTCATCAAGATGCCCTTGGGCAACACTTACGGTCGACGATAAGTTCATCAGAAGAATCATATAATATGTTTGGGGTAATTTGTTGCCTCATTGACGATGTCATTCATAGTGGACAGCCCACAACAGCCGATCTATCGCTTCCAGTGACGTGTCCACTTGACTGGTACGTTTATGTAGGAGATCTTACGTACTCGTAGATCTTCACGGGACTCGCTCCGAGGGCGTCTCAGTCGGATAACCGCCCCCAGGCAAGCTAACGGGGAAGTGGCGAATTGTAGGGGAAGAGGAATCGTTTGTCCTGTCCTCCTTTAACCTCTTTAATTGTTGTTCCGACGAACATAATCGAGCCTCATAACCCTCATCTGAGATAAACCGGCAGAAGCGTCCTATTAGCGAAGGATCTGACGCGTCCACAGCCTGAACCGTCCAGGCGTTTCACCTGGAACACGCGTTTCTTTTACACACCAAGTCCTGCGGTTCTAAATAGCGAAAACAATTGTCGTTATTTAGAACCGCAGCTTTTGGTGTGTAAAAGAAACGCGTGTTCCAGGTGAAACGCCTGGACGGTTGAGGATGTGACGTTGATGGCTGCCAAAGAATCTGAATAGGTGACCGCTGGAGGAAGCGTTCTCGGACTGGACTCTTGATTCGATCAAAGGCACACGAAGCAATCAAAGGTACTGTACAAGAGCGATGATCATCAGCAATGACGGAAAAATCCCGAGCCATCTTCCTCTCTCTGTGTGCATTGCTGATGAGAGTATTCGCACAAAGCGATCAGCCAAGTCAAGAGGACCTTCTGTTTTCCTTGCCGATCACTCATCACAGACGGACAGCTGTCCTTTTTGTTTGCGATAGATGTAGAAGAGATAGATCGGCTGTGGTAGAAAGTCCACTATAAGCCATAGGACAAAAAGAGTGGGCCAAATTGTTTTTGTGGTTTTTACTCCATTTTGTTCCGATGATACAAACCAGCTGCTTTTGGCAACGTTTCGGAGTAAATATCATTTCACAACCCTAAAGTTGTGTACGAATTGATGATTGAAACTTGGCCCGTTGCAACGCCTTTGGATCTCGTAATTCTTGAAATCAGCAAACGGGAATCGATTACGGTGAGCAATAGCTTGGAGGATAATGTTGCAAATTTTCGAAATTTCAATTTCCGAACTTAATGAAAATTAAGACTTTGCCCAGTTGCCATGGTGTGAAGAATTCTAATAACACTTTTTTTTATGATTGAGTAGGATTCGGAACAAGTAGGTACCTCTACGAAGAAGTTCTCCTCGATTATTGACATTTGAACAAGACGGTCATATTCGTCAAAGTTGTGTTAAAATAAAGAGGAATCGCCGCTTTGGACGAATATGACCGCCATGTTCGTAATTTCAATAATCGAGGAGAACTTCCTCCCAGAGTTACGTGTTCCGAATCCCACTCAATCATAAAATAAAATTTGTACTTTTCACACCATAGCAACTGGGCAAAGTCTTAATTTTCATTAAATTCCGAAATTGAAATTTCGAAATCCAAAGGCGTGGCAACGGGGCAAAGTTTCGATTATGAATTCGTACACAACTTCAGGGTAGTATTATTTCAACGTTTTGGAAGACTCAAGTACTTCCTCCTGAAGAAAACGATGAACAAATTCTACATTATAAACAAGACTATTCGGTACGTGTAACTCGGTAGAAACGACGAGTATTATTTGACCATCTAGTTTAGGTAGGTACCCTAATATGACCGAAACCCTTAGAAAAGGTACCAACAATACAACAGTTACACAATGGCCACATATAAAGTCCTCCGTATTTATCATGCTTGTATCACAATAATCCCAAACATTTTAAGTCGTAGCAAGTACAAATATAAATAAATAATATATTTCTAGACTCACCAATAACATCTTCCATAGTTGCAGTTTGATTGCAGCTTATGAAATGAGTATAAAAATTCACCATAACTATCCCTCCGTTTAAGGCCTGTGAAAAATAAAAACGAATTTGTGAAAATGTATAAAGATGTCCGAAGATCCTTTTATGGATCATCATTGGTTTACAGTTTATTGGTTGTAGTTAGGCTGGAACGGCATCGTCAAACGTGTAACGCGAGTGGTGACCGACAGCTCTCCTTCGTGATATTTTCATTTTAGGGCAGGAGCGTTGACATTAAAAAGAATAATTGAACTATGGACGGTTTTATTTTTTTTCGACCATAACCAAGTTGCTCAAAACGTCCTCCGTTTTGTCGAATGCAAAGACCCGTTGGTCGTTAAACTCAGTGTGACTCAGCGTGAAAAATTACCACAAAGATGACTCAACACTCACTAGTTCACAAAGGGTACATTTGTCATGAAAAACCCAAGATTCAGCTTGAAAAACACGTTTTTTCGCATTCAAACCTCATTTTCTCCCTTAATTCAACATCAAAAACATTTTTGATGAGTCCGTTACGAAGCTGACCTTTTGGCGCATTTTTTTAGGTCAACTTCACAATTCTGCTATAAGAATTAACAAGATCACCAAGCGTGATCTTGAACAGGTGATTTTGAAATGTTGATAAAATTCACTTTTCAGACTCCTTTTTCACTTCTCAGATCCACCTAGAAATAATTTGTTAGGCATTAAATAGGCAGACAATTCACCGCTCTTTCCAACGGTATACTCAAATTTAAATGTCAGTGCAAATTAAGGGTGTTGTGGCAATTTTAGTGAAGTAAAGTCGAAAACACGAAAAAAATCTTAAAAGTGAAAAAAGTCGGATTTTGAGTGGATTAAAACAAAAAAGTGGATTAAAACAAAAAAGAGACACTTTTGGCCGGAAATTAAATGTAGAACACGAAGGAGAGCTGTCGGGCACCACTCGCGTTAGACCCTGTACAACTTACAGAACAGATCTATATGAGCTACCGAGGATTTGGGAACAGTTCAAGAAATGTAAAAACGTTCGTGAAATCCTGATTCGCACAAATTAATGTAATTAAACGAATAATTTTGTTTCCCAAAGAAACTGACCCATTGTGGATTTGATTTTTGTGTAATTACTGATGACTGAGAGTATTCAACTGACACATTCTCAGTAAGTGGGGTAAAATGAGATAAATTGCCACTCAAACATCATCATACCGTAGGGTGATTGGTAACAGTGAACAAGTGACATTTTTTAAGAAAATGATGTTTGTTGGCGCAGAATTTGTTGATTTCTAACCGGGAAACGGGTTTATAATGATATTTTACTGCAATTTGGAGAAAAAAGGCAAAATAATTTCTTTCCAGCCCGATATTATGACCTTCATATGATCATAATATGTGCAATATTATGGCACATGATCAAATTAACCCGTACATTCGATTCCACTGTGAAAAGTGGTCATAAAGGAATGCGCTCATTCCGTTTCCTTGTAAAATGTATCAAGTGGTAAATGGTCAGTTTTTCTTAAATTCACTATCACGGGGGATACAGAAGTTTGTTTGGTAAAACTGACCATGTGCCACATGGACACATTTTGCGGATTCCTGTTCATACTCTCAAACGAAATTTGGGCTGGTAATAATGACCAAGTCCGTTTTCTGTAGAAAAATCTCTATAATTTTAAAAATCTCGTAATTTTAATGTTAACGGGATATTGGAGGGTTTTTAAATTTAGTAAGGCAATAAATGCTTCATGTAAAAGGGAATAAAAAGGAAGAAACTTATTTTGAATGCCCATTTTTCGATTCAGAAAGACGGAGAAACATTAGGAGGCTCTCCTGTAAAATTTGTAAAATGTTACTGACACAGTTTAGAACAAACTTCAATGGTGAACATGATTGTGGTGTAAATGTCGGTATTTGAACCAGTAACTTTTTCTACCAAGAATCAAATTTGCACTTTAGTATGACAAGATGGAGGGGTACCTCATGATAAATGTTTTTGAATGGATCCAAGTAGACGTAACTTATACACTAACTACTGCATTTTTAGTGAAAATAGAGGATGTGGCCGCCGGTAGCCTCGTGGACAAGCGCGTCTGTCCGCGATGCGTAAGATCTTGGGTTCAATACCGCTGGCGTGAAAGGATTTTTCACATACTTAGCCGTTGCGGCGGTCACCTGGTGGAAAGCAATGGCAAACTACCACCAGTATCATTTGCCTAGTACAGCCTCTCAAATAGTGCCGTTCGGAACCGGCGATAAACTGTAGGTCCCGTATAACTTGTGAAGACGTGCATCACAGGATTATATGTGAGAGGTCGCCAACGTCCGAAATTCGGATACGGCACTCCAAGAAGAAGAAGAGGATGTTTCAATAACTAGGGTTTTATGTGATACAGGCCAGTAACCACAGATGAAAAAAATATGCCCTTACGTTCGGACATGCTTGAGTAGTTTGCAGCTTCTAAATCCCTTGAAAAACTTTTTGGGACCAAGAAACCTCGAAATTTCCGGACTTAGACGAGTATTCCAGTTTTTACCTCACAGCTTGTAGAAGGTTGGTTTTATATGAAAGATCCTTCATACCTCTATTAAAGTAAATAGTATAAAGCTAAATTTTAAGCCTAACCCTAGCTCTGTAGGTCCAATATTTCTTCCAAAAAGTTCGAAATTTTCGTTTCAGTCATCTCTTGGGTAGAATAGCTTAATACTTTTCTCACGAGGAAGAGATGAGTAAAACTTAAATTTTGAACTCATTGGTAGAAATAGCCAGTTTTGAAGTCCAGTACCTGGAGATCTATTGGTCCTACAGAAATGGGATTGAGCTTAAATTTGAGTTTATACTATTGATAAAAGTTTATAAAGGTTAAAAGAGCCTTTTGTAGAAAACCAGCCTATTACAAGTTGTGGGGCAGGAATTTTGGCTTTCAAAATGTTTCCCTAGGGATTTCAAAGCTGGAAACTTGGACTAAAACGACATACCAAAAAATCAGCTTCCTACAGTTTTTTTGGACCTAAACATCGGCGGTTGACTGGCCTTGTAAGAGTTTTCACCACTTTTGTGAGTGATTTAGATTGTTTTAAATTCATGTATTTGTTTCGTCCCTTAAACTTCTATTTGACACCTCCACTCTGACTATATTCAGGCAGGTACTCAGATATTCTTACTCGATGAGCAAACGAGATTGTTCTCACCACAAGTTTGAGGATGTAATCCGGAACGTTACGGTTGGAGTTGCAGACGGCGAAGGCTGAGGAATGTGAGAAAATCACGGGAGCCGTGGAGACGTTGAGAGCGTGCTCCATCGTTCGAAAGGACGTGTGACTCAGGTCCACGAGCATCCCGAGCCTGTTGAGCTCTCTCACGACCAGCTGGAGAACAGTGAACAGAGCAAACAGTCGATTATGTTATGTATGGCTGCTGAGTTCCCCTGTTCAAGGGGGATTAGACAATATGCCCACCCATAGGGTATATCGGGTCTGTGCTTCCACAAAACAGTATATCCCCAGAGCGGTCGAGCAAAAAGATCGAGAACAGGGGCACTGCAGTCATCACTCTCCCTCTTCAAACAACACCTGGTATGCCAGGCTGTTGTTGATAGAAAAACTCTGCAAATTCTTGACACAACGGTTTATTATCTTCTTTGAGCAGTTCACCCTTATCCAATTAACGAAATGATAGATGAGACTTTAGCTCAACATCGAAATTTAGTTTGCTTAAACAAATAGGTATTGTTTGAACAATTTTAATGACACAAAACCGAGTGCATATTGCATTTTAACTCGGTGGGGGTTAAAAACATTTTTGCTTTGGTCGATTCCAATGGTTCATTATCGAAAATAATAAACAAAAGTAGTATGGAGAACTGAAAGTACTATGGAGTTCCAATCCAGGAAGAACAACTGGAAAACTCCAAGGTATGGTTAACCTCCATCGTAATGGTACTACTGCAAATTACATACTACTTTTACTTAGAGAACTATGCTCCTACAAGCATGGATATTGGCAAGGGTGTTATAGAAAGTTAGAAATCTGAATATATTCAGATTTCTAACTTTCTATATATAGAACTATATATATAGTTCTATATATAGAACTTTACCCAACGAAATTTAGAAACATTAATTATAGAATGAGAATATAGAGGATTGAAGAAGTGAAACAAATTTCAAAAAATAGTGGAGAAAGTAGGTACCGAGGCAAAGCCAGCACGTACCTACCAACCATGCTCTGCTACCATGAAATGTATGGTTGCTGAGGCCCCCTGTTCAAGGGAGGTTAGGCAATATGCCCACCCAGAGGGTATATCGGGTCTGTGCTTCCACAGAACAGAGCGGTCGAACAAAAAGATCGAGAACAGGGGCACAGCAAACCATCACAATTATCGGACGTCATACTGCATCAGAAACCTGGTTTATCGGTGGTTGGTGGACTTTTAGCAAATATGAACCACTAAAAAACTCGAGTTGGAGAACTTGCTGGTCATATAGTGGTTATACGTTGTGGTTATTATTGAGTTGTCCGCCATGGGCGGGATAGAACAGAGAATTGGAGACACTCGTTGATCAGATGGATGAAGCTTGACGGATCCATGCTCTTGTTGTGCTCATAGCCGTATGTCGAGAATGTCCACTTGTGAATAATAAAATATTAGCCAAGTATTCATAGAAACTTTACAGTGGTGCCAGGAAAAATGAGAAAATTTGCTTTTGACACACGTTATGACACGTAATTGTTTCAGGCTCCAATTTCAAAAGTCCCAACCAATGGGGTTAATTACCTCTCAAGCTCCATTCAGCATTTGGAAACCAATGAGCCTAGTATAAGTAATTAATTCTGGCATTGTGATTAGATTTACCTTAAAATGTCATTTTCATTCCATAAGAAGAACGAATAATTAATTTTAGTCAATTTTCTTTGAAAATGAAACTGATCAGGCAGTTTTGTTTGTTATTATAGATCTGGAAGGATTTGTCGTTGAACAGCAGGAGGTCATTTCTTATCGTCCTATCACGTATGAATGTTGAGATATTTGAGGTTATGTACACCAAAAATGGATATTTGGGCTGTTTTTGAGGTTAGATACAGGCTGTATAAAATTTTTCTACATATTACATCATCTAGTACTACTCTTTCCCTTCAAAATGAGACTTTGAATGATACTGTAGGATGTTTCTTTCAAAAGTTATGGCGTTTTTAAGGTAAGGAGATTACATAAAAAGCTTCTGCTGGGTTTAACAGACCCTTTTTTATCATACAATTTTTAAATTAGGTAAACATATACCTATCTAGGATGTGTTCGAGAACACTAATCACGAATCTGAGGTCAGATTCCAAAAATTCAAGATGGCGGCTCCAACATGACGGACGAGATTTTTGACGATTGGCCGTTTTCTGCATGTCGCTGACTTTCAATCTGAAATTAGTATCTTAGTGTCCTCGTAATTAGCATCTTCGGGCACCCCATAGTTATACGTTTGATATGGCTTAAATATTGTTTGACAAAAAAGGGTTTCTTTTACCCACTAGAAGTTTTTCATGTCATCCCTCACCTAAAAATCGCCATAATTTTCGAAAGAAGCTTTTTACAGTATCATTCAAAGTCTCATTTTAAAGGGAAAGAGTAGTACTAGATGATGTAACGTGTAGACAAAATTAGAAAAATTTTGTCCAGTCTGTATCTAACCTCAAAAATAGTCAAATTAGCCATTTTTCGTGTACTACATAACCTCGAATATCTCAAAATTCAGACGTAATATGACAATTCTGAGCTTGGATTCAATTCTACGCAGAAATGTAATTTGGAAATGACCTCCAGATGCTCAACAACAACCAGAACCCAATTATTTGCAGACCTGTGTAATTGATCTCAGTCAATTTTATTTGAAAATGGTTTGCTGAGTTTGCTTCCTTCCCGTGTTTTTGATTCCACCACTGGAGATGGCCAAGTCTGTGAAAGCGGACCAGGACATCCCGCTGGGCAGCAAACCATTCATCACAAAACTCATCAGGCAGTTTGATTTGTTATTTTTACGTTGATACATTCAAGTTTTACAAAGCTCCTATTAGAATTATGTGTGTTATTCAACATTATACTGTTCATTCTGTCGGCTACCTATCGCTTGAACAAATATAATAATTTTTATTATTTTATTTTAGACTCACCCTTCCAAAATGCGCAAGACCATCTGGCTCCGTAGTGTCGTTTCCCACACAGCAGCCCGCCCTGTAACGACACACCAAGTATTAGAACGAGTTGAGTGAGCATTCGGTAAACGTCTAATTCGTGAGAACCACGCACTTGTAACAGTTGACATGTACAATACCCTAATACGACGTAGAACACGTAAGTGCTTCCAGGGGAGTGACATTAAATGTAACTCAATTACAATGTAAGTGACTGTAAATTACAGAAATTTTCTGTTTCCATTTCTTCCAGCTCTGACTTATGTGTCAGTCAAAGACAGTCTCGGTCGGCTTCACAAACTCCACCATGTCCTACGTGGTGTGAATTAAGTAGGTGAATTTTTCACCTGACGCCATTTTTAATTGGGTTAATAATAATAACTCTGACGAAACAAAGTTATTTTATTTTTAAGGTTGCACTTTATTTTTAAACACATAACCAGTATTAAATGATCATCTACAATTATAACATTAAATATTATAATTTTATAATTCTATACGCAAATTTTGCTCATATAGGTATACCTATTTGAAAACAAAAAAGACATTTGAAAAATTACAAGTATTTCCTCAAAAATTCATTTTCATTGACGAATTCCTGATTCAGTGATAAGCCATACCTCTTCGCGGTAACTGCAGTTTCAGACGTTCAGGTTTTGTCCTAATTTTATTAATAATTTGGTAATGGTATGCTCATTCGATTAGTGACACTTCATGTATACTACGTCTGCCAATCTGTGTGCATACAAGTTTGTGTTTTCGTTCCGTATAATATATTATGCCATATTATGGCATCTGGCAGAGGTACAGGGAAAACTTGATGGATTTCCAATTCCATTCGGGCTCCAATCCCTGATGCTTAATCTGCTCTGTCGTTTCTCTTGACTTCATTATTTGAAACTCATTTAGTCGGAACAACACTGGAAGATGTAGCGTTCACGCTAGGTCGAGTCGAACCTGGCCTCCGATAGAGTTTAATTTTTAGAATTTTTTAAGAACATCCGGAGCTTTGTACGACCAGCCGTTCGTTCACTACGAGGACTCAAGTTGGAGCAGATCAATAATCGTCAACTTGAGGGTGAATCATACTGCAGCATGTCGAGTCAGTCTGGCCCAGCTGATCAGTATGAACAGTTATCAGCACATCGTTTTCAGATATCGAGTCAATCAATAATGATTAATGATATTTACTAATAATTCACACTACTTGATAATACTTATTAATAATTAATGATATACAGAAGGTTATTAGCACAAAAAATATAATAAACCGATGGGTCAAGAATTTGCAGTTTTTGTTTTGAAATATACTCGGATATTGATGGTTTTTGGTTATATAGAGAAAAGAAAAATTTCCTTGAGACCAAAAAACACTGGTTTCCAATGCTCATGATGAATATTATTATTATATTATTAATGATATAATATTATATCCAGGTTAATATTATTATCATCATCTTCGATCGGGAAATAAGTTCGAAATTCACCCTTTTGATCGCGTTTTTGGGTTTCCATCCCACTGTGAGTCGGTTCAGTGACACAACTTAACTCTGTAGACTGTTCACCAGCTACATGAGTTTTTGGTTAAATGTAAACATACCACTTAAGTTTTGAGTGAGTATTGATCAAGGCATATAGCAAAGAAATGCGAAGAACGCTCGCCCAACTTTTCCAAATTACATTCGAGTTGACCCAAATCCATCCCAACTAATAATCTATATCGGTATCCTATTACGGTTTTTTTTTTGTTTTTTTGCGGACCATAACCTAATTTCCATTTACGGCGAGGGCTCCCCAACACTTTTCAATCCCGAGGGAGGAACGTGAGATTAGACCGGAGCCCCGTGCTCGAATAATAATAGAAACGACGGCCGCTCAAATTGCCGGATTCATTATTGATGAGTCGAAAAAAAAAACCCGAATTAGTCCGAAAAAATATAGAGGGTTTCGATCGTGTGAAGCGCATTTGGTATGCAAATTGGGTCAATTATCATCACAGGAGGGTAAGTTGGTATATAAACTAGATGAATATTACCATCGGATCTCAAACTAACTACCCAACTCTTCACAGTCGAGTATACTACACTGGAAACCAAAAAAACCGGCGCAGTTGAATTGTTGTCGAAGAGTCAAGTTTAAATCGATAACAGTTGGATTAGAGTCAATAGTAAGGTCAATAACAAGGTTAACAGAGATTACGTGCAGAGGTCCATCCCTGTTTTTCCTTAACTATCCAGTTTTTTCCTGTAATGCTCTTATGAATTCACGATAGAAACCTACAGGAAACCGTGAAACTGGTAGCTACACCAGAAGGCCGGCATCAGGGCGTCCAAGGGCGACGGATCCTGCTGCAAACCCAAGCAGCTCAGTCCAAGCAGCGTGATCTCCAGCAAATTGAAGGCGAGCCGTTCGGTGTGCTGGGGTGAGTAGAGGACCTAAAGCACGGACTATGGAGTGAAGATTAACATCAGCAGGCTTCTGTAGGCTTCTATCGAGAAATCAAGAGAGCATTACAGGAAAAAAAACTGGATAGTTAAGGAAAAACAGGGATGGACGTAATCTCTCTTAACCTTGTTATTGACCTTACTATTGACTCAAACCCAACTGTTATCGATTTAAACTTGACTTGACAACAATTCTTAAACTTGACAACAATTCAACTGCGCCGGTTTTTTTGGTCTCCAGTGTATAAACGAGACTTTTCGAAATCTTAGGGCTATTGAAATTATATAACTCGACTAACTTTTGACCCTTTCAGGCCTTTATCTATTATACACACCAAGAAGATCCATACCAAATTTCAAGTTGATCGGCTGTGGACCCGAAGTGGCCAAAATGTCAGTATTTTGTTCCTAAAATTTTCTTGGGTCGAGATAATGGGTTAAATCTTTCAAATGGCACTGGCTAATGTTATGAAGAAGGTCTGTGCGAAATTTCAAGTCGATTGGTCCTGTTACCCAGGCTGTAGCCTCGCCATAGTGGACAATATTATCCTAAAATTTCTGTGTTGGTTTATTTTTTCTAAAATTGGTTTGGGTCGGGGGTTTTGGGTTAAATCTTTTAAAAGGCACTCTCTAAAGTTGGAACGAAGCTCTGTTCAAAATTTCAAGTCAATCGGTGAATGTGAAGCGGCTGTAGCCTTGACCGTCTGAATAATAAGAAGAAGAACAAGGTAAGGAGCCAAACAGGGTTTTTGAAGTTATATAACTCCGTTCCCTTTAGGACTAGCGACTTGAAACGTTCAGGGCTTTCTATTATCCACACCAAATTTCAAGTTGATCAGTCAAATAGGAGCCAAAATAATATTTTGGCTGCCTGAAAAACGCGTTTCGTGACGTCCGGTAAACATACACTCGGTACCGTTTGTTCTTTTCAACTTGTTTGCTTGACGAGGCGGAACGATACCGCGTTCAGGAACTAGGACTAGATAGTAGAAATGGACGATTTGGTTCAATCCATCCATGGGTAAAATAACTTAATGGATAATTCGGAGTAACTCCACGAATACCATGTACTTAAATGTACCAAGGGCTATGCAGACTACAGCTGATCTGGAATGAGCGCACATTTAACCTGAAGCGCTTAATATACTCATAATCCCAAGTGTACAGACTACGAAAAAAATCTAATAATCACGATACAGAAAAATCATGTGATGTATCAAGGAAAGAAGAAACCAGAAAGTTAATTAAAAGCACGGGTTGAAACCGCTCATGGTCTGTTAGGGAATAATATTATGTTATCAGGACGTTCAAGGACCTACAAAATCCATACGCCGTTTCAGCCCTTAACGGGGATTGATGAACTCCCATTTACACGCTAAGCAGGATCGGCTGGGTAAATCTACCTAAACGCCTGTTTAATCGACTTTGATAAACTGGTTGAGAGCTGGAGTACACTCCGCGGTAGACACCCAGGATTAACCTTCATGTCGTACGATCCGCGGCAAGTTCGGTATGTTTCATCCATGTACCCGTAATGTCTACGTTTCTGTGTCTACATGGTACCTATTGCACCTACGACAGCTGATACAGCATTTCGTCCCTCAGGATCCCACAAGGTCCAACTCAGTTTTCCCAACTTTTCAGGAGAGACAAAAAACGGATTTTCCAACGTACTGTAGTAATTTCTACGGTTATCGCGGCTTTTCTACGTTGAAGAAGCCTTTTCCTGCATTGCCAATAAAGGCCAAACCAGTGAGCTAGAAAAACGTTCCTAATTCATTTTGCCAACCTGAGTTAGATCTTGTGGGACGATTTGTTGATGCCTCTACTTTGGTTTTCCAAGAATTCAAGCATGATCTTTGTTGTTAGCTATTGTTGTGATAGTGACCTCAAGTTGGTTGAGAAGAGATACAATTTGGTTGGCAAAAGAACGAGAAAATTCCAATAAAATGTAAGAAAATACTGTGCATCAATAGATTGTGCAGTCGAAATTACTATGTAACTATTCACCATGTGAAGGTCACTACCAAATGTTGTCGATATTCACGTGACATTATTCGAGTTCAACAATTACATCAGATTACATTTTTTATGTTGGTATTTTTTTTTTTTTTAATTGAAAGTAATTTTAGCATCAAAATCTAGTAAGTATACAGAACTAATAAGTTATTTTTATCTCTTAAATGTAAATAATATTATCTAGATAGGTATTATCTAATTTACAAAATTTGCAAACGTGAGCAGTTTTGTTTGAATAATGGTATTGTGGAACCTCTCTTCATCACTGGCATTTGGACAGTTGGCATCCAGTGTCATTCCCAAGCACTTTGCCTCATTGGCATATGAGATGATTTTGCCATTGAGAAAGGTATGTATCGAAGCTTCCGATTTGTGAAGTCCACATGTACCAACTTGGACAGGTCATTGGACTACTTTTCTTAGTAGGATATCACATGTAGTGGGTATAGTTAGTTACATAGTACTTGAAATGTCACCTAGAATGTAAGCAACACTACAATGACCATTGTTACTCCATCACCGCGAAACACATGCATTCCGTTTTTATTCGTTTTTCAAAATAATCCATAGCCGGTTCAATTTCAAGGGGTTTATTGTTTAGAAGAATTTAATTTGTTCATTTATCGTTTCTATTTAGTGTCGCTAACTCGTTTGACCGTTTGGTGACATGGCGGAGTGCGAATTGGAGCCGACCCCGTTTGAGATGCTGTATTCTCCTAATCACACATTCGTCCATTCCCCTTGCCGAAACGAGATGACGGGCAAGTTCGGGCTAACGGTCAGGAATTTAATATCTACTCTACTGCTGTCACAAGTGAGTGAGTGGTTCTGCGATTGAAAAATCGGACTATTGTCGATGTATTACACAAGTTACAGTCGATTCGGATCATCGACAAAGGTTTTATTGAAATGAAATTCCTTAGCCCGTACTGGTTCGGAGTACTCAACACTGAGATGGCGTATACAATAGGGAATGACAGTGATTTTTTTCTTTTTTCTTCCTGAGAAAAACTCACCTTCAGAATAATTAAGACAGTGGTAAAAAAGTTTAAGGAATACTTATTTTTCTGGATAGATTTTAAGTCGTATTGAGCGGGAAAAGGGCAGCAATGTACGTCATCTACCTCCCAGGCCAATCAGAAAGCAGTACTTAGACCGGCTCCTGATTAACTCCCGAAAGCCACCACTGCCCGCCCCTATCAGCCGCTGTATCAACTACAACGCTGTCGACCAGCGTTCGATCTGGTAGTTAAACAAAAATGTTCTCGTTTGAAATTTATCGTTTTACATGACATAGTCTTGTGAGTCACCAATTTTCGATTTTGAACCACCAAAGAATTATTCTCTGACACACTGGTATTCCCTATTTATGTAATGGAGGTAGGGTGAAGTTAGGCAATGTCCAATTATATCATTAAATATCACTAAAACGTACAACTCCAATCAGCATGACCTTACACACCTGCGAACACCCCTTATCTTCCTCACACAGCGATTTTCTTCTTACATTTTCTGAATGAAAACCTCGTTGTTATCGACTGACGGTTCAAATTCCAGCGGGAAATGAATTTTCTGCCCTCTAGGGGCCTAAATGATCTCTTCCCTGATCAAAAGGCCGTAGCATCTGTGATTGACTCAAATCTTGAAGATTATCATCACAGTTATCGAGCTTACGAGTTGAAAAATTGAAGCGAAATCGGTATTTCATGAGGTTTGAATTAACCGAGGATCAGTGAGGAATAATATTCCTATATTATATTATAATTATTTTCTGGGATCCATTTGGTAACCTCGTATCTCACCCTACTTAGAAAATGAATACCTAGGTACTTCGTAACTGAGAATTAATCCGTTTTTTGGCTCGCATGCAAAAATTAACCATTTTTTGAGTTTCGAAGCTTTTGGGTTTCAATCTCACACAGTTTAAAGTGACTTTTTAAAATATATTTTAAACAACTTCGGAAGCCCAAAAACTCAAAATTTGCCAAAATTTCAATGGCATCACAAGAGTGCGAATTAATTTTATACTAAGAAAACTGATCAAATTTAATTTGATCAGTTTTCTTAGTATAAAATTAATTCGCACTCTTGTGATGCCATTGAAATTTTGGCGAAATGGATTTTTTTTAAAGTCACCTGAGGTTAGACATGGTCTGCACATGTACATACGACTATATAGGTGCATACGTATGCGAGTATACAAGGTCCATATTGTATAATATTTTCGACAAAACAAGTAAGAACTTGGATACAAACAATTTCGAAGACTTTATGGTAGCGCATTATGGTTTTTTTGCTAAAATGAAATTATGAGATGCTGTATGCAGAATGTAGATCCACAGCACCAAATTTACAGCCTTTGATTCAGGTTTCATTTACATCAGATACACTCATGATACACTGCTCGCAATAAACTGTTACAAACACAAAGGTTCTAGATTAGAGTATAGTCAGATGTATCTGCCATACACAAACCTGGTAGATTTTGAGCCAAATTCGAACAACAATTTTCATTTGTGGTCAATCTCAGGCAGGTTACTGGTATTTGAAATTATTTGCGGTAACATTCATATTTTGGAACTTCATTCTGTTCTAGTGCGCTCTGGCATCGCCGTTCATGTACCCTATGGAGTTCAATGACAGGATTGACGATGATAACGTCACTTTTGATTTCATCGTCGTCGGAGCAGGAGCTGCTGGCTCTATAGTTACCAACAGGTAATCAACTGAAACGACCAAGCAATGACGGACAACAGATGTAATGTGGGTACTAAGTACCTACCCATTTGCTATGATTCATTAGTCATCTCACAATCCAGAACCCAACTGTGAGTCCTTTGATTGCCGTTCTGAAGTAGAACAAGACACTGAGGCCAATTTATTGGCAATTACACTCCTGGTGATCATATTTTGAAGGAATCCTTAGTTTGTTGTGCTCTTTGCCTATTTCGTCACTTGAGATCCCACATGGGCTAACTCACTTTTCCCAACTTTACGGGAGAGACAAAAAAGTGTGTCCAGTCTTGTTATAGACTTTTCTGCAATTTATTGCACACTCGTATGGAGACCCAAGAATAGTAGAACAAAATTGCAGAAAAGTCTACAGCAAGACTGGACACACTTTTTTGTCTCTCCTGTAAAGTTGGGAAAAGTGAGTTAGCCCATGTGGGATCTTAAGTGACGAAATAGGCAATTTGTCTCACCTGTAAAGTTGGGAAAACGATTTACTATTTTCGATGCTCTCGCACGATAGCAAAAAGCTCACACCTTGTAGACAATTGTAGACAAGTACAAGGGCGTAGTTTGGGTGTAGTCAGTGGATATTGTACATGAATAGAATTACATCATGTCTGGTGTTTAAATCCGCTGGAGAGCGCAGTACGTTAACAATTCGTTTCAAGTGGGAGCAAGACGTTGCACCTTGTTCCTGATGGTCCTTCCTTGATCAAACAGGGAGGTTGACGATCAGATTGTACTAAATATCTTAAGTCATTCCAATGCAGACACACGGTCTCTCTACACTCTCCATGGATGATTCGTGTACGAGTGAGTATTTCAGATTAACAGAGATCAAGTCCTGGAACGTGCTGACGATAGAGGCAGGGAGCGACCCTCCGATGTCGACTGATGTACCCGCCAGCCACCATTCGGCCAGGAAAACGCAAGCAGACTGGGACTTCAAGACAGAGCCTTCCTTCCTGTACCAGGGCTTGGAAAACGAATTGGACCACTGGGCAGCTGGAAAAGTGCTAGGTGGCTCTTCCGCGATTGGTCGAATGGTGTACCACAGGTACAATATCCACAGGTATCGAATAAATTGATCAATTGAGTCAACGAGGTCACATGAAGAATTTCCATTCAATGATTCAAAACCTAAAAGATCATTAGGAGAAGGAGGAAAAAAAAGCTTCAACAGGTTAGAATTTTATTGTGGTTTAAACCTAAGGCGTTATTTGATGTCTACCATCACATGATATGCTGTGTCTGTTTGCTTCGTATAAGACTTTTTGAAAGATCTTGGGGTGTCTGGCACAAAGTGATGGAAGCAGCTTACTGTTATTTATGCAAGCATAATCGCCTCAAGGGGAAGTCCTCGATCGAGAGTTATCAATTTTATATTAAACCACAATACTAAGCGAGACCCTTGTGTGTGATGGAGGACAGATGTGGGGGTATAACTACACAATATAGCGAAGTGGAAATGCTTTTGAAGTTTTTTTTGTAAAGAAGCTCTTAGCCCTGCCAATGAATACCCCAGACTACATGATATACATGGAGGTTGGTGTGGACCAGTTATATCAGTACACACTAGATCTCAATGTCAATTATGTGACCAAGGTTTTAAAAGGTACGAATGCGAAAATAGTAGCCCTGGAAGTTATAAAGAAAAATGTGTCTTGGTGGAGGTCTTGGAGGGGGTTAGCTGTCACGGAGCTAGGAACTGGTCTGGATTCTATTGGTATTGCCAAAAATATGAGTTTGATTAAAGATAAACTGAAGAAAAGGTTTAGGGAAGAATGTATGCGTAAGGCTCATTTGGCCCAGTATCACAAGGTATATAAAAGCATTTTGATGGCAAACTCATACATCACAGATAGCTCCCTGTAATTTGTTCAGGTAAGGCTTATTTGTCGCGCTAGGTGTGAAATGTTGGACCTAAACTTCAAGCCTTGGGTGAAGGATAAGGTGTTTACATGTTCGCTATGTAATTCGGGGGAAGATGAAAGTGTTTTGCACTTCATGGCCAAATGTCATATTCTGAAAGGTATGAGGCGAACATTTCTTGGATCGTATTATTTATCTGAAGAGGAAGCTATAGCGTACCTGAAAGGAAGAAATTGGGTCCGTTTGTCATATTTTCTGAAAGATGCTTCATGTTATAGAAAATCGCTTACAGTGGAATTTAATTTTTAATATTGATTGGGACAAAATTTTCAAGTTTGTGTATGTGTACGCTCAACGATAACTGCAGGAGATTACTATTATTTGGGAGACGAACTGAACTCCGGCTGATAGCATGGCTAATGCCGTATAGTGTTTTTGTAATTATATTTTTGTTCTTTTGCTTTGTAAAAATAAACACAATCATTCATTCATTATTCATTCACCCTTGTGTGTGATGGGTGACACATCCGTATGAATTCCATCAAAATATCATCTTAACATTCGCTAATGACCTACACAAAGGGTCGTGAGTCTGGAATGAGTGATATGGGAACTGTAATTCTCATACTTACAGCCAATTTTGAATATTGAAGGGCCATATGAATTGGGTCTCTGATTAGGTTCCTTGGGGTGAGGTGGGTTTCTGAGGACCCAACGTTAATTTCTCATGATACACTTGTAATTTTCATACTTACAGTAATTTTTTCAATAAATATTGTGGGATCATCTGAATTGAGTCTCTGGTGGTCTTCTAGACCTGCTCAGGTTTCATAGGGTGGAAACGTGTGGGCTTAGTCCAAGATATCCAGTTCAATTGGTATAATTATGATGACATATTCAGTGGCAATGTAGTTTGTTGTTAACAGAATATCTCTTGAATCTCACTGCAATTATGGCTGCTCAAACTTGGAACCCTCTTCAAGTGACAACTCCTATTTAATACGAATTCGCCCAAGTCTACAATCTCTGGTTGTGTCAACTACATGTAATATGTGGAAGACATACTGCCCTCACTATGCAGACTTGTACGATTTTATCATCATCTTCAACTTATGTATTTGTTTTGGTTGATTTATAGGGGCAGACCATGGGACTACGAACGGTGGACTCGAGCTGGTTGCAAGAATTGGACTTGGGTGGAAAACTTGCCTTTTTTCGAAAAAACCGAAGAAGTGTACGAGGCCAAAGATTTTAAAAGTATAGTACACTGCTATGCATTTCAGAAATCTAATCTGTAATTAGCACTAGCTGGGGAATTAGTGAATGGAATTCCAATATAACTGGAGTACTTCGGCTCCGTTTGCGGTCGAATACGCTGATTGGTTGGTATGGTTTGGATCAGTATCGCGGATCTGCCTGTCAGAGATTAGGATGTTACGTAGAGCCTTGTCAAAGCAGATCGAAGGAGACACGTGTTGTAGTTGTAGCAACACCGACAGTAGCGGTCGGACGAGGAAGGACAAGGGTCAGTGTCAATAGTGATGGGCCATCCACAGGAGGGCCATTTCATTAACGCTGCGGCCCTGACAATGACTCCCCCGAGTCAATCAATTCCAGCTCTGCGGCTCATCGAGTGGGTACCGTCCCCTCTAACAACCCATCGAGTGTTTAGTTCCGCGGGAAATCACTTGTAAAATACCTATTCCCAAGAATTATCACACTTGCGGAAGTTGATGGAAACTTGAAGGTGTCTAGTCAGTCCGGAGTCACGGTCCAATTGGACTAACTTATGGAACCTAAAATTCGACATAGTTCAGCCCACTCGAGTAAACCCTCAGCAATCAAGTTTATTCCTTTGAAGCTTTTTGTAAGCGGCCCAGCTCATTAATAGTTGTATTTTAGAGAAAACTGAGTCAGTACCACCATTTAATTAAATGATGTCTGAGCCCAGTGACATTATAAATGGATCGAAGATTATTTTGTCGAATCGAAAATTAAACGAACGGGTATGAAATTTAACGGGAGAGAGAGGGTAGAGTATTTACTACTCCTTACGACAAAAACAATAAGTACACACATACTCCAGGCACTGAGCATACCATGAACCGCTGGACATTCTTCAATGGATGAAGGAGAACACCTGATTGAACATGAACCCATCAAACACAATTAGTAGGAAGTCGACGCCAGTCAAACTTATCACTGAGGATGTCGAGGGCCCCACGATTCACACAATAAGTACCTACGTTCATGTTTTCCGACGTTTAAATGTTCTTCTATTAAGTACGAATGAAACCTGTTTACCAGCAGTACACTATTCACCTAGAGGGGGCACACAGCCATAATAAAAAATCAATGGTCCAGGGGAGTGACAAAATTAAGAGAAAGGTATCAGAACTGTGTATAATCTAACATAATATAAAACTTTAGCATCAAATTGGGTAAAATAATTCAGTCTAATTAATCACAAGAGGCAGCCTCAAACGAGAAAATCACAATTCAGAGATCTCAGCTATCTTAGAATATCACAAAGAATTAGTCTTTTCATTATTATTTAGGAAGACTCTTTTTTTATGGTTAAATACCGACTTTTCTTGGAACCCAAAAAATACAAACTTTAAATTTAAATCAAAAATATAAAATATATTTTCAGTTGCCGATATAGAGGAATGCGAGCGATCGAATTTTCGGGGTAGTGTCGCCGGGATTGGAAAAGTCTTGTATCAATAAAATTCAAGATGCTGAAGAGCCTGTATTGTCTCAAATTCTTCAGACCATCTTTTAAGAAAATATCTCTTAACATTTTCTTAGCTAGGGTATTGGACATGCCAGGGGAATGACATATGGGCTATATTTTCTGAGCTGATTAATCGTTTATTTCGAAACAGAAATTATGGATGGTCTGGGGAATAAAATTAGGTATCTATTTAGTGCTTTTTATCCCGTTGCAATACTCCTAATAGTCTCCGAGAAAAATAGAAAAGACATGATTTTGCCACTTTTAGTGGAATCACCCACATCTCATCTGGCTCTTTTCCATTAACGATAGGCCCCCTTGTATCGGCGTCCTCGGGTGTTGTTCATGCTTCGTATGTCAGGTCCGTGCTGAGGGACTTTTACTGGTGTTATTGTGGGCAGAAGGATCCTTGGACTCACCCATAATCTCATAGATATTCCTCATACTCATACTCACTACAACCAACCATGAACATCCATCCCTAACTATTCCTCCTTTTCTAATAATTACACCCTTAATAATTAATTATTATTACACCCTTAATAATTAATTCCTACCATTTCGAGCAGTATCCTACAATCTATAAACATTCCAAAGCTTGCACAACTCAATCGAATTCAGTTGGAGAAAAATCCATAGTCATATAAACTGAAGCTGTCTACCTCATGCTCAGCAGAAAAATTTACATTGACGGTGAAAAATGAACTCCCGAGACAAAAACCTGATATTGAGATACACCATAGATGAGTTGCGATTTTCTCACAACCCAACGTAGGCTGCGGAGAGAGAAAATTCGCGGTAAATGCCTTTTGAAGTGATAAGGGATTCATTAAAACGGCCTACCGTATTCTTGCAGGAAGGGAGTGATGAAACGTAGAGTTTCCCCACAACTGATACTTTCCACGAAACCTTCCATTTTATTCATCGTTAGGGAGGATACTCGTATATATTAATTAGAGACTCCATCATGCTTCTAGGAAGTGCGGTAAATACATGCTACATAGGTGTTGAATTCAACTTGGAGTTTCAACAAAAACGCATCCACCGTGTTTCCAGTATAGTCTTGAAAATAGTTCAGCATGTCAAATGGTGCAATTCAGTTGACGGAGACTTGAATTTAGGAATATGTAACCGTTATATAATAATTTACAGAGTTTTCTCCTCTTATGTGCATGTCGTGCAGACGAATCCAAGCATTGCAGCTAACTGTATGCACCACGGTAGACTATCCCCAATGACAAACATCCAAGCAGCAATTACAGCAATGATTGTATACACCTGTTGAGTGCATCAATTAGGGCCAACTCTGCATATATAAACTATTCCTCTCACGCGCACTCTGGTTCTTGCCATCCAACAACTATCTCTGAATATCACTCTGAACAGTCGTATATACGGGTAACAAACAACTGCCACGCTCTAAAAAGTCGACAACAGCCCAAGCACTCTGAATGCTAGATGGCGCTCCCATTTCAAAGATGAAAGAACATCCCCCAAACAAGAGATTACTAAGTATATATGTCCACTACAAGTCTTGTACTTTTAGTGGACATATAAATTAAGTTGACTGAATCTTATTATTGCCCCATATTTATTTATATATAATTTATCTGTAGATAGATAAACATGTATATTTGAGAACAAGTAATTTAACAGCATGTGATACAAATACATAATATTATGACTATGGGCTAAGCCCGTCTTCTTTATCTCTATATATCATACATTATATTATTGGCGATTGACAATATACTGATCATCCAAATTCATCAAACATGTGTCGTCGAATGGGTAGCAGTGTTCACTTTCGGTAGGGTAAGCAGTAGTCAATTGGGTGGCAGCTTACACTCTTGGTCAGTGAGGCAATTGTCAACTTTTTAGAGCAGTGGGTGGCAGTTTACGAGCGATGGTATCTATAACGTAGTCACTGCAACAGTAAATTACCTATCTAGCCCATATACAGCAGTTCTTCCAAATATGGTACAGTTGATTTGAAATAAAACGGGGTACCTAATTTCACGCGATACCCCTTTTAGTGGCTTGCCAGTTGTATAGAAGGACTTATACAAGAGGGACGAAAGGCTATCAAAAGCTGAGGAAGTTCAAAGCGTACGACGAGCTGTCTGAAATGTTCCTGAAAGCAGCTGAAGACATGGGCTATAAAGGGACTGATGTAAGTGCAGCTTCTCATAACTTCACACGTTTTACTATTTAATGGCTCCCCCGCTAAACAGATTCACGATCCATGCTTTTCCCAATACAGACAGGGAAAAAATCCACACTCGTGCAGCATGGCTATAAGAGCGAATTTTCGAAGAAAACCCTGGTTATGTGCAAAATGTCTCTATTGAAGGACTTGACGTCCATGGAGAACATCTCAAGTATCAACCACGTTTCTTCATCTTCGAAGTACTCCGGTTTGGGAACGGAATAGGATATCGCAATTCTGATTTCACCATCGTATTCAGAGAGAAAAAAACCCTTTAAAATGAGGTGTCACTTGTCAAGAGTGTTTCATTTTGGCAGTTCGTGGGTAGTACACCCCCTCCCCCCTTTGAGTGGCCCGATTCGTCCCATCTACGAACTTAGCCTTTCCATTGCCAGGACGGATTTTCGTGCAAATTTGAACTTTTTATCTCAATTCTAGCGAGAGTTATCGTCTGGAGTGACACATTCAGGATAGTCTGAAACGGATTTTGGTATAAACATTTTTCGGAAATACGACTTTTAATTATTTTGGACCGAGAAGAATAGCTTCATTTTCTTCGAAAATTCGCTAGAAGCAACCACAATCGTTGAAGTAACACACTGTAGTAATGAGCATTGTAAACATTACCGTGGATGTACGAGTATTAAAACACCTACTCGCATTGGCAGGAGATGACACAGGAGTGCAATGAACAGCTCCTCGTAATGGATGGCTGCTGAGGGCCCCCTGTTCAAGGGAGGTTAGGCAATATGCCCACCCAGAGGGGAAACCGGTCTGTGTGGGTGTACGGTACATCCCCAGAGCGGTCGAACAAAAAGATCGAGAACAGGGGCACAGCAAACCATCACATCGTACAAACTCAACCCACATTATTCTCCTGTACAAGACAAATTGAAATATTTGCAGGAAGCTCAACAGGAAGGATGTGCTGATGGATTCTACTACTCGCTAGGAACGTTAAAAAATGGGGAGCGAGTCAGTGCCGCCAGGGCCTACCTGGCTCCTATACGAAACAGGAAGAACTTGTTCATCCTCAAACACGCCATTGTCACCAAGGTACACATAAGGTACCTACAAAATAACATGATTATCTATGCTACCCGAAACTAGTAATAGAAAAGGGCATCAAAGGTAGTTTACTAGAGCATATTAGAGTCACTTGTTGCATACTAGAATATGCTCGAGTATTATTTGTTACACAGTTTCCAGGCCCTTCCTTAAATAAGGTTCTGAATTCGTTCACAAGGGTTTAGCTATAAGAACGTTTGATGTTCGCCATTTCCTCAGGTCATGTTATAAAGCTGCAGCACACTCTTGGCTGGATAAAGGTTCTGGGATCTAAACCTACATCGTCTGAAGAGCCTGAAAGCTGTGCATTATTCATTCTTTCACAAACGCCGGCGAACATCTACAAACTGAATGCAGTTTTCCATTCATGAGAAAGATTCTCAGGCTGATTCTTCTATCAGGCTCTGAATTCCTTATCCAGTCATCGTATCAAATATGTACACTTAGGTTGTAATGTGTGCTATATCAGATTTTACATCGATACCTTTATCCATTCATCACACATTCTGGGATCGATTCGCCCTCTAAAAGGTTCTAAATTGTTCCTTTGTGTAGATTTTCATAGGAAAACACAGTTTAACAGCAACCTTGTGCATTGTGTTCGATATGAAAGTGACTCTTGAATCGTATTCTGATTCATTTAATTTCTATAGATTTGCATTAAGATGCATCGTATAAAACCACTGATGAATATCAAATTCATCTGGGATGGTTGTATCTGTATCTATTCACTGGTGTTCAAATGTGAATGTCAATTGTGTCGAAATCCTAAGATGAAATCGTCCTACAGGTGATTATCAATCCAACAGACCACAGGGCGATTGGAGTAGAGTACACGCTTCCCGACAAGAAGGTTAGAACAGTTTTTGCGAAGAAGGAAGTCATTATCAGCGCTGGTAAGTCTTTGATCCCCCAAAAAAACACTCAATCTAAAAATCACCGCCTCGCAAATGTCAAGTGGCTTGAAAAAATTTCGATATGCACTTTCCCCGCCGTAGAGTCCTAAAGATGTCCTAACCACTTCACAAGCACCGTACCCGGTTCTAAATCTCCCCTTGGCGCCATAACTATACGTTTTTATTACTACACAACTATGTATTACTTTATTAGTTGTTTTTGAAAGCAATTTATTCAATTTATAAATAAATTATTTATTTATTAATAAATGTGTGTGTGTGATTTTGTTGACCGTCAGTAACAATGATGTTGAGGGATGTCGAGGGTCGGTCAAATGATTCATTTGACCGACCCTCGACATCCCTCAACATCTTTATTAATAAAATAATTTAAATAAAATAATTATTATACATCAAGCAAGATTAAAGGAGAGTTTTTAAAGTTATATAACTGTGCCTCCTTCAGACGTACCAACTTGAAACTTTCAGGGATTTTTTTTTTTATCAGCCACACCAAGAAGATCCATACCAAATTTCAAGTTGATGGACTGTGGGCCCGTCAAAGTGGGCAAAATTAGCCTAAATTAGCTAAATTTTAGTTTTTTGTTCCTAAAATATTCTTGGGTTGAGATAAAGGGCTAAATCTGTCAAAATTTAATGGCACTGGGTCGTTTTCTGAAGAAGGTCTGTACAACATTTCAAATTGATTGGTCCTGTTACCCAGGCTGTAAACTCGTCAAAGTGGACAATGTAGACCAAAAATTACTGTTTTTTGTTTCTAAACATCTTTTGGGTTGATATGGTGGGTTAAATCTTTCAAACGGCTCTTTCTCAAGCTGGAACGAAGCTCTGTGCAAAATTTCAAGTCAATCGGTGAATGTGGAGCGACTGTAGCCTTGACTGTCTGAAGAAGAACCGGGTGATTGAAGTTATATAACTCGGCTTCCTTTGAGCGTAGCGACTTGAAACGTTCAGGCCTTTCTATTATCCTCACCAGGAAGATCCACACCAAATTTCAAATTGATCGGCCAAATAGGAGCCGAGATATGGATACCTGGAAAACGCGTTTTGTGACGTCCTGTAAACATACACAAACATAAATGTTGCTACCGCGTTCCTAGATAGTGGAAATTGGCGATTTGATTCAATCCATGGATGGGTAAGAATACCTTAATGGATAAAGCGGAGTAACTCAAAAATCCACGTCATACATGTATACCAAGTGTATGTACCCCAAGGGCTTTCAACTTAAGTCCTTCTCATGAACTAAAATTTTAAACTGTTAAGATTGACTTGGCTCTATGACAAATCAGCTGAGTTTGATTATTAGCAGTAGGATGCAAAAAAAAAAAATCAGTTGATGGTTGATGTCTTCAGTTCCCTTGTCATTACATTAGAAATCATCTGACATAACCACCCTTGGATTCCGCTCGGTGAAACTTGTCCATTCCACCGGATTCGTTCCACAGATCAATCTGTAGTTTTCACCTGGTAGCACACAGGCTATCGAATTAGAAAACCACCAATCCACTAAAACGCCTTTAGTTCAAGGCCTTTTTCGGATGTATATTTTGGAATTCATTAGGTGCGATCAACACTCCGAAGCTTCTGATGCTATCCGGTATAGGTCGAGAAGCCCATCTGTGCAACCTGGGGATCCCCGTTCTGCAGGACTCTCACGTCGGTGACAATCTACAGGATCACGCCGTCTTTGTGGGTCTTGCCTATTCCGTCAATGTCTCCCAGTTCCGACCGATACCTTACAGTCGGCGGAGGCTTGACTCTGCGTACGAATACCTCACCAGGTCCTATACAGTCATTATACTATAAACTACAACGTGAGAGGTGATTTGTTCGATGAATCCAGGAATAATGTGAATAAAGATCATGCATGAACTGGACGGTTGCAGTCTGGTCAAGAAAATAATGACTGTAACTTTCTCCAAATAGGAGATCGGGCGAACTGAGCACCATCTTCGGTTCGATCGTGGTGGGCTATGTGAGTTTTAACGGACACAGGGAGTTCCCCAACGTCCAAATCTGGTTTGATGTTTTTGAACAAGGTGATTTCGGAGCCTTCTCGGATTTTCAGAAGTCTCACAACTTGAACAGCGAGTGCATACGAGCTTTAGGTGAGTATCTCGGTCATAAGATATACATGACAATATATAACGTTTAGGAAATGGTCCACAAGCAAATCTTATTTCAAACTTAGTGGACATGGTAGATGATTTTCATACAGTTTCAATTGATTAGATCTTGACTCCACTAAGCAAGTCAACACTTTCTGGACCTTATGGGTACGACAGCCAAAGAAACATTGCATTGCTCCCACTGACATCATTCTTGTGCCCTGGAGGTTTTGATTTGATTTTTCAAGGACCCACACTTAAGACACTATCCAACTCCCACGGTCATGCCACAAAGCGATAAGCAACCGAAATAATAATATATCCATTCCCTGCAGAGGAAGCGCTAGAAGAGCACGATCTTCTGTTCATCATGCCGGTGCTGCTGAGCCCTAGGAGCAATGGCACGATACGGTTGAGATCAACAGACCCGCATGATCCTCCGGTTATTAACGCGGGCTATTACATGGCGGATGAAGACATCGAGGTTATGCTTCTCGCCATCAGGTTCGCTCAGAACTTTGCGGAAAGCTACAACATGATGTCTCTGAATGCTGAGCAAGTTAAAATAAAACCTTCCGGATGTTTTGACGAGGTCTACGACACTGACCTCTACTGGAAATGTACGTAGAACATCTCAAATATACATCTTGTCCCCATCATCACTACTAAATCTATATGAAGCCCATGAAACATGACAATTAACTTACAAAGTGTCACATAGAATTCGTCCCAAGCAATAAAACATCTACCACTGTTAATACTTGTACACCATCTATGCTGATGCAGTTGTGTGTTTGCAGGTATGATGTTTGAACTGACCACCACTTTTAACGATTATGTTGGGACTGCTAAGATGGGCCCGCCCTCTGACGCGACTGCCGTCGTCAATAGCAAACTCCAGGTACTGTTAGGAAACGAGGACCAGATTGTGAGTAACTATAGTAACAGGGGCGATGTGTGGTGCTATGAGGAGCGAGAAATACTAGGAGATTCCTTCGCAACAGAGAAGACAGTGGGCATTACATGCGATAGTTGATGGAGGAGTCTGTATGCGTGTATGCTGGTTTACAGGGCAACGCTCCGCACAATAATGTGTTTCAGAGCTGGGGATGGGGAACAGTCCCAACCCCAGTCCCTGCGACAATTGAATCTAATCTTAGATGCGGTTTTCTGCTGAACCTTTAAAACATCAATGACTTTCCTCATTTTAGTTCCAAAAAAGACTGAAAATCCACGCTGATTGCCTTCGTATCATTAGTAATGTCTTGATAAACACAAGTAGCGCCTGTCTGTATCTTGATTCTCCTTTTCATCTCATTGATCATCATCCCTCATAGCCTATTGATGGGATTCTGCCCCGAAGGCGTTACTGGTAGTTCGATCCTAAACCAGTGGCCTATTCCACCAACCTACTCTACAACTCTACACTCTTATCTCGGCACTCTACCGCAGAGTTTTTGTTCCATCATATTGCAGAGCTAATTGATGAAAGCTCAACAACTCTTCATGAGGATAGTTTGATTTTGTTCTACCAACAATAAATTTGATGAGTGAAGTTGATAGTTGAAGGGTCTTCATTGATTTTGCAGAGCCCCCACCTATCGCTTCAAGTTGGTATCAGACGGTGTATTAAGCCTTTATATAAAATAAAACATGTCTCTTCTTCGTTATTTCTCCTCAGAAGGAAGTGTGAAAGAGGAATCCACCATTCCACGTTATAACATTAAAACAAATTTTACATTGTGGGACTTTAACATTCAGGAAGCTTTTCGGCTAAACACAATATAGATCGAGGTCATATCAGAGAAGGTAGAACGTCCTTTGATGCCAAATACCGATGGAAGCCAATCTCGCAAAGCATAGAACCAATAATATTTTTTATCGTGGAATCCATGGATTAGGAAAAGCGACTGTGTGTTGTACACGCCAATTATAATATTACTCACTTGTTGCATGATAATTATCATTAAAGTAATGTTTCACGGTATGATCCGGTGGTCCAACATGATATGATCAACAAAGGTGGGTTTCCTTCTGAGTGTAGGTGAGACAATGATTACAATGGACGCTCCAACGGTGCATGTGAATAGGCATGGAAGCCATGCACTAAACGTTATGATGGTTTTTATCCCAAATTATGAGGTATTAGCGGTCAATCCCCGCTGGCCTCGAAGTGTACATGACGCTAGTGTTGAGAAACTCTACAATTTACTCGAGATTCCAAGAAGGTTAGAGACCCTTCTAGAATCATTGGCTGACGAATTCTCCTAATGTCTAATTTTTCTAATTGTCTGCTAGACATGATTGGAACGCAGAATGTAACTCGGAATGGCTGATAATCGAGGTCACTTGTTGTTTTCTGACGACAACCTGTAATAACCTTCCAGCAGGTGCTCGAGAAGGTTACTCCTCAAATTTCTTGAAATGAAGACTCTACGAAAAACAATAGTGGAAACAAAACTCTCCGTTCTCTTTGGAAGAGTGTAGGCCAGTGGTGATGGCCCAGCGTAGTCTCTCATTGCCCTGAACCACATAGATTTGTCCACTCTACCATTAGTCCCTTAATGATCCTTAATTTATCCCTTAATGGTCTGTGTTAATTTATGTTTAGTTTCCTTTGAAATTAGAAGTCTTACTGGCCGTTGTAATGCTATTGTATTTATTAGTTGTTTTTAAGGAGACAGTCTGTGCATCTGACACGCATGCGCCACACTCTGTTATACGAGTACTATACTGGTACATGTCATACACTTCTGCTCCGTATTTAACTGATATGAAGCTGATTGGTAGTGTCACTGAAACGCTTACACTATCTCCACTTTGGAACACTTCCACATATGAACTATAGAAGCCCTTCTTCTTTGTATTTTTCCTGTCCTGTGGGAGGTTGGAAATCAACGTGGCCAGTTAGTCTTTGTCCCTTGCAGCTTTCAACAGTTCCTGCGAATTGCAGTAGTTCCATTCTATGAGATTGTCCATCCAACTTGTCCTTTTTCTTTCTCTTCCTTTCTTTCCTGCTATTTTCCCTTCTGAGTTGTAAGATTTTGCACTTCTCTCTTCTGATAACATCTCCAAAATTCTGCACCCATCTTGTCTTTATTGTTTTAACAATTTCAGTGTTGTTCTCCATTCTTCTCAAAAGTTCGTAGTTTGTAAGTTTGTCACTTCAAGGGATGTTCAGCATTCTACAGTAGTGTTATATCCGAAACCACCTTTCACCTGTGAACTGTCAACAAATATTGTAACCTTAGATTTTGATACATGGTAATGACCGTGAATAAAAACCATTCTGTTCAAAAGTTTATCACGTGTATTGTGTTTCTGATATTCAGATTAATATCTCGATAGAACTAACATTTGGCGACGAGGAAGGCATATCTGCTGTCCAACTTTTATTACACATTAACCTGTGTCAAGTCCGAAGATAATACCGCTCAGTATCTTTGTCGCATCGAATCCTCTGGACCATCCATCAAGGACGCAATCAAGCTCTCTTATATTAATTCATCCATAAGCAGTACCCATATCGAATGTATTGGAAGGAAGTAAGGCGCCTCTCACGAACAAACACAATTCTCTCTAAAGTTTTAAGGAAACTGCAAAGGTGAATCTTTACCAAAAGAGGACACGGTATTTACTCCGTTTGTACGTCGAGAAAATGAGATCACCGTTGACCATGACTGTTTGATGTGGGGTTACCGTGTGGTTACACCTGTCAAGCTGCGCAAGGTAGTCCTCAGTCAACTGCACAGTAACCACCTTGGAATCACCAAAATGAAGTCGTTGGCTCGGTCCAACTTTTGGTGGCCCGAAATGGATCGGCAGATTGCTTCAAATTGCCTTACTTGCAACCAACTTCGTAACGACCCACCAAAATCTACACTTAAGCCTTGGTCATGGCCCAAGACAGCGTGGGCTCAACTCCACGTAGATTTCCTGGGACCCATGAGGCAACACATCTACGCACCGGTCCTTCAAGATGCAAACAGTAAATGGATTGAAGCATTCCTGGTCCGAGCTCCAACAGCCTCCTTCACCATAGACAAACTGACAGAAATGTTTGCTCGTTTTGGTATTCCACGCTCCAAGTACCACACTTCGAATGCTTAGATCTTATGCATATCTCTTTTCTTGAGAGTCTAGTTGTAGTTCTTAATCCCAATAATGACTAGTCACGATTTGAAAAACATTCCGTCACTTTAAAGGCATTAGATTTCGCAATTTCGATTCTGCTCTTCATTTCCTATTGTTTTTCACCATTGCTGTTGATCCAAGTGCCCTGGTAATTGTAGGATTCTACTTTTCTTCCTCAATATTATTATTATTATTTTAAGTTTACAATTGGATCATTGGTTTTGTACATTTTTCACATTCATTTGTCAAGTAATCATGTTCCCTTCAGAACACCTAAATCACTTCACAATCGTATATTCATTGCTATTTGACACCTTCTAGGTATACGGGGTTGGGAACCTGAGGGTGATAGACGCCAGTGTGATGCCCACAATTCCAACGGCCAATTGCCTCGGCCCTACGATGCTGATCGGCGAACGCGGCGCAGACTTCATCAAGAAGGATTGGATTGTTGGGACTAACAAACGAAAATGTCCCGTTGACGCACAAGCTACTGAAGTAAGTAGACCACAGTTCGACCTTAGATTGCAAAGTGAAAACCCTGAATCTCCTATGTTCACAAATGCTGTAACACTTAGGTATATTTCAAGGAACCCCTTGTCACTGAGACCAAGAGATCTATTGTAACTAATCCCCAACTTAGTTTAGAACCTTACTAATGGCCTCTTCTTTCACTAAGTGAAGGAGGTTTTCAGGCATCTCATCAGCAATATCAGCAGGTGTTAAAACACCCTTTCTGAAATCTTAGTGATGCAACAGCGGGACACTCGCAAAGTATATGCTCCGCTGTTTCCGCCTACTCGCGGCAGAGGCGGCATTCTACTGCCCTGACCTTACCCATTTTGTGAAAGTGATACCTTAAAGGGCAATCGTCGGTGAGGAGACCTGCGAGCTTGTGAAGGTCTTTGCGCCTCAGGGACAGGAGTGATTTAGCACGTTTCTTGGAAATGGTAAAACCTCTTGGCTTGCCTCTGCTTCGGAGTGTTCTGCCAATAGGTTACACGCTTGTTGTCCTCCCATTTCTTAATTTGCTGAGGTACCCAGGGCAAAGTCATCTTGTTGCCCTGGGCTGCTGCTTCGATATATTGCAGGCAACTCAAGGTCAACTTTGAGGTAGTTGAAAAGGTAGAAACTGCCTTCAAAGCAGCCTGGCTGTCAGACAGAATGTAGATTCTTGCCCCTTTGAATCGTTTTCTGGCAATCTCTTGTGCACATATTTCTATGGCAAGGGTTTCTGCCGGATAGACGGTCACCGCAGGACCCAAGGGCTTAGCCAGGCTAAAGTTTGGGCCCCTTATACCCAGGCCAGCCATACCACCCATCAAAGATCCATCCGTGTCCCACACAAGTGAACCTGGTTCAAATTGAGGCAGTCCTCTCTTCCAGCATTCACGATTATTAATGATCACCCTGAAGGGCAGGTCAAAGTTCATCTTTTCCAACATTGCGTCGGGAACTGACATAGCCACTGGCTCTGTTTTTATTTTGTCCAGTGTTGTAAAGTGACAACCTTTACGAATGGGGAATTTGATCTTTCCCACTTGCATCATCCTAAAGGCCCCCTCCATATACAGTACATACCTATATGGTGTAGTATACATTACCTACGGGTGACAAACCATCGGGTCTGCCGAATTATGGAGGTCTTACTGTACTTTGCACTAATTAAACTAATTTCAATTAATTCAGCCAGATAATTTCAACTAATTTTAAATCAGCAGCAGAATCAAAATATTCCTGAGAGACGCAACACGCAGGAGGAGGCTGCCACGACGTCCGAGGATCTGTCCAGTGATGCACTCGCGATTCTCAAGCTAATTCGACCGAAAATCTAAAACGTCGATAGTCGCGATTTCAACTACTTCAAGCGTCATCTGTCGCCTGAGGAACACGATGTGCGAATGGAACTATGGAAGACGCTATTCGGACAGCGTCCCCCTTCATTATCATCCTCGATCCTGTATCGCTGTAGATAGTAAAACTGTGAATAACTTGATTTCACCATTTCTGCTGCCCAGGCGGTTGTGCATTTGATACAATTAGACAAGTAGGTACACGTCTTGCACAAAGAAGTGTGGATTTCTGAAGTGTGATACTTTCTTTGTAATACTTTGCACAATTCTTTGTAATACTAACTGTTAATATTACAAAGAATTGTGCACATTGAAGGATCGAAAACCACTTTCCAGGTAATTTTTTTCGAAATGAGAACGAACGATTACCTATAGAAAATGGATTTTTGGTGGCTGTCTTCATTCAATCTCGTTTCAGAAAAATAGTGGCTAAATCTTGTCAATTCGAGATAAGAGTTTCATATTCATCCTATTTATACCTGTAGTTATAACTACAAATGCCATCTCAATAACTACATAAATGCCATCTCTCCTCGCTTCGTATCACACCCAAAATCTAAGTTTTATCTTACTTCAATGAGACAGAATACACGGATGTAGAATAATTTTACATTTAGAACAATTATTGTTTACGAATTCTACACTGTTTACTGTCAGCAGCTTTTTATGGCGATTCAATGCAAGAGAATTTTCGAATTTTACTGCATCATTTGATGCATCGTCCCTTTAAGTGTACATACGAATACATCTCTCAGCCGTCCTACCGAGGGCCCTAAATCAAAACGATGTCCATCACCGGACAATTGCATACATGAGGCAGAAATTGATTTTGACGAGTTCGCTCTTGATATTCCCACTTCCAGTCGAGGGCCTCTGGGTTTCAACAGTTTTGAATTTCAACAGCGGGTTTATTCATACTATTAGGACGTGATTACCTTGAAAATGGAAAGGGATGAGAGAGAACCCTCTAGTTAATTAGCATTCAACCGAGAGGGTGGACCTCTCGTTATGGCTCGACCGAGGGCGAATGGAGGGTTCCGACCGCCGAGCAGTATGACAGGAGCTTGTGCATAGGTCACCCTTAATAATGGGAGTCACTGTCGGCAGACGATAATCCGTCTGAACAGGGACAGAGACTGTATATCGGATTGAGTTTCCACTAAAGGGAGTGCTATACGGGCAGACCGCAGAATGAGGTTTTCCTGAGGTCCGTCCCATTGTCGTCGGTTTTTCATCTCAACTCCCGAGTGATTAGTTCCGGTAGAAGGTACGGAGTGGGAAGCTACAGAGAAGGTTCCTAATTTGGGTCGGAACCTAAAATTGTATACTCGTAGCTACAGGATTAACCCTTATTCACTCTTGCAACGCTGTCGATTTGCCCACATTCTTGGAAAAAATGAAATACCGCAGAATATGAAAAATGAAGTAGCTACCGCAGACATTTCAGATACCTATCTTTTCCCAACTTGCACTACTCAAGCACCTAGGGATGCAACATCAGAACCAAATAATCGCTTATAACATCAAATGGTTAATCGTAAGCTAATAATCGATGTGACCAATTAATCGGTATGGAATAATCGATTAATCGGATAAATCTATTTTATTTGTTTTCCCACTATCTAAAAATCCGATGGTTTTGTTCGTCTGCAGGTACCGACCTATTGCTACATTTTAAGGTTAATGAATTGCACAAAATAGTTTTGAAGTGGATATATATTCAAAAATTGGTGCAGTCAAATTTGCGAGATACAAATGTGACGTTTTTTTGGCGCAATTCCTGTTACAGTAGTGATTGATACTGGAAATTTGGCTAATTTCTATGCTATTCACACTATGTAGCTGTAATTTGGCATGAAGCCTCCTTAGGATTACACTTTAAGCTCCATCGGGCCCGAATCAGCAGAGTGGCGGCTCCTGAAGCAAATTTCTATGCTATTCACACTATGAAGCTGTTATTCGGCAAGAAGCCTCCTCAGGAATTACACTTTAAGCAAAATAGGCCCAGGGAACTACCAAAGCGAATAAAATTGTACAAAATAATTTTGCCATGGGCATATCTTATGGCTGGGGGCCATTAAAAAATCGGCCCAGGATCAGCTTAGAGGCTCCTAAGGCTAATAGACATAGACATACTTATCCATGAGTATAATTGAGCAGATTTTGGGCAATCGTCGAGAACGATTTCCAACCTTTTGAAACCTCGCAATATTGTATTGGATGGTCTACTATAACATACCTACTAAAAATCCTGTTAAAGTGGATGTACAGTGTGACTTAAGACAAGTATTCCTTTAAAGCGAATAACGAGATCATTAAAGGCCCTTGGCAAAAATATTCATAGAAAAACATGGAAAACATTTCTGTATTTATAAATCCTTTCGAGCACTTGTCATTGGCGAATTTTTCTTAGAATCCACAAGCTCAAAACCCTTAAATCACTACGCCAATCTTACTTGATATCATTCCCTGTATTACCAACAGATAGGAAATCCTACAGTAGGTACCTATCTAGTATCCTTTTAGTTCAGGGTTGGGCTTCTTGCCCCCTGGGCTTAACAAGAACACCACATGAATCGGAGATTGGAACCAGGTCTGACCCATACAGGATACGTAAATCTGAATCCTTTTCATACCTGTATCAGACAAATATCCACTATCAGCTGCATTACCATTAGATAGAGAAACATGAACATACCAAGGCGTATTGCAGGTGTGTGTGAGAGTGAGGTAGCGGGCTCCAAGACCGTGGAACATCCTGAGGACCCCCAGACTGCTCCCCAGCGAGTGACCGCCTTCTACGCCGATCAGGCTCGCGATCCGCCCGCTTTTGTGCGCCTCTTTGATCCCTGAGAAATTAAGAAGTCACTGGACTGTGAAACACTGAAGAAGAAGAAAAAAAATGTTTTTTCAAACAAAATTGTAGAAAATACATGATAATGACGTCAACATTATTGGACTGGGCGTTTGCCAACTGTCCGGGTAGTGCTCGGATTTGTTTTTTCTTTTTCAAATATATACTACATTCTTAACCATATCATCACACATTATTTCATACTTATAGCATTCCAGCGTTCTTTTAGCGAATTTTCGTAGCGACGTGTAGTGGTTTCTGTAAGGCCTTTTCTAGGAGCATTGACAATATCATTGTCAATACTACTCAGCGGTTAGAACATGTTACAACCCAAAGGAAAGTTGCGGAGGTCATAACGATTTCCAAGCCGGGAAGATTCCTAAATGAGAAGGAGGATATTGGCCTATATCCCTCCGCCCTATTTGAGGAGTTACTGCTCAAGTCAAAGTCAACTGCTCAAGTCAATAATTGAAGACAGATGTTTGATCCCACATCACCAATTTGAATTCAGAGAACGCCACTACACGGCAGACCAAGTTCACCGAATCACAAACATTACATAAAAAGCCTTGGAGGGCAACAAATTATGCGCCAGTATCTTCCAGGACGAACCACAGGCGTTTGATTGGGTTTGGCATGAGGGACTTGAATATAATATATTATATTGCACAGGGATCTCCCAAGACAGTATTAGGTGCTATCTCTTATATTTAAAATCCTATATGAAAAAAAAGGTGTACTTTAGCTGTGCCCTCCTTTCCAATGGGATTTCTCCTTGAAAAGTAGTCCTTTTCGTAAGTTTGATTCTGAAATATCAGAGAAGAGATATGGTTTGTTCATTTCTCAATGGAAATAGGTATTGCCTATTTGGTTTATTTTATTTATAAAAAAAAATGGGGGTACAGCTAAAGTTCTTCACTAGGGAAAAAGTTTAGCTGCCCCCCCCCCCCCCCACGGAGTTTCTTGAATTTCTTGCAAATCAATAAAGTGTTGTACAATCCTAATTCCACCGATTAATTGCGAACAACTACTAAATAAAACGCCTTAGTTCTTACTGTTAGATTAAAATCGATTTTTGACAATCGTGTCTGAATCAATTCTTCTAAATATTAGTGTTTGACAAGGAAAGCGGTGGGGGCACAGCTAACGTTTTTCTCTCATGAAGAACTTTCAGAAAAATATTTTTAATGATTGATAATTAAATTTAAATACTTCGACTTTCTACTGTGTGGCAGTGAAGATTCTGACGTTTCAGAATCACTAATCAAACTTACGAAAGGACGAATTTTCACGGAGAAATCCCGTTTTGAAAGTGGGGCCACAGCTAAAGTACCTACACCAAAAAATAGAGAAAAAAAATCCCTAGTTATGCAGCATGCCTATAAGAGCTAATTTTCGAAGAAATAACTGGTTTTATGTAAAATGTCGCCATTTTATTGGTTTTATAACAAATTTTGTCTCCTTTTTGCCGAGTTACATCTCTGTTTATCGATTATTCAACGCTAAACACGTTGGTGATGCTAGAATTGCGATATCTTATTCCGTTATCAGATTACAGCAGATGAACCATGAAGAACATCTCAAGTATCAACCACGTCTCTTCATCTTCAAAGTGCTCAAGTTTGAGAAAAGAATGAGATATCGCAATTCTGACTTCACCACCGTGTATTTGAAGTAAATTGAAGTATCGCTTGTCAGACTGTTTCATTTTGGGTATTAACCCCTTTGGAGTGACGGAAGTTCTACGGACTTCGCCTTTCGATTTTTTGAGCAAATTTGAGCTTATTATCTCAATTCTATCGATAGTTATCGTCTGGAGTGACACATACATAAATATAAAAATTTATATAGTGGAGTAGTGGACGAGGAGTAGATTAGATTGCGTGTGAGGAATGACCAGTCGTTGTTATTGGTTTACTGCAACGTTTCGATCTTGGATCAAGATCCAAATCATGCACGTAGACCCTAAACAGAAATATGGCAGAGTTGGTATGGTTACAAATTAGAACAGACTAGGTGACTAGTAACAAATGAATGGCAACTTACACGATGATTATCCTATCGGCACACATCTTATTTACATAATAATATCTCACAGTACCACCGACAACAACAAACAACAATGGAGTGTTGACATATGGATGCTACTAAGGTGGATGTTATGTGGTTACGGTGGTGGAGGTTGGTTGGTTGAACGATAGTATCACTTGTGTGTGAGTGAGAATGACGGACTGAATGTGAGATTCAGACGGGAGGATGACATGGAGTGGTAGAGGAAGGGGGTTATTTTTAAAGTCCGTGGTATGTAGCAAGGAGTCTATAATACCTGGAGACGCGGCCGCGCGCTCGCCGAGACTACCAAACCCGTCCGGGCGTAGAGCTTTGCCGAGCGGCCGCCAGGTGGCGCGTCATTCGCTATGGCGATTGCCGGCGCAGGCCACCATAGGCAAGCATAGGGAAAGAGCACTCCTGATTGTATTGTGTTAGTGCTGTATTGTTTTATTCATCACAATATGCCGTACTGCTTTGTGCCTAAGTGTCAGGGTGGATCCTTGGGGCAAAGGAAGTATTTTGAGTACAATAAGCTGCCTAAGCTGCACTTTTTTCAAGCACCTGATGAGGTAGGTCTCCGTGGCATATATCTTTGTGCTTCCACATTATGTTTCATTTTGAATGGAAGCTCGAGCAGGAGATCTGTACAGACAATATCTGCTGTCTTTGAAAGGCACTGTGAATGTATATATATATATATACGCTACTTGAGCACTTGTTGCAGTAATATATTACTGCAACAAGTGCTCAAGTAGCGTTTTATATTTAAGTATTTAATGAGTAGGTTACTCAGCAAAATTCCTCTGTGTTTTTTGTTGTGTTGGACGTTGAGTATTTATCTCCTGTGAAATTAAATCTTGTAATTTGAGGACACCAAACGACACGACTTCCCTGGTTGAAGTATGTTTTCTAGTCCAAATACTTATTAGTATCATCGCGGTTTGTCAAAACGGGACGAATCCCACCGTAAACGAGCGGGAAAGTTCGAGCGGTTTTGCAAAACGGTACTGTTTCTTTGTGTTTTTCCAAAACGGTACAAAAATCCTTGGGGGACAGATCGGAATATGTCTTTCAACAACTTGTCTATCGATTCTCATTGTATAATCTCAAAAAAAGAGAAGAACAAGAATAAGGCGGCATAGTTTGTTTTGGTCGAATATTTTGAGTATACGTCCAAAGTTCAGAGAAAAGAGCGCAGTTTGTTGTTTCAAGTTTTAGGATGGTTCAAACAACGCGTTTCTCCGTATCATTTTCTGTTCGTTTCGTTTGCAATGAGCGATCCGGAGTTTAATTGTCCTGTTATGGATGTTAACCGTGGCCGAAAATAGCGGAAGCCTAAGGAAGAAGAAGGGACGGATTCCAATTCCGATATCAAGCATTGCGGGTGTTGGTTTTGTTAGAGGTTACAAACTTTTCGATTTATTTTTTATTAAAAAGATTTTATTATAACAGTATGACTATATTTTATACCTATTAATCTTTTCCAACAAATTCAATTGGAATTAATTAGATTTCCACTTTTAGAATTAGAATATTATTATTAGATATTCCACTTTTATTTAGATTTAATCTAAATAAAAGTGGAATAAATCTTATTTTGAATTAGATGCACCAAATCCATGGAATAACTCTTAACTTAGAGTGAAAACCCTCGCGAGCCGGAGTGAAAACTGTGTTTAGTACCGTTTTGCAAAACCGCCCCATTTTTCAGGTTCATTTTTAATGGGATGGAAGTGATGTTGGTATAATTTTGATGTATAGACATAATCTAACCATTGAGTAAACAAATAAGAAAGAAAAAGGTTTTTCGTAACTCAATATGCTAAGGGCTGACACGTTTTTTTCGATTTCTGAAAATTCACTCTGTTGAAACTGTGCAGCTTCTTCGATACCTGGAGAAACAAATAGTGAATACAGCAAACAATAACGAGTTGGAAGAAAATTTACTGTTTTTAACAGTGGAAAATATCCAAGAGGCCAAAGGAACTCCTTTAGTTGGCTGTGAAGAACATAAGCGAGAATTGACACAAGCCATCATAAAGTTCTTTTTCATTATGCGAATGCACTTCATCTGTAAAAGATGGAATGAGAAGACTAAAGATATTAAGAAAAAGCAGAGGGGACTTAGAAAAGAAGCTCATTTAACATAGGTAGATTGCATTGTTGTTTTTAAATGCTATGTTTTAATTGTACAAAGCTTTTTACTGTACCGTTTCTTTGTAATATTTCTGCTCTTTCTACTTCAGTTTTTCTCGGAACCCGTGCATTGACTTCACACCCATTAATTTTAAAATATGACGAGATAAATGCGATGTAAACAGACCGCATCCCACCCAGTCCCATGCTACGCAGTGCCGGAGTATCGCCATAGCGAACGCAGCGCCGCGCGGTGGCGGCCGGTGGAACTCCTCCGCACCTCCGCCGCTGGTAGTCGAAACGGACGGGCCGGGAGCGCGGAACCGTGCCTCCAGGTATTATAGACTCCTTGGTATGTAGTGGCTAATCCTTTGACGCCCCTTTTGTAGTTCATGGAGTCGTTGTTTAGTTTTATTATCTCAATAATGATCCATTGGAATCGCCCAAGAAAAAAAAAAAAAAAAATCCCACCCCTCAAAATGTGAGGGTTTACGTTTCAAGATACGTAGATTTCAAAAATCGAATGACACCCTTCCCCCTCCCCCCCCCCCCCCCGAATATGGGAAAGAGAAACGTTGGGAATTTCCTTGTCACTATGTAGTTGGGACAGCTGGGAAATCAGTGATACAAGAAAAATATTTTTTTAAATGAAATAAAATTAAAATATTTGCAAAAATCCGCCAAAGATTGAAATGTTTTTGACTTGGACAAATAAACGTTGTTAAACGTTAACTTTGATTAAACGTCTTAGGCTAAACACACCTTACTTTAAGAAATCAGTCGGAGGTATATTTTGTAGGAATTTTGTTTGGGAGAAATTTTGTTCCATATTGGACGTATGACACTACTTTGATCCTGTCCTGTGTTGATGATTCGTCTGAGGGTGGGAGACTGCCAGTTTAAAAGTAAAACTAGCTATGTTTTGTTAATAGGTACAAATTAATAAATACTGAATTGAGTGTGAGTGCGGTATAGTAATTAGTAGATTGTTTAAATAGTAGAGAAATTGACTGCTTAAAATAAAAAATAAGTAGGTGATTGGGAAATCTATGTTAAGCAGTTGGGGAAAATTTCCATTTCTCCACCCCCCCCCCCCCCCGTGGTTTTACTAAGAAACGCCACTGCCCTAGGTCAATGGGAAGGGGTTCGTAATGAATTTTGAAACTTCAAAAACACAACTTTAACGCAAATTTTCAATTCAAGTTTGAACAAGTCCATGGCGGTTTGCCCAGTTTGCGTTGTGCTAAAATTACGAAATTTGGTTCATATCACACCCACGTTGATACTTTTCGACAATACTTTTTTTTAAGAAAATACTTTTTTTTCAATAATTTTCTGAACAGTACCTAGCACTTCTTTTTTCCGGATAAAAGTTGGAAAGCCTACATCTACCATACCTCGTCATTTCTCTCGCAATTGTTTCGCTTTTTTTTCTTTGACTCGTACGTAGGTAATTTATTTGAGTTGCGACGCAAAATGATTTCGAAGGGGATATTGATGGGATCAACGGGAATCTAGACTTCGAAGTGGAAAACGAGGATGAACATTGACTCTTTTAGTTATAGAGAACTTTTCGAATCATTATTAAGCTTTTCAAAGATCTGATCTGAAATTTTTCAGTTTTCGAATTCAGGATGGTCTGGAACGGATTTTGGTAGGTAGGTACCTATGAAAACTTCTGTTTAGAATTGAGTCCCATCACAAGTATGCTCGTGAACCATGTTATGGTGATATGGCGACGTAAGATCCCAAATTGGTTTTTGTCTAGGCTCAAAGTCAAAATCAAAATCTAGTTTTATAAATTTTGGACCAAGAACAATATTCTTTGAATATTCGATTTAAAAAAAAACCTGAATTGTAAGTCGAACAGTTGAATAGGACTCATATCTTCACTTGTAGGTACGAGTATGTGACCAGAGTTGAATTAGTTGGGCTACACATTGAAAAGAAGTTGAGTTTTCATTCTGCAGCTATACAGAAATTACTTCCTAAATAACTGAAGGCACTTTTTGTGGTTTTTTGCAACATAGAAGTTTTTGCGATGTCCGATCTTTGGAATTTCTATACGATGGTAGGTACATTGATTTTATTACTCTCCATTACGATTTTCTTCTCGCCAGAATGAACAAATGATTTATTTAATTTAGGTTTATTATCTTCGATAATGAACCATTGGAATCGCCCAAAGAAAAAATTTTTTTAACCCCCCCCCCCCCTCCCGCAAAATTTGTTGGTTTACGTTTCAAGATACGTAGATTCAGAAAATCGACTAAAAAAACTCTGCAAATTCTTGACACAACGGTTCATTATCTTCTTTGTACAGATCACCCGTCTGTCTAGATCACTAGGTCTGAATGTCTATATCCTAAATGTTAGATTAATTATTATTATCAATTATCACTAATTATTAACAATTTTATCAAGTACCTAGTGAAAATTATTATAATTTATTGTTAGGTATTAATAATTCGTATTTATTATTAATAATAATTATTATTAATTATGATCAATTAATACGATATAATTCTGGGGTTTTTAATACTACGTCGGTAATAATTTTTCTATAAAAGAAGTACCTACCAACAAACATTCGAAATTACCTTCATTTCAGTAGCATGAAATGCACCTCAGAACAACAAACTCGACATCACTTAAGCCATATGATGTTCCAAAGAGCTTGTTAGTATGAAAATGGACCTGTATTTCAACAATTTGAGTCACGATCGAGTTGTGAGGCACAATCTTTGAGCCGTCATTGTGAACGAACGGCTGGTCCTACAAAGCTGCGGATGGTCTTAAAAAATTCTACGGAACAAACTCTATCTAAATATGAAATAAAAAACATACCGTTCTATATGAATTTTTCGAGATATGAGATTTTCAAATTTTCAACATTTGTTTTGAACCCCTTCCCCTTGACCTAGGGTTCTGAAAAGTTTCGAGGACCATTGTGGGGTTGGTCGAAACCCATAAAAAAAATTTCGTAATTTTAACTCAACGCTAACTGGGCAAAGTGGCGCGGACGGCGTACGGCGTACGGCGTACGGCGTACGGCGGACGGACGGATTTTTTTTTATTCGATTTTCTGAATCTACGTATCTTGAAACGTAAACCAACAAATTTTGAGGGGGGGTTAAAAAAATTTTTTCTTTGGGCGATTCCAATGGTTCATTATCGAAGATAATAAACCAAAAACTCTGCAAATTCTTGACACAACGGTTCATTATCTTCTTTGTACAGATCACCCTTCTGTCTAGATCACTAGGTCTAAATGTCTAGATCCTAAATGTTAGATTAATTATTATTATCAATTTTATCAAGTACCTAGTGAAAATTATTATAATTTATTGTTAGGTATTAATAATTCGTATTTATTATTAATAATAATTGTTATTAATTATGATTAATTAATACGATATAATTCTGGGGTTTTTAATACTACGTCGGTAATAATTTTTCCATAAAAGAAGTACCTACCAACAAACATTCGAAATTACCTTCATTTCAGTAGCACGAAACGCACCTCAGAACAACAAACTCGACATCACTTAAGCCATATGATGTTCCAAATAGCTTGTTAGTATGAAAATGGACTTGTATTTCAACAGTTTGAGTCACGATTGTGTTGTGAGGCACAATCTTTGAGCCCTCATTGTGAACGAACGGCTGGTCGTACAAAGCTGCGGATGGTCTTAAAAAATTCTACGGAACAAACTCTATCTAAATATGAAATAAAAAACATACCGTTCTATATGAATTTTTCGAGATATGAGATTTTCAAATTTTCAAAATTTGTTTTGAACCCCTTCCCCTTGACCTAGGGTTCTGAAAAGTTTCGAGGACCATTGTGGGGTTGGTCGAAACCCATAAAAAAAATTTCGTAATTTTAACTCAACGCTAACTGGGCAAAGTGGCGCGGACGGCGTACGGCGTACGGCGTACGGCGTACGGCGTACGGCGGACGGACGGATTTTTTTTTATTCGATTTTCTGAATCTACGTATCTTGAAACGTAAACCAACAAATTTTGAGGGGGGGTTAAAAAAATTTTTTCTTTGGGCGATTCCAATGGTTCATTATCGAAGATAATAAACCAAAATCCGTCCGTCCGCCGTACGCCGTCCGCGCCACTTTGCCCAGTTAACGTTGAGCTAAAATTTCGAAATTTTTGTTACGGGTTCCGACCAACCCCACAATGATCCTCGAAACTTTTCATAACCCTAGGTCAAGGGGAAGGGGTTCAAAACGAATTTTGAAATTTTGAAAATTCCAAAACTCGAAAAATTCATATAGAACGGTGTGTTTTTTATTTCATATTTAGATAGAGTTTGTTCCTAAGAATGTTTTAAGACCATCCGCAGCTTTGTACGACCAGCCGTTCGTTCACAATGACGGCTCAAAGGTTGATCCTGTCAACACGATCGTGAATCAAACGGTTGAAATACAGGTCAATTTTCATACTAACGGGCTGTTTGGAACATCATGTGGTTTTAGTGATGTCGAGTTTTTTGTTCTGAGGTACGTTTCGTGCTACGAAAATGAAGGTAGGTAATTTCGAATGTTTGTTGGTAGGTCCTTCTTTTATAGAAAAATTATTACCGACGTAGTAATTAAAACCCCTGAATTATATCGTATTAATTATTCATAATTAATAATAATAATTATTAATAATAAATACAAATTATTAATACCTAACAATAAATTATAATAATTTTCACTAGGTACTTGATAAAATTGATAATAATAATTAATCTAACATTTAGGATCTAGACATTTAGACCTAGTGTTTCATCTTCCAGGTAAACTACAGTCTAGAAATTTTAACCGTCAGTCGGGGATAGACCACATTGCAATATTCACTCGGTTTCTCATCTGTAAAATTGTTTAAATAATACCTTTTTGTAATAATACAAATTAAATTTTGATGCTGAGCTATTGACTTGAAATTTTAAAAATAGGTCAGAACTGGATCACAATGCAATATTCACTCGGTTTCTTGTCTGAAAAATTGTTTAAATAATACCTATTTGTTTAAACAAATTAAATTTTGATGATGAGCTAGAAATTTTAAATATAGGTCAGAAATGGATGATATTTCAATATTCACTCGGTTTTTTTCTCATTGCAAACCTGTTCATTGTGTACCCAAGATCCTTCCCTAAAAGACCTGGCAGCGGGAAATATTATTCAACATGGTTTGAAAAGGGAAAAACAAGTTTTGTAAAAAATCCCAATGCTCTAGGTAGTAGTCGATACCAGTGACCAACATTTTCTTCAGTAGTCGACATGGTTTTGCACTAGTAGTCGACCTACATGTGTTAGAAGTCGACAGTATCACTTGAGTCAGTAGTCGACAGGTTTCGTCATTCCATCGTTTTCGAATTTTACGACATCTAAATAAAATACATTCAACTGTCAATCGGAACTTGAAAATAGATTAATAAGATGTAATAAAGTAGTTATCAGACTTTTTATTTGCAAACAGCTCATTATCAGTCTCAAATTGCAATAAGTACTTAAGTAAAAAGGTATGAAAACTATAGTCGAAAACTCATTGTCAGAAAATTGACATTACAGTTGGGCTTAGGTACCTATTTACCCTTTTTTTTCACATTTTCATGTCTTTGCTTTGGCACATAAACTGAAACGGGAAAAATTTGTTCCCTTGATTCACCCTTTCCCTCAGATCACGTCAGAACACAAGCGACCGGCGGGCCATTACGTCAGAGCCTATGACGCACGAGCGTATGACGTAACACGGCTGGCAGGAGGCCAACAAGTACGTCAGAGCATATGACGCACGAGCATATGACGTAAGACGGCTGGCAGGAGACCAACAAGTACGTCAGAGCCTATGACGCACGAGCGTATGACGTAAGACGGCTGGCAGGAGGCCAACAAGTAGGTACGTCAGAGCCTATGACGCACGAGCGTATGACGTAATACGGCTGGCAGGAGGCTAACTAGTGCGTCAGAGCCTATGACGCACGAGCGTATGACGTAAGACGGCTGGCAGGTGGCCAACAAGTACGTCAGAGCCTATGACGCACGAGCGTATGACGTAATACGGCTGGCAGGAGGCTAACTAGTGCGTCAGAGCCTATGACGCACGAGCGTATGACGTAAGACGGCTGGCAGGTGGCCAAAAAGTACGTCAGAGCCTATGACGCACGAGCGTATGACGTAATACGGCTGGCAGGAGGCCAACTAGTGCGTCATACGACGAGACCTTTTATGTCTTTGCGCCCCCTCCCACACCTACACCGCGTACCTCGTACTTCATTTTGGTTTATTATCTTCAATAATGAACCATTGGAATCGCCCAAAGAAAAAAAAATTTTAACCCCCCCTCAAAATTTGTTGGTTTACGTTTCAAGACACGTAGATTCAGAAAATCGAATAAAAAAAAATCCGTACGTCCGCCGTACGCCGTCCGCCGTCCGCGGCACTTTGCCCAGTTAGCGTTGAGTTAAAATTACGAAATTTTTTTTATGGGTTTCGACCAACCCCACAATGATCCTCGAAACTTTTCATAACCCTAGGTCAAGGGGAAGGGGTTCAAAACGAATTTTGAAAATTTGAAAATCTCATATCTCGAAAAATTCATATAGAACGGTATGTTTTTTATTTCATATTTAGATAGAGTTTGTTCCGTAGCATTTTTTAAGACCATCCGCAGCTTTGTACGACCAGCCGTTCGTTTACAATGACGGCTCAAAGATTGTGCCTCACAACACGATCGTGAATCAAACTGTTGAAATACAGGTCCATTTTCATACTAACAAGCTCTTTGGAACATCATATGGCTTAAGTGATGTCGAGTTTGTTGTTCTGAAGTGCGTTTCGTGCTACGGAAATGAAGGTAATTTCGAATGTTTGTTGGTAGGTACTTCTTTTATAGAAAAATAATTTTTCTATAAAAGAAGTACCTACCAACAAACATTCGAAATTACCTTCATTTCCGTAGCACGAAACGCACTTCAGAACAACAAACTCGACATCACTTAAGCCATATGATGTTCCAAAGAGCTTGTTAGTATGAAAATGGACCTGTATTTCAACAGTTTAATAATAACAATAATTAATAATAATTATTATTACCGACGTAGTATTAAAAACCCCAGAATTATATCGTATTAATTAATCATAATTAATAATAATTATTAATAATAGTAAATACGAATTATTAATACCTAACAATAAATTATAATAATTTTCACTAGGTACCTACTTGATAAAATTGTTAATAATTAGTGATAATTGATAATAATAATGAATCTAACATCTAGGATCTAGACATTTAGACCTAGTGATCTAGACAGAAGGGTGATCTGTACAAAGAAGATAATGAACCGTTGTGTCAAGAATTTGCAGAGTTTTTTTTTGTCGTTTCGCCCCACTGTGCGGCGGTTTGAGGATGCCGCGGGGGGACGACGGGGGAGGAGGGCGGTTTGAGTATGACGGGGGATGATGGCGGGGGAGGAGGGCGATGTAGGAGCGGACAGTTGGTGGTGACGTGTGGAAAGGGGGAGGGAGTAGGGAAGGGGTGGACTATTAATAGGGGTGGACCATTAATTAATGCATCACAACAATACATTTTATTGAGAGTCATTCATCAGTAGACGAAGAAGATGAAGAAGTAGACGGAGAAAATTAAGTTTATAGACGAATGAAGATCACGTAGACCACAGTCAGATGATCTACAAGATCCAGTAGACGTCTGTTTTCTGTGTGGAAATGTATCACAAGATTAAAATAAATTAAAATTAACATTAAAATAAATTGTATTGTACGTCATTCACAAGCTGACTGCTATCGCATTCATTGAAATTGTGGGCGCTAAATGAATGTGGGTGGCAGAGAAGAGAGCGGGGGTGGTCGGTGGGGGAGGAGCTGGCAGTTGGTGGTGTATGGCAGTCGGTGGTGCATGGCAGTTGGTGGTGTATGGCCGTTGGTTCTGTATCCATGCGTCCCTTGAGGATTCTGTCATGAGGTCCGATGCAGGTGCAATGCCTCTGAGCTTTATAAGCCAGAAGAGAGATCAGCTCAGGAGAGAAGGGCTCAGGATTCCGGGTACTTCACCCCGTACCTACAGGGAATTGAATCCGGAGGTCAAGTGTGCAAGCCTTGTGCAGGTTGGTCCGTTGGAGTCTCTCCACGCAGTTCGGTGGATTCTCAAGTGTCGCACAGAACTAAAGCCATTGAATGGTCGTCCCTTATTGATTATTATTCAGTTGGCTTGGCGGTACAGGAATTTTCTGATAAGACAATTAAACTTATGATCATTCGTTTTGTGCATCTGTCTGTGTCAACAACCACAACCTAGCTGTTTTCCCATTTTATTTTATTTTTCTGATTCACTGTAACGTCGTACTTGATAGGAAGCACTAAATCTACCAAACCTCCGGCAGACGGTTTTTTTTAACCATGCCGTACCGTTTATTGTCGTTTATCATCTGTTTCATACTCTGTTGGTGCATGTTATATAAACTACCTATTTATTCATACTGTATTGCCTGAAAACAATAATAACACATCATCAGTGACGTTATTTTGTCATTTTAATTGTCGGGCCCGCACTTATGCTTCAATCCGGCCCTGATCTGTACAATGAAGATAATAAACCGTTGTGTCAAGAATTTGCAGAGTTTTTTATCACTATTTCCACAATGCTTGAAAAGGTTTTTCCTCCTACAAGTAGACAAATTAAACATCGCTGGTTGTTTCACAACATTCAAGTTTTTGCTTCGAGAGCTCAATCCTCTTCACAGAGATGTAAGAGTAGCAAGCATGTAATTTACATAGGAAATCATACGATTTTTTTCAAAAGCTTTGAATTGTGAACCTCCATGATGTTTCACTAAACTGTTTGCGTAACTTGCTATTCACCTACTTTGGCTTAAACAGGGAGAACGGATGGGGAATGAAAGGGGCGAGAAACGTGATATTATTCAAAGAAGGGAAGTCACCGCCGGATTCCTTGCTTTTCCCTAGCCGTTTACCAGACTTCCTACCTCAGGATGAGTTAATGGGAAAAGGAGGAGAATTCTCACGGCGCCCGTAGATTGAATAGGAAAGGCAGCTACAGAAAGACGGCGAAGGAGCACCTACTCAACTTAAGATATGAGATAAACATAGTGAACAAATCATGTTTTGAGAGACAGAACCATGTTCACGAGCATACTTGTCAGGGTGTACCATACTTCATTTTTTCGATATTTTATGTGCGCGTTAGCTCAATCTTGGCCATTTTTGAAGTCGGTTCCAAGGATTAAAAGAAAACTTTTTTTTGAGATCGTTTAGGGGGTCCGACACGCCTGGCAAGATAGGCAGACGTCCTGTCCAGACATGATTGATAGTGTGGCATCAGGTCCCGGCAATCCTTCTTGCTCCGCCGGATGACGGACGAAAACCTGAAAAATGCATGCAAGAAGCCGACTGACCGCTCATCCTTGACATTCTTCCGCTGCCCAACCACACTCAAACTGTGGAAAAATTGGTGCAGCAAGTGTCTAGGACAAAGCTGCCAGGAAAGTCGTAGGGAGGGAGGCCCGGATAAGGAACGCCATCAAAACTTTGCAAACAAAAATTCTTTAGTAAGTCTGCATATCTACCTGCATGAAGCAATTGAAATGGGGATTTAATTAATGGGGTTAACCCTTTAACGCCCAAGTATCCTCCAGGTACAGGTACGTTGAGAGGCTATGTAACGGAAAACATTATTAGGACATTACCGGTTGGCGTCACCCCGAAAAAACGAGAGGTTATCATGTTGGAACCACGCAACCCGCATTTCTGACGACTCCAGGCCCATGCAGCTGAGATGTCGGTAAGTTTGAGCTTTTTTATTGCATTTATCCTGAATATTTCATAATCTCATTTTCACCTTCGAATCATTAAACTTATTCCAGAATGACTGGAGAGTGATTCAATTTTGAGAATGATCGTTTTGGCAGTGTATTCGCCAGGTTACATTGGCCGTATGTCGTACCTACCTCAGAGTTCGGCGTTTGCAAAGAATATTTCTTCGACTTCCGGTCAATGTACCTTACCAGGAAACTCAGCATTTCTTCCTTTTCATTGGCAACGTTTCTGTGTGGAGAGTAGATTTTCGAGACACTTGGATGGATTTACCAGTATGGTAGATTATGGTTATTTCCTCCCATTTTTGGTGTGTTGTTTATAAATGTCAAAAATAAACCCAGATTTTCGATTCCGAATGATTTGTTTTTATTATCGTGGGGTACCTTTCCTTCTTCACTTGGGGAATTTTTGGGAGGGGAAGGGGGGCGGGGCTCGAATCGCAGCCACTTCCTCGTAGTGAGCCCTGGGTGATTTTTGGTCTGTCAAATAACAAATGAAGACAAAAAACCAGCGAAGAGCTGCGAATTATAGATGGATGAAAAAAAGTGACTTTGACGGGGGTTTTGAACTTTCTTTTGTGCCCGAAATCATCTCCTTTATTCTTTTGTACACAATATCGTTTCAATTTCAAGCGTAATCTGAGTGATACTAGGCCTCAAAACGACTGAAAACAGCGAAAAAGGTTTGTTTGGCAGGTCTGCCTATCTGGCCAGGCCTAAACAATCTCCAAAAAAATTCAAAAAAATCCTTGGAATTTGCTTGAAAAATGGCCACGGTTGAGCTAACGCCTACATCAAATGTCGAATAAATTAAATATGGCACAACCTAATACTTGTGAGGGACGCGATATGGCGGCATAAGATCCCATATTAGCTCTAAGTTGAAATCCTGTGCCTCCACTCCCCCTGGCATCAGCTTCAATCCACACGAAACAATGACGTTTTCAGCAAGGGAAACACAAAGAGGAAGTGATGAACAAACATATTAATACGCTGATGCATTGCAAAATACTAAAAATACTTATAAAGAGGTGGACAATTTACAGACAGCAACAATTCCTGACTGGCTACTTTCCAGGCGTCATGACTAAGATTCAATAATCCGCTTCTTACACTAAATAATATCAACGGTATTGCCTCTATGGGTCGGAAAACACTGTTCCCTCTTCAGACAAACAATGGAATCTACTTTTTGGTATAATATATTACGTGGTGGAAAACTATTCGCCCTTACGTTGTTCAATGATTTCCCTCTAAAACGTTTCCAGTTCCTTCGTCTGCACAAACTGCTTTTGACATGTACGAAACACTGATTACTCAACATGATCTATGGAATTCCCTCGATCTCAAGAAAAACCGTGATAAAATATGAAATAAAAATCAGCTGCAGCTAAGTACGAGTCTCGTACCACGTCTCCTCTTATTTTCAAGCCGTACGGTACGTAGTAGGTAGTACTAAATGACTATTACACGTGAAAAAGACTCACGTCTGCGATAGGTGTTCCAACCGTTAGGTATCTGGAACTCGATATGCGGCACCTGGATTATTACGAGCGGAGAAAAATATAACCACCAATGGAGTAACCATAACACCTAAAATATCAGTTGGACACCACTAAATGGCGGAAGTGCTGACATTTATCAACGATCCTGCGAGAGTTTTTGGCAGTTTGGGAAGTTGGTTCATCAAGGGAACATGGGATTCTTGCTAATGCTATAACTGAAGAGGCACGTAATCTATTGTACGAGAATTTGATAAATAGCTCCACCGCGGGTGGCCGGAGTTAATCTAAAATCAATTAGGACCTCCATCAGCCAATCGACACTCGACATTATCATCCTTTCCGCTGTTCCTCCATTTTGGATTCACTTTTTGGTCCGTTGGTTTCGAATCGAACTGACCTTCTACACAATCAAGAGTTGACTCGAAAAAGACGAAAAAAATCGATAAACGTCGATTTTGGTTAAAGCGCAACTAACGGTCATAACTCAAATCCTGTATTGATACAGGATTTGAGTTATGACGTCGAGTTTTGAGTTTCATCATTTCCTACAGTAAACTTTTGTGCTGGATCTGTTGGTGATCACCAACAGATCCAGCACAAAAGTTTACTGTAGGAAATGATGAAACTCAAAACTCGACGTCATGTCGTACCTTAGATGGAAGCGTTCAACGCCCAACTCATGACTCACGTGTTAGTTTGTAGGTTAATGGGTAGTTATCACATACGGCTTCAAATTAGAATCCCTTTCTTGAAATAGGACATTTTGAGGGCTCATTCGGATATCATCGCTGATTTCCACTCGTAATTCCCAGAATGGGCTCAACACGCGTTTTGGACGAGCCAAGCGAAATGGCAACTGATCCGAGGGTTAAATTCCCAGCCACGGCTTACACGAATTAGACCCCTTCATTTCCAGTACAAGCAGTTTAACGAGCTACAGTCTGGTTTCCAGAGGGCCGAGGGTCTCTATAACAACACTCACCTAATCAATACCAAACAACCCGTATGATGCATGATGTATACATACAAATTACTCACAAATTCGGCATTACCCTATGAAAAATACACAATACAACCAAATCAACTGTAATTGAGTTATTTATTGATAAAATTCAATTCTGAATCGATTGAATGATTGATTCGTTGACTTCGTTTATTGAATATTCTGTACATATTTACATACTCTTCCAATACAAAGTATGTCATACAGAAATCATACAACAACAACATTGATTCATCAGTCAAGTACAAGAAGCAATTTAATACATAATATAGGGTGCAGAGCACAAAGAGTATAGGTAAGTGACATTTTTGTGTAAATCGAGTTCAAGGTAGAAATGAATACCTGATGAACGCCTGATGTATTTGAAAGTGTATTAATAATACATAATCATAATATGAACTTGATTATATGCATTAAAGTTATAACATGGCCAAACACGTACAAAATCGCCATACACCTTACTACATACATGAGGTTATTAGGCCGCTCCAGTTCATAGTCCTATCATGATATTGATAGGATTGCAATCAATATTCCTGGACATTTTACTTCATTCTCATAATAATTATGAATATAAATATATAATATGAATATATAGGTAATTTATATAATATATAATCTGGACCTTATTATGCTAGGGAGCACTATAATAAATAATTTATTATTTATTATAGTGCTCCCTAGCATAATAAGGTCCAGATCTGCAAAATTCATCTATTTCATCCAATACACAGATTCGCCGACTCAAGCCTTTTATAATGGCTTTACATTTAGAGGGATTAAAATTCAAGCCATGCATGTGGGATCAGTCGTTCAATCTTGAAATTTCATCATTCAGAACTGCTATTGCTTCCCCAACATCCTCAATTGAAGTTTCCATGTACATTGTACATCAATCGACTGAGACTGCCTTCAACTCTCAACAGAGATGTTATGGGTTTATTGGAATATTTCTGTCAAAACAACTTGACATGACCCTGTTTTGGATACCTAATAAAAAGAGTGACGTGACATGTACGGTAATAATTACCGTAAATAATTATTATTTGTATGTTGTGCAGTTGGACGTTGAGAACTTTAGGGAGCTATCTGAGAATTGGGGGTTGTTACCAGTCTAAGAAGACAGCTGATGTAATCACCCAATCAAGTATGAAGGCTTCCAACAAGCTACAAACAATATCGTCGGAGTTCAGGCGGTAGAGCTGTAGCTATTTGAAATTCACGAGTCAGCATGTCTCGACAAATTACCGTTTCTTGTTGGCTTTCTCATAGACGAGTAATGAAAGAAATGATTGGAACCGAACTAGACCCAGACTGATTTACAGCACTTCAGAGTTTGAGCGATTTCGCGAGACGAAAAGTAGCTTTGGGTATCGTAGAAACGAGGGGAGAGAGAAGCAAAGTAAGATGGCGGGAACTGGGAGTTTTTCTGCAAATAAACAATGTCCCGTCGCCGTTTGTCACTTCAGACAAATTCGCAGCTCCGCCTGAAGAAGAGAAATTGTGTTTTCCTTGAGGAGGTTTCTGAGGTGGTAAGGGGGGGGGGGAGGTTCGGATGAAATGCGTTTTAAGCGCCTCGCAGGTTAGAGAACGAAACGAAACTACGATTTGTCAAAAGATACTTACATTTAGCAGAGAATACAGTTTGTTACAGTGATAAACGGGAGAGAAGGAAAAAGAACTTTCTGAATATACGCTAGGCGTTTGTATTATTTTTGTCTGAGAGATGAGCCAGCGGCAATATGAGAACGCTCGAAACATGGAGGAGAGAAAAAAACGTTATCTACGAACCAAAAAGCTGCAGCGGGTGCCACACGTGAAAATATAGAACAACTTTATTGTAATTCTTCACATTGCAGACTGATTAATGGCGTACTTCAAAGCAGCTTCGTACAAACAAGACAAACAGGTAGAAGGACTTGTTGTGTGAACTGGAACAATATTAACCCACTGGATCCAGGGACGCGTGCTCAACGCGGTCAATTGCATTTGAATAACAAAGGGCTAATTTGAATTTCGCGAGCACCTACGTAGATCGTAACGAGTGACGGCCATGTAAATGAGGTAGTTTCAAACGATTATTGACAAATTCTGCGTGGGATTGACAGTTGGATTTTCACCCGTGAAAGACGTTGGTGGAGTGCGGGGGATGTGAGGATGTGTGGTTTTGAAACAGGAGGCACATGGAGGAAAGAAATTCCGAAGGTTTCACCTTGTCTTGAGCTGAGAAAGATTAAAAATCCATTTTTGGTTTATCATATTCGATTTTGTAATAATCACCCCTCAACGTCGAAAAACGTTGATTTCGAATCGAATCAAGATAGTTACTCATTTAGGATGAAATGGACCTACTCGGCATAACCACGCTCACAAGCCGAGTCTGGGATCTCAACAGTCTGCCGTCCTTTATCTCGCTCGTGTCTGTTTAAAACATCCCCACCCTCAAGTAAATCCAAGTATGCGCTAAGTGCTACAAGTCGATTTGCAGTGGAACTATTTGACTCCTCGGATTCTTCTTCAAAACCACTGGAACGACAACGTGGTGTTTGAAAGGAAATGCTGTATGCCTTCGTAAATTTCTTGGTTACAACTAGATTGAGATTGTAAGGTCACTACAATCCTCGTCCTTGAATCAGTGAATATTTAATTTGAAGCTTAGAATTCCGATCGGTGCCTTTAAAACGTGTAATAAATAACCTTTAGACCGTAAACGCATAAACCTTTAAATCAAGTAATTTTTATATTTCACATCGAAACATTCGAATTTCAAATTTCAACTTTCCTATTCACTAACGAACTCATTCACGTTTTAGTACCTTTGAATTACGGGGTAAATTGTGAATTAGATAAAGCCTAACAATTACGATCAGCCCTTCGTTTACATATTGTACACACATAGCACTACCCGAGCTAGTTGTTGGCCTTCCTCACTCCGTATTCGCAGTCCTGTGTTAGTTCCTCATTACTAACGTCGTTAGTTGTTGTTTCTTATCCGAGGAAGACGTGTGACAAGTGTATGGTTTCAACCAAATGGCCATCGAGTGTAAATGCGGTACGGAAGATTGTGGACTGGGATCTTGTTATGGACAAATAGCATCAAAAATAGCCCATATTAGCCCCAAAATAGCATTAAAAAGACAATTTCAATATATGGCGTTGGTGAACTTGTGTTGTTACTTACTGTGAATTGACTGTGATTTCGACAATAAATCGATTCACCTCTAGAACGTCTAAAAACCTTGCTATAAGTTGATTTCGAATCGATTCAAAATAGTCATGTAGGGTGAAAAGATCTCGAAAACGTCAAAAAGTGTCTCTATACAGGGTGTAAGCGTACTACCGGCCAGGGATCGATGCTACATCTAGTTTCTGATGAAAAGTGGCCTATAACCTTTTTTTTAAGCCGGTTGAAATCCGACTTTTTTCACTTTTAAGATTTCTTTCGTGTTTTCGACCTCAAGTCACTAACATGGCCATAAGTCTCTCATTTTTCAGTCAGAATTTAAATGTAATTTTACCGTTGGAAAGAGTGTTAAATTCCCTATCTCAACTTACTGTTCGAAAATTGTCTTAATTTATGTTGATTTGTATGGTAATTTTGTTAGACTACGTAGGCCAACTAGGTACTACATTAACTTAATTGCCAACGATAGTAATGTTTAGCTTGGCCTACGTAGTCTAACAAAATTACCACACAAATCAACAGAAATTAAGACAATATTCGAAAAGTAAATTGGACAAGATATCAGTGACTGCTTATTCGAGAAGTCTTGTGTCATCATTTGACTCAGCGAGACAAAGATTGCGAACAAGATTGCTGCCTAACTCATTTTACGGTAAAAATGTAGATTTTCGCGAAACATTTTACTTGTCGATTTTTACTGAAAGATCCACGGTTTTTGGGACGGGTACGAGGATTTTACACCATGAGTCCACTGTAAACAATTTCTTTATCATACCGGTAAAAATCTGAGCTTTTGGGCCAACTTTTGGTGTTAGAGTATGAAATTAACCAGCAGATTCAGTTAGGTTTACAAACGTTTGAAAGAACTATACATTCCCAAAATTTTCGAGACTTTCCTATCCGGGCTCATTTTTCAACATCTTCAAAAAGTTTTATTTAACATTAGGGAGATAGGGAATTTAACGCTCTTTCTAACGGTATAACCACATTTGAATTTTGACAGAAAAATGTGGGATTTAATGGCCATTTTATTGACTTAAGGTCAATAACACGAAAAAATTGGGTCATTTCTCACGATTTTTAAGAACGAAAGGTCTGCAGAAATATGACTTTCGTCCCATAGTGCGACGGCGGAAGTGGAGAGGGCGGTTGGTGGTGCCACATAAATTGAAGTTGTGGGTGCTAAATGGTCGTGGGGTGTACGTAGAGTAGGGCGTACGTAAAGAGTACGTAGAGTAGAGCGTACGTAAAGAGTACGTAGAGTAGAGCGTACGTAAAGAGTAGAGCGGGGCGTACGTAAAGAGTACGTAGAGTAGGGCGTACGTAAAGAGTAGAGCGGGGAGGATCGGTGGGGGAGGACGGCGGAAGTGGAGGGGGCGGTCGGATGACGAGTGGAAGGGGGCGGGAGTATTAATGCATCACAGCATTATTCGTCCGTCATTAATGAGCTGACTTCTACAACATGAATTGAAATTGTGGGTGCTAAATGAACGTGGGTGCTAAGAAGTGAGCGGGGGATGTCGGCGGGGGAGGACGGCGGGGGAGGACGGCGGGGGATGACCGTGGGGGGCGGACGGCGCTGGAGTACGGCGGTGGAGGAGCGGGTAGTTGATGATGACGGGCAATGAACAGAGGAGATCTACCATTCTATGCCAAGATTGAGGTTGCAATTGAAAAGACAATTTTAGCATGGAACATGCTTTAGCCTTGGACTAACTAACCGAAAAACGTTACGCGGAATGGGTGACGCGGGATGGGTGACGAAATTTTCTAATGATTTCCGCTTACAACGGAGCCGTTGCTGGGGAAATGAAACTTATTTAGTTTTCATCGGACAGAAATCGTTCACCACTCGTTGGAAAGCTCTCGATTTATCACGGATTTATGTCGCAGTTTTATATTTATCTACGAGATATTAATCCAACAATGCGATGTTATAAATGGTTAGTAAACAATCTTATGTGCGAGGGTCGAAGCTTCATTACCAGGGAAGCTAATTAGAAGCATGTTCCATGTTTCTCGATTTTTAGCCGCAGGCTCCAAACGGTAAGCATCCGGGGGGTCCAGGCCCTGGACTCCAGGGGGGCTTGCCCCCCTGGCGAGGCGCGAAGCGCCGAGTGTTCCTAACTTTTTTCTTGAATTCAAGAGCAGACTTCTATTCAATTCAGTGTTAAAATCTCTTAAAAATCATTGAACTTGCTTTCCTTCATTCAATGCTCTTGAAAAAAAAACATGTCTTAGCGCCCCCTCCCACACCCACACCACATAATTACCACGTACCTCGTACTTCATTCTTTTTCGCTTAAAAATGGTTAATTTGCTGTTAATTCAGAACGAAAGAGACCGGGTTGAGGAAACAATACCTACCCCTGAAGATGGCTTATTAAAGCCGAAAGCTCGGAAAAACTTCTCCTTTTCTTACCACCTCCTACAACCCTCCAAATAGTTAAAAATTGTTGTAATAAATTATCGAGAATGATCACCTGTGTGTAAACAATTATTTAAACAATCACGCTTGTCGGCCACGCACTCCGCAGTGGTTAACGTAATATGGTTAGGTAAATCGAGAGCTATCCAACGAGTGGTGAACGACTTTTGTACGATGATAACTGGCGAAGTTAAAGTTCCGTAGCAACGAATCGGTTGTACGTGAAAATCAGACGAAGGAGCCGAGAAACACGATTTTTTATTAGCCATAAACCTTCCCGTAGCAAATCCGGTTATATAGGGAAAAACTGCATAATCTATCCAGCGGTTGAAGCGCCAAAAGTCGACAATTTTTCATTTATAACGCTATCTTCGTCACACTTTTTGAGTTATGTGCCATAGTAAAGACATAAAATGTCAAAAAAATCTTGAAAGTGAAAAAAGTCGGATTTAAACCGGTATAAACCTGTATAATTATTGTGTGTGATTTAGTTAGACCGTCAGTAAGAATGATGTTGAGGGATGTCGAGGGTCGGTCAAATGATCATTTGACCGACCCTCGACATTCCTCAACATCATAGTAATAATTAATTATTAATTATAATTATTATCGTAGGTATGTACATATATTAGGTAAATAAACTGTAGTAGGTATTCTACTTGGATACACACCATGAATTTAGCCAGTTTGGCGTAAATAAACTATTGCAAACATCCGTGTAATCCTCCTTTGTCTTTAGATATCGTGTTCTGAAAGAAGTGAAATAACTCAGTGTCGCGTAAATACGAGAAAAGCGATCCAAAGGGTTTTACAGGCTTTAAACTTGAATAGGAGGTTCAACTGCGGAGAGATGTCTGAAGCTATGGGAAGGGGGGGGGTTTACCCTATTTTAGGTTAACGGCAAACCGAAGGAAGACGGTTTGGGGTTAATTGCTTAATTCGTCTTTCAGTTCTCAGTTCCTGGGGCTGTTGCGAGCCTCAATTTCCTACTTCACTTTGACACCTCTTCTTGGATTTACCAACGTGCAGTATTTTACCGGGTTAGGGGGGAAAGTCAGAGCGTCTGGGTTATTTAGTCGGCGGTCTCATCTGAGGGGGTGACACGATTCGGGTTAATTATTCCGGACGTGGTAAGGCCAGCGGTAAATCAGATGATCAAAGCTTGCCGTTGAGATAGTCAAGTTCGAGGGCGGTCGCCTCTGTAACTTACATTATAAAGGGGGCTGACGCCTCTCTAAGTTGAGGTGATGAAGAGTGACAGTATGGGTCACGGACTAAATGAATAGTATGCATAATGCACCAAAGAGCAAGAGGGTCTGGAGTGGCTGAAGCGGCAGTCCCAGGGCACTCTAAACCATACAATTGGACATTCGCAGTTTCGAGGCGAGAGTTCAATTCCCAGGTGTAGCAATGGGTGGAAATCATCAGACGAAACTATCTGACCTTCAGTAATCATGTCCATGATGCTGTCAGGACATTCGGACACTTCGCTTGAAATGGCGTTTACTTCACCTTTGCACCTTGGAGTATGTCACAGAGATTTCCCACTCAGTACCTTTCTCAGTTCTTGCTCAATGCACCCCACTGCATTAGCTATTTCTGGTGGCTTGTGGGGGACGTCTTTTGGGGTGAGCAAAGGACGAACCGAAGGAGGCAGCGTGAACCACAAATACACTTGTTCCAACACGTCAAAGACTCGTTTTGAAAGTGGGCTCACGTTAACATTTTGGGTCGAAATAATCAATATTCAGTGGACTTATGGTCACAATTAGGGCGAGGAGCTCTTTAAATGAAATTCATACCAAATTCCATGGTCCAAGAAGCAAGTAAGAATCTCAGAAAATATAACCAGAAAGTATTTTATTGCTCTATAGAGAGATTAGATGCTGGACACTCGAAGAGAAGGTGCGATGACGTTTTGACCTCCCGTGTTCACTTCGATTTTGTGCAGATCTTTACGGAAGCACCCACGATTAGTCAGCATCCACAACTCATCTTTCTCCTTGCAGTTTCTATTGAGAGAAATGGTCTTACATTTGGAGGTATTGAAGGGTTGAAAAATGATTGAAGCTTACCGGCAGCAGTCGTTACGAACTGCAGGTCGTTGCTGTAGATCTGGGTCAGTCTTTTTATAACATCAATCTGTTCCATCGCTACCTGAACGGCGTCCATGTGTTGGGCCCCGCAAGGAACATAGGCAGACCAAAACTGAAACGGAAACAAATATTTGATATTGCGAATAATAGATTTTAGAAAGGGCATTAATAACAATTACATAACCCACAGCTGATAGCTGATTTTATAGCCAATAGGTGGCCTATAGATAATGTTTGGTGTCACAGCAGTTGGCACATGCAGTTACTGCATATAGGTCGAATACAGACGATTGAAAACAGTTGTAAATATGGCTTTTATTCAACAGTGTTGACTCAACACAGTATCGGTCTGGAAGTCTCGAAACACAGTAATGAGACTAACGAGTGTTGTAGTTCAGCGTTGTAGGTCATATTTTGAATATTCAATGATGGAGCAAATGTATGGCATTTATCAACACGTCCTCAATAGTGGTAAATAAGGCTGTTGCAGATCTTCTACGACGTGACAATGCTCTGGTTACACACCTTAAGATGGGGATCGAAAAATAATTTTTATTTTTCAATTTAAACAATTATTGTATTCAGTCAACAAAACAACGTTTTCTAACAACACCAAGATCTGGATCTCAATAGCAATCTTTCCAATACTCGAAACCCTCACAGGTTTTGGTGCGAGAGGCGATTCGTTAGCTAGTTACCCAGATTGAAATCAGCTGGTCGCTCGCTCGCTTCCGCAGTTCAGCCGCTCGCTCGCTTGCGCAGTTCACTCGCTCGCTCGCTTTGGTCGTCCACGTAGGACAAGGCGTTAATGGGTGCTGTTACTCCCAAATGACATCCAGATCCAATGTTAGGACAGCTTTGAGGAACATTGTCACCACTACCGGAGGGTACTTATATCCTGTATTTTACGAACGCTGCCATTCGTCATGTATTTATGCTTCTATTTCTGGCTTATCGCTGTAGCTAATTTCAAAATCAGCAGAGGTTCGGTAATGGGCGGTTGACCTACTAGTTTGAAGGTTCGAAATCTCGCTTATTTGGTTATGCTGCATGCCTTGTACGATGAAGAGAAAAAATAGCGATGCGATGAAGGTGCGAATGTAGTATTGAAATAAATATCAAATATTTTTATATCCTTTTTTTTGCTTCCATAATATATGATCGTACATTTACCTTTCTACTCATAACTTATACCGATATGAATACCTCCATTTTTTTCCGGATGATCAAAATCCAGAGGAACCTTTTGTCAATCATGAAAGAGCCTCTCAATAATCTATCGACTTTTTGAAGGGGATACGCCGAACCGTAGCGTCGTTACGATAGAAACGGCCGACTCTACGCCGAGCGTGAATACCCTGTTATTGCTTTCGATTCGGATTTGCATTGTTCCTCAGTTTTTCCCCGACATTCGGGGAAGGAATTTCCGCTTTTCGCAAAATGAATTTTCCCGTTTAGCTGGGGATTCCGCAACTCGTTGAGATTGAGAGCTTTTTTTGCGAGGGAGGTGTCAAGGGAAACAAAAATAAACGAACGTTGTGTAAGTACGATGTTATACGTTACTCACTGAAGCTTTTCTGAGATAACAAAAAAGGAATAAGGAAAACGGCGATGAAATATGTTCCCTTGGGGGTGTCTTCAAGGTTTTCGGGCAGCTACTGAGTCTTCGATGAATGGTGAGCGCTCTTCTTCAACGCTTGAGCGCCCGCCATTTGTATCTTTGTAGAGGTTGTACTTCTCGCGTTTTCACAATCGAATTTTCGTCGTGGAGCCCTCGAGCGCTGTCTTGAAATGTAAATGTGTTTGGGCAAAGTGTCGAGACACAAGGCGATCTATCAGTGCAACCTCTGGTGAGATACAAACCAGACCTAATGGGCGACGAAGGGACGTATCGAATAGCACATCATCCATCAACCATATCGGGAGTAAAGGTTTCAATTTAAGTATCGCACATGATATTTTACAACCACTTTTTCGACCCAACTATTAGGCTACAGATTAATGGGATACATAGATGATAACCATCTGGAATCGCCCACCAAATCGTGGCTAAACTGAAACACAGGCATCAGGATATAGATTTCCCCTTGCACCAATGCCTTATTCTGATCTTTTGTTATAAAAAAAAGCTTTGCCTTGAGGCGAATTTGAAATGCCATTGCGCTGGTGGTTTGAGGACTCTGGCGGATGTGGAGATGACCGTGTTTGCAAACTACTGCCGAGTGGATTTGGCTGGTTTTGAGGCACATCGAGATTTACTTCCCCGTTATACAAGGGTTTGGCCGTTTCGCTACGGTTTATTGTTGTTAGTGGGTAGAAAAAATGTCCGAAGTTGAAAACATGGAGAAAGTAGTACTCCAAGGTTGAGGAGTTGGGCGGGTTCGCAACTGGACGACACTACAAACCTCTCATCCAGCATGACCTAATGAGCCAATATTCGAAGATACCAATCAACAAGCTACTGGGTCGGCCGAAAAATATTGAACGTTTACCACTTTCCAATGTATGTTCCACCTAATCTTTTACTGGTAATAGTGGAGGAACCATTTGCGTGACAAAACATGTATTCATTACATATAATCCACTATTTATAAGCACCAGTGGCGTATTGGTGTCACGCGTTGCTCTCAAACACAGCCAACGCGTCCAACCAATCACACTAAGACACTTCAAGCTGTTTAAAGTCCGCCGCTTCGTTGTAATCATTGGCGTCCATCACTTCTGAGGGGCCAATGCCAAACAATTTATAACGTCAAAAACGAACCAACCGACCATTCGACCAGCTTACCCTTCATCTTCGCCCCTATAAACCTTAAAACCCCAGTCAATTTACCGAGTTACCTTTGAACAATATTGTTTCAATTATCTCCGGATCGTTAAAGATCAAATTATCTAGGGCGACTCAGAGTGAGCGGGCCTTCAGCTCAGGGGGGAAGGAGACTTGGCCCGTTAAATTTCTCTCGACGTCAGCATTCGTAAGCACCTGGAAGGTTAGCAGAGTCGTCGTTACTGGCGAAGTAAACTTCAGAAACTACCGAAACTCTCAACCTTAGCACTTTTTGTATCATCACTGCTGTACACTGCATTACCTCAGCTGAATAGCCTTAAAATGAGACTGGTTGATCAAAGATTCAATTAAGATCCATCAGTGCAGGTGTTTGATAATCAAAACTCAAAGAAAAAAAAAACGCGAGTATTTTAACCAAATTTACGAAGAGGTATTTGGTGTGTTTCCTCCTAAACATAAAAACAGCATAGTTCTGTTTATGAGTACTCTTATTGTTTTCATAATATGATGATATTATGCTGTCGATATTTTGATATAATAATCATTTCGAAAGGAATAAATATCGAAATATCGACATTTTTCCATTAGGCAACGTCCCTTGACTCGATGGATATCAAACTGTCTTGCTCACGCCCACAACAACACAAGTTGAACTAAAACGGGAAATTCGATACAACTTTCGCAACACGCACCCTCGACCGCTCAAATTCAAAAAGCATCGTTTTCGATTGAGGAGGACTGCTAATATGTCGGCTGATATGGGTTAAAATCAGCGAGTCAATTACAAGTCACGTTACTTGGTTGAGAAAGTTGGAGGCTTTTGAGGGATTCGGAAGGACAATCACACATAGCGCACGAGAGATTCCATCAATACTTCACCAACCCCAATTGCATCAGCAATATACTAGCTTCAATAAGGAAGTAACTTCAATCGGTTAGACATGTGATGGCGAAGCTGTACGTAACGAAGAGTACCAGGAATACTTGGCAAGCCAATATGGGCAAGATAGGCACTAAATATTCACAGGCGCTTCGCATATCCCAGGCAAACCAAGAGGAATTGGGATTTATGATCCCCAGTGAAATATTTTAAGAAATACAATATTCTCTTTCGATTCAAACTCAAGAATGAACTTTATTATAACCGTTACTCAGGTCTACTAAAAAACTTCTATCTCTTTGTCGATCTGGGGCCACCATACATAGTACCTTGCGATTGACCTCATTGCGGCAATCCCTGGATGACCACCATGTAAAATCCTCAACACTTGTCTCCTCATGTTCCCTGGCACCACAATACGCCCCAGAATTAACAGGATTCCATCTTCCACTGTGAACTCATCTTTCCGAAGCATATATAGCTTTAAGTCTTGGTTTGGTTGTTGTGGCCAGCCATTCTTGACGTATTCTCTTACCGCTTTGATTTCCTTATCGTGATTGCTTTCCTTCCTCAATTTTTCAACTGACATTAATGTTTCAATTTTAGTCAAATTTAAAAATTTAATACCTTTTATTTCTGTATCTACTGAATTGTCTTTCCCTGCTAGCCTTGATAGAGCATCCGCACAAACATTTTCTTCCCCTTTTCTGTACTCAATCTCGTACTGGTACTGATTTAGTTCGATTGCCCATCTAACAAGTCTGTTGTTGGCAACTTTTGGAAGATTTCGTTCTGTACCGAAAATTCGTTGGAGTGGCTTATGATCCGTTACCAACACAAATTCTCGTCCATATATGTACTGATGGAATTTCCGCACAGCAAACACTATCGCCAAAGCTTCTCTATCAATATTTGCGTAGTTTTTCTCTGCTTCAGCTAGAGTCTTGCTGGCAAACGCAATAGGTTTCTCAGACCCGTCAGGAAACCTATGCATAAGAACACTTCCAAGGCCTTGTTCCGACGCATCACACACCAACACCAAGGGCAGGGCTTCATCGTACGGCACTACAGTGTCTGAACATGACAGGATTGACTTGACTTTCCGGAATGTCTCATCCTCTTCAGCTGTCCACTTCCACCTTACCTTTGATCCTGTAAGTCTATGTAAGCCCGCACACATTTCATGTAGCCTCGGAACAAATCTCTCATAGTAATTTATTGATCCCAAGAACGATCGCAGTTGTTTGACATTGACGGGAGACGGTGCCTCTTGAATCGCCCTCACTTTTTCTTCCAACGGATGAATACCGTGATTTATGCATGAATTTACATTTCTCTTCTTTTGCCCTTACGCCAGCAATCTTCAATCTTTTCATAACTGCTTCCAAGTTTCCTAAGTGTTCTTCCACTGTTTTACCTGTTATTATTATGTCGTCCAATAACACTCCCACATTCGGTATCCCTTTTAGCAACCCCTCCATGAACCGTTGAAAAATTCCCGGACTCGCCGATACGCCAAAAGGTAACCGCCGGTACTTGAAGTAACCCTTGTGTGTAGCTATTGTCAGGTATTTCCTGTGTTCTTCGCATACTTCTAATTGCAAATATGCGTCCCTTAAGTCGATGACACTATAGATTTTGCCATTTGCCAGTTTGCTCGTCAGTTCTTCAAACGTGGGCAAGAGTGCACTCTCCAGAATCATGTTTGGGTTAAGGGTTACCCGGAAATCCCCACAAATCCGGATGTCCCCATTTGGTTTCTCCACATTCACAGTCGGTGTTGCCCACTCAATTGGTGTGGTCGTCGGATCCACTTCCTCAAGTATCCCCGCTCGAACCAGCCTTTCCAACTCCTGTTCTATTCTTTTCCTCATTGGAAATGGCACCCTGCGCGCAGGAAAACTTCTCGGGATAGCCCCCTCCTTCATATGAATTCTAGCTTGATATCCCTTAATAGTTCCTAACTCATTTCTGAAGACTTCTGAGAATTTATTTATCACGGCCCTGGCTCTCTTTAACGTTACGTTATCAACTTTTTCCACTTCCGTCTTATGAACTCTCACCTCTGCCGGTAAATCCATCTTGAATGCTAGGATCCAAGGTAATCCAAATAATGGTGTCTCCTCACCGTTCACTACCGCCAGCTTAAGTGTCTTGATCTGATTGACGACCTTGACTACCACCATGCACTCCCCCTTCACGTCCAACGTGTTACTCCCATACGCAACAAACCTCGATTTGCTCTTTTCTAACTTCGGTGCCCCTATCTTCTTCCATAACGACAACCCGATCATAGAGGCTCTTGCGCCTGAGTCAAACTCCATCCGCACTTCCTGACCATTCAACTCAACCGTAATTGTAGCCCGTGGTATCCGACTGGTCCTCATCTCCTCGATTTGGGTCTTTTGAATACTTACTTCGTTGCCTACTTGTTCTTCCTCATCTTCCTCCAACGTTCTCACCGTTGCAACCTTGCATTGCCTTGCAAAATGGCCTACTTTGTTACAACGAAAACACTTTGACTGACTAGCTGAACATTTACCTACATCATGCTTCAACCCACATCTTCCACATTCTCTCCTTTGGTTGTTAGTTTGACTCCATTTCTTTGATGTTTTGTTTCTCTCGTCCCGCTGTGTCAATTTCCCAATTAATTGTTCCTCCTTCCTCTCGCATCCCAGTTCTTCCCTAGCCCTTGCCATAGTTTCGGCTAACTTAAATAACTGCTCTAGCGTCAGCCTCGATTTATTTTCATTTACCCCCTCCGGCCAACGCTGACGAATTTCCATCTCAAAAGCGTGGAATTTGCAGCCTCCTGCAAATCTGTCTCTGACTCTTTCTTCCATATTATTCTCATATCCACAATAAGACGCTAATTCCTTCAGCCTAACCACAAAATCTGCAAATCCCTCATTTTCCGCTCTTATGCACTGTTCGAAGTCTAATCTTGCTGCAAATACAGTCCTCTTCGGTTGATATATCGATTTAAAAGCGCGAATAATTTCATCCCAGTCAGCCAAATATGCGGATCTAGGAAGTAGAAAATTTTTTACCTTCTTCAACGCCTTGGGTCCCACGTAAGCCAGCAGCAGATCTCTTCGAGCTTCCCCGGCATCATCACCTCCCAATCCCTTAACTCGACACCGGAGCAGAAACTGCGCTTCATATTCCTCCCATGGCTCAGTTTCCTGAAATGGCTCAATTGAGAATCTCTCCATCTTCTTCGTCAGATCCTCCTTGTGGACCTCCTCCTCCCAGTCCTTCGATTTACGCGTCTGGTTCTTTTTCATTTCGTCGCCAATGAAATATTTTAAGAAATACAATATTCTCTTTCGATTCAAACTCAAGAATGAACTTTATTATAACCGTTACTCAGGTCACTGTCAACAATTATCATACTGAAGTTGTATCATACTACACCCAGGAAAAGCGAAAGCATGGCTACGCATTTCTTCAGAGGATGAATGTGATTAGTGCAGAACTTGCCGCAATATGGTTTGGCCTCAAGTTAGTGAGGGGCAAGAATGGTGACAATGATGTCATTACAGACTCACGATCATGCTTGTCTGAGCATCAGAGGTACAACTGGGTACACTACGTGGTGATCGTTGTTTTTACGAATCATACATTGAAACATCAAGCACAGTCCATATACAATGAGTACCTAGTCAGGGAATTAAAGGGATGACAAGATTACCAAAGGATCCAAAGCTCCTGAATCTAACCGAAATGGAAATCACTGCAAATGAAGCAAAAGCTACCCGCAAAACTGAAATGATCCACACATTGCAAAGAGCGTATGAAAATAGATTTGAGGTCAAAATTTAATGTAAATACCTGGCTAAATGGGTGCCAGTAGTACCAATTGGCCCCAATGAAGGAGAAAAAAACCCGTAAGATAAGCAATACTAAGTAAAATTGTGTGGTTATAGCGTTCAGTACTCACTTGAGCTCCGACCATACCCGCTTTGAGCCTGGGCAAATCCGTATGAGACCAGTTGCTCTTGGACCAGGGGTCGATTTGCGTCAAGTCATCTGAGAAATTGAAGCGACCCAACTGGTTGTGGACGAACTTTCTGATGTTCCACGGCAAGTCGTTGTGTCTGGAACAGTACGAAATTCGGAAAGAAATCTGTAAACGTTTGCAACAGGCCATCAATAACAAAAAAATCAATTAAAATTGATTTTCTCAAAATTTGAGAAAAAAAACAAAAACAATCTCGTCATACAGCATGTTACGTCCTAGGTGAACTGTAAATTAATGTAGGGGCAGAAGATAAGTTGTATTTTAGAATAGAGTTAGATAAGACAGTTTACTCAAAATGATTTTCTACAGCAGAAAGAGGGATCAGGGATTTTGACTGCCAATTAGAGATGGGACGGACTCCACGTACCTACTAAATTGCCTATTACTGGAACGTACAGTATTTACGTCACCTGCCACCAAATGAACCCCCTAGTGGTTCATACACTTTACATTGCTATTACACCAATTATTATCTTTTATGTGGTGTTTTATTTAATATTTTATAAATTCTTTGACAATACCTACTGTGTCCTACTAGCTTAGATGCGCATTCCTATGGCAACGAATAGTTATTAATGTGAAACAATTGCGCTTATCGCGCCGCAAATCCCCTATTTTCGCGAAAACATTGAGCGAAGACATTCCAAATCAAAAGTGCCTTATTGACATATTGATGAGTGTTCTAGTGCCCTATCGACATATTGATGAGCGTATATCATCGCCCATCAGTGCAGCGCATTTTCCAATGAGATGATACGCGTTCTCCACATCTTCACATCTCTACTACTGCATAAATCGCACAACTGTTCCTGGGCCTCGTAAGGCCTATAATTCAATGCAAGAAGGTCCCCCCTGATCTTGAAAAACCATCTTTGAGCTTGAAAGCACTCGAACTTGCACAATGGTACCACATCACGTTCACCTCTAAGGGCCAATCGATATATATATATTGATGAGTGTCTAGGTGCTATGTCGACATATTGATGAGTTTCATAGTGCCCTGTTGACATACTGATGAGTGTATAGGTGAGTATGAATTTGGAGTTTGAAGATAACTTGTATTTGACAACACAGTTAACATGAAATTATTTTAAACAGCGCAATCTAAGTATCCTATCGACGTATTCATGTCTATGCGCCTTATCGACATGTTGATGAGTGTCTGGTGCCCTATCGTCATATTAATGAGTGTTCCGGTGTCCTATCCACATAGCCATAAGTGTCTAGGTGTCCTAGTGACATTTTGATAAATGTCTAATATGCGTCCACTCCTTGAAAATAATCTGCCGGCACGGAGAAACCCCTTGCAGCATCGCTTTATAATTGGTCTAATTTAGGACTCGAAAATGTAGCGGAGCACATGGTTCATGAATCAAAAATACGAGTTCAGTCACACGAAATGGTTTGGTGGTTGAACGCCGAGCTAAAACACGAGGGTCCGAGCTGTAGGCGATTCTCGACGGCTTAGTGTAACGTTTTTTTTATAACTGTAATTTTTACCTTCATGTTTATAACCGAGAACTCCCCCGGCAGGATTTACGTTGTACACTACAAAGCTTCCGAGTTGGCAAGAGACCTTCCGAGGTAATAAAGAAGAACACAGATGAAAATTTACCCTCCCTCACCTCTCGGAGCTACTATTAGAACAGAGTAGGGAAGTAAAAAATTGTTACGCAGCTAGGCTTTTCAAAGTATCCTTTCTTCTTCTTATCGGTAAAGACCAAAAAAAAGTGGGATTTCATTAGGAAAAATGTCTTCTTAATGGAGGGCGGTGCTTGATGTTCTTGGCCGGCATCTCTCCTCTGTGCCTCCCCCCACTCTAAGGCCGCCGACTCGAGAGAAAATAACTTGCGAAGGTAGATAACATCTCTGGGGGGTAATTTAATTTTCTTTTAGAGCATCTTCTTTTCTTTCCGCCCACTCCCCCATCATCTCAACCGTCAACTTTTTGTGTCTTAATCACTTGAGGGCGACCGCCGTGCGATCTGTTGCCGGTCTTATACAACCGAGACTTGAGGCTTCTGACGAACTTGGGGGGAGGAATTCAACAACTTTTCATCATCGCGTAGTGAGATAATTATCCCTTTAATATTATCTCTAATACTGGAGTTTCAGGTCCAAAAAGTGCCTACTTGAAGCTTGAGGATCTTTCACGTTCCCTACCAACCTTTCATAACTACCTTCATCAGAAACGTTTTCAACCTTCCATCTTAACAGTAAAAACCTCGGCAAAAAACCTTAATTTAATAGATGAAAAAATATTTCGAGGCTCAGTTTTTCATGGTACAGTCAACATGTTACCATGGAAATTACGTTCCTATTTCGTTCGATTTTATTCTTTCCGCTGTAAAACTTTCCGTTCTTAGATTTTCCTATTGTCCTTTTATTTGATTAAAACAAGTTTAATTGCTTTTAGTACAATAGTAAATACTTATTGAAAACTACCCCAATCTTTGTTAAGCACCGGAGTCGTGAAAGTACAAACAAAAGAAAGCTCCTGTAGAAGTCACTTCTAGATTTTTAGTTTTATTGTTAAGAGAAATAATAGGAAATTTATACCTACGGGAAAACATGATGCTAACCTCTTTTTGGTATACTCTTAGAATGTTTACTGGTGGCTCTAGGATGGATGGGAGGTCAGGGTCTGGCGTAAGTGGCGCAGAAAGCATTCTGGCCTCTGGGCGTGCGTGCTACTTTATACCATGCGGAACTATTAGGAGGAGGAGAATCAGAGGAAGGAGGGTAATCATATTCTCGGACAGCTAGGCCGTAGTGAAGGCCCAACCCCGGTCAAGACTGGTAAAGGAGAGCTGGAAAGCGCTAAACTGCTGGAAACTGAGAACAAAGTCACTCTCATCATGTGGGAACTTGGTAGAGGGTTGAGCGAAGGCGAAAATCGAACGTCCTAAGTATTTGAGGGGCCGGATCCATTCTTGGGCGTATCCAAATTCTCGGTAGGATTTTCCTTGGGTGAATGGGTGGGGAAAACGATAGAGGCATTGCGAAGACATCCTGGCATAAAGTTTTTGAAAGTTTACAACGGCAGCACTCTGTAGGAGAAGAAGGTTGGAGCTACCAAAGAGACAAATGAGACTCCTGGTGGGGATGCTGACCGGGCGCGGGTGCTTCCTGAAACATCTGCACAGGATACATGGGAGATCCTTCGTGCAGACTTTGTGGAAAAGACGAAACGACGCCGCATCTCTTTGTTTAGTGCTTAGCACTTGAATCTTCAGGTCCTTGGTATCAGAAGAGATAGTGAAGGTAAACAACATTGTAGGGGGATCATCAGTATGATGGAGGGCGTGGACTCGACCCAGAGCCTATAGATTGGCCTACAAGGCAACGTCCCGCACATTTACCTTAATTTCCAATTTCTGTGGAAAGAACATAACACACTTAAAGCACTCATCAAATATTGAATATTGATTGGTGGCATGTCACATTCAACGTTGGAATCAGCTACTTATATGGCTTATTTAGGTTCTGTCTGGGCACAATAGATCTAATTAGGTTGAGGTGCTTTACTTATAGCAAGCCTAAGTTCTGTCTAGGACTAATTTGATGCATTAATCATGATTAATCAGCTTCACTTTGGATTGTGAGGATCATTGATTGGAACATGATCGCTGAGTTGTTGGTTCATGAGGTGGCTCTCATCATGTGATTGATACTGAATGAGGTGTTAACGCGTCGTGTTATAGAGAGAACAAGGCGCTGATGGGTCGGAAATGTTGGGGGAGTTACAGACAAGTGGTTGGGAAGTCGAGTGGGGAGGGGAGTTATACAGAAGAAAACGTGCAGAGTGTTACAGAGCAGACTGTTTTTGGATGGTGCGAAGTGAAAGGGCGGTGTGAAGCGAACGAGAAACGTCGTCAACGGGATAACGAAGATGAGGAGGTTCGCGTCTTTTCCCGCTGGGTGACGAAGCGGAAGTGAAGTGACGGGACAAAGCTCGAACAGTCGCTAGAAAGGTGATGTAGGGCGATTGGGGGGGGGGGGGGGGGGAGGCTGTCATCAGTGATATTGATGGATCCGTGAGTGGAAGGATAAACTGCCTCTGGGTTCCACGGGAGTTCAGCTCAGGTATGAAGTAGAGTTGGCCCATCACATTGATAAAAATCTGTACAGTGTTCACATATTCAACAAATTTAAACAATGTAAGAACATATTCTTCATTCTTGGACAGGTAACAGAGGAAGATGGAACAAAATAACGATAAAAATTAAGTAACTTCAATGCGTCATTAATTAGGTATATATCCAATTGCTCGACATTGTGTGAGAGAAATAAGGCCGTTATACCACAATCGAAGAGTGCTGATATAATGGTTGCTATTTATTGGTATCGCGTTACAATTTTGTTTCTCCGCTTGACAGAATTTTTATAAATTAGGTGTAGGAGCCACTCAGCTGGTCCTAAGGAAGCTACATGCCAAATTACAGCTTCATAGAGTGAAAGTATAGAAATCGGCTTAAGGATCCACTCAGCTGATCCTAGGCCTATCCTGCTCAAAGTGTAAGTCCTAACGAAGCTACATGCTAAATTACAGCTTCATAGAGTGAAAGTATAGAAATCGGCTTAAGGATCCACTCAGCTGATCCTAGGCCTATCCTGCTCAAAGTCCTAAGGAAGCTACAAGCCAAATTACAGCTTCATAGGCTTAGGTAAAAAATAAAAATAAAACATATCTACGTCATTCAGTAAATTTCTAATTGCTTAACATTGTGTAAGAAGCCCGCTACCGTACCGGCCTGTGAGAGGCAGGTATGCAGTTATTGCCCGTTGCCGTTGATTGGTATCGTGTCACATTTTTTTCCGTGAACAAAAGTTTTCATAACCCCAAGCGGTAAGACAATTGTCATACGCATGTCAAAAAACGCTCTTGTTTACACATTTCACATAGGTACAGCTGAATTGAAAGTGAAGTTTAGTGAAAATTACACATTATTAGTTGAGGCCTTCAGAATATAAAATCGATGACATTTTTGTTATTTTTCAAGAACGATATTACTGCGTTATTATACGTTTAGCGGATGAATAATACTGATTTGTACGTGTATGTGTGAGGCAGTGATTTTGATTTTTCCTCATTTCTTGTTACCGCTACTCTCAACTACGAGTACTTGACTTATCGATTTGTCACGCGGAGCTCCTGAACCCGTTTCCAGATGGTACGCGATCCAACGTTTAACGGTTCGAGGTTAAGACCGCTTACTCGATATAATATTAATAACGTCATCTTCTCTAATCTACCTGTCCTCCCCCTTTAGGGAGGTTTTAATGTGCGACGTCGGTCCCCGAGAGGGCGATACAGCGGAGATTAACTTACCAGCGGACACTTAAGTAGGTACTTAGCCGGCATTAAACGGGAAAGCTGGAAATGGGCAGTTGTAGAATTAGGTCAATTACAGCATTCGCTTTGGGAGGACGAAAAAAAAAAAAATCATTGTAGACGATCGAGATGATAGATGTTCGATTGGTACTAAAAGCTGTTATTTTACTGGATAACGTCTTATTCCACTAGACGTTCACGTACGACCTCTACGATTAGAGATTCATCTTGCGAAGTGCAATACAGATAACACTGGTCTACAAAAAAACCCGATCACCTAGCCAGCCAGCCCTCTGACGTCATAGTCTCTTACGGCATAGGCTGTGACGTAATAGTTGGCCTTCTGCCAGCCGTCTGACGTCATACGCTCGTGCGTCATAGGCTCTGACGTACTAGTTGGCCGCCGGCCAGCCGTCTGACGTCATAGGCTCTTACGACATAGGCTTTGACGTACTAGTTGCCCTCTGCCAGCCGTCTGACGTCATACGCTCGTGCGTCATAGGTGCGTCTGACGTAGTGGCCCGCCTGTCGCTTGTGTTCTGACGTGATCTGAGGGAAAGGGTGAATCAAGGAAACAAATTTTTCCCTTTTCAGTTTATGTTCCAAAGGAAAGACATGAAAATGTCAAAAGAATGTCAACTCCATCCTGTTGTTGATACAGTCGAGAATTAAATGCTTGCATACGAGTCTGCAACACATTGGGACATTTTATGTCTTTAAAGAAGTGATTCAAGAACCTTCGAACAATGCTACATCACCTACCCCAGTAGCGTAGTTGTTATACTTAATTGTAGGGTTCATCATAAATTATGAAGCTTGCATTCGTATAGAGTCTATACTATAGACAATAATATTTATATTATAAATTATTGAGAATGATCACCTTTGTGTAAACAATTATTTAAACAATCACGCTCATAACGCAGCTTGTCGGCCACGCACTCCGCTGGGGTTAACGTAATATGGTTAGGTAAATCGAGAGCTATCCAACGAGTGGTGAACGATTTTTGTACGATGATAACTGGCGAAGATAAAGTTCCGTAGCAACGAATCGGTTGTAAGCGAAAATCATCAGAAATTTTCGTAACGATTTCGTGTAATGTTTTTCCAGTTATGTGCCAGAGTAAAGACATAAAATGTCAAAAAAGTGACCTGAAAGTTGCCGGCCTCATTTTATCATGGATGGAGTTTTTGAGGGCGTTGCATCCGAATCCGTTGTCCGTTTTTTTCGGTTGGGCAATTTTTCGATTTTTTGACGTTTTTTTAAATGATTTTTACTCGTACTACACAACTTTACGGTCTATTTTTCTGGTCACCACAAACTTCGTACGAAAAATTATAATGGGGCTAGATTTGTAGGAAATTTCATGCTGAATCCAAATATGACCCCAATGTCTTTTTCACATTGATCCAAACCTTCCAAAAAAAAGAAGCAAAAACCTACTGAAAAACTAAAAAAAAAGTTTTTCGGCTATTTTGCACTTACATTTTTGTTTTTGTTGACTCCAATGGACCTGAAAAAAATAATCAAGGGCAACCTTTCGAAAGTTTACACTCTCCTGCGTCGAATGAGACCAATCGGAGCTCTCAAACGTTGTAATTAGCGACGTTACAATTTTTTAACACATGACAAACGGAATTGATTTTAGCAAAATATGGTGAAATGGCCTCGAAATTCAAAATTCTTAAATTCGTAATTCGATCTCCGGTCTCTTTGAATTTGTCTTCAGAATGAGTGCGGATTCTGAAGAGAAATTCACAGAGGCAGGAGATCGCAATTAATTTCGGGGAGTTTTAGGGGACGGTGGAATTACCCGTAAATTCGAACAACAAAAAATTCACAGTCATGCAGCATGACTATAAGAGCGAATTGGCGAAGAAATAACTGTCAACTCCTCAGTTTATTGATTTTTAGGGAACGGTTTTTACACCAAAATCCGTTCCAAGCCATCCTGAATTCACTGCCAAAAGACAACAAAAATCTTTATATACGTATTGATATATTTGTATATTTATGTACGTGTCATTCTCATTATTATTACTCTGGTTTGAAGTAAGATGTGTCATAGCAATCGAAAGATAAGATCGTATATGAGAAGAATCAGGCCACTCTAAGGGGGTGTTTAGGGGAGTTTTAAGGGGGGAAACTACCCGTAAATTCCAACAAAACAAATCCACAGAGCGAAATGGCGAAGATATAACTGTAAACTCCTCAGTTTATTGATTTTTCAACGCTAAACACGATTGTGAAGTCAGAATTGCGACATATAATTTCGTTATCAGATTAGAGCAGATGAAACGTGAAGAACATCTTAAGTACCAACCACGTTTCTTCATCTTCAAAGTATTCCAGTTTGAGAACGGAATAAGATAATATCTTAAGATATTATCGTTATAAAATAGTTCTGTCGCTCTGTAAATACAAAATACCTTATAAACAGAAATTTAGCGAATTCCCTTGTTGAGAGAAACTTTAAAATTGGTATATACCTACCCTAACATACTCGTACATTAAGCAGCATGTATTATATCTATAGGGATCAGCATATTATGCTCTCTATAGGGCCAGGATCAGCTGAGTGGCTCCTACACCTAATTTATAAAAAAATTTGTTGAAAGGAAAAACAAAATTGTAAGTTGATACAAATAAACAGCAACGGGAATGTAGTCTCGTTACGACTTACACTTGAAGCAATATCACTACTGATATTTTCCGGTTGTGCAACACAAATTGTATGATTTTTCACTTTTCGCTCATATTATTGGTTGATAAAATAGTTCGCAAAAGGCAGAGGACGATTCCAGCGGGTTCTTATTGAAGTTGAGAATTCAAAGAATCCAAGTTGATTGTATTCACAAGATTCCGAGGTGCTCAACTTCCCCACACTACGATTGTCCTTTGAAATTCCTTATTGACGGTCGGCGGATAATCGTTGAGCTGAAAACTCGGTGAATGGGGAGGTCTCTCTGTAACCAGCGAAGGTTTCTGGCCTTAATTTATCGAAGGCGCTGCTTCGGGAGTGTTAACCGAAGGTGGTGTTGGCGAGGGTAGGGGGGGGGGGGCGTCAAGGGACTTCGGGTTGCTTGGCAGTAGCTATGTGTAACGGTGAGGTTTGGGGGGGGGGGGGGGTCAGGGGGGGTTGAAGGAGAAGTTGCGGGGGTTTCCGAGGATATTAGGGAGGGGCTTCGAAGCGATGAATTGAATCAACAAGGAGCTAACCCCCCTCACCTCCCACCTCTTGTCATCCCACCCCCCTCCTTCCATCCCACCGCCACCTTCCATCCCACCCCCTCACCGCCCCCGCCCCCTATCACCCATCTCATCTTCACGTACCATAGCAACGGAAGCCTCCCGCCCACCTCTGGTACAGACTCGTAGTACCGCCGCTCAGCGCGACGAATGAGGTAAAAACTCTCGACGTAAGTCGAAATTCGAAGTTCGTTTTACGACCTTCGAGCAGACCTCTGCTTGACTGGAGAGCAATCAATATCGACAAACTGGTATCTATTTGTCAGATAGGAGGAAAACCAACATACCAATTTTGGATACAAGCCTAATTGCTGCAATTTCTTCAACAGTCGATCATGGTGTAAGGTATCAAAGGCTTTTGTTAGATCAAAATAGATACTTATAGCTTTATGCCTTGAGTTGAGGGCATCACTTATCAGAGAACTGAGCATAACGACTGCATCCTGACCACTGCGACCAGTTCGGAATCAAGCAAGTTAGTCTGCTCTTATCTGATGACGGAATGCGATATCGTAATTCTGTCTTCACCGTAGTGTTTAGAGTTGAAATATCGAAAAGCTGAGGGGGGTTTGGGGTGGGGGGAGGGGGGTTCATTAAAAAAATGAGGTCTGACAAGTGACACTTTTTACTGAAAGGTTTTTACACGCTGAATACGATCGTGAAGTCGGAATAATTCCAATTATTACGATATCATATAATATATGATATCATATAATATATGATATTATCGTTCTCAAACTTTAGTACTTTGAAGATGAAGAAACGTGGTTGAACCTTGATATCGCAATTCTGACTTCACCATCGTGTTCAGCGTTGAAATGTCCAAAAGCTGAGGGGGGTTTGGGGGAATTGGGGGGGGGGGGGGTCATCCGAAAAATGAAAGCCCAACATAAAACTACCTTTTTTCATCTTCCCGGTAAACTACAGACTGGAAATTTTAATCGTGAGTTGGGGATTGACGACATTGCAATATTCACTCGGTTTCTCATCTGTAAAATTGTTTAGATAATACCTACCTCTTGGTAATAATACAAATTAAATCGTGATGATGACCTATTGACTTGAAATTTTATAAATAGGTCAGAATGGAGACTGGATCACAATGCAATATTCACTAGGTTTCTTGTCTGTAAAATGGTTTAAATAATACCTATTTGTTTAAAAAAATAAATTTTGATGATGAGCTAGACACTTGAAATTTTAAATATAGGTCAGAACTGGAGGACATTGCAATATTCACTCGGTTTGTATGACATGGTATGAGTATGGTATGGTATATTATTGTTTGGTATGGTTTGGTATAGTACAGTATGGTATGATAGGAAAGAACGGTGAGAATATGGTATGGTGCCGATTTGCAACACAGTCTGGTATAGACAGAAGGGTGATCTGCACAAGGAAGATAATAAACCGTTGTGTCAAGAAATTGCAGAGTTTTTTGTCCTGTAAAATCAGAGTAAATAAGTTGGTTCATGTTGCCATTTCACCGTCGATAAGTTGGTTTCATCACGTCGAATCAGTGTGAATAACTTCGTACTTATAAAGTTTTAGATCCTCGACGATCTAGTTGAGCTTTTCAAGGGATCTGAACAAGGGGACATAACTCGCCACCGCTTCACAGGTCTGTCTGCCCCAACTCGTAAAGTCAAACACTGAAAGAACATAATAAGCAGTGCGTCCGGCCGTTAATGAGAATCCTCAGGCTTTTGGAGTTCGGAAGATGAAGAGTTTTCTTTCGCCCTGTTCTTTTTCAAGTTGGGATTTCGGTAGCAGGAACAGAAGACGGGGAAAAAAGTACAAGGACTGCCAGGAGAGTTCGCTCGAGGGAGCAAAAAGCTCCGTGAAAGAGTTTTATTTATTGGTGAAAGTTCGAGGATCCTTCCGTTGAAGGGGAATAGCAAGGTACGTCGTTGCTCTAAGGTTGAGGGCGAAGGGGTGGGATTAGTGGAATTTCAGCAGCTGGTTCCCTAAGTTGATTTACAGAGACAACTTAACTTTGGGAAGTTTCCGCTTTCCGCCGCTCCGCGCCGCTGGTGGAGGTTTTGTCTGCAAAACGATGAATATGTACTCAGAGGGTGGTGGAAAGGGGCTCCTTCTAACAATTCATTCTGCTGCTATTTGCTCAAGTTTGTAGTGTATTCAATTCAGTCTGCACGCCTTCCGCGATATTCAGACGCCCCACTTTCCATCGTCTTCCGACCACAGACAACGCGTTTGTGCAGACGCAGACGGATGTTTCGTTAGGATTCCGTTGTGATTGATCAACGAGAACAGTTGGGTGCCATGAAGTATTCAGCACGTTTTGAGGATTCACATTGCATCATTTTGGTTTATTATCTTCAATAATAATTTATTATTAATAAACCTTTGGAATCGCCCAAGAAAGAAAATAACCCCCTCCACCCTTAAAATTTGTGGGTTTACGTTTCAAGATACGTAGATTCCGAAAATTGAATTAACAAAATCCGTCCGTCCGCGGAACGTTGTCCAGTTAGCGTTGACCAAAATTTACGAAATTTGGTTTCCGGATTGGGACCAACCCTCAATGATCCTTTTTCGAAAAACTCTAGATCTAGTAAACCGGAAAGTCAAGAACTTGAAGAGTTTTCTATACTAATAATTGCCGACGTAGAATTATATCGGTACATTTTATTTGTAATGAATTCATCTCTATATAATTCTACGTCGGCAATAATTTTTCTATAATAAGTACCTACCTACCAACAAGAATGACCTTCTTTCCGTATCACGAAAGTACCTACATCTACATCCCAAAAACAGCTGTTCCTTAGTATGAAAATTGGTCTGTATTTCAACCGTTTGATTCACGATCGTGTTGACAAGTTCATATCGGCTCAACCTTTGCGTGCTCATTGTGAACGAACGGCTGGTCGTACGAAGCTGCGGATGGTCTCACAAATTCTAAAAAATAAACTCTAACTACCTAAATGTGAACTAAAAAGTATACCGTTCCATTTGAATACTTCGAGATTTTTTTCTTTCAAAATTTCAAAATTCGTTTTGAACCCCTTCCCATTGACCACATTTTTGACATTTTATGTCTTTGCTATGGCACACAAACAAAAAAATCGTCACGAAAACTGTTGACGAAAAGTAACTTCCTCATTTTCCAACCCATGAAAATCGTTCACCACTCGTTGGAAAGCCCTCAATTAATCGAATATTTCCATGCCCTGCACACGACCGTGGATGTACGGAAAGCTGAGTTAAACAGAAGACAATGTAGAAGACAATGATACTACAACCGAAACAGTTGTAGTATCACAACATGTGTGTTTAATGTACCATGGTTTATTAGGGTGTATATATAGGAATGCTACGTGAAATTGTAGTTGGGTGTTAGAGGTGTTTCCGAGTTCATTTTGAAGTGAATTTTGAAAGTAAACCTTAATTCACAGGATAACCGAAACAGTTGTAGTATCACAATATGTGTGTTTAATGTACCATGGTTTATTAGGGTGTATATTAGGGTAATGAGGGAGGGAATGGGGGGGTGATGGTGGTGGGGACTAAAGACTTAAAATGTCCCAATGTGTTGCAGACTCGTATGCAAGCGTTTATCTTAAATAGTTTTGACATTTTATGTCTTTGCTATGGCACACAAACAAAAAAATCGTCACGAAAACTGTTGACGAAAAGTAACTTCCTCATTTTTTCTTTGGTCGATTCCAATCGAAGATAATACACCAAAATGCATATCCCGAAAAATTCCGTATGATTTTAACAGAATTGGTATTAACAGTGTTTTCAAGTTCGAATAAAATTTGTTCTTTGTAATTCTTCCCAAATGAACACTACCCTAATCCCTAATCCCTATTAGATATTTTCGTCGTATTTGCCCTAGTGGATGAAACCTAAAAAAATCTCAATACTAGGTTCAATACTAGGTGGTAGGAAGATATTTTTTGTCTTCATTTTCATTAGGTTTCTATGAAAAACAAATATCCAACGTATTGGTCGGAGTGACAAAGGTGTTTTTACTCAATTTCTGAATGTAGGTATAATAAAGCCATAATATTATGTTTTTAGAATACATGCAGACATTTTGAGGCGTTTTTTGTGGACATTATGATTTTTGCACTTTTAGATCAGCTGTTTTCCCCTCTATGTCTGCCCTTAGCTCCATTGGGTTTCCCTATTGACGAGAGCGTTGGATGGAGGGGGGTGAGGGGTACGATAGGGTGCTGGGAGGAGGGTGAATCGAATGGGAGAAGGTTGGTTGGCTGATGGGGGGGGGGGTTAAGGGCGAACGGAGAGAGATTGTAGGAGGAGAGTGGAGGGTTATGGGTTGTGGGATGAGGGTTGTGGGAGGAGAGTGGTGGGTTAAGGGTTGTGGGAGGTGGTATTACAACGCCATATCAAGAGGATACCGAGATATCAACTGAATGACGAGATCTCAAGCGAATGACGAGATCTCAAGCGAATGACGAGATCTCAAGCCGAAACGAGATCTCAAGCAGTTTAAGGAAAAGGACAACCGTGAGGGGAGGGGGGGTTCTTTTGGGTCCCTACAAAGCACTTGATATTGGCGAGATATTGGGATCCCTGGCGGCCAATGACTGGTCGGAAGGTTGTAGTAATAATGTTTCATATTACAGTGAAACCTGGCTATAAGAAATCGCGAGGGGAACGGAGTTTCACATATCGTTCAGTTCGGACAAGGTCTTTTTGAAACGTTCATCCCTAGCTGTTTTGTCTCTTCAACAATTAGTTTAGACCTATTGACATTACAATTTTTTTAAATGAACCATCAGGAGGGACTAAGAATTTTTACTTGGTTCTAATGGTCCATTAAAGATAATAGTGTATTTTCTTCAACAATTTTGGGCAAATGGGAAGAAATTAGGTGGTATTGTTATTGTATGTGAACTTCAGTGAAGATGAGGATCAGGAATTGTAAATGGAGCGTCTTCACCGACTAATTCCGCTCCCATCCGTTATGGGATGAAGGTTGTCAGGGCTGATACATATTTGACAAGGAATCGAGACCTTCCAGCGGTCGATGTTCCGGGTCGTCATCGCTCGGCAGATCAACGCCGGTTACGTATTTATCGGTGAATGAGAGTCGACACGAGGGGAAGGGGAGGGGGGTGAAGGGAGGAGGTTATATCCGAGGAGGGTTTCTTGACGTGACTCCAGCATTTCGCCTCGTTTCCGATTAAATAGGCCGAGGCAATCCGTCACAGCGTTAGGACCCGGTTGAGTGGACTTCGATGCGGCTCCTTGAGTTTGGGAATACTTGGTGCTTCGTGACCTCTCAACTGCGGCAATATCGTCAGGAACTACCGAATTCACTCATGTAGTTGGTAAACAGTCTACAGAGTTAAGTTGTGCCACTGAACCGACCCACATTGGGACGGAAACCTCAAAACGCGATCAAAAGGGTAAATTACGAAGTTATTCCCCGATTGAAGATGATCATATATCCCGGTTAATATTCATCAAGAGCATTCGAAATCAGTATTTTTGGTCACGAGGAAATTTTTCTTAGCTCTGTATGAACAAAAATCTGCAAATTCTTGACACAACGGTTTATTATCATTTTTATGCAGATCACTAAATGATAGATTAATTATTACTAAGAATTTTCATTATTTATTAATAATTATTATCAAGCAGTGTGAATTATCATTAATTATTGTTAGTTATCAATAATTTTTATCAATTACTATTCACCCTCATGTTCACAAACGGTATACCTAACAAATGGTATAATACCAATTATTAATTATTGTTATACATAACAAATGGTATAATATCAAATCGTATAATATACCAATATATTATGCAAATCAACCTCTTATATTGTGCTTGTACTTATATTGTACTACCCGCCCCCTTTCCACTATTCACCACCTACCGCCCGGACCTTCACCACCATCCCTCCTCGCCCCACACCCATCCAACCGAACTCCCCCGATCTCCTCCCTACACACCACGTCTATCTAGCGCCCACAATTTCAATTTAAGTAGTAGAAGTCAGATCATGAAAGAAGGACATCGTGTTGTGATGCATCAATACTCCCCCGCCCCCTTTCCACTCTTCATCACCCCTTCCCCCACCCACCTCTTCCATCGACCTCCCCCGCTCTCCTCCCTACACACCACGTCTATCTAGCGCCCACAATTTGAATTTAAGTAGTAGAAGTCAGATCATGAAAGAAGGACATCATGATGTGATGCATTAATATTCCCGCCCCCTTTCCACTCATCACCACCTACCGCCCGGACCTTCACCACCATCCCCCACCGTATGATATTACCACCTTCACGACCATGTGTATATCAACTAACTACAAATAGATTTGTTATCACTTTATCTAGTTTGGGACGAATTTCAGAGTACACATGGTCTCAACGTAGAAAGATTACATTAAATGCAATTTTTTTGGGATGAAAGACCTCACCAGTTGTTTTTCAAATCTCTGCTATAATTGCAATATTTCGGTGCCGTTTGATGGCTCACCCTCTTCAGGCATGGATGTCACCTGTTTGTACAATAATAACATCTTATCAACTTATACAAATACAAATTTGACTTATGGTAATGACTTAATGATTGGTTAACTTACTTGAGAATTCTATTTGACTAATGTCAGTTCGCTACTAATGATAGTAGTCACTATTGTGTCGCGGTCAACCAGGGGTATCCCTGACCAATATGGGATGAGTCTGGTCCATATTGGATATTCCAATAAACGTCTGAAATGAGGGGTTTGTTGAGAAGCGAAGAAAAAAGGAAATTTGTTTTGGTGAAATTCAAGTTAGGTTTATAGTGAGTGAAATCTGTGTTTACTTACATCAGTGTTGTGTAGATGGTTGTGCGCGACACAATAGTGTCTACTATCATTAGTAGCGAACTGACATTAGTCAAATAGAATTCTCAAGTAAGTTAACCAATCATTAAGTCATTACCATAAGTCAAATTTGTATTTGTATAAGTTGATAAGATGTTATTATTGTACAAACAGGTGACATCCATGCCTGAAGAGGGTGAGCCATCAAACGGCACCGAAATATTGCAATTATAGCAGAGATTTGAAAAACGACTGGTGAGGTCTTTCATCCCAAAAAAATCTACATCGACCGAGTCAAAAAAATAACCATAAAGTATTAAATGCAATTGTAATAAAAATATTAACAACGATTGAAATGTAATGGGTGGAAACGCATGAATCGTAAATTAAATAGGATTAAGTTAGTTATTTCCAATTTTGGGCTCTCCTGAAAAATTAGGTAAATGGCACTTACGGCTTGGCTAACGTGCAACTGTAAAATTTTTAGTAAAACTTTAGCCAAGTTATTGATAATTTTGTAGCTTACGCCTTTTCTTTGTTGAAATGAGGTGTTTAAGCCTTTTCTGTTGGCATTTAAGCCATTTAGTTTTAAAATGAATTCTTCCTAATTGGCGTTTAAGAACTACTTACGCCCTTTAGTTTTAACTGTAGTTGTATCTGGCAAAATCAGGCACTTACTACCTTTACTATAATAATAATTATTACTAAAAATTTATTAGGACGAATAAACCTAAGATTTATTGCTTGCGTCCAAAAGTACTTGAACCCCGCCCAAAAGGATGAGAAAAAAAAGATTTGTTTATGAGAGTTTTTGTTCGAGTAGGTTAACTAGAAAGATGAAATATAACGAGCAAGAATTAAGTGTTTTATAAAGTAAAAAATGTAAAATGGAACATCAAAACGTATAAAAGGTTTTCATGAGATGAAACAAACAAAAAGGAATTACAAGTATTGCTTTATATCTCTAACTTCCTCATCTTCACTGTAACAGGCCCTTGTCAACTGTATCAAAATGGTTTATCGGTCTAGTGTAATTAACACGAAGAAAACTAATTATAGAAGTTTATGGCCATACTCCAAAGGGGTTACCTGACTGTTGCGATGGATGTGGCAGAGGCTTCGATGTAACCCATGCCCTGAATTGCAAGATGGGGGGGTTGGTAAAGAGGGGCCACGATGGGGTTCGAGATGAAACGGCGATGTTGGCAGATCTGGCGTGGGGTGGGGCAACAACTGAACCTGTGCTGCGTGAGGCCGAAGAAGGAGCTGTGGCTTTGATTGCTGATATCAAGGTGGAAGGGGTCTGGGAGAGTGGGAGGCCGGCGTTCTTTGGCAATCGCATAATAAATGCTGACGCCGCTTCTTATTGCTCCCAACCTTGGCCACTGATATCCAGATCAGCAGCGGCAGGAAAACATGCGAAATACGACCGAGCAGCTGAAGATTTGCGAGGCTCTTTCACCACCCTCATCTGTTCAGTCGATGGAGCGCTCCATAGTGAGTTTAATGTGTTCTTGAAAAGAATGGCTCATACCCTGGCAGGTAAATGGAAACGTCCGTACCAACAGGTCCTGGGGTGGACCAGGATAAAAATTCAAATGGCCATCATAAAGGCGGTCTCCCTGCGGATCCGAGGAGCAAGATGGAAAGTTCGGTCACTGGGGATGGAAGATGGTGCCGCGCTCCCATGGCTGAGGGACTAAGTTTATTGTTGGTGTTTTTTATCGCCTACTAACCCACCACTACCCGACAGTTACCTACTACAATAAAAATATTATTATATATTAAAAAAAAAAAAAAATTATAGAAGTTTATTCAAAGTCAAAATGATTTTGCAAAGAATAGTACCTATTAAATAATCTTCAGTATTCCTGTTTTTTCCACATTTATGTATTCTATTTTAAAGATTAGTGACAAAAATGTTTATCATAAAAGTATTTATACAATAAAAAACAAGTTAAAAGTAGCATTGATCGCATACAGGTATGAATCAGCTTCGTGGTAAAATACTAAATGCTTTGGTAAAATTGAACAAAGTTACCTTGTAAACATCTATTTAGGAACCGAAGGGCGTATCAGCCGGGACTCCCCATGTGATTCGGCCCTTACGCCTTGATAACCTGACATGAGAGTGAAACATAGAATCTATGTTTCACTCTCATGTCAGGTTATCAAGGCTGATGTCGCTTACTAAAGTTAAACAATCGATTTTTTCATCAAACGATTTTATTTTTACTCTGAGCCTGATGTTTATCGGAAGACCTAACGCTTACGACCACTTTTCAATAAAAAACCCATTTTCGCCATATTGGCGCTTACGCCTTTGGCGCTTTTAGTACATAAGGAGCGGACCTTTGACATGCAACTGCATGAGAGAAAATGCTTTTAATAGGTTGTATGTTTCTTCAGACGGAAACCTTCGGTGCACCTTCATCTTTATTTTCAAAATTGATTTCGGTAGGACTGAGAGTTTTGCCATTGTGGTTGTATACGTCCCACCCCACACGCCTAATCTATATTGAAACAATCAAATTATGGCACAAGTCAAACGTCAAACGTTGTGATTGAAACTTTGTCATTCCAAACTTAGAAGTCGTTGGATCCTGTGCCGTCAATAAATATCCCATAGGTATCGTAAATCGTAGATCGTAAATCCCTGTCGCATATCGATGTATCCTGTATCGATTCGATCATCGAGTCCGAATAAATGGTCCGTCGTTATTCCGAAGACGTAATTCCAACCGGGGGAGCCATTAGGGAGTCATCAGGACACCGGGCCCCAGCGTCACAATAGGAAATCGAGCCATATTTTCTTTTCAGGCGAGCGTAATTGAATTCGCGTCCTCGATAACTAGCTGAAGAAAAGGCGCTTTCCCCGAGGGAACAAGAGACGCCCCCTTTTTCCCGTTACAATTTGCGGAAAGCAGAGGAAGGAAAGTGAGAGAAATGAGTTGTGGTGTATGGAATGGGGGCGTAACCACTAGGGAGAACCACTCGGAAGGAATGGGGCGGCACAGGGAAGGAATAGAAGGGGACGAATGTTATATACTCGAACGAGCAGGTTACGGGATGAGTTAGAACGAGAGTTTTTTTTTCTTTTTTTTTTTTTGTTCCTCCGGGTGAACAAGAGGGTTCTGCTGCTGAGAAAGACCTCTCGATTGTCAACTTCAACAGACTAATCGAATAATAAGAGAGCTCGTGACGATGGCTGCGACAGGAGTTACGACTTTCTACCACTGGCGTCTCGACTGTCAACCCGAAGCTCAATTCTTTTTTGTATCATGTACAACAACATCCAATAACTGCGGAGCTCGGGGATTAAATTGTGATTCGTATTGACAACAAAACTAAGAGTAGTGGCTTCCTACGTGATTTTGGAGATCATCATCGTGAAGTTGTGAATCCAAAAGCAAAGAATAGTATTTTCGTCGAAATGTACCTACTGGCGCCAATTTCCATTTTTGGTCATTTTCGTTTTAGTGCACATTTGTGTAACCTGAGGTGGTTACTACTGAGTTGGGCACACCATGCTTAAGCCGATATGCGTAATAAGACATTTAAAAATTAAAAAATCGTTTCGCGTATTTGTAGATGCACAAAAACAAAAATGAAAAAAAAAAAAAACCACAATTATGCAGCATGAATCAATACTGACACTTCACGATTACAGAATTACCACTAATTATATACCGATAGGTGAGGGGTCCAAGCCCTCTTTTTCCTTTCTTTTTTTGGGAAAACAAAAATTTGAAGTTTGTGGTCCTCGAAAAAAAAAAAAAAAGTGGACTTATTCAAATGTCGACTTAAAAAAAATGTCGACTTACTTACCTTGATTCATAGTATACGTTACCATATTACCATATACAATACTATATTCTGCACTGTATTTACCTAAACTTTGCTTATACAGGACGTATTGCTTTTTTAAAAATCCACAGTAATGCAGCAGAGCTATAAGAGCAAATTTTCGGAGAAATAACTGGTTTTATGTCAAATCTCTGCATTTTACTGGTTTTATAACTAATTTTGTCTCAGTTTTCTGCTGAGTATCACCTCAGTTTACAGATTTTTCAACGCTAAACACGACGATGAAGTCAGTATTGTGATAACTCATTCCAATATCAACTTAGAGCAGATGAACCGTGAGAGCATCTCAAGTAACCACGTTTCTTTACCTTCAAAGTGAGAACGGATACGATATCGCAATTCTGACTTCACCATCGTGTTCAGAGTGAAAAACCTTTGAAATGAGGTGTCACTTGTCAGACTGTTGTATTTTAAGCGCTTCATTTTTCCTCCAATGGATGCTTGTAGTAGTTACCTAACTTGTAAGTTAGTTACAGTTACTGTTGGCTACCAGTTTTCATCGTTTCATGAACATATTTTGTTTTTTAACATACAGAACTTTGCACCGGGGCTGTCGCTATAACGAATATCACTGGTGGTGCTTGTTACCTTGTATCCCTAGCGGAGTCGAGCAGCTTCGCTCCATTTCAGCCATGGAGACCGCCAGTAGGTATTTTATAATTATCATTATTATTTCCAAATACGTAACTACTTCAAATAACAAAGATTCTGCTCTCCAGATTCCATCACAAATGTATTTTACTAGTGAATACCAGTATTATTGTGGAACCGTCCATTTGAAATTCTGTTAGTTTGATATGAATATCCTTGATTGGATTTGGGAAACAGTTAATATTTAATGTTGAAATTCTATATAATGATTATAGATAACTCAACAAACTGAGGAAGATGACAATGTGATAATAACCCTAGAATGACCAGGCTATTTTACTTGTAGAATCACATAACAACCTCTGGATTCAGCTAAAACAAGTTGTAGAGTGTGTCGGATCCCACCAGGTCATTGTTATTCACAGTCTGCTGTAGTACAAGAAACCTCAGCTTTCCTACTTATTTATTTATTTTTTTTTCCTTTGATATTTCTTTATTTGCACCAAGTAATGATATGTACACAAAGTGAATACACAATCTACTTATAAGCAATATTCATTTAACAATTTTGGGGGGTTAATGAAGACCTAGAGTATTTTACTTAGTTCTCACTGTTCTCATTGGCACTTATAAAAGTAGTCACACCAACTGGATCAGCTCGTGTGGTTTGGTCCTCTTGAGTCGTCTGAGTAGATCATTCGTGTCAAGGAGTTGGACTACCGCCTCGTTGATGTGATCTTGAAGCCTCACGATGTGTTTGATGGCTTGCTTCCGAAATACTCCCTTGACAGGGTCAATTCTTACCTCTTCTGAACCTGAATAGTCCACTTTTAGTCATTAGAGCAGTTACTACTCCTAACACTCTATCATTACCAGTGGTTACATTGTAGTGCAAGCCGGTTAAAGTTCGGAACTCACCCATCGATGAGCGGTACTTCGGTGAGTATCCTGCGGACGGTATCGAGCATCTCAAGCCGCTCTTCTTCTAGTGAGTCGCCGCCTGAGAGGAGAAGGGCGATTCCGAAGCCGATCCCTCCCAGCACCACAACCGCCAGGCAGGCCACTACCCACGGCCTCAGCTCCACTAGAAACAACAACAATAAGTACCACAATTAGTCATACAACTACCCTTACAGAAATGCATCATTGGCGTTTCAATGATTCAATCACTGAAAATTTCATTTATATAATTATCACATATATGTTACTAATAGAAGGGACCTAAGAAGGGAACTTGAAGGAGTAGGAATGAAGCTTGTGCGCTTTTGGTTTATTATCTTCGATAATGAACCATTGGAATCGCCCAAAGAAAAAATTTTTTTAACCCCCCCTCAAAATTTGTTGGTTTACGTTTCAAGACACGTAGATTCAGAAAATCGAATAAAAAAAAATCCGTCCGTCCGCCGTACGCCGTACACCGTACGCCGTACGCCGTACGCCGTCCCCCGTACGCCGTACGCCGTCCGCCGTCCGCCGTCCACGCCGTTTTGCCCAGTTAGCGTTGAGCTAAAATTACGAAATTTGGTTTCTGGTTTTGGACCAGCCCCACAATGATCCTCGAAACTTTTCATAACCCTAGGTCAAGGGGAAGGGGTTCAAAACGAAATTTAAAATTTCGACAGTGTCATATCTCCAAATATTTAACTGAACCGTGTAATGTTTAGTTCACTTTTGAATGACCTGAAAAATTACGAATCTTTTAAGACCAATTGGATTTTTGTGCGACCAGCTGTTCGTTCACAGTGAGCGCGCAAAGGTTTAGGAAAAACACTAAACTTTCGCGCCGAAAACGGCCGTTATGTGACCCAACCACCAGACGCCCAGAATAAAACTACCTTTTTTCATCTTCCCGGTAAACTACAGTCTAGAAATTTTAACAGTGAGTCGGGGATAGACCACATTGCAATATTTACTCGGTTTCTCATCTGTAAAATTGTTTAAATAATACCTTTTTGTAATAATACAAATTAAATTTTGATGATGAGCTATTGACTTGAAATTTTAAAAATAGGTCAGAACTGGATCACAATGCAATATTCACTCGGTTTCTTGTCTGTAAAATTGTTTAAATAATACCTATTTGTTTAAACAAATTAAATGTTGATGATGAGCTAGATACTTGAAATTTTAAATATAGGTCTGAAATGGATGACATTTCATTATTCACTCGGTTTGTATGACATGGTATGAGTATGGTATGGTATATTATTGTATGTATGATTTGGTATAATACAGTATGGTATGATAGGAAAGAAATTCGTATGGTATGGTATGAGTACGGTGAGAATATGGTATGGTGCCGATTTGCAATACAGTCTGGTATAGACAGAAGGGTGATCTGCACAAGGAAGATAATAAACCGTTGTGTCAAGAATTTGCAGAGTTTTTTAATCCTCGAGGATTGGTAGTGGGGCCCCATCCTCCATCCCCAGCCCATCTGCATCCCCGAAGCCGCGGATCCGTCTACGAGGCCCTCTGATGCGCATCGAAATGACCCTTATCCAATTATTCAATTTAATTCAATCACTAAATAAACCAAAATGAGTGGTTACCAATGATTATGTAATGATTTCCAGTAATTTGCTGGCGTAATCACTGGTATTTCATCATACAATCACTGGACGATCCTTGATGGATCATTGGTAAGAATCACTGCTGAATCACTGCCTAATCATTTACATGTATTACTGGCTGATGTCAATCACGGCACAATCACATGCGTTAGCTTAAATGAAGCACATGGTATAGATTCACTATAGAAATGACAACAAAGTTTGTTGTTTTGATTCATATTGATTGGCAGCGCTTTTAACATTTAATCTCGAAATTAAATTTTAAAAGCATTTAATGTTAAAAGATCTTTCGAGTGAATTGACTACAAGGAAAATATGTTTTCCTTGTATACAGCTTACGTGACCTGGCCAGGTAAGCTGTACATGATATCAAGTACTATAGTATCTGTACTTGATATCATGTAATCATGTAAGTAGGGACCCCGAAAGTGAAAAGTCGAATAGGGTTGGTTGATCAAAGTGAAAGGAGAATGAATTTATTTGAATGATTTGCTTGCAGTGGAACCACTGATTCGAACCACTAACAGTCCGCACTGTCTGTAGGACGTAGAATGAGGCAGCAGCAACTGTCCCACTGACGACACCGCCACAGGGAGGTCAAAGAGGAAAAAGTTCCTCTCGCCCCGATAAATCCCGCTCAGGGGAGGGAAAACTCCGACGGATAATGGGAATTTGTTGTGAAAAGTTCCCAAACAAGAAGTTATCCAGCTTGCTCGATGAACTAATTAAAATCTGACCGACCAGGCCGGCCAGCCCCTCGTAAATTCGTCGCGAACTCGAGCTTCGGCCGACGGCGGACCGGGCTCCTGATTAAAGTGTCCCCAGTTACTCTGGAACATCTGTTTGTTGTTTATTTCTGAAATTTATCTCTTTTGATTAACCCAAACATCGTTATTTGCCGCTCGCTCGTGTTCAATGAAGTGCATCTACCTGTCGGGGCTCACTATTGATTGAAATTAAATGAAATACTAATTAATATTCTCCAGATTTGAACGATACTCGAATTGAGTGGCAATGAAGAGGTGCAGTGCAGTAAATACATCATGGACAATCTGTTACTTTATTGGGTTCTCGTTGACGGCTAATCAAGAAAATTACAATACGCTGATAACATTGATTACATCTACATTTGATGGCGTGCTGAATTCTCTATAATATAGAGATTGATTCCTGAACATGTTAGTATTATTAACATCGACACTGACATCGAATCAATCCTGACACTTCACGATTACTCTAATTTATCTCTAATTATATACAGATAAATAAGTGGTCCAAGCCCACTTCTCTTTTTTTTTAGACAACACAAATTTGAATTTTGTGGTTCTCGTACCGTGATTCATAATATGAGGCGTTCAGGATCAAAAGCGGATGACTCCCAAATTTCAAACATTGATTTTTCCACAGTTTTGGCAAGTTCAGTAAAACCATAATAATAATAATTAATAGTCATATTAATAATATTTTATATTAAGTACTAATAATTGTAAATATAACTAGTAATTGATATTAGCGGCTTTACTGAACTTGGCAAAACTGTGAACAAATAAATTTTTGAAATGTTGGAGTTATCCGCTTTTGATCCTGAACGCCCTTATACGATACTTACCACTACGTTTCCTTAAACTTTGCGTTCTCAAATTTCGAAATCTTACCTTCTTTCAGTAAGATAATATTTCAAAATTTGAGAAAATGGCTTCGGTAGGTCTCTCTCAAGTTTGTACTCAAGGGCTGGAGTACAAACTTGAGAGACACCTATCGAAGCCATTTTCTCAAATTAAATTTTTGTCAAAAATTTTTTCTCAAAATTTTTGAAATCTTACCTTTCTGAAAGATTTTTTTAGAGTAAAATACGAAGGAGAGTACTCCAGTCTCAAGAAAGTAAGAGCAGGTGTTCCCCAAGGAAGCGTGCTCAGGCCCTCACTATACCTTCTGTATAAAATTGACGTACCAAACAACGTACCTACCGTGATTCATAATATACATACGTTACCATACCTACTTACTACTGAATTTCCTTAAACTATGCGTTTACAGGACGTATTAACAGCATGAAACATGGCTATATGAGCGAACGTTTGAATAAATAACTGGTTTTATGTAAAATGTCTCCATTTTACTGGTTTTATAACAAATTTTGTCTCCATTTTTTGCCGAGTAACAACTTAGTTTATAGATTTTTCAACGCTGAACATATCTCAGGAATCAACCACGTTTCTTCATCTCCCAAGTGCTTCAGTTTGAGAACGGAATAAGATATCGCAATTATGACTTTACCATCGTGTTCATTGTAACAAAAACTTTATAATGAAGTGTCCATTTTAAATAATGTGGAGGTGGCACAGCGTTTATATACCCGTAACTACATTTTCCTCTTTCCAATCGTCGATTTTCGGTTGATTATTTCAATATCAATTATTTCATCATCACAAAATAGTATTTTGAAAATACACGTCATGTGACGCTACTAAAATTATTCGAGAAAATGTCGAAATTCGTCGATATTTAAAAGTTACTCATTCGCTAATGTTGTGGATTTGTTTAGTTTCGAAAGCTGTAATTTGTCAGCTTCATTGCACGAACAATCATCAATCTTCGTACCTATAGATTCTTGATATTGAGACACGTCGTCAAATTTTAAGAATATTCTGTGTTTTGAAATTCGAAACGGGCTTAAATTCATTTATTCATTTTGAATCAATTGATTCAATTGAGTGGCAATTTAGCCTTTGGCTTAGGCCCTAATCCTTAGGGTTTTGAGAGACGGAAGACAATAGGTATATACACTTGCGCTTTACAGATAAGTTGTGCGGGTTAGTAATACGGTTGTTTAACTTGTTGGCCATGTAACACCCAGTCCCAGTCCTTTGGGCATCGTGGAGTTTTTTACGTGCTTATTTGTTACATTATAATTTATTTTAGTAATGTTAGAAGACTCGTAATTATTATTAGTAGTGTGTACTTTTTTTCGAGCATTCAAGGGGATATGAAGATAGATCTAGATGTAACCTAATATAAGTTATGGTTGTGTCTTCAGATGGACAGGACTCAAGCAACTCGCTTTGCTCCATGATGGGGCAGCAGATGCAGATGGATAATTTGACTTATGTACCTACCGATCATCCTGTTAACAGAGGAAAATTGACGGTTGATGTTGTATTAGCTCATGATTGTGTCTCCATTTACGTATTTGCACCATTGTAATGAGTTCATTGCGAGACCTACATCGAAGGGTAGAAGGCTTTGTAATGCAGCGCACGAGCGTCACTCCGTAAATCCAGCTTAAGTGGACCCAGCCCTTTGGAAGCCTCATACGTCATATCAGTTGCCGTATACGACCGTTACCTACTGAAAACCCCTTCACTTGCCCAACGGTATCGTCCAACTCTTCCCATGACCTCCAGTTAGTTTATGCCGTTTGACCGCATTGCAGACCTCTCGACACTTACCGCGGAATCCTCTCTGAAGCTCGAAGCAGGTAATTAAAGTCTTTTCCGCATCCACTTTTCTCCCTCGCCTCTTGTTGTACTTAAGAACCGTCTCGCATGTTAAAAACGAAATTGCACCCAATAAACATGTTGCTTTCTCAGCAGTAGCTCATAATTATGATATGAAACAATCACAACTACAACAAGTGCCTTAAAAGGACTTTCGAGTTGAATCCAAATAAACCTTAAGCGAGGGATTTAGCTCGCTATGACGTGATAGTTGAGAGTGTCGGATTGAAATATCGACGGAGGTTGTCCGTTCAAATCCCCGTGCTCCCTCGTCACAACCCTGGGTGACAGGCAGGCTTGAGCGAACTGATCGGAACAACTACTGATCCTCCTAGATGGCGATAGGGATTTTTAGGGGTACTGATCGGAACGACTGCTGATCTTCCTGAGGGGCAATAAGAACCTTTAGGTAACTGACCAGAACGACTGATGATCCTCCTGAGTGGCAATAGGGAACATTTATGGAACTGATCGGAACGACTGCTGATCCTTCAGAGTGGCAATAGGGAACCTTGAGGGTACTGATTGGAATGACTGCTGATCCTCCTACACGGCAATAGGGAACCTTGAGGGTACTGATCAGAACGACTGCTGATTCACCTGAGAGGCAATAGGGAACCTTTTCAGGTCGTCCTGGATGGCAATGAGGAGCCTTGATCGAACTGATTGGAACGACTGCTGATACTCCTAGATGGCAATAAAGAGCCTTGAGGGAACTCAATTCAATTAAAATTTTTATTCAACAAAACCGCATACAATACAATACAATGTTATTGTTATTTTGTTATATGACATATAACAAAATAACAATAACATTGTATTGTATTAACAACAACAAAAATAACATTGTCATATAACAAAAATTGTTATAGTCAAAAATTAAAGCCATGATGAAAGTTCCAAACTTAAGGTGGATTTCTGAGCCTAAGGTTCTGTGACCCGTCCAGGCTCATCTGTTCCCCGCCTTTCAGTAAATTCTTTGTACAAATTTGCATCAGAAACTCCTTGTTATTTTCTATTTGGTACGGCATCTACCTTGAATAATTCAAGGTAGATGCCGTACCAAATAGAAAAATAAAATTATTATTCTAATAATCCTAGTTATCCAGAATTACCTAAAATCGAATTATCCTAAATGAAACCTGTCTATAGGTTTACTTCCGTTATTTCCAGGTTCAAAGTATTCCAGAACCAGTTATTTTTAAGGGAACTCGCCGACTTTCCACCGACGTTGGGCCTCCCATCGTTGTGCAACGTACTTTCATGGGTAAACTGACGACGAAGGCCCAACGTCCAATTTCGGGAGTCGCCAGGCTCAATCAGTGAGGGATTTCAATCAATTAATCGCCCAAGAAAAAAATTACCCCTCTCAAAATTTGAGGGTTTAGGTACGTTTTAACATACGGAGACTCCAAAAATCGAATAACACAAAATCCGTCCGTCCGCCGTAAGCGTCTGCGGCACTTTTCCGAGTTAGCGTTGTTTTAGAATTACGAAATTTGGTTTAAGGGTTTGAGCCACACCCACGATGATCCTTGAAACTTTTCGTAACCCTATAGGGTTACGAAAAGTTTCAAGGATCATCGTGGGTGTGGCTCAAACCTATAGGTCAAGGGGAAGGGGTACAAAATGAATTTTGAAAAGTCGAAAATTTCATATCAAAAAATTCAAGTGGAACGGTATAGTTTTTTATCCGAATATGGCTTCAATGAAATAGACACGTGGAGTCTTTATATAGACTTATATGAATTATGAGGATCACTCACCGTTTTACGTTGATACTCTTTGTACACTACCTGATATGGTGAAGTCAGAGAGTACACACACGTTTTGGAACAAGTAAGGACTATATTTTAAACTTGGTTTTATACAGGTTAGCTATTGAGTCAAGCGCGTACGCGGAGATAAGTTACTCTTCGAAGCTCTGGACAGCAAGTGGGGGAGCTAGAGAGGGGACCGCGGCGAAGCCCAGAGCCCCTCTCCTGGGAGTCCAGAAACAGGGTCACCAATACAACAGATATATATGATCCATGAGACGTTTCATGGATCCATGGGACAGTCCATGGATTCTAATTTTGAATACCCATTTCCAACACTCCCTCCTATTCAAAGATAAGACTGAAGAGAGTATAGCTACTATGCAAGAATTACAAGATTATGGCTGGAGGAGCCAGAATTCAAACAAGAAAGGTTGACACAAGATAACCTACCATAGTAGCTTAAAATCCAGCATTGGTAACATGTCAAGAGAATTGAATTAAAACAAGATATATGATCTTATAGTTTGAAGCAAAAGAAAGTTGAGTGGAGAACAAGACACAATTCACAAGTAACTAGATCATACAATTCAATTTGATGCAAGGTGTGAGAGAAAACAAAATTAAATCAAGAAAACATAGTACGTTAGATTATGACGTACAGCAAGAGATGTTACGTGAAGCAAGATAATTTGGATCAATTTCTATACTGGATAACAATGTCAAGACAAATGATCTAGAACGCGACACTATGTTTCACGGAGTCCAGATGATGCAGGCCGATGATTCAAGGGGATAGCGAGTGCGAAGTTCCGGTGTTCAACTCCAAGACTCTTCATTTCCTGGGGGAAGTTACAAGAGAGTATTAAAGTTGGTCAACAAGAGATTCCGAAAGTACACAAATTTATCAAAAGGCAGTGCCTTGGTGAAAGTGTCCGCTATCTGTTCATTGGTAGACACCCAAAGTATAGAAACATTTCCATTTTTGAACATTTCATGAACGAAATGCATGGACAATTTGACTATGTGTTTCAAGGTACGAGAGTCATTTGTCATTGCAACAGAAATTGCAGGAGCACAGTCGCATTTCAAGATGGGAAGCATATCTACTCCAATAAGGAACTTACATAAGCTTCGAATACTTGTAAGCTCCTTACATGCTTCAGACATGGCAATGTATTCCGCTTCACAGACCGATAATGCCACGTGAGTTTGCTTTTTTGATTTCCAAGACACCAAGTCTCCAAAAGACTTGATTGAAAACCCTGTGGTTGATCGACCATTAAGAGAGCTAGTATCAAGGGAGGAATCTGAATAGGCAACCAAGTCTTCAGTTTCGCCTGAAAACAAAATTCCGAAATCCAAAGTTCCCTTGAGATACCGCAGTATTCGCAGAACACACTTCCAGTCAGAGAGTGTATAGCCAATTTGTTTCCTGCTCATGAAATCGACTGCAAAAGAAATATCAGGTCTCGTACAGTTTTGAATATACAAGAGAGAGCCAATTACTTCTCGATAAGGGACATCCGGAGATGATTCAAAATCCTCAGTCGATCTCAGCTGTGCAGTTAACGTACACTCTGTTGCAGGCATAGGAGTCAAGGAAACCTTTTCCTCTTGGGAGAGAAATTTGTCTAACAAGTTTTTAATGGCTGACTTTTGATGAATGAACATCAGCCTTTTAGACTTATTTCTCTTGATTTCAAATCCCAAGAATTTTGTAGGTGTTCCAAGAGTTTTGATTTTAACCTCTAGCTTCAGTTGTTTGATGACTTTCAAGGCTTTCCTGTCATCGTTTGAAGCTAGGAGGCAGTCATCAACATATATTAATAATAATCAGCGCGTATTTTGTACCGTCTTGCCACTTGAAGATGCAAGTTTGGAACGGGTAAATTTCAAAACCCATGGCAAGAAGAATACTGCTGAACTTTTTATACCACAAGTTCGGAGAAACCTTTAATCCGTACAAGGACCTTTTAAGACAACACGCATGAGAATCCTTCAAGGTTAATGGGTAGTCTTTCAGTTCAGTCAGGCCTTCAGGAATGTACATATGTACATGTTTTTCCAAATTTCCATGCAGAAATGCAGTGGTTACATCCAGTTGATATAGGTGTAAGTCCAGTTTATTCATAATAGACAAGAAAACGCGGACATCACCCAATCTAGCCACAGGCGCAAATATTTCTGAAACAAGATATTCGTTTGTATCAGCAAAACCTTTGATTACCAGACGACTTTTGTACTTGATGGAGCCCTCATATTCAAGTTTCCTTTTATGTGCCCATTTTATAATTTTGGTTCAAGGGGGAAGAGCTGATCTGGGTACAAGTTCCCAAGTATTCATCTCCTCCAACGAGTCAAGTTCATCAAGTATAGCCTCTTCCCAAAATTATATAATATTATTAATTTAAAATTAATTTATTATATATACTACACACATATTATACTTTATATAATTATAATAATATAAGATATTATTATATACCAAGTTATAAATAAGTATAAGCTATATATATAATTAATACAAAACAAAATTAGAATATAAAATTATTTAGTATAAATATATTCCCTATCCAAGGATTCCATTGCTTCTTTGTAGGAGGAAGGCTCCAGCAAGTCTACCTGACTATCTCATTGCAAGGCCACAATTTCTGTGGAGTTTTCAGTCAGTGAATTATTTTGGCTCAAGTTGTCGTTCATGTCAAGAATTGTAACAAGAGGCTTTGGATAATCTTTGATTCGATCGCCATACACTATAGATTCAATAAATCTGGCATCGCAAGAATTAACAAATGGACTAATGAACAGATTAGACGAGTGAGGCATTCTGCTATGAACAAATACGACATACTTCAAAGCGTGACCCCAGAAAGAGTAAGGCATTTTAGCCGACAACAAGTTTACTCTGATTTTATGTTTTATATCTTGATTAACTCTTTCAGCACAACCATTTTGTTGGGGAACATGAGGCTGACAAGGATCCCAAAGAATGCCCTCCCGGTCCATCAGTCCTTTCACCTCCTGCGTTTGAAATTCGAGTCCACGATCAGACCGGAGCCTGAATACGCTTATGGGTTCAGACGTGATGGACGCTATTTCAAGCAGACATTGTTTGAGTGCCAAGTGAACCTCCTTTTTGTTCTTGAGAGTGTAAGCGAAAACGTAACGAGGAAAGTCACATACAAAAATCACTACATACGTATCTCCAGTTCGAAAGGAAAAGATCTATCAGCCCTGTGCCTAACTTGAGTATGCGATTTTCGAATCGTATTTGCTTGATGACAGTCCTCACAATTCAAGATCTGATCCGAGAACGTGACAAGTTTGAGTTCTGGTAAGAACTTCTTGGCGGCCTTCAAGTATTGCCCAGAAGCGTGATTAAGGCGTAAGTGCCACAAGAAATCTGACCCAAGTGCAGCAGGCGCAGCTAAATTCTGCCTGTCAAAGTCAGAAAGTTGTTGTTGTATAGGATCAATAGAACCAACCTCAGGAACCCTCCCTCCCAGGATGGCAGAGACTTCAGACGACGAGTGACCAGACCTCCCTCCCAAAATTTGAGATTCAGCTCCATTACAAGAAGGAGTTGTCATTGAATGGCTACCAGACTGCACAAGTGAGGTGGTGAAGATTGTACCAAGTCTGCAACGCTTGGGACCAAAATGAGCCCCAGGTGTCCCAGAAACAGATTTAGCAGGAGCAAGCGGCAGTTCAATCCACCATACCCCGTCTTTGAAATAACCAGACTTAATGATTTTACCAGTGGAGGCCTGAATAAAGTCAACCTTATCCTGTGAAAAGAAGGTATTAGTTCCAACCTGAGCAATTTTTCTGACAGAAAACAAATTGGTGGATAAACCTGGTGTGTACAAAACATCCTTCAAGGTGGAGACTTGACCATTGTTTACAAAATTCAAATCCCCGCAGAATCTCACAGTCAAGTCTGCAGACTCATCCCGATTGGCACATTTAAAAACACGCTCTTTAGACATACTTACGTCTAAAATTAACCAAGCATTCTCTTGTGGATGTAAGATGTTCAGTACAACCAGTGTCCACAATTGCTAGAAAACTATTTTTACCTTCAGAAATGGTGAACGCTTTCCCAGATCCTTGACGTTTTCACACATAATTCAAGAGAGCAATATGTTGCCCTTCCTCAGCACCCATAGAAACCCAAACCTCAGCAGAGTCTGAACCTGTTTGAGGCCCCACAATGGCAAACACGGAGTCAGGAAATTTGCCAAATTCTTCAACAAGTACTTTCGCCTGACCTAAGGGCCTTTTGACAAGTGAAGATTTGTCATTGTTGCAAGAACCCGCTAGTTTAGACGACCTTTTTGGCTTTTGTTTCATGTTAAGTCGATTTTGAGCAGATTGTGTGTTGCGTCGAACAAATGAGGGGGAGGGATTTGGACAGTTGGCAGCAGAGTACCACACTTGAAACAAATTTTATTTGCCCAAGAACAAATATCCCTAGTATGACCCCTACGACGGCAATAGATACAAAAATCAGACTTTTTAGTGACTTTAGAAGCGCCAGCGGATGAGGGTAGTTTAAAGTTGACAGGCCTGGAAGGAAGATGATGCTGGAATAGGCTCGGATGGATCAAGAAGGAAGAGACACTCTTGTGTCTCGACCTGTCCGACAACGCCCCTCTTCCATTACTTGAACTGATCCTCACCCTCCAAGCGACACTCAAGAGGTCGAAACCTGACAGCGTCGATTTTTCTGACTCGATACAACTCAGATGAGCGGGCAAGTCGATCAGAATGAGAGAGAGGAGCAGATAAAGCATCCGAAGTCGAAGGTACAGCCTGTACACAAACCTCTACATCCATGGCAGATTCATCAGTCAAAGGAGTCAAGTTATGATTTGTGGGAGGTTCAGAGTTTACAGTGGGAACAAGATTTGTGGGTGATACAAGAATTCCAGAGGGAGCAAGATTTGAGGGTAGTACAAGAATAATTCTTCAATTATTGTTCAATTATTGAAGATGTAGCAAGAGGATTGGTGTAAGAGGCTTGGACAGGCGGTGCAAGGTATCGATGATCTAACTCAGAACATTTTTGGTCCAATTGAGTGAGACGTTCATTGATTTGTCCAAGGCTTACCTTCATCTGTTGTTTTATATTTTCTAAGAACCTCGAGAGGACATCCTCAGACGTCTTTGCAGCCTCCAGACGCAAGTGTTCAGTTTCCTGATTGGGACTGCAAGGCTTCTGCTCATTTCCAGTGGAGGATGCCATTGGAGGTTGTAGTGGCGAGTCAAGTATTCCACCTTCTTCAAAATCAATTAGAGAGCCGGTATCACTCATGATATCTTTCTCAGTCTGTAAAGCGCAATTGGCATTACGAACTGAACAAACAAAGTAAACAACAGGTGGCAAATAAACAAAAACTATCAGGGTGCAAGTAAATATAATAGATTTTGTAATGAATCAAAGCAAATTTAGCTCTTTAAGCAAAATCAAAATCAAATTTTGATTCAAAAGTTCTTGAATCAAAGCAAATTTAGAACTTCAAAATGTACTAGAGTTCGTTAAATGTACATACGTAAAATACGTAAAATGTACATACGTAAAATACGTAAAATGTACATACGTAAAATACGTAAAGTGTATATACGTAAAATGTACATACGTAAAATACGTAATTAGAAAAATTAGTAAAATGAGCAAAAGCAAGTTTGATTCAAAATTTCAAGATTTGATGCAAGCGTTTTTCATTTAGTCCCAAAAGCAAAATTGTTAATAAATCAGGGTGAGTAATGAAGCTAGGAGTCAAAAAGGGTTAGACAAAATTGTGCACATACATGAAACCCAATTCAAATACCTCTTCTCGTATTTCTGCTTGACTGCATGAAAGAATGATCTACGACGCCCGTGGATGACCAGAACAAATTATGCTTAAAACAAAATCATGAAGCATACAATCCAAGTCACCCCTTATTTTTTTTTTTCATGAATGGGGGTGATCCACTGGGCCCGCTCCCACGTTAATTGAAATCAAATTTAACTCAAGTATTTTCAAGATCTTGAGCTTGGATTCGAGATTCCCCTTCAGTGACTCTTTTCTATACAAGCAGCTTCCCGCGCCGAGTCTCGTTTAGTTAGAGACTGAGACACACCGTTCGTGAATTGAACTTCTATTAAATAGAAATTCAATTAACTTAGGACTTTAACCTCAGAGGTCTTGCCCGAATCAAACACCTCTTTGTTTTGAGTACGGCCCATTTATTGTTCGGATTGTGGACGAACTGGGAAATCCTATGTATCGCCAGACGGGAATCAAGTTTGTGCACACTGATTAGCGACAAGATGTATCAAGGTCGTGCACTACATAATCAGTCTTCGTCTGACTCGGAAGGCAGAATGTTTGATATATTAAAATTATAAAACATAGCCTCGCGTACTCACTCGCCTGAACGAATTGTGGGATATTTCGAACAGACATACGCACTTGCGCTGAGGACGGGTAAGCGATGCTTTCACATCTGTTTGCTGGTATGAGTGCAAATTGCCTTGATGCGATCAATCGCATCTCATCAAGAGGCACAAGTGAACGTGATTGGCCAAATCCGCTCGCACTCGAGTCACCAAGAGACCCTAACAAGAAGAATTGGTGGAGCGACACAACCCAATAGTTTGGAAAAGCTAATAAGACGATGATCTCCGATGAAAAGAAACCAACATCTAGCCCAGGGGAGTCAAAACGGAATTCAGAAACTCCGAGACGAAAATCGAAGAACGCTGTCGGCGGCCATTTTCAGGTTACGAACGACAAACGGGACGAAATACGACACAACAATGTGAAGGTGACCTCGAAGGTCCAAGCTCAGAGAATCAATTGATCATTCGCTTCAATCATTATGGGCTTTTAGTCAAGTTCCGAGTCAAAAGGTAAACTTTGAATTACAAATCATTACAACCGTATCAATCAAGCTTGAACACACGATATCGTATCCGAATATGGCTTCAATGAAATAGACACGTGGAGTCTTTATATAGACTTATATGAATTATGAGGATCACTCACCGTTTTACGTTGATACTCTTTGTACACTACCTGATATGGTGAAGTCAGAGAGTACACACACGTTTTGGAACAAGTAAGGACTATATTTTAAACTTGGTTTTATACAGGTTAGCTATTGAGTCAAGCGCGTACGCGGAGATAAGTTACTCTTCGAAGCTCTGGACAGCAAGTGGGGGAGCTAGAGAGGGGACCGCGGCGAAGCCCAGAGCCCCTCTCCTGGGAGTCCAGAAACAGGGTCACCAATACAACAGATATATATGATCCATGAGACGTTTCATGGATCCATGGGACAGTCCATGGATTCTAATTTTGAATACCCATTTCCAACATTTTTAGTTGTCATTAAATAAATGTTATGAAGTGTTTAATTTTTAGAATTTTTCAAGACCATCCTGAGGTTTGAAGTGTTTGGGAGGGGGTGGGGAGTGGTGGATGGGTTGCCTGGGGCTGGGTAATCTTACACATAGGGATGACAAAAAAAAAGAAAACATCGATGTATCGATGCATCGACAGGCCGTCATCGATGCTCCAAAAACATCGGACCCCAAAAACATCGATGGAAAAAAAACATCGATTTTTTATTTTATTTCTATTCTTTTTTTTCATGCAAGACGGAAAGAAAAAATGATAAGCTCTGAAAAATAACAATACTTTTATTTTCAGTTTTATCTTATTTGTTACCATTATAATTCAGTTTCAAGAAGAAAAAAATCGTATACCTAACGTGAACGTACGGGGTAGGAAACGGAATCGAAGCTAGAAACGAGAAGGAGAAGCGAAAGCGAAACCATGCGATGCCTTGACAAAAGTGGAAAAAGAAGATGGGATGGGAAAGGGAAGGGATGGGACGTCACGAGACTTCCGATACATCGGAGATATCCGTATCGATACTATTCGGAAGAAATATTGGAAGTATCGATACTTTTCAGCCAACACGCCTCGACATTTTCGTTTAAGAAATAAAAATTCAGAAAAACGTTAGAACATTCAGCAGCCTATGGCAAAAAAAAAAAAAAAAAAAATGAAACATCGATGTATCGATGTGCCGATGCATCGAAGCCCCAATATCGATGTTCCAAAAACATCGACACCGAAAACATCGATGTATGATTGCCATCCCTACTTACACACATCACCTCCTCCAAAACCAGTAGCGCCCGTAAAAAACTATTCCATGTTAAAATCTCTCTCTCTCTCTTTCTCTTCCTCTCTTTATCGTAAAAATCAGAGGCTGATAATATATTTTTTTTTAAATTTATTGGGGGTAAAAAAGTTTGAGGATCTCAATTTGAATCTGCTAAAACGGCTAGTTTCGGCCATTCAAACTCAAATCTGTTCATAGCAATGGAGGATGCTAACTTTCATTCCAGTCCTATTTCCACTTTCTCTTTTTCAACATTCCACTGTCTACTCTTGAGTATGCATTAAAAATATGACTTGAAATTGAAACTATTGATTTACGGTAGGACGTACCACAATCGAAAAAACTAATATCTTCCAGAGCGTTAGCCACCTTGTACTTTCCCTATCGAGTAGGATCGCATGGCCTGTGTCAGGCCACCTTCGCTTGTTCATCGTGTGCGTTCGTCTGTGTGTATTCTAGCGCTCGCGTATGAGCCTGTGTGTATTACTGCGCAAGCGTTGGGACAGACCGATTGACGATCGAGTATCGATCGATTCGGTAAGGATCAACTTGCCATCTTGTTTTCTCGTCTGCGGATTGTTTTCGAATTGGTGTTACACCACTGGTGTATTTCATCTCGTGTCTCGTTTATTTTTGACTTTTTTCGTACCTTGTGCGTATCCTGAGTTATTTATAATAAGGTAAGGTAAGGATATCTCATGAATAAATTAATTTATGTAGGCAACGTGTTGGTTTATTATCTTCGATAATGAACCATTGGAATCGCCCAAAGAAAAAATTTGTTTAACCCCCCCTCAAAATTTGTTGGTTTACGTTTCAAGATACGTAGATTCAGAAAATCGAATAAAAAACTCTGCAAATTCTTGACACAACGGTTTATCATCTTCTCTGAGCAGATCACCCTAATCCAATTAACGAAATGTTAGATGAAACTCATGAGCTCTCATCATCCAAATTAAATTAATAATACCATACGAATTTCTTTCATATCATACCATACTCCATATCATACCCCGAGCCGTCCTCTGCTTTTCACTGGTGAACCTGTGAGCGGCATCAAATCCCTTACCCAAGACAAGGCGTCCTGCTCTGTTACCTCCACGTCTGCTGCTCAGCCCACTGGAGCCCACTGACTATGACATCTGTAGCTCAGCACTGTCTCTCCAGTAACTAGGTATGACATCTATTGCGGTGTTGAAAAAATACAATCACCAGAGTCACCAGAATCTATTCACACAACTACAACTTTCAAAATGAAATAGAAAAGACGGCCCTAGACCAACATTGTATTCAACACAACCATGAACCTGATTTCCAAAACGTCACTTCCATAACCAGAGAATCTTCGATATTTTTAAATGTCGAAGATTCTCTGGTTATGGATATTAAAAACGCCAAATTTACGAAAATATCCATATCCTACAGCAACCTAATACCATGAATATAAAAAACGACATACATCACCTTGGCACACAATTTATACCACTATTTTCTAAGAAAGACCCTCTATAACCCCGACTCCTTATAGACAATATTGTAAGCCAAACTAAAATATATATGATTAGGTCTGTTTGAATATTCCTGACGGTGTATCTTGTTGAACGTTTTCAAGGTTGAATGGAAGTACGTGGTCGTGTGATAACCAATCTCTATCCTAAAGCCTGGTCCTCCCAGCTGCAGCACCCCGAGCCGTCCTCTGCTTTTCACTGGTGAACCGGTGAGTGGCATCAAATCCCGTACCCAAGACAAGGGTCTTGTCCTGCTCTGATACCTCAACGCTGCTGCTCAGCTCACTGGAGCCCACTGACTATGACATCTGTAGCTCAGCACTGTCTCTCCGGTAACTATGATTTATGACTATCTATTGCGGTGTTGAAAAAATACAATCACCAGAGATCCATGAATCTATGATTTAGACATGCATAGACCAGGAATAGAAGTTCTCGGAGGGTCTCTCCTTGGCCCTCCTTTCCTTTCTGCTACTTAGACCTCACCCTTGATGAATGACCTTCATCATTCTTCTGCTGTTTGTTTTCCACGTAGCAATAACACGTAATGCGACCTTTTTCCAGGAAGCACGTGTTATGTAGAAGTACAAAGTCAAGGAATAGATGTAACCGAAACCGTCCGCAATTATGTAGCTGCTCTCGGCGCCAAAGTCCAAAGGACCTTAATAAAAAAAGCAGATAAAAAATTAATCTACCTACTCTAAACTCAAAAAACAGCAAAAGCATACAAAATGCAACCAACCACCAGCTAGAAGTAAATTCGACCCTTCAATATTCCAATTCTCACCGACCCTGTTTGAGAAAAAAGTCAAATTTGATATCAACAACAACCAAACCCATTCGTACCATAGCACACAAACCATAATACTACCAAAATACTCCATTACACACTATTTTATAAGACCTATAAATGCAATAACGTCAATAAACACTCACATAGCAAACCAAAAACACAACTTAAAAACCCAATATAAAGAAGAAATAGATAAAGAACCCTGTAAATTCGTTTCAATACCCTGCCGTACCGGCTGGGCCAACAAATTCAGAAACATACCTATTTAAAAAGGAAAACTACAAAATCTCCTGGTCCTACAACAATAAATTAGAAAAACCACTTCCCCCCCACTTAAAGACCCAGAACCACTCTTGAACACTAGATTCAATGTGTATAAAGATCCGTGCAAAACTCAAAATTGTGAACAAGTGTACAATGTATTTCTCCTATGTCATAGGAGAAAGATTAGAAAATTTAAATAAAAGAATTTATCTATCCACTCTCTCCTTCAAATGGTAGACCAAACCTACATACAATGGTAGATTAATCAATTACAACTCCAGCCATCCACCACATTTTAAAAATAACTTACTGTACAATTACAACTCCACAGCACTGAGCCTCACCTCACCCAAGTACCATAATTCCGTAAAAGCAAAACTAGAAAAGATATTCGCCAATAACAACTCCCCCCCCCATCATTATTAAATCGCAAATAAAAAAAACAGATAAAAAATTAATCTACTCTAAACTCAACAAGCAGCAAAAGCATACAAAATGCAACCAACCACCAGCTAGAAGTAAATTCGACCCTTCAATATTCCAATTCTCACCGACCCTGTTTGAGAAAAAAGTCAAATTTAATATCAACAACAACCAAACCCATTCGTACCATAGCACACAAACCATAATACTACCAAAATACTCCATTACACACTATTTTAGAAGACCTATAAATGCAATAACTTCAATAAACACTCACATAGCAAACCAAAAACACAACTTAAGAAAACAATATAAAGAACCCTGTAAATTCGTTTCAATACCCTACCGTGCCGACTGGGCCAACGAATTCAGAAACATAATATGTGTCATAAACATAATATTATTTAAAAACTCTGCAAATTCTTGACACAAAGGTTCATTATCTTCTTTGTACAGATCACCCTTCTGTCTAGATCACTAGGTCTAAATGTCTAGATCCTAAATGTTAGATTAATTATTACTATCAATTATCAATAATTATTAACAATTTTATCAAGTACCTAGTGAAAAAGGACCTTAGGCAAGAACGTGAGTGCTAATAAAAATCCTACTTATGCCCTATTCGATTCTACGTGTCGCCCTAGAGGCACTTTTTCTCCTCGAATTTGTCATGAGTTCAGATTGAATTGTTATTAATCTGAACCTTGTTATTGTTTGTTGTTGTGTAGGTAACGCACGACATTTTCAATGAAGGGAGGCTGACGTAAACTACGTTTAAATAAAGGATGAAACACCGGATGAATTGGGATGATAGAAAAGAGACATGCCACCATGGCGAGCTGCGGGAAACGAATGGGGATGCATTTCTTATCCGATAACAGTTGAAGTTGCATGGAAGTGGATACTATACATGGATGTACGTTATTTTACATGGATACAAGAGAGGCTTTCAACGTACCTGAAGGCCACGAATCTACAGCACCCAATAGTCAACTTTCTGTGGTTCGACAAGCGCAAAGAGGTCGGTGGCCTCGTAGACCCTTCGGCCTTCCCTGGTACTGACCAAGAAAAATACAATGACGCCATTCCTCCAGAAGAAGATGTTAGTAAAATATCGTCGATCCCATGCAACACTGGTTAACTGATTTTCGCCAACTTTTCAGGAGAGTCAAGAAACTAGTTTTCAATGATTTTTTCGTAATCTTTATTTTGTTTACGCCGAATTTCTTTTGTTCTGGCCTTAATATTAATACTGATGCATATTTCAGTGAAAAAAAAGTGAATAAGTGACTGTAGTGGAAATGTGGTCAGATAGCTGGTGTTGTTCCACACTCCTATGTAGATAGCCAGTGTCGTTACTCTCGAGAAAGAATAATTACCGATCAAAAACCAAAACCAGATCAATTTTTGTTGCTGCGAACTTTTTTTGTGATTGTTTTTCATAATTAAATACCCTAAGATTAATTTCTTCAAAGGCAGAAGCAGGATGAAGGGCTAAAAAATATGTTTACAATAAGCCAAAAAGTAGGTATTTAGGTAGGTTTATTAAAAATGTTTTCAACCAAATAATATTAATTTCTAATATCGAAAATATATTGTTCCTTTAAAAAATATTCTCCTACCTAATTTCAAACGGTAACTTGTCGCAAAGGACAAAACTATCACATCACCTTTCTTATTAGGACAATCACATTTTAAAATGGTTAGCAGAGTTCAAAACCCTCTGAGAAAATGTCATTTTAGGAATAAGAATCATGAAAAAATAGGTGCTTAAAAAACTAGGAATCACAGTCATGTAAAATTCTACTGTAAACCTAGGAATCACATAAAAATCGAGGAACATGTCATCTCCAGTCTTCTTCCAATAAGTAGGTGTCAGTCTCCGGAATTGAGTCTTTAGTTTGGTATCTTGATCAAGCTTTCCTTTTTTACTATTTTCCTTCCGTTGTGGCTTAGTCTTTCTTTTTTGGGCACGAATACTTTGATTTGATCCTGTATGGGGTATGTTGTCAAAAAAAACGGTGGCAGCCAGATGGAATCAAGTTTTTCAAACTTTGCAAGTCTTGCCACTTGTCAAAAGGGATTGGCAGCCTATTTTTGTGAAGGTCAGGAATCGATGATATGGACCCAATTTTTTTTCTGGCCCTCCTGGGCTTCGGATTGTCCTCCTCATCGAAGTCTAGCCGATATGTTATCGTACCATCGGGGTGGTAGTTAATGACTCGGAGGTCTGTCACAGTCGGTTCACCAGGTCGTTTTCCAGGATGGATGGATGGGTATACCATGCTAGACTCCTGGCTGTAATCACGAAAGAATGAGAAGTCCACGTATGTAGAGGGGTAAGGGTGTTCTCGTGCCCTGCTAGTGTACTGGCAAAATTGGCTTGGAAGGTATACATCAACCTTAGAATAGTTCCGTTCAATAGTGCTGTGAACACTGTCACATTCAAACTGTGTGTGTCCGATTGAGTTCAAATTTTAATCAATTGTTTAGAATGGTCTACTAAAGCTCTGATAAAAATGTGAACGCGATCGGGCAGTAATAGCGGGCGGGAGAAATGTTAAAGTAATCTGAAATTCAGTTTTTTTGCTTAAAAACATCCTCGAAGCTGCTATCACACATTTCAAAGGCTATAATCGCTGACCAATCAACTTGAAATTCTTTCCACATTATCAACTTGATAATATCAAGGAATTATAATAAAGAGTTGGATTATTAATAAAGATTGAATTACTCCATAGTAATAACTCCACACAACTCCATAACTCTAACACAATGTCATATTGCTGTCTACCTGTGAGGTTAAACCATCCAACTGCAGTTTTGTCAAGTCCAATTCTTCCAAGTTTTAGGACCAATCTAAATTTTTCTATTGAGTCAAATGATGAGTTTTTATTGATCGGAACAAAAATTGTGGCAATTATTGCTGATTCTTCTGAGCGGGCGGCAGTAGGGGACCTGCACCCAAAATTCGCCTCCTACTTCACCTGTAGTATGATATCGCTAGGCAATATATTAGCAAAATTAATTGGATGTCCTATTGTTACTGAGCGTGTGTTTTAACCGTATTTGACTCTTGTTCGAACAATGCGATTATTCGAGAGACGACCAAAGAAAACACTCCCCCGCCCGCAGTTTGTGTCCCCGAGGATTCAATTACTCACTTCCCAACTAACTGGAATTTCAGTTTCTACCCTAAACTAGTCATTACATCAATGTTGGTCTTGGTGTTTAATTTCACCTTTGACGGACGACCCTTCACTCGGAAACTGCCTTTACCTTCGGCCCTCAGAATGCCGCGAGTATCGATTTGTTCAACAAATTAGTTCTTAACAAATATACCCCACGGTCCCGCCCCACATTTCCACCGCCCCACCATCAATATCTCCAGACTCCGGCTCGTTGATTAAAACGCCCTTTGACGGCTATTCAGCCTCCTGCTGACCCGAATACCATCTCGAGTTTCCTTCTTGAGAAACCTCTTCCTCCTTCGCTCACCCCTTTATGCGCCAATATTTGATTTCCATTTGAATTAATCAAATTTATTGAGCCGCAAATTGAGAAAAACAAATTCCGGATTCCTCCAGATTTCCATTCATTGGTGACCTTTTATCTCCTTTTATCTCAGTCGAACCTCGTAGAATAACATTATATTATGAGGTTCGCGTTGTCTTGTACCATAACTAATACGTTATGATACTCAAGTAAAAATTACATTTTCGTTTGTAGTAGGATCGCGATCAGTAAGAAAGCAATACTTTGTAGCAATAAATACCTACTACCAAATTAACCTTTGCTAATTACAATTACGGTCCATGAAGTCATTATAGCGGTATCCATGGGTATTACAAGAATGTTGAATTAACAAATTTTGTTAAATCGAGATTTGTTAATCCCGGAAACTAACCTTTCTGGAGGTTTAATGTGAGGTACGAAACGCACGAATCAGCTGTTGGCTATCAGTGTGTTTTTGAGCGTGATACCTGCTGTCACCCGTCTTGGCTATTCCAAACGAGGTAATGAATCCTTTTTTCTAGTAGTCGGTGGGTATGGTGTACCTACCTGTCACTCAAATCAGCGGGTATGACATACCCATGTGTCAATTTACGTGTATTCAATGAGTGAATCGAAAGGTACTCACGATGAAAGTGGCAAATCAGAAATGAATATACTCTACAATGACACCAAAGGCGGAGTAGATTGTTTGGGTTGAAATGTAGCTGATACTCGGACTCAAAAACGGTGGCCACTGTGTGTGTGTTTAGTGGGCTGCTGAACGCAGGTAAGGTGGACTCTTACATCATTCACAAATCTTTCATCACCAGCAAATTTGAGTCTAGAGCCACTTTCATAGCTTCCATCAGTTCATACAGCCTCATTTGCGAGACAGCGATGTCATCTTTTCCCTTCAGAAAGACGGGGTATAAATGGGTGAAATGTTACAAACCAGTCGGCCTTGAGCGTTCAAAAATAGTATGTGTAGAGTGCTTTCAACGTGATAGTAGTTACTTAGGAGTGATCTTGGGAGTATCGAGGGTTGGGAACAGAGGAGGTCGTTGAAAACATCTTCAACAGTCTATACACCAAACTCAAATTCACAATAGAATTAGAAGACCAACAACGCCATCTTCCCTATCTTGACACACTCACTATCAGAAACTTGGATGGTTCTATTACGGTGAACTGGTGGAAGAAGCCCAACAAATCTGACAGATACCTCAATTTCATGTCCCATCACCCCCTCCGAATTAAGGTTACTGCAGCACTGAACTTGCGACATCGTGCATTGCATCTCAGTGACCACAACTTTCACGAGAAAAATCTGCAAATGGTCAAGCAAATGCTGAGGAAAAATAGTTTTCCTACATCTGATCAGTGTTGTGAAATATGGTATTGATTAGTGATTCACTAATCAATACCATATTTCACAACACTGATAGATCCCAAGGCACTCAAAATGCACCCTCTTAACCATTAACCACCCATCCCCACACCATTAGGACCAACACAAATGTAGATGCACCATCCACACCAGATGGCTCCAGCAACCTCAACCCATCAAATACCGCAGTATGATTTACATTAAAGGACTCTCAGAACAACTCTCAAAATCTGGAACCAACTAAATTAATTGTAAATTAGCATTCAAAAACAAAAGAACATTGAACGATTTGATTTTTTTCAAAATTAAAATCTCATATTCCGCGAGAAGAAAGAAGCAGCAGTAGCGGTGCGTGGGCTCTGAAAATGGTGGGCCACCAAATTCGGAACACAAAGTAAGAGCTTTTTCTACAAAATACCTGTAAATGTTTCCCAACAGGAGTCTTCTTATGAGAAATGGGTGTATTTTAATCAACCGCAGCTCTTAGCAAGTCAGAATGTGAGCTCTGTGTTCACAGCAGTTCTGACCAGTACCTACCCGGGATTACCAGAAGCTATAGCTTCATACGAGGAGGTGGCGGCGGGGCAATTGAAATCAGAAAAATTAGCAATCATTTCCTTCTCTATTGACAACATCGTCAAAGCATTAAGTCTCTCTTGGGTAATAGTTGATCGAATAAACGTTTTTATTCTTTTAAGCGTAGAAAAACAAAGCTCAGCTTTTGCAGAAGTCATTGGAATTGTAATCAATAATGTTAGTAGTTTCTCATTTTCAGAATAAGTATCAACTAAGTTATTGTTGTGCAAAAACAACAGAAATCCCTGTGAAATGAGTAAAATCGGTTCTCTGATAAATTGTCACCAATTCAGTTTTAAGTTTCCGAGATTCTAGGATAGCGTAAGCAGTGACCGTGTTTTCAAAATCTTCAGTTGGAAAACATTTTGAAAAATTCGGAAAACTTGCAGTATCAAGCAGTTTGGAAGCTGCCAAATGCCCCCTGAACGAATAGCTGCCTCTAGCTTGAGCTAGGTATGATAATATCACAAACCTCCACTGCAGTACTTATCTGTGAATGTTGACGTTGATCAATCCACAAGACCACAGACAGGACACAACGCACTTAATTACCACAAAAAAATCCAAATCTGTCACGGGAGCTCGAATTCAAATGGGAACATACAAAATTATAACCTAAGCAGCATGGAAGAAGCAGCTTCTTCCATGCCTAAGCAGAAAACTGAATACTCAACAGAAAGTTTTACTATCGAGATGACAAGATGAATTGAAACGATCGAATCGATTGTGAACACAAACGATTTTTTTATGGAAATGTGGCCCGGGCCCGAACGAGGCGTGGCTTACCGAATTTTTACTCTACTGAGCATGCGCAGGCAGGCCACTTCGTAAAGCGTCGTGTCCGTTTCCATGCCAATACCCGGTCCCCGGCCCCTGGAGCGTAGGTTTCGATTTCGATTGCAAAACATCGATTACTGTCGATATATTCTGATAGAATGATCGAATATCGTTCTTCTTCTTCTTCTTCCCAGTTACTTGTCTTGGCCGCAGCCATGCTGGACATAGGTTGGGACAGAGAGAGAGAGAACTCTTTGACTTCGTGAAAATGCTAGGTGCAGTATACGGAACGATATTCGAATGCCAACTGGGTGGCATATTTTTTTTGTCGAGTTTTTTGTGTTTCTGGATGCCGGGGCAGTGGCCCAAGTGGCCTTATGGACGCAACGCCCCTGAGAAGCAACATACCTAGTGTATTCTGTCACATGCACAGACTGCCCACAGAAATATTTTTTTATATAATCATCTTTATTGTTACAACTGCATGTATACATCTAGTAACTTCACTCTGTTAGTTAATTTAAACGTATTGTGGTTCATAGATCACTACCTACTACCACTCATCACATCACATTAGTGAGATGTAACTAGGTCCAGGGGTTTGGTCCTTTTCAGCCTTCGTACGTCGCCGCTGTTGTCCAGAAGGTTCAGTACCTACTTCAATATTTCTGTGCGTATGGAGACGGTTTTCATGGTCCCTTGCTCGACTTTTAACAACTTCGTTCACCATCTTGACTCGATGGAGATCATCCGTTCGAACATACCAGGGGGCATTTGCTATGCTCCTGAGAATTTTGTTTTGCGTTGTTTGGATTATTTTCATGTTGCTCCTCTTAGTGCAGCCCCATAACGGGCAGCCGTAAGCCCAAATTGGTTTGATCACTTGCTCGTACAGTAGCATTTTGTTATGTATAGGCAGTTGGGATTTTCTCCCAATGAGCCAGTACATTTTCTTGAATTTGAGGTTGATTTCTTCCTTCTTCTTCTTCACGTGCTCCCACAGAAATATGTAGGACAATCTAAGCAATACTTGAAAAATCGGCTCTCCAAACATAGGTCTGACATCAATACTTTGAAAGAACATTGCGCCTTAGCCCAGCACTCAATATCTAAAGCTCACATGTTTGATTTCCAAAATGCAGTCTTATACGAATGTCATAAATTCATCAGTCAACTCCCCCCCCCCCCCTCTTTTTGTGGATATTATGCTTCCTACAACATTATTATTGTGCCATTGCCACTAAAAAAGTTTCATTTTATTCTACTACCTAATATTATAAATAACTCTTTAGAGAATTTTTTCTTATTGTCTATTTCATATTTTATTCAACTACCAAAACATTTTGTATTCAGTCATTCTATTCTACTATCTAAAAATTGTAAATAACGAATTTTCTTGTGGTTTATTTTCATATTTTATTCTACTACAAAAAAAATCTTATTCAGTCATTTTATCCTGCTACCTAAAACTGTAAATAACTCTTTAGCAAATTTTCTTGTTGTTTATTTTCATTTTTTATTTTATTTGCAAATTTATTTGAGAATTTTCTTGTTGTTCATTTTCATATTTTATTCTACTACCTATAAATTGTAAATCCTATATAAGGACAGATCTTTACCTACTGAGTCCGCAATTCTATTTTCATAATTTTCCATTTTGTTATATATTTTAATATTTCATATTCTATTTTATAAAATTATATCAACCTAAAAATTGTAAATAATACTCAAAAGTCAAATCGTCTATGAATATTCAACTGTGATATTCACTTTGTTATAGTTGACTGTGATATGTAACAATTATGTCCGTCACGCCAAACCACTGGCCATAGGCAATAGGAGACCTTGTTATCAGTCACAATCCATTTCACTTCTCCGTGTGCTCTTTATCAGTAACCCATCTTAAAATTAGATGCAATAATATTATGTGAGTTGCCCTATAGTGTTTGTGCCCTTCCACATACATACTGAAAAGTTCTTTAGCAGTAACTCGTCTTATTTACCGTATTTATTCATATTCACATCTTATTCAATAGTTGGGACTCTGACGATCCTACCTACCCGTTTTGAACCCTCCACTCTAAACAGCTCCCACAACTTTTTCAAGGTAATTCTCACTATGGAACAACCACATAATTTTGATAAGTAGATAATAGTCATTAGTAAGTAAGTAATAGAAGAAATAAGTAATATATATTAGTAAGTTGTGCAAACAAGCCATGTTTCTATACCAATGTTTATCCCACCTGTGTATTCCTCCTCTGTTTGTAGCCCTGAAGATGCAATACATTTATTGCAAAACGTCGGCCTAGAAAAATTGTTTTATTTGGACCAACCCTCGATACTCCCAACATCACTCCTTACAATACCAGTGGTCAAGAACCTTTAACCTAAGTAGTTACTTAGGCCCAAGCCAAGAAGTTGATTTATTTGAAAAGTTCATCTTTTGTTTGGTTGTCATTTTATTTGAAAATAAGTCTTATCATTTGCTGTTAGTTTGATTAGGTCTGATCAAAACGTCTACGTTTGAAGCCAATTTATGTTTCGCTTATTGGAAAATCGTTCCTTTGTCGTTTAATTCCGAAAGAAAACATTTTATTTGGGAAGTGAATAATTTCATATGAGACTTTTCATATTAACTGATAAGTTATGTATACTATAAGACTGAAACCGTTAATATTATATGCAGTATTTCAGAGTAAAGAATACTATAGACTTCAAGACTACTCACTAGTAACTGTAACTAGTCACTGTAAATGAACATTTTGTTGAAAATATGATGTTCAATCGTTGTTTGTTCAAAAATAAAAGCTACGATTATTTGGTAATAGATTTTTTTCAACCGCCCCAATCTCAAGAAAAATGTGAAGAAAATCTGTGGTATCCGGTACCCTATTTGTCACAGGGTTGTGATATACCCATGTGTCACAGTATTGCCTATAATTTCGCGCTAAGGGTTAACAATTATGTAGTATCGCCGATAAGATTCGACTTTTTATCAAATTTTAGCACATTGAAAACCTTTAACACGTTGTACACTTCTCATAAATACCAGTAGAGGAAATATGTGGTGCAACATTCGACTCAGCGATGGTCACGTCAACTGAAGTCAAACGAAAAATACAAAAATTCAAGAAGGAGAACTTTCTCCTTCTCATGGTCCGCAAAAAACCTCGCATAAACTCGATTCGGCTGTTAAACCAAAAGTCCAAACGGCTAACTCTATCGCAACGGAAATTAGAGGAAGCCAAATTAGTTTCCTTCTTTAGAGAAAAAGCAGGGGCGGAAAAAAACGGAGGTCTGTCCCAACTTTGTCATTCCACTAAAGCTACGAAACTCTTCCTGATCCCTTACTGAGTCTCGAACAACTCATTCATCATCAATTAAGAAAAAAGAGAATAATACGGGAAAAAGTATGAGGGGAGGGGTAATGCAAAAACTTTCCTTTTTGGCGTAAAACTAGGCTCGTTAGTACTGCTTTCAACAGTGAAAGTTATAGCCAACGCTTCCATTCTACCGTCGCCCCTTGAACGCAACCACTGTTTCCAATTTGGTCTGCGGCATTGGATAGGTCTCAAGTCCTAAGTATTGAGGACAATTTTAGTAGGTGAGTGTGGAGAAATGAGAGAACCCGAGTCTAGGAGTAAGGAACCGGTGTGCAACATTTCTTTGTCCAACAAAAATAAACTGGAGAGCTGAAAAACTTGTTAATGTCACGAAACCAAAGGGAAACACTAGATGATGCAGTATTATGCAGATACAGAGAAGAATATCGAGCGCAGTAGGGATAATTTCCAGACAATGAAAATGATAGAAGTAGAAGTTGATTTATTGATCATTTGATTTAATTAAGTAGTAATATGATATTAAGTAATATGATTGTTAAATGAAGAAGATGTATTGTATATATTTGATATTGTAAAGTACTTATAATGTAATATGGCTGGAAGGAAATGAAAACCAATGCAAAAAAAAAGTAGGGATGCAAATGAATAATTGATTAATCAGATGGTAATCGATTATTTGACCCCGATTAATCGATTAATTTTAATCAATGATTAGCTGCCGATTATTTTTATTAATCGGTTATTATTACTGATTAATCGACATTATCACTAATTAATCGGTGTCGGACTATATCAGGATTTGATGCGTACTAATGTGCTTAAAAAATGCTTCCAAATCCAGATGTATTCAAAAACCGATTAATCTGTAATAATAATCGATTAATACAAATTAAGACAAACCGTCGTTGTTATTGTTACTACCTCCATGGATGAAGGAAAGAGGTATCCTTCATCCATGGAGGTAGTTACAATAACAACGACCGTTAAATGGTCAAAGACAAATTTTGTCTTCAACCTCGGAGTACCCCCCTACCACTAACCCTGTGGTTGGGAGGGGGGGCCTAGATTTTACGATTATAATCTACTGTTTCAATTTGAAACTTTCAAATGAAAGTTGTTGACAATGGGATTTGAAAAATTAAATATTAAATGAGCCCCCCCCCCACCTTAGTAAGTGTTAGAACCAAGTGTTTAATATTTAGAATTGTTTATGATCATCCGGAAGTTTGTACAACCAGCCCTTCGTTCAGTTCAATTTATGGTACCCTCCATTTATGAGTAAAAAAACTATTTTATGCAATTATATTCGTTTTGGGATTCCTTTATCTTCATTAGCCTCGTAATTTAACAATAGGAAGTCACCAATAGACGAGGAAATCCATCGGAATGCAAATAATTACCTATGCGTTTGAAATAAGTACTTAAAACATCGATTATTTGCTTTCGATTTAGCGAACATCGATTATTTAATACCGATTAATCGAACATCGATTATTTAATACCGATTAATCGAACATCGATTATTTAATACCGATTAATCGGCCACATCGATTATGAGATTACGATTAATCATTTGATGTTATAATCGATTATTTAGTTCTGTTGTTGCATCCCTATCGCCAAGCAAACAAGGACGAACGGCACGAAGTGCAAGTTTATCGGACGTTACAAAACTCGTTTTTCAGGTATCCATATCTCAGCTCCTATCAGACCGATGAACTTGAATTTCGGTGTGGATCTTCTTCGTACGTACGCTACAAGGCCGTGAAAGTTTCAAGTCGCTAGTCTCGAAGGGAGCCGAGTTGTATAGCTTCAAAAGCCCCTATCATCTTTTTCTTCTTATTCAGTTAGCCAATGCTGCAGCCTCTCCACCTTCTCCAATTGACTTGAAATTTCGCACAGAGCTTCGTTTCAACTTTAGCCAGTGCCATTTTAAAGATTCAACCCACCATCTCAACCCAAGCAAATTTTAGGAACAAAAACGGAAATTAAGGAGCATTTTGGTCACTTTGACGGGTCCACAGCCGATCAACTTGAAATTTGGTGTGGATCTTCTTGGAGTGGATAGTAGAAAGGGGGGGGGGGGGGGAGTTTTATCAAAAATAATTGCAGTTATCTCCAGGTGTTGAATTAGTTCTGAGTTAAATTCTGTCCTCACGAAGTGGTCCCCAAACCGTAATCGCTTCCTTCAAACCGAGTTCCGCGTTGAGCCTAATCCTTCATTTTCCAGCGGCGAAAATGAGCCGAGAAGTTCGCTAATGGGGACCTGCACAACTCTTATTCGAACGACCTCCTTTACTTCACCGTCACTTTCACTTTCGAAATTTGCTCCGCCCCCCGACCGTAATCGTCCTCTTCACGGAGGAAAGTTCGAACATAAATTGAGATTAGGTATCCGCCAGTTTCACGGAAGGCGGTGTGCGGGAGGGAAAATCGCATTGTTCGAGGTGCCGCAGGATGAGTGGGAAAGGAATCGGTAAAGAAGCGAAGGACGAAGGATGGGGAGAGGGAAAGAAATATCTAGACGAAGATGAAGAGAGAATAGAAATGAAGCAGTTGGAGGACGAACACGAAGTAAAAGTGGGCAAGAGAGCATTTTTGGGACTCAAGTTGAGTTAGTTCACTCTTCGGGACTCAGGAGTGTTGAAGCGCTTTCGAGTTAGTTCATTAGTTCCTTCTTCGTGTCCCTTCAGCTCAGTAATGCATTTCAGTCTTTGTTCCTTGGTTTCATTCTGCTTGAGTTTCTCCTTACATTAAAATACAATTGGCTTCTACTTTAAAATCTGAAAAATTAAAATAGGTATTCCGACAGAACAAACCGCATAAGTATGACTCGTTTCCACGAAAAATAGTTTCTGAATTTCTTACATAGGGGCCAAAACGACGCCACTCAGCAATTGAGCTTCAGGTGTTTTCCAGTTCAACGTACTCCGTTTTAAATACATGGTTTTTATGTAAATTGTACAAAATAATTTTTATTGATTATTCTTTAATATTTCCAAGTGACAAATGGAGGTTTTCTGCCTAAAAGGAGTCGAAATCTGCAAAATGTAATTCGTACAAACCGTCCAAACGTTATGGCGAATTGTGCGAGATGTTGTCAAGCAATGGTATGCAAAGCCTCAAACTAAGTAAACCTACTCTGAATAGAATAATTTAACGTGGTTTTCTTCTATTCTGTATATTATACAGAATAAAATAAATCCACGTTATCACATTTAGATAAAGATACTAAACATTAAATGGCACTCGCCTGGATTTCGCACGAGCAAACGCCTTGAGAATGTCTTTAAAGTCTATTTTTCTAGCCTCATCGTTTTCATTCGACATGATGGCACTGGTGTAGTTATCAAAACTCTCAGTGCAATCCAGAGATTCATAAATGAGTATTAAATACTCAAATTTTGCTGTCTGTTTTCTTAATTGCTAGCAATACGTCGATTGAATGAAAGCGCCGAACTTGGGGTTCATGGAGCTCCAAGATGGAGCTCACATGTCGCAGTTCACAGAAAAGTTCATTGCCGTTGATATCTGATACGCCGTCAGTATTTTTTAAGAGAGTTTCTACTTTCAAACAACTTTGTTTCAAGTCATCTTTGGTGGAAGGTTAGCCAAGTTATAAAAAAACCCACTGCGAGTTAAGGTTATAAATTGCAGTGAACCCACATTTCACTGATGTTGCAACTGTATTCACCAATGGATAAAATATCTCCCTCTTGAATGTATGTAGGTACTCGTATCTTCTGCAGATGTTTGCACTTCGTCACTTGCACTTTCGTACAAGCTGACTCGTTTCTCTTTGCGAATTCTTTTTTCTGGGAAGATTGGTTGTATTTATAGCTATTCTGCAATTTCCTTTGCGGAAATTACTGCGTTAGTTTATCTATTTTCTCTATCCAGCTACTCAATTTTGATAAAATATTCCATTTGGGAAAAAGTTGCAAATATATAAAGTGATTGGTGTCAAATATGTATTTGTTCAATAATGCATACAACGTAATATTCAAAATTCAATTATGTATAACTTTATGTACTACATAACTTTATGTATTCCGTTATGTATAAGTACTTACATAACTTTCTGTAATCTAACTTATTCTAAATTAACCAAGCATCTAACTTAATTTTTTTCAAATTTGTTGTATTACTTTTGCCGTGGCACCCTCAGCGCCCCCCATACACTCGACGGCCCTGTCGGCTAGAATGTTCACGACTCGATTTATTGACACTTCAGATTCGCACAAACACGCAAACCGCTATATCTCCGTTGTTCTCAACAGAACGTTTTTGAACGCCACCGTTAGGTAGTAGGTACGCACCCAAGAATTTCTAGACATAATTCACAGCAGTAGAGCGACAGTAGGGGCCATAGTAGCGGAAAAACGTGCAAAAACTTCGATTGGCGCACAACACCGCCCAATTGTCAAACCGAATTTCATATTTGCACGGTCATGTTCACCTCAGCACCGACAATCACAAAGTAATTGGGTAAATACGTTTCGTCTTGGTAAGTCACTGAAAAATTACACGATTTACACGTAGTTTTATTTTGTAAACTTTTCCCGACAACCGACTGGGATTTGCGTTACAACCTCATGTTTCGTTCAGCGAACGACTTGAATAACGATCGGGGAAAGAACCCCGAGAAAAATAACAAAAGGTTGATGAAATCCATTACAGGCAGCACCTATCGAAACCCAATTATAAAAGAAAGCGTATTTGTCACTCCATCAGGGCCGCTTGATATCATATTGTTCAGAATGATGCATGATGCCGTTCGCTTGAACGAATCCCAATGCTCAGCCCTCATGAATAAACTTGATAATCCCGAATGAGGAAAATGGAAAACCCGACCGAAATATCCTCTGCGTCCCCCCGGCGTGCTTTCCAGAAGGAAAATCTCCGTGAGTAACAGGAATAAAAGATACGGCTCTGAGAAGGCGGTAGGAAGACAAATATTAGACGTCGCGCTCCTTCAGGACACGACTCGTTGGTCGAAACCCTTGACTGGACCATCCGCCGGAAAAGTCCACCCTCCTAAATAACATCCTTCTTAAAAGATTCCTTTCGTTTTCCCTTGAGGTAAAAGGCGAATGTTCCGGTTCGTCTGAAGGGAAAATATCTTTTTTTAATCGGCGGCGTTCAATAGTAAAAGAAACCTTATTACTTCCGCCTTTTAATCAAATGGGCCCGGATGTTTTCCGTGGAGGAAATTTACGATATCATAACAGCGAAACAGTTTCCTTATGAACGAGAAGTGAGTTGGCTGTTCACGTAAACAAGAAGGTTAACCTCCATACAAAACCTTGTGGCGCAATACGTGTAATAAAATATGTACGAGTGAATCAAATCAACTCACTATGTTTACACACGACTTCGATCAATGGCGAATTCCATACCAGAAATATAATACAGGAAAATAAAATACGCGGAATCTAAGCTCCGTTAAGCCCTGTTCAACCATCATTTCAATGTGGTTTGGTTTTATGGGGGTTCTGTCCTCCAGAAGTCTATTCTGAATATTATGTACAGGAAGCCTTGTAGGTTTCAGTATTGCTCAGTAGAGCTATTCGGGCAAACCGAAGATGTTTCCTTCGTGCAATTAAACGGTAATGTCTACGCCTTCTTTACCATAAAGACCTGCCTACAGTCATCCACGTCTACCTCTACCAGATTACAATTATCAGAAAAAGTTGTGAATCCCAATACTGGTAATGACTAACGTCAGTACTTCTTTTCTTTCCCCCATTCCTACGCCTTGCGGCTATTATGGGGGGGGGGGGATGCTTCTCGCATCTTTATCCTTTTAATCTACTGACGGTCCTGCCACTTTCCTCCCGTGCTATTAGTCACCCTGCGTTGGCAGGAGTCCAGGACGGGCCTCAGGGAGGCTGCTCGGTTGGGATATGAGGAGTCGGCGGTGCTGTGGCCATTTTTTCCTCTCCATTATGTGGTGGGCGAACTCTTGTGTGGCTCTGTAGCTTTTTGCGGAGCTAACAGCTGCTTTCCATTTGCCAGCGTCGCTGGGCGGAGTGTCCGGGCCAATGCTTGCTAGCCATCGTCGTCTTGCTGCCCCGTACTGGTGGCAATGCAGAAGCGCGTGCGAAGCTGTTTCTTCTGTGCCGCAGGTGCACATTGGAGACTCAACCAGGCGGAAATCGTGCAGTTTTGCTGCGAAGTCTCCATGGCCGGATAGAAACTGGGCAGTGTAATGAGATACATTTATGTACCTCGAAGCCAGTCGTTGTCAGACGCCGGGCCAGATGCCATATGTGTGTCTCCCTTTTGTGGAGGCTGTCCAGCGCTGCTGCCATTGTCCCAGACACCACTGCCCGACCTCGTCCAGCGTTGTCTGGCCCTCGATCCTGCACGGCCTACCACTGTTTAGGTCCCATGCTGCGGCCATGGTAATGACTACCATACAGGATACCCAATTTCCATCCTTCACAACAATATACCTGCGATTCCTGAGGTTTCAGCATTCCTGAGGTTCTAGCATTACCCTGGCTCGATCAAGTAAAAGATATTGATGCTGATTTTGGTTGTACGAGTTAGTAAACTGTTGCGGAGCGATGGGGACGGTGCCGTCGGGCGCGCAAAAAGTGGGTGTACTGAGGTTTCAGTGGGTTTTTGTCTAGTTAAATAAATATCTTTACAATTATACGATTCTTCGGCTATAATCATACCAATGTGTCATTGCTAGTATTTATTACCCAATATGTAGTTTGGCTTGAAAATATGCAAGTCTGTATGGGGTTTTGGTTAGTTTTATTCATATGATCCGTTGATGTGAGAAAGCACGTAATCGGTTTTACAGTCGGTTAAACCAGAAGCGGCTGGGCTCTGCTCCGTTTTCATCTCTGCTCGGGACAATTCGAAGTTTTTTCGTTTTTTTAAACGGGCTGACAGAATAAGAGCCGGAAACGGGTTGAACGTTGGGACGGAGCGAGGGACGGAGAGGCCGAACGTTGGGCTTAAATATGACGAAAAGTTGAGAGCCGGCCCACCTGCCCCGTGTCCCGTTGAACTTGTTTTTCTGGGACAGCGAGAAGAGATCGCGGTTGTGGCGGTGGAGGGGGATTTTCATCCTGTGATATTTCCCACGCGTCAGCTCACAACTCAAACTCCGATGTGGGACGCCTTCCAAAATCCCTCGAGGGTTCCCACTTCCAGGGAAATATACGTCTCTGAAACGTCTCTTTGACCAAAAAAAGTCCCTTTCTGTCTGAAGCGGAAAGTGGAGATTTTCTGAATCAAATGCGAGACCTGGTTCCGCCATACTCTTCTCTCGAAAACGTTCTGGTAAATATTTTGTTATAAGGTTAGATTTCTGTGTTTTTTTTTAAAATCATTTATTGGCTTTTGCTTCCATTACAGCCGTTATAGATTTGTATTTTCATTACCAGATAATACAATACATAGTTACTATAAGTACGATTCGTAATTACTATAAAGTTAAGTTGGTCACAAGTTGATAACTCCACAATCGTAACGCACGGTAACTCTGAACTCAGATCGGTGAAACTGTTGCCCAAGGGAGGGCACCGTTTTCTGCTTTTCTGTCACTGTTTTCATCAAAGTGTGCAGTGTTCGTGCATTCAGTCATTCAGTGCACTCAGTATTTCAGTGCCCAGTGCTCGTGCATTCAGTGCATTCAGTAATTTAGTGCACAGTGTTCGTGCACTGTTTTCTTGACGGTTTTGCACTCTTTTAATTTTCAATTCGCAGAACGTAAACATCAGAGCGGAGACATTAAATATATTTTGTAGGTATGCAATTTCATTCGGATTAGTTCATTCGTGCCTTTTCTCCAGGATTTCTCGCGGGCAATGCCGCGATGTCTCTTGGGCGAAGCCCAGTAAATAAAATAATTCCAAGGTGGACAAGGAGGTCGTGTATTATGTACGTATTACGTATTCCCTCGGCGACCGACCTAGCTCTCTCAGTGAAGCCGTAACTAATTCAGGTCCACATCGAAGATTCAGCATGTTATCGGCGAGAGGGAGAGCACGCGTCATGGCGACTAATGGAAAATATTGGCTCGGGTTGAAACCGGAGAAGCTTCGAACGAGTGAAATGTGAGTGGAAGGATGAGCGAAAACTTGGGACTCGGTCGAGGGGCGATTCAGTCGCAAAGTGGGTGATCAATTGGGAAATTCCGCTGCAGAGATGATCGCGTTTCATGGATGAGAACGCGCTTTGAATCGGAATGTAACTCACCTGTGGCTTTGAGTTTAGCCGAACCTGGTTATATTTCAACTTTTCATAAGAAAACCTGATGTAAAGGAAAGCATTTTAGGTTCATACATTAGGACGGCGAAAACCTGTGTATAAGAAATGTGACATCTACACAAGAAAGGTGCTCGCCTGTTAAATGCCCCCAGTGCCCACAGATTTATGATCTGTCTGCTGTCATTTGTCATCAGTTCACGCAGTTCACTCAAATTAGCTCAGACAATAGGGTTCACAGAAAATTTAGATTCAGTTTGGATTTTTCACCCTTTATGATTTTTGGGTCGCTGAAGAAGCGCTGCATTCGCACGAATTTGTACAAAAATTGTGAAGGTCGTGTGCGGATAATATATCATTTAATGATCATTCGTTAGTGGATCCCACTATCCCCCTCAATGGAACACAGTTCCATGCTGACTGACTATTTGACTGTCTACCACTCTGACAGGAAACATGATTTCACAAATACAAAAAAAAAAAAAAAAGAAATCAGACTTCAGTACGCGACCCATCAAGCTAGATTGTGATGTTGAAATATTTTAATAAAACAATATCAACAAATTCGAATTATTTTGTATAGTTGTGCGACTCACAAGGATATTGCTTCCAGAACAGTGATCTAGACAGAAGGGTGATCTGTACAGAAAATCATAATGCGCTGTTGTAAAATTTGCAGCGTTTTCGTTAGTTTCTCCCATAACAGATTATCTACTTATTTCGTACATTTTGAACAACGAGAGAGTGTTCATTTGTTATAAATTATTGTTTGTCAGCCCGCACGAAGTCAGTAGGAAAGAGACCGGACCTGAGCGAGTCCACCTGGACAGGATTCCAGCGGGAGAATTACGACGGAAGGCCAATATCCACCCGTTGATCCCGCGCCAAAGCTCGTTGGAAAGCACAAATCAAAAAGAGAGGAGAAAAAAAAGAGAGGGTCGTCGATCGTCCGGCACCACGCATTCAAGTGTTGAGGGCCTGGGAATATTACTCCTGGCAGAGAAGCCGGAATGGGGGCAGGGAAACTGACGGTCTGGAAAATAAGAGAGAGAAAAAAAGAGGAGATTGAGAGGCGTGTCGACGATAAGGTAAGTCAGGTGTGTTGGTGAGCTACGGTTAATGTGTATTGGTGTGTGGCGGGCTCCGGACAACCGTTTTATCGAATCAATCTCGGGCTGGACGATAAATCATCCGGAAGCCGAAGATGGAAAATTCAAGGGGGAGTTTACGTTCCGAATTCGCGCTTTCCCCATTGAAATTTGGGGTAATAATATATCATGGAGGAGTCAGATAGTTGTGGAGGAGATTTACTGCCCACCCACTTGGCAGACGGTTTTCAATCGAGGAACTCCACAGTTGGACGAACGCTCTTTAACCGGACACTCCAAAGGTTGGCGTATGCTGATGATGTGACCGTGTTACACCTACTGTGGATTCCCGTGTAAACGTGCGTTTTTGGTATCATTCTTGGTGAATTTTGGAATGCTGAATCGATTATATAATCTCATGAAATATATTAGGGATGGGTCGGTTGCACTTTTTACCGGTTCGGTTTCGGTTCGGTTTTTTTAAAAATCGGTTCCCGGTTCTCGGTTTTTTCGGGGTTTTTTACAGTTGCGCTTAGAACCGGTTTTTGGGACAAAGCAACTCTAATTGGAACTTCAATTAGTATACAATTAATAAAATAAAATACAAAAAATTACTAAGTCAAGTAGGTAATAAAAAATCACAAAATGTATTGAATATTGTTTACCTACTATAAAATACATCCAACAGCATACATTTAATAAGATAAATCATGAAAAAATTACCATAATAAAGAATAAAGAGAAATCCAAAAAAAAACATGAAATACATGTGCAGAAATACTAAAAACATAGGACAGGGGTAATTAATACTAATTTTTATTTGTTTGTATTTCTTATTCAGCATTCTTTGTCGATGTTAGTGGCGGTGGTTTAGTAGTTGATTTGATCCTCTTCTTTCATTGTGTTGTAATCGTAATGCAACACTCGATGCTGATGACGAGTATTTGTAAACACAAAAATTATTACTAAAACCTGTGAATATCATAAATGGAACTGTAAATGTTAAAAGCAGAAAGGAATAACATCTGAAACCGTTAGTTATAACTAATTGTGTGCTTTGATTTACAACGTAGACGATCAATAAAGATAAATTTATTAATGTCGATCGGACAAAAAACCGAAAACCGAAAAAGCCGACTTTGGACGATCGGTTCTCGGTTTCGGGTTTTTCCCAAAAACCGGTAAAACCGGCAACCGAAAACCGAAACCCATCCTTAAAATATATTGAGTTGGCTGTGTCTAGTTCACTCGTGCCTTTACATGCGGTAAGGAAAAATGGTATGTATTTTCCCCAAACTGTATTGTTCAAATCAATAGAACATTACAGTGTGCAATGGTGGAAGAACTGTAGGAGGGGAGTCCTTCAATTGACATGTGGGTCATTCTCATATTTCATGTCCGCAGTCTTTACCGTCGTTTTTTACATGGGTTTTCAGCTTAAAAAAAAAAAAGGTTTTTTGTATCAATTTGCAGGGGTTTTTTTGGAGAGGAATGCAGTGGTATCGTTTAAAAGTTCTTAGCACATCCTCAAGAAAAAATATTTCAATGTAAAGTTTGAAAACGTCCCGAGTGTTACTGTCCCAAGGGGGTGGGTGTGAAGTTCATCACCATCTGAAATGAAGCAATCGCAGATGAAAAGATTTGAACCACGGAGGATTTCGCTGTTATATGATGCTGTTTCGTATTATGAAGGTTTTTTTTTCTAGTTAGCTCTCATAAAAGCAGAAAAGGAGAGTCCCACTTTTTGGTGAAAATAAGTAATCGCGAGTGTTACCATTCAGTTCTGGGCAACACGGTTCATTAAAAATGGCGGGAAAGAGTCAGGTTATGTTTGTTTGCGCTACCAGCTACCAGTCCACGTGCAGCCTTCGCCAAGGAAAAAGCTGGCAGGCCATTTCATCTTTTTTTTTTAATCGAAGAACAAGGTAAGTACGTTACAAAAATTATTGTATTTAACATAGTTCAATTAAACATGTGAGTGCTAACTGCAAAAAATTAATTTATTTTTGGGTGGCCCCTCATATCTGTCCAGCACTCCGTTAGGTTAAGATTAACCTTTTTACCGCAGAATGGGCTGATTAGCGTTATGAAAACTTGATAAGTGCAGGATGGTTGGGGGTATTGTTCAGTCTCCGTTCTTGGCTTTAACTTTCAACTCTTTCCGCGAAATCCAACAGGGTAATTTACGTTCCTTCTGTTTGTCTAGCGATTAGTGTAGTTACTGCTGCCGGGAACTTAAAAATTGCTCAAAGTTCAAATAAATTCCGATAAGTGCTTCGAAAACTTCGCGTCTACCAAGACATGGTACATGGCTGAACTTGCGTTTCTGATGATAAAGTAAGTATAGGTACGTATTCCAACGATCCATCGTAAATTTGGGATCAAAACGCTTAAGTAAACACATCACGCGTTGCCTCCTTTGGTAAGTGCTTTACCTTCGGCTGGTATCTTCGCTTCCGACCTTCTGCGCATAACAATAATCCTGTAGACTCGAGAAGGTACATCAGGAGTGAGGTTTTTCGAATAACAAGGGGAATGAGGGAGTTCGGTTTAATTTACCAGACTACCATGAAGTAAAGAACGTTGAATAGTATGAAAACATGGGTAGCATTGTATGGAAAAACCGAGGGTTAAGAGGGAATCAAACCCCTTCAGAAGCCACGAGTGAATAGAGGGAAAACACAAGGTGGGCTCCCCGTCTGAGTTGTTTTTATCTTCATCTTTTTCCCTCCTACGCCATTTCGAGATGAATTCCCAGTACTAAGGCGTCTCCAGTAATACTTTTCAACTAAACGGAAATAACAAATAAACTAAAGATTTTCTCGGTTTCTCTCAAAACCCTTCTCATCCCACCAGCCAGAGTGTTTTTTCTTCACGGGAAAACGTTGAATTGGAAAAAAAAGTATTTTTCCTCGAATGGTTGGCGCAAGGGGCTGAGATGAGTAGCTAAATCATTCATCGCTTTAGAGAAAGGCCATTCATAATGAAAAATCACGTAGCAGTGGAGTTGTGAGGGTAAGAAAGGTAGATACAGGGTTAGGACTTTTCAACCATCAAAATAGAGGGTCAGATTAATGTTATTAATGTAAACAGGGGGTCAGATAGATCGATGGTTTCCAGGTTATCTGCATCACACTGTCCTACAAGATTCACTAAAGATACGTTCGTGAGACGTATGTAGCGGTGGGCTACGGCATGAATGTGCGTACTGCAATCTGATTGGTTCAGAGCCAACAGTAGTGAGCCAACGCTGCGTTGTGTTAACCTTCGTATGCTCGCGCTCCCATCAGTCACAGTCAGAGATGGGCGTATTCATAATCATAAAATTTATGAATATGAATATTTAATATGAATACAAATAAAATACATAAATCAGAAAATATGAATATGAATATGAATACGAATAAAACCATAATCACATGTTTTTGTGAGTTTTCCCAGAAATTCACATTTTTCCGTGAATTTTACTAAAATTTAGGTACTGTATGTTTTGTGGATTTCACTCTAAATTTCCTATTTTACCTATTTTCCTATTTTGTTAAATTACAGTTTTTCCACAAAAATTCACATTTTTTTTGTGAATTTCCAACAATTCACCTTTTTTGTGTAAAGGTTCCCGCAATTCATATATCTTTTGTGAATTTTATAAAAACTTTTGCAATTTATGGATGAATTACACTAAGCTTTCTCCTTTTTACTACAATATTAGTGGAATTTATGTAAAAACAACTTGAATTTCTGTAAAAGACATTATAAAATAGGAAAATTTGAGTAACATTCACACAAAACATAGTAAATTTTAGTAAAACTGATGTAGAAAATTGGCATGTTGGTTAAATTTACAGTAAAAAGAAAAATGTTAGTGTGATTCATCCATAAATGGCAAAAGAATTGATAAAATTCACAAAGGAAATATGATTTGCGGGAAAATTCACAAAAGAAGTGAATTTTTGTGGAAAAACTTGAATTTAAGCAAAATTCTTGGTAAAATAGAAAAGATTCAGTGACCTTCACTAAAACTCTGCAAATTCTTGACACAACGGTTCATTATCTTCTTTGTACAGTCAACCCTTCTGTCTAGATCACTAGGTCTAAATGTCTAGATCCTAAATGTTAGATTAATTATTAAAAAGTTGACTTCATATCGACTCGAGGTGTTTATTTGAGTTCGAATGGACCTTCAAGAAGAGCAATTGTCGACTCAAATACTTCGTGAAAACAAAAAAAAGTTGACTTCATATCGACTCGAGGTGTTTATTTGAGTTCGAATGGACCTTGAAGAAGAGCAATTGTCGACTCAAATACTTCGTGAAAACGAAAAAAAGCTGACTTCATATCGACTCGAGGTGTTTATTTGAGTTCGAATGGACGTTCAAGAAGAGCATTTGTCGACTCAAATACTATGTGAAAACGAAAAAAAGCTGACTTCATATCGAATCGAGGTGTTTATTTGAATTCGAATGGACCTTCAAGAAGAGCAATTGTCGACTCAAATACTTCGTGAAAACAAAAAAAAGTTGACTTCATATCGACTCGAGGTGTTTATTTGAATTCGAATGGACCTTCAAGAAGAGCAATTGTCGACTCAAATACTTAGTGAAAACGAAAAAAAGCTGACTTCATATCGACTCGAGGTGTTTATTTGAGTTCGAATGGACGTTCAAGAAGAGCATTTGTCGACTCAAATACTACGTGAAAACGAAAAAAAGCTGACTTCATATCGAATCGAGGTGTTTATTTCAGTTCGAATGGACCTTCAAGAAGAGCATTTGTCGACTCAAATACTTCGTGAAAACGAAAAAAAGCTGAATTCATAATATGAATATGATATTATATCATGATATTATGATATCATGATATTATTCATTATATTATGATATTATCGACTCGAGGTGTTTATTTGAGTTCGAATGGACCTTCAAGAAGAGCAATTGTCGACTCAAATACTTAGTGAAAACGAAAAAAAGCTGACTTCATATCGACTCGAGGTGTTTATTTGAGTTCGAATGGACGTTCAAGAAGAGCATTTGTCGACTCAAATACTACGTGAAAACGAAAAAAAGGTGACTTCATATCGAATCGAGGTGTTTATTTCAGTTCGAATGGACCTTCAAGAAGAGCATTTGTCGACTCAAATACTTCGTGAAAACGAAAAAAAGCTGAATTCATAATATGAATATGATATTATATCATGATATTATGATATCATGATATTATTCATTATATTATGATATTATCGACTCGAGGTGTTTATTTGAGTTCGAATGGACCTTCAAGAAGAGCAATTGTCGACTCAAATACTTCGTGAAAACGAAAAAAAGTTGACTTCATATCGACTCGAGGTGTTTATTTGAGTTCGAATGGACCTTGAAGAAGAGCAATTGTCCACTCAAATACTTCGTGAAAACGAAAAAAAGTTGACTTCATATCGACTCGAGGTGTTTATATGAGTTCGAATGGACCTTCAAGAAGAGCATTTGTCGACTCAAATAATTCGTGAAAACGAAAAAAAGTTGACTTCATATCGACTCGAGGTGTTTATTTCAGTTCGAATGGACCTTCAAGAAGAGCATTTCGACAGCCACAGTGCAAAAGCCTGTATGTACAAAAATAGAAAATGTTAAGGAAACGACAAAAACTGTTTTCTAACAGTAACTGTAACCATGTAAAACGTTACTTCAAACATCCATTGAGGAGAAATGAAGCGCTGAAGCTCAATTCTGTTCCTATTAGCATGTGCACAAGGCCCAAATTTATCAGTGAAGCTGAAAACCTTATTTTTGGAAAAAATAGTACTTACAGGCTTTTGCCCTGTGGCTGTCGATTTGTCGACTCAAATACTTCGTGAAAACGAAAAAAAAGTTGACTTCATATCGACTCGAGGTGTTTATTTCAGTTCGAATGGACCTTCAAGAAGAGCATTTGTCGACTCAAATACTTCGTGAAAACGAAAAAAAGCTGACTTCATATCGACTCGAGGTGTTTATTTGAGTTCGACTGGACCTTCAAGAAGAGCAATTGTCGACTCAAATACTTCGTGAAAACGAAAAAAAGTTGACTTCATATCGACTCGAGGTGTTTATATGAGTTCGAATGGACCTTCAAGAAGAGCATTTGTCGACTCAAATAATTCGTGAAAACGAAAAAAAGTTGACTTCATATCGACTCGAGGTGTTTATTTCAGTTCGAATGGACCTTCAAGAAGAGCATTTGTCGACTCAAATACTTAGTGAAAACGAAAAAAATGTTGACTTCATATCGACTCGAGGTGTTTATTTCAGTTCGAATGGACCTTCAAGAAGAGCAATTGTCGACTCAAATACTTCGTGAAAACGAAAAAAAGTTGACTTCATATCGACTCGAGGTGTTTATATGAGTTCGAATGGACCTTCAAGAAGAGCATTTGTCGACTCAAATACTTCGTGAAAACGAAAAAAAGTTGACTTCATATCGACTCGAGGTGTTTATTTCAGTTCGCATGGACCTTCAAGAAGAGCATTTGTCGACTCAAATACTTCGTGAAAACGAAAAAAAGTTGACTTCATATCGACTCGAGGTGTTTATTTCAGTTCGAATGAACCTTCAAGAAGAGCATTTGTCGACTCAAATACTTCGTGAAAACGAAAAAAAGCTGACTTCATATCGACTCGAGGTGTTTATTTCAGTTCGAATGGACCTTCAAGAAGAGCATTTGTCGACTCAAATACTTCGTGAAAACGAAAAAAAGTTTACTTCATATCGACTCGAGGTGTTTATTTGAGTTCGAATGGACCTTCAAGAAGAGCATTTGTCGACTCAAATACTTCGTGAAAACGAAAAAAAGTTGACTTCATATCGACTCGAGGTGTTGATTTGAGTTCGAATGGACCTTCAAGAAGAGCAATTGTCGACTCAAATACTTCGTGAAAACAAAAAAAAGCTGACTTCATATCGACTCGAGGTGTTTATTTGAGTTCGAATGGACCTTCAAGAAGAGCAATGGTCGACTCAAATACTTCGTGAAAACAAAAAAAAGTTGACTTCATATCGACTCGAGGTGTTTATTTGAGTTCGAATGGACCTTCAAGAAGAGCAATTGTCGACTCAAATACTTCGTGAAAACGAAAAAAAGTTGACTTCTTATCGACTCGAGGTGTTTATTTGAGTTCGAATGGACCTTCAAGAAGAGCATTTGTCGACTCAAATACTTCGTGAAAACGAAAAAAAGCTGACTTCATATCGACTCGAGGTGTTTATTTGAGTTCGAATGGACCTTGAAGAAGAGCAATTGTCGACTCAAATACTTCGTGAAAACGAAAAAAAGTTGACTTCATATCGACTCGAGGTGTTTATTTGAGTTCGAATGGACCTTCAAGAAGAGCATTTGTCGACTCAAATACTTCGTGAAAACGAAAAAAAGTTGACTTCATATCGACTCGAGGTGTTTATTTAAGTTCGAATGGACCTTCAAGAAGAGCATTTGTCTACTCAAATACTTCGTGAAAACGAAAAAAAGTTGACTTCATATCGACTCGAGGTGTTTATTTCACTTCGAATGGACCTTCAAGAAGAGCAATTGTCGACTCAAATACTTCGTGAAAACGAAAAAAAGCTGACTTCATATCGACTCGAGGGGTTTATTTGAGTTCGAATGGACCTTCAAGAAGAGCAATTGTCGACTCAAATACTTCGTGAAAACAAAGAAAAGCTGACTTCATATCGACTCGAGGTGTTTATTTGAGTTCGAATGGACCTTCAAGAAGAGCAATTGTCGACTCAAATACTTCGTGAAAACAAAAAAAAGTTGACTTCATATCGACTCGAGGTGTTTATTTGAGTTCGAATGGACCTTCAAGAAGAGCAATTGTCGACTCAAATACTTCGTGAAAACAAAAAAAAGTTGACTTCATATCGACTCGAGGTGTTTATTTGAGTTCGAATGGACCTTCAAGAAGAGCAATTGTCGACTCAAATACTTCGTGAAAACGAAAAAAAGTTTACTTCATATCGACTAGAGGTGTTTATTTGAGTTCGAATGGACCTTCAAGAGGAGCATTTGTCGACTCAAATACTTCGTGAAAACGAAAAAAGCTGACTTCATATCGACTCGAGGTGTTTATTTGAGTTCGAATGGACCTTCAAGAAGAGCAATTGTCGACTCAAATACTTCGTGAAAACGAAAAAAAGTTTACTTCATATCGACTCGAGGTGTTTATTTGTGTTCGAATGGACCTTCAAGAAGAGCAATTGTCGACTCAAATACTTCGTGAAAACGAAAAAAAACTGACTTCATATCGACTCGAGGGGTTTATTTGAGTTCGAATGGACCTTCAAGAAGAGCAATTGTCGACTCAAATACTTCGTGAAAACCAAAAAAAGCTGACTTCATATCGACTCGAGGTGTTTATTTGAGTTCGAATGGACCTTCAAGAAGAGCATTTGTCGACTCAAATACTTCGTGAAAACGAAAAAAAGTTGACTTCATATCGACTCGAGGTGTTTATTTGAGTTCGAATGGACCTTCAAGAAGAGCATTTGTCGACTCAAATACTTCGTGAAAACAAAAAAAAGCTGACTTCATATCGACTCGAGGTGTTTATTTCAAATCGAATGGACCTTCAAGAAGAGCAATTGTCGACTCAAATACTTCGTGAAAACGAAAAAAAGCTGACTTCATATCGACTCGAGGTGTTTATTTGAGTTCGAATGGACCTTCAAGAAGAGCATTTGTCGACTCAAATACTTCGTGAAAACGGAAAAAAAGTTGACTTCATATCGACTCGAGGTGTTTATTTGAGTTCGAATGGACCTTCAAGAAGAGCATTTGTCGACTCAAATACTTCGTGAAAACAAAAAAAAGTTGACTTCATATCGACTCGAGGTGTTTATTTGAGTTCGATTGGACCTTCAAGAAGAGCATTTGTCGACTCAAATACTTCGTGAAAACGAAAAAAAGTTGACTTCATATCGACTCGAGGTGTTTATTTGAGTTCGAATGGACCTTGAAGAAGAGCAATTGTCGACTCAAATACTTCGTGAAAACGAAAAAAAGTTGACTTCATATCGACTCGAGGTGTTTATTTGAGTTCGAATGGACGTTGAAGAAGAGCATTTGTCGACTCAAATACTTCGTGAAAACGAAAAAAAGTTGACTTCATATCGACTCGAGGTGTTTATTTAAGTTCGAATGGACCTTCAAGAAGAGCATTTGTCTACTCAAATACTTCGTACAACGAAAAAAAGTTGACTTCATATCGACTCGAGGTGTTTATTTCAGTTCGAATGGACCTTCAAGAAGAGCAGTTGTCGACTCAAATAATTCGTGAAAACGAAAAAAAGCTGACTTCATATCGACTCGAGGGTTTTATTTGAGTTCGAATGGACCTTCAAGAAGAGCAATTGTCGACTCAAATACTTCGTGAAAACGAAAAAAAGCTGACTTCATATCGACTCGAGGGGTTTATTTGAGTTCGAATGGACCTTCAAGAAGAGCAATTGTCGACTCAAATACTTCGTGAAAACAAAGAAAAGCTGACTTCATATCGACTCGAGGTGTTTATTTGAGTTCGAATGGACCTTCAAGAAGAGCAATTGTCGACTCAAATACTTCGTGAAAACAAAAAAAAGTTGACTTCATATCGACTCGAGGTGTTTATTTGAGTTCGAATGGACCTTCAAGAAGAGCAATTGTCGACTCAAATACTTCGTGAAAACAAAAAAAAGTTGACTTCATATCGACTCGAGGTGTTTATTTGAGTTCGAATGGACCTTCAAGAAGAGCAATTGTCGACTCAAATACTTCGTGAAAACGAAAAAAAGCTGAATTTCATATCGACTAGAGGTGTTTATTTGAGTTCGAATGGACCTTCAAGAGGAGCATTTGTCGACTCAAATACTTCGTGAAAACGAAAAAAGCTGACTTCATATCGACTCGAGGTGTTTATTTGAGTTCGAATGGACCTTCAAGAAGAGCAATTGTCGACTCAAATACTTCGTGAAAACGAAAAAAAGTTTACTTCATATCGACTCGAGGTGTTTATTTGTGTTCGAATGGACCTTCAAGAAGAGCAATTGTCGACTCAAATACTTCGTGAAAACGAAAAAAAGCTGACTTCATATCGACTCGAGGGGTTTATTTGAGTTCGAATGGACCTTCAAGAAGAGCAATTGTCGACTCAAATACTTCGTGAAAACGAAAAAAATCTGACTTCATATCGACTCGAGGTGTTTATTTGAGTTCGAATGGACCTTCAAGAAGAGCATTTGTCGACTCAAATACTTCGTGAAAACGAAAAAAAGTTGACTTCATATCGACTCGAGGTGTTTATTTAAGTTCGAATGGACCTTCAAGAAGAGCATTTGTCTACTCAAATACTTCGTGAAAACGAAAAAAAGTTGACTTCATATCGACTCGAGGTGTTTATTTCAGTTCGAATGGACCTTCAAGAAGAGCAGTTGTCGACTCAAATACTTCGTGAAAACGAAAAAAAGCTGACTTCATATCGACTCGAGGGTTTTATTTGAGTTCGAATGGACCTTCAAGAAGAGCATTTGTCTACTCAAATACTTCGTACAACGAAAAAAAGTTGACTTCATATCGACTCGAGGTGTTTATTTCAGTTCGAATGGACCTTCAAGAAGAGCAGTTGTCGACTCAAATACTTCGTGAAAACGAAAAAAAGCTGACTTCATATCGACTCGAGGGTTTTATTTGAGTTCGAATGGACCTTCAAGAAGAGCAATTGTCGACTCAAATACTTCGTGAAAACGAAAAAAAGCTGACTTCATATCGACTCGAGGGGTTTATTTGAGTTCGAATGGACCTTCAAGAAGAGCAATTGTCGACTCAAATACTTCGTGAAAACAAAGAAAAGCTGACTTCATATCGACTCGAGGTGTTTATTTGAGTTCGAATGGACCTTCAAGAAGAGCAATTGTCGACTCAAATACTTCGTGAAAACAAAAAAAAGTTGACTTCATATCGACTCGAGGTGTTTATTTGAGTTCGAATGGACCTTCAAGAAGAGCAATTGTCGACTCAAATACTTCGTGAAAACAAAAAAAAGTTGACTTCATATCGACTCGAGGTGTTTATTTGAGTTCGAATGGACCTTCAAGAAGAGCAATTGTCGACTCAAATACTTCGTGAAAACGAAAAAAAGCTGACTTCATATCGACTAGAGGTGTTTATTTGAGTTCGAATGGACCTTCAAGAGGAGCATTTGTCGACTCAAATACTTCGTGAAAACGAAAAAAGCTGACTTCATATCGACTCGAGGTGTTTATTTGAGTTCGAATGGACCTTCAAGAAGAGCAATTGTCGACTCAAATACTTCGTGAAAACGAAAAAAAGTTTACTTCATATCGACTCGAGGTGTTTATTTGTGTTCGAATGGACCTTCAAGAAGAGCAATTGTCGACTCAAATACTTCGTGAAAACGAAAAAAAGCTGACTTCATATCGACTCGAGGGGTTTATTTGAGTTCGAATGGACCTTCAAGAAGAGCAATTGTCGACTCAAATACTTCGTGAAAACGAAAAAAATCTGACTTCATATCGACTCGAGGTGTTTATTTGAGTTCGAATGGACCTTCAAGAAGAGCATTTGTCGACTCAAATACTTCGTGAAAACGAAAAAAAGTTGACTTCATATCGACTCGAGGTGTTTATTTAAGTTCGAATGGACCTTCAAGAAGAGCATTTGTCTACTCAAATACTTCGTGAAAACGAAAAAAAGTTGACTTCATATCGACTCGAGGTGTTTATTTCAGTTCGAATGGACCTTCAAGAAGAGCAGTTGTCGACTCAAATACTTCGTGAAAACGAAAAAAAGCTGACTTCATATCGACTCGAGGGTTTTATTTGAGTTCGAATGGACCTTCAAGAAGAGCAATTGTCGACTCAAATACTTCGTGAAAACGAAAAAAAGTTGACTTCATATCGACTCGAGGTGTTTATTTGAGTTCGAATGGACCTTCAAGAAGAGCAATTGTCGACTCAAATACTTCGTGAAAACGAAAAAAAGTTGACTTCATATCGACTCGAGGTGTTTATTTGAGTTCGAATGGACCTTCAAGAAGAGCAATTGTCGACTCAAATACTTCGTGAAAACGAAAAAAAGTTGACTTCATATCGACTAGAGGTGTTTATTCTAGTTCGAATGGACCTTCAAGAAGAGCAATTGGCGACTCAAATACTTCGTGAAAACAAAAAAAAGTTGACTTCATATCGACTCGAGGTGTTTATTTGAGTTCGAATGGACCTTCAAGAAGAGCTATTGTCGACTCAAATACTTCGTGAAAACGAAAAAAAGTTGACTTCATATCGACTCGAGGTGTTTATTTGAGTTCGAATGGACCTTCAAGAAGAGCAATTGTCGACTCAAATACTTCGTGAAAACGAAAAAAAGTTGACTTCATATCGACTCGAGGTGTTTATTTGAGTTCGAATGGACCTTCAAGAAGAGCAATTGTCGACTCAAATACTTCGTGAAAACGAAAAAAAGTTGACTTCATATCGACTCGAGGTGTTTTTTTGAGTTCGAATGGACCTTCAAGAAGAGCAATTGTCGACTCAAATACTTCGTGAAAACGAAAAAAAGTTGACTTCATATCGACTAGAGGTGTTTATTCTAGTTCGAATGGACCTTCAAGAAGAGCATTTGTCGACTCAAATACTTCGTGAAAACGAAAAAAAGTTGACTTCATATCGACTCGAGGTGTTTATTTGAGTTCGAATGGACCTTCAAGAAGAGCATTTGTCGACTCAAATACTTCGTGAAAACGGAAAAAAGTTGACTTCATATCGACTCGAGGTGTTCATTTGAGTTCGAATGGACCTTCAAGAAGAGCATTTGTCGACTCAAATACTTCGTGAAAACGAAAGAAAGCTGACTTCATATCGACACGAGGATTTTACGTCGGTGATAATTTTTCTATATAAGAAGTGCCTACCAACAAACATTCGAAATTACCTTCATTTCCGTAGCACGAAACGCACCTCAGAACAACGTAACAACGTAACAACCACGGAACGTACCCTACCTCAGAACAAAAAACTCTGTAAATTCTTTATTTTTGACATTTTATGTCTTTACTCTGGCACATAACTCGAGAAACGTTACACAAAAGTGTCACACGAAATCCTCACGAAAATTTCTGATGATTTTCGCTTACAACCGATTCGTTGCTACGGAACTTTATCTTCGCCAGTTATCATCGTACAAAAATCGTTCACCACTCGTTGGATAGCTCTCGATTTACCTAACCATATTACGTTAACCACTGCGGAGTGCGTGGCCGACAAGCTGCGGTATGAGCGTGATTGTTTAAATAATTGTTTACACACAGGTGATCATTCTCAATATTTCATATTGTCTATACGAATGCAAGCTTCATAATTTATGATGAACCCTACAATTAAGTATAACAACTACGCTACTGGGGTAGGTGATGTAGCATTGTTCGAAGGTTCTTGAATCCCTTCTTTAAAGACATAAAATGTCCCAATGTGTTGCAGACTCGTATGCAAGCATTTAGTTATAAGAAAGTTTGTTTCTTTTTATTTGTGTAATCACGTTTCCTGTCAGAGTGGTCGGGAGGGACTTGTGGCCCGAATTTCTGTGCAGGTCAACAAAATAAACAGTCAAATAGTCTCTCCCTCTCCACCCCTCTCCCCCCTCCGCAACTGCTTAACTTTAAATTGTGGTTAATGTGAATGTGGGAGTGGGTGAGAAAGAGAAAAGCGGGCAGATGTGGGTGGTTGGTGAGGTGATGAGATTTGTGGGGGGGGGGGGAGAGGTGTTTGATGAGGGGGAGGCGGGAGTTGTCTTCCTTATGCTCTCCCTCTCCACCCCTCGCCACATCTCCCCCCCCCATCACAACAACTGCACCCGCCTCGCCACAACGGGGGGGGGGGGAGGTGTTTCATCTTTTTTAAATAATCGATATGAATTAAATTAGCTGAAGCTCAGTTGTTATGTCATTGATATGTCAAAATTTGACATATCAATGACATAACAACTGAGCTTCAGCCCATCAAGTTAACTTCCTATATTATTATAAACTGTTGAGTTTTCAGCCCAGTGGCTGTAACTCAGGAGAACACTCAATCACTACACTTGCCACATTGTCACATCACAAGATCAATAGGTTTCTTCTATCAAGCCGCAAGATAACGTTGCAGTTGTCTGGGAGACGAAGAACTTCCGGATTCATGTGATCCTGGAGCCGCTGTGCGTATTTTACAGCATGTTGCTTTGCTACTTCGCTGTCAGAATCGATGGAGGTCATCATTTCTGATGTACCAGGGGAGCGTTGACAATACTCCTAAGTAACTTGTTCTGGAAAGTTTGAATAATCTTACTGTGTTTTTTTTTTTTTTTAGTGCAGCCACGTTGAAATAGTGAAAATTTACCAACATTTTCAGCACTAAGGGCCGGTTCATCAATCAGCCGTATAAACCGGTGGGTAACAATTCGCCGAATAACACTGTTCGACGAATAAAATAGTAGCAGTGTTTATAACTGTTCATCCAACGAAGTTTATTGAACGAATAAGTGTTTGTCGAATAAGGTAGAATCGATTTTTTTAATCGAGAAGGTGCTGTAACCATAGTGTTACCTTCCAGTTTCTGTGAATTCTGAGTAGATTGTTGTTTACTTTTTACGTTCGGTGGTTAGTTCGTTGCTACGAGAAAGTTTTAATTTGAAGGAAGAGAACGAGAACACCATGGACAAAGGTATGTAAATTGATGTTATCCTGGTCGAATCGCCCTGCTCCGTGTACAATTACCTACGTAATATTTCAATAAATATTCTGTTTGGCTTTATTCTAGCGAAGCGGCCGAGATCGGCAAATTTTTCAGAGGCTGATTCGAAGCTATTAGTTAAATTGGCGAACCAGTTCAAGCATAGCTTCGAATCAGCCTCTGAAAAATTTGCCGATCTCTGCCACTTCGCTAGAATAAAGCCAAGCAGAATACCTATTTATTGAAATATTACGTAGGTAATTGTACACGGAGCAGGGCGACTCGACCAGGATAACATCAATTTACTTACCTTTGTCCATGGTGTTCTCGTTCTCTTCCTTCAAAATTAAAACTTATTCGCGACGAACTAACCACCAAACGAAAATAAACCACCACTTTTATCCTTGAAAATAAAAAAACGGACGCGCAAACGAACAAATCGAAAGCCAGCTCCTCGCTGCTGAAGCCGATCTTCGCATCAAATTGTTACAGGAGGAGAAGTTTAAAATGAATAAAGTTTCCAATATTCTTTCAAGCCATGATGTTTTAGTACTTTTTATTACATAATATACAAATAACCCTATACATAATAGGCATAAGCATAATTATTACATTATTTGCACTCAAAGTGCCGCCATTTTGACTCGTCTGTTCGCCGAATAAAGCCTTGTTCGGAGGTTTCAACGGTCCAATAACTTTATACTCCGAATACATCCTATTCTCCCAATAACTCAACTTGATGAACAGTCATATGAGATCTATTCGTCGAATACGGCTACTCGCCGAATAAGATGGCGCTATTCGTCGAATAAATGCCATTGATGAACCGGCCCTAACTCAAAAATCACAAGCCGCAAGTCTCCACACAAAGTTTACGATCGTGCACGAGATGCGAGTGAAAATGAATCTTCTTCCCATACATTAGTCAGATCGGCTGCTATTCCCGAGTTCCGCATTTTTCAGTTTCACCCCCGTTCGCCCCTAACGATCCCGCCATAAATCATACCTTCTTTAATATCTGACTATCACTCTTTCAACCCTCCAACTCCTCTCATCCTTTCTCAACAATCGAATTTACCACATTCTGGGGATTCCGTTTCACGGACGAACGGCCGGTGATAGTATTTGTAATCATTTTCTTCGTATCCCCAACACGTATGTACGCGCGAATTTGTAGCGTGCACGATAAATGTCACTAGTAAAGGTGATGAAATATGTGGTTGTTTAACCCTTAAAACGACATGGAAATCCCTTGCACTGCGCTTTGCAACGACTTCTGCTTTTTCAAAGTTTGTTGTATTTTACAAGTCAAATTGGACTTGTAAAATATGTATACAGCGATATTTATATCTCTCCTGTGGAAGAGCCTTGAATGCATGTTTAGTGATTGTATATAACTCATTAATATAAATGATAAACTAAATAGATGAAAGCACCAATGAATTTTTTATAATTCATTAAATGAATTATAATTTTGTATTCATACAATTCAGGGATTTTGTATTCATACAAATTTTGTATTCATACAATTCAGGGATTTTCGCTTGAACCAACCTACGTCGGCATCTTTGATCGGGGCATTTGAGGGATTTGAGGGGTCAAATATCACTCCGCGTAAAAATCACCCTGCAAATATCGTTCTATAGCAGCCGGAAAAAGTTATGATATCCACTTTCCTCGCCTTCCTTGAAGAAATGTCCTAACCACTTTAAAATGCTCCTTCAGCCAAGGGTAACCAGTTATAGGCTCTTGTCCTATATGTTCACCAATTGAACATAGTTATAACTTATAAGGTTCTGAATACGTTGACCGAAAAGTTACTTCTTCCTAAAGCTTTCATCTTCCTTAGGAATTGAATAGGCTCACCACACCTAGCCCTACTCCACTTACTACCTTCGGGATTTTACTATTATCGTATGTTATGCTATTACTCTCCTCGTATGTTGTTATTAACCGAGCATTAGCTTGGGAGTAATTGTCGACGACATCTGACGTGAGAATTGACAAATCTGACGGACCCAACGGTTATCAACTCCAGTAAATCCACATTATCCGATTTGGTGGCCAAAATGCTACAAACGGGAGACTCCTCCAGCTATTGGTCGCCAGTTATAAGCTCCGTCGTATGTGTACGCTAATTGAACTTTGGAATATTTCTAAACGAATGTAGTAGGTGGCTGAGTGCAAACTGTATGTTATTTTTGTTACCAGCAGTTATACTGGTAGTGTTGAGGATCAACCAAATGAAATAAATATCAACTGGAGACAATCAAAAATAAAAAAGAAGACCCCGTGCATAATGAACCATTAGATACGACCGAGGAAAGACTCCCCTCAACATTGACTGGTTCTTACGTTCCAATGTACGAAGAATATTAATCTATGATAGCAATATCAACCCCGATACGTCAATTTGATATGTATATATTATGTTATATTTTATTTATTATATTATTATTATCTTATATATTATATTTATGTATGTGCCGATAACCATAATGTTGAATTCTGGAACTTTATTACGACTACGAGAAATACCAGGTGGGGTCCCAAGGTGCTCCAACCATGTTTTTTGGTGAATATAAAATTGTAATAAATTTACTAATATGTCGTATATAATCTCATACAGATGGTCGTACGATAAAATGTATTTTGTGTTTTAACATTTAATGTCATAGAGTTTCTTGAGGAAAGAATTGTTTTACAATGTCACTTGAAGAATAATAACATTCTAGGGTCGTCAGAAAGGATGGGTATCGGTTGGAAAAACATCGATGTTTCTTTACTGCATACATCGAGGTCTAAGTGGAATTTAATGAAAAACATCTTATAAAAACATCTGTGTTTTTTCCAAAAATGTCTTACCATGAGTAAACCATGACTGACATGGAACATTGCAGCTGCTAGAGCAATAAAAGGCAAACGGCCTCGCAAAACAAGAAATAATGTAGTAGGTTTGTAAAGTTCCCGACAAGGCACTGAAATAATGCAATTAGGTACATACTGAAACGTAAAATAGGTTCGTAAAATTAGAGGTATTTGGGAGAAAGGAAAAAACATCAACGACTAGAAAAATCGGAAGAAAAACATCGAGTATTCGAAATCCATCCCTTGTCGTTAGGGACCCCATCTGGTACTCGGAGGGTAAAACATAACTGAAATTTCAAATTTGAGTTTTTATGTTTCAAATGTTATGAGGGTACAGTTACTGTTTGAAGGTGTAATTAGTTGGTTGTCACAAGAATCCTCCAGGAATATCCGTTCAAAATCGCGCTCGGTGCTTTTGTTCTTTAGTCTGCATTTGCAAATAAACAAAATACCCAGTTTACCGTGTTATGGAATAGATCGATTTTCCCTCAACCCATCCGGCGTTTACCCTCCGATCCAATTGACTGGAAGAGGCCACTCGGCTTTGAAGTGAAGATTCAGCAAAGTCGTTTCATTGGGCTCGAGAGAGGAAGAGTATTGTTTAGAGGGCGGACGGAGGACGAGGGAAAAAGGGGGTCGTCCTGAAAAGGCTTTAGCGATACCCCGAGTCCCGTTTTGAACTGAAACGATTTCCGAAGGGGTTCTCCAAAATCGGATTATGTTCCCTTTGGCGCTCGCAGACAACTCCGTCGCAAAAACTTCATACGGAAGAAGTCGAGGAAATTGGGTTTCACGTGTTGTGCGATCATCGGCCCACTCCCTTGTCCTCTCCGAGTATTGTCGATACTAGTCTGCGAAGAGCTCACTATTTAGGGAAATTAATGTATAACTTTTCTGTTAATTTTAAATAAGATAAGATTGATCTTACCTTGATTGAGTCAATCTTGGAACCTTTCTACCCTTCTAGATATATTTTCCACTATAAATATACAGTGAGTAAGTCAAAAAGAAAACACAACATTTTCAATACAACACTTTTTTTCAAAAGCTAGTAAGATTCTCACTGTGAGAATCACAGATCAAGTAACACTATTATCAACTTAACTCACTAAAATCATACAATACCATCAACTTGGTTGCTTCCACAATATCATACTTTCTCTTCAGTATTCACGTTCATTAAAATTTAATGTCCTTTAATTTATAGTTGAACGAGTTGATCCACACAGTCTTTTGTAGGTTCGGATTTCACTGTTGAATGTGCGGCATCGTCTCACCTGTGTCGGAGCTTTTCTGAACTACTTCCCGCTTAGTGAAATCCCGCGTTGTTACGATTTGAATTGGATACTTGTAGTGGAATCAACTCGTTTCCGCAACATTTTATATTTTCACCATGATTGTAGTAATTAATTATCTTTATTTTATAAATTCATTCACTCCACATAATATGTATATATTATGATGAATGGCCTCTTCTTTTGCCCGATGGACATCCAATGTCGTATAGTTTATTTATTTAATTTTCTTGTATGTCAAACTGCATGTATTTCAAATAATTGTTTCTTTTCTTCTTCTTCATCTGCGAAATGCGTGAATGGTTATGTACGTTATGAAAGGAAGGGTATACGTGCATGCGCCTACGGAACATGGTGATAGCGATACGGGAATGTGATCCGATCCGAACCACATTCACCGAACATACTACAATGTGCAGTATTCCACTGGATTGCCAACCATGTCATCCCTCAATCATAATACAACGTTTGATTCGATTCATAGCACGTGTTCCTCGCGAATGAGGTTGCTAACGCGATTTAAATGTACAAACTCCTCCATCAATAACGCTTTACGATGGGAAAGGCGGGAGACAGGAAATCAGTCGACTGAGTAAGCAACCGGGGCTTTGGAACGGGAGCATCTTAGAGGCAGATACACACATTTCGATGGGCTCGTAAGCGTTACAGGCTGTTGAAAAGGGGGGTCGGTAAGCATCCAGAGGCCCCACGAGATTATGTAAGCAACGGGTTTACGATGGGAGGCAACGGAATTTACTATTTTATGCAAAACTCTCTTCTTCCCTTGTAGATTTTAACGATGCCTGGCACATAAAGAAACCTGAGTTGCCGCTCCTACTGTAAAGTGCACGTTTGAAACGTTTTCAATGACTACTTCGCATCGCTGATATTCCACATTTTCATTTCATCTCATCGTAAACTTGATTTGAGACTTCATCTCGTAACGAACCTTTAGAAATCTCAAACTCTAAAATCTTTAGATAAACCTCAAACAAATACATGTTCATCATTCCGATCGTTGTACATTTCCGATCTCAGCCCTTCTAATTTAAAAAGAGAACCAGTATTTAATGCATTTATTTTGGAAAAATGTACTATCATATAATGTTCTCAATTAATATTACTAAATACTCAGGTCCCTTTAAGAATATCTTGTAATGGGAACCGGAGCGTCTTGTAGGTAAGGTAAACAAAATAACATCCCCTCTTTAGTTTTTAGGGCCGGTTCATCAATCAGCCGTATAAACCGGTGGGTAACAATTCGCCGAATAACACTGTTCGACGAATAAAATAGTAGCAGTGTTTATAACTGTTCATCCAACGAAGTTTATTGAACGAATAAGTGTTTGTCGAATAAGGTCAGAATCGATTTTTTTTATCGAGAAGGTGCTGTAACCATAGTGTTACCTTCCAGTTTCTGTGAATTCTGAGTAGATTGTTGTTTACTTTCTACGTTCGGTGGTTAGTTCGTTGCTACGAAAAAGTTTTAATTTGAAGGAAGAGAACGAGAACACCATGGACAAAGGTATGTAAATTGATGTTATCCTGGTCGAATCGCCCTGCTCCGTGTACAATTACCTACGTAATATTTCAATAAATATTCTGTTTGGCTTTATTCTAGCGAAGCGGCAGAGATCGGCAAATTTTTCAGAGGCTGATTCGAAGCTATTAGTTAAATTGGCGAACCAGTTCAAGCATAGCTTCGAATCAGCCTCTGAAAAATTTGCCGATCTCTGCCACTTCGCTAGAATAAAGCCAAGCAGAATACCTATTTATTGAAATATTACGTAGGTAATTGTACACGGAGCAGGGCGACTCGACCAGGATAACATCAATTTACTTACCTTTGTCCATGGTGTTCTCGTTCTCTTCCTTCAAAATTAAAACTTATTCGCGACGAACTAACCACCAAACGAAAATAAACCACCACTTTTATCCTTGAAAATAAAAAAACGGACGCGCAAACGAACAAATCGAAAGCCAGCTCCTCGCTGCTGAAGCCGATCTTCGCATCAACTTGTTACAGGAGGAGAAGTTTAAAATGAATAAAGTTTCCAATATTCTTTCAAGCCATGATGTTTTAGTACTTTTTATTACATAATATACAAATAACCCTATACATAATAGGCATAAGCATAATTATTACATTATTTGCACTCAAAGTGCCGCCATTTTGACTCGTCTATTCGCCGAATAAAGCCTTGTTCGGAGGTTTCAACGGTCCAATAACTTTATACTCCGAATACATCCTATTCTCCCAATAACTCAACTTGATGAACAGTCATATGAGATCTATTCGTCGAATACGGCTACTCGCCGAATAAGATGGCGCTATTCGTCGAATAAATGCCATTGATGAACCGGCCCTTAGGAACATAAATTCGTAGTGACATTATGATAACCACATTCAGGAACTCACGTACTTATTACTGACTCACGTTCTTATTATGTACTTATTACTAACTCACGTTCTTATTACTAAGAACTCACGTACTTATTACTTAGGATACTCACGTACTTATTACTAACTCACGTTCTTATTACGTACTTATTACTAAGAACCCACGTACTTATTACTAAGAACTCACGTACTTATTACTTAGGATACTACTGCCTACTCCCTTTTATTTGTGAATGAAAATAAGCTTTTAATTTCTTCTTGCATGCGTTCAACCGCGTTCAACAACATGCCGGAGGTTGCTAGTTCCTTAGGTAGGTTGTTTAATAGAGTGACAAAGATACAACCTCAAAGCCGCAGTAGTTCTAACCGCTATAGTCTTTAGCGTAATTCTATCTCCACTTCTCGTCCCACCACTGAATCTGTCAATTTTCCCCTCCGGAAACTTTATTGAAATTATTGAAGTATTTTAAATAGATTATAAGACAATAATTAGTGATCATTACCTACTGTAGAATTTCCAATAGGGTATAATACTCTGCACAACTGCTTTTGACCGTAGCATTTTCCTTCACGTTTTTTCTCCGTAGCAAGCAGAGAAAACCACATAAATAATAAATGCATAGTATCATTGAATAGAGCTATTCAAGACGATTCCGACGACATAAGAATGTATATTTGTCTATAACGCCCCTACTACCATTATGCATAGTAGGGCCATATACTGTCTTGGTAGACCATTATAAGGTTTATCTAGACCATTATTCTTGACTTTCAAGTTTACCATCGCCCGTTTTGGTCGAGATGCTTTTTGAGTCTTTTCGGGTTCCTCGTTCACAGCGATAGACGCCTCAATGGAAAATAGATAGACGATAGGCGGAGTGATAGATCCCCGAACAATTTGACAAAAACACTTCGCCCAGACGCTGCGGCGAAGGAACAGGAATTGAAAATACCGACCAAACGAGCGAAAAAAAGGTCCGGTTCAATTCTAATGGTGGCGGTAAAAGTTAAAAGTTGTTTGCAAAAAAGCTTGATTGCTTGAGAAGGGCCCCCTCGAACGGTCCTGCCGCCGACCCTTCTTTTTCGCGTTATAATACCGCGTTACTCTTCGATCGATAGTCACTCTCCCGTTCAATCCATTTTCACACACTAGACCCATTACAATCTCTCTTTGGGCTCGAACAAAGCCCTTCATCGGCGGAGTCCTCTTTTTGGTTGAAAATGCGTGCGGGTAACATTTGGCCACAAAAATAAAAATAAATAAAATGAGTCGAACGGAGGCCATCTTGGCTTGGCAGTTGAGCGGCACAGTAATACCTGCGTCTCAGTGCTTCAAGCTGGAATAAGCCTCTGAAATTGAATATTTGGGTGTTGTTTTTGAGGAGCATCTAAAGTGGAGAACTCACACAAATAGAACTAGTGAGCTCTGGTGCATTCGGTAATGCACTGTCTGCACGCATGACTTGACTTACTTGACTTATCTCCTGTCATTTCTAAAAGGAGCATAGAGCCTCAACAATGTACACATAAATTTTATATGAGACATAGATGATGTGTACACATAAATTTTATATGAGACATAGATGATGTGTACACATAAATTTTATATGAGACATAGATGATGTGTACACTTAAATTTTATATGAGACATAGATGATGTGTACCCAAGGGTGGTATCTCTGGCAGCTCATCTCCTACCGCAGGCTTCTGCCCTCATTGGAGATTATATTGCCTAAGAAGTATGTTTAATTACTTTTCGATTTATCAACTTAAGATCTCGTACTTTACACAATGTATAATCTTGTCGGAAATAAAACATTTAAAAAAAAACTCTACCCTAATATCTGTCAGCAGAATAAGCTCTAATTTTTGCTCTTGACCTTATGTTTTTTTGTTATTTTAAATATTGTATCTTTTCTTCTGTTCATTCACTCATTTTTTTCTTATTCAACATGGTTTTTTTCGCGCAGTCAGTCGTTTCCTCTCTTTTCCAGTTAGTTTGTAGACCCAGCCTGGCGGGTCTCCCATTGTCTTCGCACGATGAACTTAGGGCCCTCCGAAAGGCGGCTGTGTAGCGCTAAGGAAAAGCTCTGAAAAGATCCTCGTGTTTTCCAACTCGGGAGTCGCTTTGTTTCGCCGGGGAAGAAGCAACTTTTGTCGCTAATGTTCCCTAAACCCGTTTGCCATCTCCAATGAAACTTAACTCTCGGAGTTCTCTATGGTTACGGCCCTTATCCCCGCGACCCTCCAACTATCAGACTGTTTTGTTCCCCCGCCTTGAGACACGTGTTTGTGATCAATTGCTCTAATGGTCTGGTGATGGTGAACGCTGGACTCCTGTGAGGTTTTCTGACCAGTTTTGGTCCGAACTGTTTGAAATTTTTCCCTTATTAGACCCTTCTGTCTAGAACTGTTCGCTATGCAATATCCGATTTTATATATATCCGACAATATTTAGTTACTTAACTTACATTACGAGACGGGCCCAATTCTACAATCAAATCAATGACACTAAGATAAATTAAGCAGGCTAAAAAATAAAGAAAAACAAAATCAGAACTTCGTGGAAAGCAGGTAACTGCACTAAGACGAGGCGAGCAGTTCATCTCGCAAACGCTTTTTGAGTTATGAAAGGGACAGGGAAAGCATGTCGATATTTGAATTTGAATGGAACTAAATTGAACCACACGAAACATCTGGAGTAAAGAGCTGAAATATTATTCGAATTGGTGATAAACGAGTGGAAGAGGAAGCATAGGGAGTTTGAGATGACAACTATTTCAGTGATGATCTAAAATTTATTTAATAATTTTTAATTAATAAAATTCGACGTTTTCTAGACAAAAACCGAAATCAGATTATAACGTATCTACACTTCATGCAGATACATCGGTACGTGGATATGTCTTAAAATGAATCGCTGAATGCTAAAAGGGCAGTTTTCGTTTTTTTCTGTTTTTTTTTTTGCAAAAACCTGTTCTCAATGTCATAGCGCATCCTTGTACGTTGAGAGGGAGCTCAGAAGAAGCTCAACTTTTCGCCCTCTGCATGTTGAAAGGACGGTACTCGGAAGTTTCGCCCTTTTTACGTTCAAAATTGGATAGCAGCATTCGACCTTGAGCATGTCAACATATTATATTAATGACAATCTTCAATGACTCCTTCTTCAACCCACGATCGAGGTAGGGCGATGGCCCAGCGATTGCTTTAACTTCGGCTGGTTGGCTCGAACTAATTCTCTCCTGTATGTTTACTGTGAGATTAGAAACGGATGTGAGCCCCACAGGGGATTGCGAGGGTAAGATCCCATCGATCGGCCAAGAAGATTTTTATAGTTACGCCAACTTACCCAATATGGGAAACGCCTCTGGTTTCCGTAACGGGTTTTATCGCCTACTAAAAAAAAAAATCCGGTAGGAGTATGTTTTATGGCGGGCATTATCCCTATGTTTCCCCTTTAGATGGAAGATACGAGAGTTTCCCTCCCGCCCTTGTAATAGTCCAACGTATGAGGGGAGACTTCCGTTTTAGGGGCAGTCCCCCGGAGGACATCTTGGTCGTATCGCCTTCGATAAAACGAAGAGACAGATATCCTCAAATGAGGCGATACAAGCAGTTCCACTAACCTAATAACCCTCCGTCAGATGCATATCGCTGGCCGTAGACCCAATTCACTTTACACCCTCGTTTTTCTCCCTCCGCCTGGCAGTCGGCCCAAGTCGGCAATTGAGCTTCCGCTGTTTTTGATTTTCCATCTCATCCCCAGGAACAATTGACTCCCAACCCCTTTCTATGAATAAACAGAAATGTTTTATTTGATATTGTAATGTTGGAGATAACTTTTCAGGCTCGGTCCCCCATTTAATTCTTTCATTGGCAACATATGTTAACCAAAACATAGCCAATACAATAAACGGGTCGCCTTGAATTCGAGCAAGACAGGTTGCGTAGCCAAAGACAAACATGTTATCTACTAATTTTGCAACATTTCTTCGAGCTGTCGTGAACGAGAACAAAGTCACTTAGGCCTAATTAGCATTACCCACCTCTGTCACAAAAACCTCCACTGGTTTGGAACAACCTGCTCCAAACAGCTCTGAAGAGTTAGAACGTTTAATTGGTATGTTTGCTCACTATTCAAAATTCAAGGCATATTACTCGGACAAAGCACGTAACCCTCGAAACAAAAACGTTTCCATTGCTCCCATCTACCGTTGCAAAATTTGAAAGCCTCGAACGCGTATGTCGAATATCAATAAAGCCCCACTATTGGCACTAAAGCCCCTTTTGAAACGGAGACCGCTGTCCTAAAGAGCGTATTGGACAGCGTCCTGATCGGTCTCCCAAGTTTGCAGTAGGGATGGGTATCGATGAAGAAAACATTGATGTTCGCATATCGAAGATTTTCCTCCTGAAATTTCGATTTCCAAAAAACATCGATGTTTCGATACGTCGATGTTTTTTAGGAAAATAAAACACCTTGAAATAATTTCGTTAGGTACGTTCTTTCAACTGATTCAAATTTTAATTGAATTAAGACGCAATTTTCTAGAAATCATATAGACAAGACAAATTATGGATTGAAGAGGACAAAGCATCTGCTAGAACACGGGACAACGAACTACACAATTACAATCACAGAATAAACAACGAACGCACCTAACCTAACACTGAGAGCAATTATTGACTTTTTCGGAATTTTCTGAAGAAATCCCTAAGTGTGAAGTGGCCTTTAGACATTTTTCTTCAAATTTTTGATCAGTGATTCACTTGACGCTGCTAAAATTTTGACGCTGTGGATTTTTAGGTTTCTAGGGCGGATTTGACAAAATTGCATGACAAAAATTGCATAAGCATAGTGGGATGTCATAACCGGTGGAATTTGGGCAAATTAAAATGCAAAATGGAAAACAATTTCAAATTGACCACATTTTAGCGTATGAAAATGTTAAAAAACCTTTTTGAATGTCCTTGAAAGTCAGTATTCCTCATTGCTCCTTCGTTACTGAGATCTTACTGACCGCAAAGTCACTATTTACCAGCATTTTTCTCATCCACATACATGTCTTTTCCACCCTCATTGGCAGACAGGATCTCCCCTCCAAGTCGTCTGTGAATCTTCTACGCTTCTAATAAAAACAACTTTTAGTCATTATTTAATCGTTATTAAATCTCAAGACGGCCTTTGGCCACTCATTGGCAGTTATCATGGATAATTTTGGTAAACTCCGATGTTTACTTTCCTATAGCAAGCAAAAAGGCCGAAACTGTAGAGAATCGCCCGTTTAAACTGGACAATTGAGGATTGGGCAGCCCAGTGGTTTAGAACCGGCTGCAAAAATAAAAATAAATAATAATCCTCAGAGTACGGTTTGTATTGAAATGAAGAATAATAATAAAAAAGTCGACGACAGCCGTAAATCAAGCTTAACGTATCTCGGACACAAGAGCATTAGAGAGCTTAATAGGATGGTCTTTTTAGATTGGCTTTAATAACTGCCCGCTGGGACAGCTGGTTATTCAAGGAGAATGCTCTCCTCTGCATTGCGATAAAATGCGCCGCGTTGTAAAGAGGCGAACGATTAATCCTTTTACTGTTGCCCTCATCGACTCCTAATTGGCGCCCTTAGTTTCTGTAAGAATCAAAGGGGTCGAAGGGAATTTCGTCCCCACGAAAGGCATTAGGTGGCGCCTTCGGGTGACGATCTCTCGTACCCAACCCTGAAGGCACTTGGGAGGGATTTGGAAAGTTGGAAGGGCTTAATTGCTCAACGACAAAGGGTGGAAACGATGAGGGTGAGGAGGAGGTTTTGATAAGGAGAGGAATACGGTTTACTGGAGTTGATAGCCAACCTCGGGCTTAATGATGTACGTTAGAGCCGGTGCAGTATCGTGCAAGCTGTCAGTTTTCCTTAATGACAATCCGAGATCAATACGTAATTAATCGATTCACCCATCTCTACCTCTGGAGCGGCTAATGCTACCTATTGGCTAATGTTGAGTCGACCAGAATAGGGAACGCCAGTCTGTCGGAGAATAATTCTTTGGTGGTTAAAAATCGAAAATTGGTGACTCACAAGACATGTAAAACGAGAAAATTTCGTTTAACTACCAGATCGAACTGAAGAATGGCAAATTTGGTCTTTTCCCGGTCAACGTGGTTGGACAGGGTTGTACCTACTTGATACAGCGGCTGATAGGGGGGGGGGGGGGTAGCTTTCATGCACCGCATTGGGGAGCCAATCAGAGAGCGGTTTACGGAGCCGGTTAATCGTCACAATGTGCACCAGGGTTGGGAATTTTAAAACAAAATTTGTTTTAAACTTCGCCCACCCTGGTGTAAACACAAGGAAACAAAACGCGGTGTTTTAAACGGCTGTTTTAATTCAGCATTGAGCTATCGATTTATTTTTTTTCTAGTGACTATACTATAATAGTATAAAAATAAATGAGTTTGCCAGAAATAATTGCTCTTTACTTTTCTGGCAAACTCATTTATTTTTATTTAACAAAACAACTCTGAACTACATTACGGACAGAGCGATCCGCCTGGTGGATCATTTCACGTCCCGTTCACCAGGAGAAGCGGTGGGGCCTGGTCTACCCCCACCCTTCCTCACTAAATCGGTTGGAAATCTCTCCTGACCTCCCTAACCTGACCAGGAGCACTAATTTTCACCATAGGATTTCAGGACCGTTGGCGATGGTCCCTAAATGGGGTCGTGAAATCCCCGCTCAAAATTACAAAGCAATCAATTTAAATTTTCAACACCATATTATGGTGTTGTAATGAAAGTGTTTATTGTTGGAAGCATCGCAACTTCATCATAAGGTTGTTCCAAAAGCACGACATTTCCTACGGGGTTCAGGCTCGAAAGAAAGTCTTCAACGTTGCTCATGCATCGCGAAAAAGACGAAAAATGTGACGTTCGTGAAACCATGTCTGGAACAATGTTGTGCACCGCGACTAAACACATACAGGCAACATGGTGGACATTTGTGAATGCTTCTAAAAAAAAAAAAACAGGATTTCCAAATGAAAGAGCACTGGGAAATCTGTAAACTGCAATAGCTATCTCATTTTCCGCTGCTGCAGAATGTAAAATTCGGTTTCCCAACGGTTTAACAGGGACTGTTTTTTGAATTTGATGAACGATCAGTGTAAATGGTGCAGTTTGAAGTGATGCTAAGAGTTATTTACAGAAAATCCACCAACCTTCGGTTTCCTTCTGCCTGGTAGTATTTCTCTCTCTGAAAACTCTTATGTCCAGCTCAACTACATCTGGACGATAGAACCGTAAAAGTTATCCCAGGAGATTCCACCAGTACCGTTCCAGGCGTTGGATTATTCTGAGCGTTACAGGTATTTCAATCTTAACACGTGTAAGTGCTTAATCTACTGACGATTGTATTGAGGACGGAAGGACCTTCGTAGAACCGGTGACTTAACTCACTCGAACCACACGAGTCAACAAGTTGTAGTGGAACAAAGTGTGCTGAAGTCAGGTCGAATAAACTCGGACAGTAGTTTAAGCCACAGCTTAATGGTCCAATAGGGTGAGTGAAAAGAGCAAATGTTTGTTCGCACCTCCAGAGGACATTCAATTTCAATCCGCCCATAAAAGGTTTTTTCCTCCCCACGGGAAGTGGTCACTTTATATTCGCGCTCACGCGTAAATCGCCGTTGAGTGATGCAAGCGGAAAAGAGGTAGCGAGCTCGAAGCTCAGGTCGTTAAAAAATATCGAGTTCCCCCTGGGATTCATAGTTTAATTTAAAACGCGTCGGCTGAAACTAAAAATAAGAGGGGAAAAACACTTTGCGATGTTTTCAGCAGTTTGTACCGAATAATGAGGGCTCTTCATGCACATTTTGCAACTGTTGAACAAGTACAGTAGATATTTATGACAATAGTCACGCTGACTCCCTGAGCGAGACACGGATAATCAGCGTGTGGCGTATGCGCTTACATTATTTCCGACAATTCAACATCATCTCTTGTTATTAGCGTTTCTCATAAATACTTGTTATCGTGCACAGTACCAATTTATAGCACGATGATCGTAATTTTACACGCGGTAATCGTTTATGGCCAAGCAATCGGAAACTGCAGTTTCTGATTGCTTGCCCATAAGCGATAAATCATCATGATGATCACCTCATCATCTTCCGTTGTACCTGTTGTTGGCCGGACTTCACCTTTTTATGTACCTTCTACATGTCACATGGAATTCTTTTCTCCTTCATCTTCAACAGTAGTTTTATATTTATAAAATGTTGTTAACGTTTTTAGCGTTTTTGCATTGTTAAATATTTAAACGTCAACTGTGCTGTCAAATTCCTATTTTTTTAATACAAGTTCATTCTTTCAACCTTTCCAACCCTTTTCAATCATACTGTCCACATATTTCTAGGCCTCAACATTTGGTCCTTTGAGCCGGATGCATCAGATCTTCTTCGTACACCATTGCATCACCATCGTCATTCGGATTCAAGTCATCGGATTCTTGAGTTATCCTCTTCTAACCTTCTGTTAATCCAAGTAATTATTTTTCGTATCGCAAATCATCCATGCATTCTTAACATCTCTAATATTGTTTTGCGTCGTATATATCAGTTTCACGAATCTTTTTGAGTCAGCATAGTAGGTAAATATAAGACAGTTAGATCGTTTCGCATATTTTAGCGATTTCGTTAGGTTATCTACCCATCTTCACATCTCGGCAAATCGGACCGTTCGTCGAGTTGGAGATGAACGTAAGGTACTCACGTCTTTCATCGTCGCTGGATGAGCTGGTGACAGAGCCGCGGGGAGCGGGGATAAGACGGCCCTGGTGGTTGTAGCGAGCAGATCCGTTGACCATCCGCGGTCCCTGAGGAACTTCGGACATACACTGCGCCTGCAAAACCCAAATGAAACGAGAAACTTATTATCTGAGTCCTACCAGTTCGTCGAAACTTCATAGGCACAAATATCAACGCATTTAAATGTCCATACAGGGAATCGGTTATAGTGGAATATCGTATATACTACTCGAAACGCCCGGTCTTTGTTTGAATATAGGGAATAATACTGGTTATGGTGAAAAAATCGTCATCACTTACTGTTAACGCACATGTAAAAATGTATTGCCGTTTGGTTGGCAAGACCTTTCCTTTGCGCCTTGTCATCCCCTCTAACGTTACGCTTCTCTTAACGTCCAACCGCCTACATCTTCAACTCGTTTTTCGCAATATATTTGACGTGTGATAACGAATTGGAATCCTCGTCATTCAATCTACACCCCTGCCTCCCGTCTTCGAGACCATCGCTCATCATAATCATCAGCGCAGAGGTCCCTGAGGTAGGCAGTACTTCGCCAAGGTACGTCCTTCGTTAATCCCATTATTCCTTTTCTATACGCCAATTCTTCTCACACCAACTTTTGACACAGTCCAATAGAAAAATAATAATGTCCACTAAAAAATACGTGAATTATTCACTTCTTTCCTTCTTCTTAATTAATTTTTTAATAAATTACGCGCCGCTTCACGTCGAAGAGAAAGACAAGGCCGCCGGCATAGCTAGCAAATTAATAACGGACACTCAATAATTTATGACGTACAAAGAAATTTCGCACAACAGTCATCGAAAAGGAAAAGCAGAAGCTTATTACTCGAACCTATTACTTGACAGAGGTATAATTTACTATTTGTTGACGAGTTGACAGATATGTGACAATAAAAACTGTTGTATCACTATAATACGTACCGTTTTGCGGTATTTTGTTTTATTTTTCTACTGCCTAATTCACGATGTTTTTATGCGACCGATCTATCGCATATACTGGACATCGTTTATAGTGAACAAAAATAGCGGTCCTCCGACGGTCCACTACAACCAATTTCCACTGTACTCATACATATGAAGCACTGGGTGTGGTTATCAACGTGGAGAAAGAAATACCGACAAAAAAGCAGATGGAAGATGACGGTTGTTCTACACTTATGTGCCTAGACAACCGAGTTGTCAATCCATATCCGCCCAGTGTAGGGATTTCATCCAGATCTCTGGATGTTGTTACCTGTAAAACGTGTAATTTGTGTTCGTCAAAAAACTTGCTGGACATGTATTCACACGTGTTTGCGACCAACTTGAGAGGGCGCGCAGCAGAAAAACTTGAAAAATCGACGATCGCCTTGTTCTTGTCATAATAATTATTATTGTTATGGCTCTTGTTCGGTTTATGCATAACATCACCCAATCCGAAAAGAGACACAGAACTGGTCATGGATTTTTTTGCGAGTAGTAAAAAATACGATAAAGAGAAAATGAAGTGGTGAAGGTAAGTACTCCTGTTCAGAGCAAAGTTTGGATTCCATAAACCGTGTTAAGCGTTACTTACCTCATTCACCACAGTTTGTTCAACGATGAAACGAACGTTTCAATTTCACCCAATCACTCGTCTTCAATAAGAACCTCCTACAAGGAAAACCAACTTCGAGGAAATTAGTTGGGCGACATTAGAAAGGTGTAAAATGCCGGTAGGCGACGCGGTGAAACAACAACAAAAATGTAGTGTTTTCGTTTAATTTTGGAAGCCGCCCGACCCCCATTCGTACCATTTCTTTAGTGGCAACGTTGCGGTCGCCGGATATCCAATTTTAACCATCCCCCGGGCTGTTATCGCTTGTATGTCGGCGTGCAAAAGCAAAAGATCGCGATTACTTTAATCTCATTTCTTTTTTTCTTTCGTTAGCAGTTCGACTGTTTACCTTGAACCGAAAAAAAATAAAATTTTCCTCCAGACATTGAGATACACGATTTGTTTGCACCTTTGTGTTCATACAAATAAATATTTGTTTGTTTGAGTTTGTCCACATTGGGTATATCAACTTCTTAAAGGTACTCGTAATATCATATTCTGTACCTACACAATGCTTTAAGACCCCCAGACCTGGTAAAGCTCGTTACTGGCCCGGGAATCGAACCCGAGACCCCCGCGGTTTCAGCAGCTGGGAACCATTTGAAAGTATTTTTGTACGTACAAACAAATTTCAGCATTCGAAGAATGATCGCATTTTCAAACGACCCGCCATTCTACTGTTGAGATTGCACATGATTTATTGCACTTCACCAAAAATAGAAGGGTTTCTTCGACTGTTTTTTCTCGCTGACTCAAATATCTGCATTTTGTTGTTTATTCATCTCATAAATAATCCACAACTTCCTTAAGTTTATTGAAGCTCTCGAAGGATTAGCTCCATTTTCTTCTTGGCATTAGCGACCGATTCACCGAGTAAGGTTATCAACGAGTTGAAACTTCTGTTATCTCTATTTTTGCCACTACTCTTGACGTTGTCTAGATACACCTCAGTGGTCGTAGTGTCTGTGAAAGTAAATATTTTATAATATCAAAAATTTGAAAGCTTGCGAAGTAAATTCATTACTTGATTTTGACAATGTTCAGTAATTATACGAGTTCATATCCCCAATTGCTTACCATCGTATCGATTATAATCCGTTGAACTCATTCCAATGGAACCGTCCAACATTTCACGATGCCCACCGCGTAACTGGGATCCCAACATCTTGATATGCCTGGAGCCATCCACTGCCCAGACGATAACCGCAAGTAGGACCACGCCACACGACATAGCTGGTTCCTGTATGTAGACGATATTGTTGGTTTTCACCAGAAGCCCAAACGCTTCATATTATTACGTCATTGTTTCATCCAATTACACCAGCGTACGCTCAGAAATGCCGCCAAATTACCGTTGCTTTATTATCACTATTGGCCCTGGGAACATAAACGGTGTCATTTTCGTTCTTTCTGATGAAAAATTAGAGTTCCACAAATTAGAGTTTTGTACCATTATACAAGCTACTGGCGGCACTAAAAATAATTCTTCTATCACTATTTTCATGTGTTCAACTATTTACAGCTATAAAACCACTGTGACAAGGAAAATAACAACACCCCTTACCTCACCGATGTTCAATCCCCTTTGTTTACGACAGATAGTTAATATTCCATTGACTCACTCTTTACGATTGGGCTTTTGTAGTTTTCGACTCTTCTGAGTTAACAGGTACTTAGTAAAAACAATTGTAATTTATCACCTACTCCTCAATATTTAAATTAAATATTAAACGTATTAATACGTTTTTGCAATTGTGGGTTTTTTTAAATTGATTTTATTGTCATAAATTTCTTATACAGCCATTTTTAAAACATAATTGTAAAACATAATACTATTCTCAGACTACTTTAATTTAGGTGTACAATCAAATGACTAATTATAGAATTTAAACGCTCAAATTACAATGTGACAAATAAATTAAAACTGCTTTATAAATTAAAATGTTTTTCTCGCACATAATTGTCGTATAATTGAAGGGGTTTTCCAATTTGTCCACGATGCTGCTGAACATTTCTTGGCGGTGGTCGCTGAAGGTGTCACATTCTACGATCAAATGTTCCAAATTTCCTTTTGGATGTCCACGTCTGCTGCAGGTTGGAGAACCACTCTTAGTTATGCGATAGAGATATGCATCGCATGCCCCATGGCCCGCTCTCAATCGTACCTACGAACCTACCATTCGGAAGTTTCCATTCCCGTAAGACCCGTTTATTTGGTTCATTACGCACACTAATCACTACGAATACGGGTATTTTTGTAGGAATCAACCAAAATTTGAACATAACAATGGAGCGAGATGATGCAGGTTTTCTTGTTGGAGTCATGACGAAGACGTCCAATTCGGTAAACATTATAATAAACAAGTGGTTTTTCGTCCAGTTATTGGTATCCGAGGGGACACAGTTTTTACGTTACGCTTTCTGAATGGCGTTTGAGATCTGAATTGTCGCCAGATGTTCGTTGAACTTGGTTCTCAAACTGAGTGAGGTTAAGAATCACTTGTGCACAAAGAACTGAGCTAGAACTACTCTGCAAAGACTAACCCTGCACTTCGACTCGTTGGCTTTGAACGGTTATGTCTGGTTTTCAAACCACATAGTTTGTATTGATTTTGGTTTATTATCTTCGATAATGAACCATTGGAATCGCCCAAAGAAAAAAAAATTTTAACCCCCCCTCAAAATTTGTTGGTTTACGTTTCAAGATACGTAGATTCAGAAAATCGAATAAAAAGAAATCCGTCCGTCCGCCGTACGCCGTCCGCCGTCCGCGCCACTTTGCCCAGTTAGCGTTGAGTTAAAATTACGAAATTTGGTTTCTGTGTTTGGACCAGCCCCACAATGATCCTCGAAACTTTTCATAACCCTAGGTCAAGGGGAAGGGGTTCAAAACGAATTTTGAAAATTTGAAAATCTCATATCTCGAAAAATTCATATAGAACGGTATGTTTTTTATTTCATATTTAGATAGAGTTTGTTCCGTAGAATTTTTTAAGACCATCCGCAGCTTTGTACGACCAGCCGTTCGTTCACAATGAGGGCTCAAAGATTGTGCCTCACAACACGATCGTGTATCAAACTTGAAATACAGGTCCAATTTCATACTAACAAGCTCTTTGGAACATCATATGGCTTAAGTGATGTCGAGTTTGTTGTTCTGAGGTGCGTTTCGTGCTACGGAAATGAAGGTAATTTAGAATGTTTGTTGGTACGTACTTCTTTTATAAAAAAATTATTACCGACGTAGTATTAAAAACCCCAGAATTATATCGTATTAATTAATCATAATTAATAATAATTATTATTAATAATAAATACGAATTATTAATACCTAACAATAAATTATAATAATTTTCACTAGGTACTTGATAAAATTGATAATAATAATTAATCTAACATTTAGGATCTAGACATTTAGACCTAGTGATCTAGACAGAAGGGTGATCTGTACAAAGATTTAGTTCACTTTTGAATGACCTGAAAAATTACGAATCTTTTAAGACCAATTGGATTTTTGTGCGACCATACGTTCGTTCACAGTGAGCGCGCAAAGGTTTAGGAAAAACACTAAACTTCGCGTCGAAAACGGCCGTTAGGTGGGTCCCGGGTAGCCGCCCAGAATAAAACTGCCTTTTTTCATCTTCCAGGTAAACTACAGTCTAGAAATTTTAACCGTCAGTCGGGGATAGACCACATTGCAATATTCACTCGGTTTCTCATCTGTAAAATTGTTTAAATAATACCTTTTTGTAATAATACAAATTAAATTTTGATGCTGAGCTATTGACTTGGAATTTTAAAAATAGGTCAGAACTGGATCACAATGCAATATTCACTCGGTTTCTTGTCTGTAAAATTGTTTAAATAATACCTATTTGTTTAAACAAATTAAATTTTGATGATGAGCTAGATACTTGAAATTTTAAATATAGGTCAGAAATGGATGACATTTCAATATTCACTCGGTTTTTTTCTCATTGCAAACCTGTTCATTGTGTACCCAAGATCCTTCCCTAAAAGACCTGGCAGCGGGAAATATTATTCAACATGGTTTGAAAAGGGAAAAACAAGTTTTGTAAAAAATCCCAATGCTCTAGGTAGTAGTCGATACCAGTGACCAACATTTTCTTCAGTAGTCGACATGGTTTTGCACTAGTAGTCGACCTACATGTGTTAGAAGTCGACAGTATCACTTGAGTCAGTAGTCGACAGGTTTCGTCATTCCATCGTTTTCGAATTTTACGACATCTAAATAAAATACATTCAACTGTGAATCGGAACTTGAAAATCGGATGTAATAAAGTAGTTATCAGACTTTTTATTTGCAAACAGCTCATTATCAGTCTCAAATTGCAATAAGTACTTAAGTAAAAAGGTATGAAAACTCATAGTATAGTCGAAAACTCATTCTCAGAAAATTGACGTTACAGTTGGGCTTAGGTACCTATTTACATATTTTTTTGACATTTTCATGTCTTTGCTTTGGCACATAAACTGAAACGGGAAAAATTTGTTCCCTTGATTCACCCTTTCCCTCAGATCACGTCAGAAACCAAGCGACCGGCGGGCCATTACGTCAGAGCCTATGACGCACGAGCGTATGACGTAAGACGGCTGGCAGGAGGCCAACAAGTACGTCAGAACCTATGACGCACGAGCGTATGACGTAAGACGGCTGGCAGGAGGCCAACTAGTACGTCAGATCCTATGACGCATGTTTAGAATAAGTTGATCCGTGTTGTGTGTCGGGCTCAGATGTCGGTGTCAGTGATGTGATTGACGGATTAATCGTTGATCGGTGACTGCTGGACCTCCAAAAATAGTTCGTCCCCCCCCCCTTCTCATCAACCCCGCAGCTCGTACGTGTCCTTCCTACTTCGTTTCGACGCCTCGCCAAGTCAAGACGTCGCCACGTCACCATTTCACCACGTTGACGCCACGCTTGAAGCGCCTCCGATTTTTGGGTCACAGCATCCCTAACATTCTTCTTTACTCATCGAAACCATCCGTAAGTAACTGCATCATGCTTACAATTCGCACGACGGAGTCGCTGGCATTGAGGTGATGCACGTTCACTTATTCAATTTAAATTTACAGTGGCGGACATCTAAGGAAAATCTTCCCTTTCTGGCCGCATCCGTCCTAGACACGAACGACTGCTGTCGCATTTCCGTCATCGGATTCTGCAGAAAGGTCTCGCCTTACGTCTACGATCCAGGATTCGATCGTGCAACCCCAAAAGGAGTCACACATCTACTCTCCCGGTCAGCCCTATCTAATAAGCAACCAACTCTATTCATAAGTACATTCGGAGCGCTCCAAGTAGGATTCTGTTTTTCATTTCTATTTTACCGAGAAGAGCAAATATAATTTCATCTATTTTATCTGTTTAGTTCATTTTCTATAAGCCAGTGCCACTTTGATTTCGATTACTTCACTAATCAACAACGCACGAGCCTATGACGTAAGACGGCTGGCAGGAGGTCAACAAGTACGTCAGAGCCTATGACGCACGAGCGTATGACGTAAGACGGCTGGCAGGAGGCTAACTAGTACGTCAGAGCCTATGACGCACGAGCGTATGACGTAAGACGGCTGGCAGGAGACCAACAAGTACGTCAGAGCCTGTGTCGCACGAGGGTATGACGTAAGACGGCTGGCAGGAGACCAACAAGTGCGTCAGAGCCTATGACGCACGAGCGTATGACGTAAGACGGCTGGCAGAAGGCCAACAAGTACGTCAGAGCCTATGACGCACGAGGGTATGACGTAAGACGGCTGGCAGGAGACCAACAAGTGCGTCAGAGCCTATGACGCACGAGCGTATGACGTAAGACGGCTAGCAGGAGGCCAACAAGTACGTCAGAGCCTATGACGCACGAGCGTATGACGTAAGACGGCTGGCAGGAGACCAACAAGTACGTCAGAGCATATGACGCACGAGCGTATGACGTAAGACCAACCCCACAATGGTCCTCGAAACTTTTCATAACCCTAGGTCAAGGGGAAGGGGTTCAAAACGAATTTTGAAAATTAGAAAATCTCATATCTCGAAAAATTCATATAGAACGGTATGTTTTTTATTTCATATTTAGATAGAGTTTGTTCCGTAGAATTTTTTAAGACCATCCGCAGCTTTGTACGACCAGCCGTTCGTTCACAATAACGGCTCAAAGATTGTGCCTCACAACACGATCGTGAATCAAACTGTTGAAATACAGGTCCATTTTCATACTAACAAGCTCTTTGGAACATCATATGGCTTAAGTGATGTCGAGTTTGTTGTTCTGGGGTGCGTTTCGTGCTACGGAAATGAAGGTAATTTCGAATGTTTGTTGGTAGGTACTTCTTTTATAGAAAAATAGAATACGATATGTTAGTAGACCAGTCGTTATTTGACGAAATCGATAGTATCACTTCGTTTGTTTTGCGAGCGCAAGGTATTTGGTGAGCAATACCACGTGCAAACAGTCCGAGACCGTACAATCAGCATAACAGTACGTGATTTGCGACGAGATACTCCGTTTCGACGTATCTCGACTCCTTCATACTCAAACGATACGCTGCGGCGTGCCGCCTACCAACCCGCCGCATACAGTAGGGAGTGGGCGCAGCGCCGTTGAGCTCAACCCACTGCCCCCCTCCTGACCCGCCGCATGCAGTAGAGAGCGGGCGCAGCGCCGCTGTGCTCAACCCCCCCCCCCCCACCCTCCTGACCCGCCACATGCAATGGGAGCGGGCGCAGCGCCGCTGAGCTCAACCCTCTGCCTCCTCTTGATTCGACGCCACGCCGCACAATGGGGCAGAAGCGAAAAAAAAATACCCCAAATTGAATATTTTCAAATCGTGTGGAAACTTGAATTTTTCCATTCACTGGAACCTGGTCAAACAGAACCCAACTGATTTCTATTTTGAAAAAATAGGTAGTATACAATTTATTTAACAAAACGCAGTGGAATGCGATATTCAAGTGATTTTAATCGAAATTCGTTGTTACTCTCAGTGGCTTTAGCAAATTTTTGCTATATTACCTAACTGTTATTTTGAAATTTTTGTGATATTCTCCATAATTCAGGCACAAGTAATGGTTGCTGATTGTATTTTTAGTTTCTAAAAAAATTACATTTTCATCCGTAATTAGTAGGTACCTACGTTTAAGAAAAATTCTCAGCAATGAAATTAGTTTTTCCTAAATACATTGGACCAGTAAAAAAAAAAAATAAAATAAATTTAAAAAAAAGCTTTACGAAGCGTTGGTCTATGGATGTGTCTAATTTGTTGTGTATATAATGAAGAATCTGCAGTGAAAGTTTTAGCTGCCTATACCTGCCTATTTAGTTGTAATCATCAATCACCCAAATCGAAGAGCGAATGGAATTTTAATCTAATTGGAAGTAAACACCTTATTGTTGACATTTCGCATACTGTTTTCTTTCAAAGGTCACCGTTTGTTTTCTGCTCAGTTGATGTCTCACACTAGGTATCGACCAACTCACTCGTTGAAAAATCAACGTGCGTTTGAGATGGGTCCATAAGTTATAGTGATTTGTGCGGTCATTAAAATGAATTCAATAAATGTTATTGAATTCTAGTTCGACTGACCACTCGTTTCATCCGTTATCATTATTTCATTATATTAGGTATATTATGTTATTATTATTTTGTGTTTATGAAGAAGAAATTAATTTAAAAGAAGGATTTTGGTTTATTTTTAAAACTGTTATGTTTAAAGAAGACAAAATTTATTTTGAAATGTATTTAACGAAGGAAGTGTTGAGTTGGAAAAAGTAATTATTAAAACAAATAAAAAAGTAGGTACGTTTCTCTGAGATGTGTCTGTCCTGTGATGGTAAGAGTGCGCTTCAATCATGCTTGCTGAAGATTGCTGATATAATACAAAATATTGGTGCGGATACAAGACAGTCGGAACGGGTACACACTTTCCAACTCTTAAATATGAAACGCGGAAACATTGAATATCACAAAGAAAATAATGCACATCAAGAAGACTTTCTTGAAAAAATTTTTCCCAGTGGGTCTCCTAAGGGGTTTTTAAACCTCTCGCCTCCTCATAAAATTCACCTCAGTGAGATGATGATGGAGTTGATGGTATTTTTACGTTATTTTAACAATCAATCTTGAAGCTCCTTAAGTGCGAACTGCTGTTACAGCGCCCCAGAGAAACCTTTCGATCCCTGAGACAAAATCCATTAAATTCAAACTAAAAAACAGGTGCCACTTTCAATCGCCTACTTCTTATTTATAACGACGATTCTTAATAACTTGTTATTGCAATTGCACAGTTGCGAAATAAATGGACAACTCTTGAAACGAACAAAGTGAAATGAACCTGAAATACAATATTGGTCCTGGGTCGTTCTCCCATTTCGTTGGAAATTGGAGTTCTCAATTCCATAAAAATTAAGTCACTCGAAAAAAAATTTGCATCCCCCATTTCGTTTTGAAACAGGTTATTGATCATGCACATGAAAATTTGGTTCATAGGAATGCGTATTTAAAGAGATACACGATCATGATAAAAATCATGCAGGTGAGGGAATTAGGCAACGAGTGAGGGGGTTAGTGGACACATCAATTCAACTCGTTTTATTACCACGATATAAACCCCCTCGCTTTATAAATCACTTGGTATTCTTATATTGAGCCATAATACTCACTCAGGATACTAATTTTGGTGTCGTTTGGTCCTACATAATTATTTCGAAATGGCAAAAAACGAAAATTCTTATCTTTCACAATACAAAATTCACATAAGGAACTAACATTTCCAATCAGTCGGTACATTTTTTTTCTTCAAAAGAAATTCAATATAATATAATATATTATATTCATAATATTATTATGAATGTATTTTATTATAATATATTTTTCATTTATATTATGAATGAAAAACAACATTTTTTATAACATCAGGGAGGTCATAAAGTCTCAATTAGACGAATGAAAGAAACAAAAATATTTCAAATTATTCTGAGCTCAATCTCAAAGTTCTTTGAAAATCTGTCCAAGTTATTTTTTTCAAAGACTTCTATGTCGAAAGGAAAAATGTGATCACTTTCCTCTCGCGAATTAGAATTTTGGCTCTGGTATTATCATTAAAATATCATTTGGTTGAAGGGTGAAGAGATCAGACACATTCAAGTAGAATTCACATTTGGATTTTTTGAAAAAGCGAAGTCCCATACCAGAAATACCATCGGCGCTAACGCTTACGAGACGTAGCAAAAGTACCTAACAAAATTCTTTTTTGGGATTTTTCTTGGCTCCGAACTCACTGAATCGAGGTACAACATAACTACCGACAACTGGTAGGGCATGTCACGTATTTCTATTCATGAAACTTCGGTAGCGGTAGTAGCTTCACCAATAAAGGTAGTATGAGACTGGTTCCATAATTTCTGTATCGATAATTAAGTAGGGAAGAATCCTAGGGGGCTCCCCTTGGCCTTCGACAGATTTGGCTGAAGCATCGCCTAGGACGAGTGTCCCAAGCGTTAACTTGTTGCAATTCAGGCAGCCAAAACAGCTGAGCCGTTTCAGCCATAGAACCTTTTCGGAACCAGGAGTATCACATCGGTGGTACACTGTCCTTCATTGTTCGTTTGAATCCAGGGATCACGAAACATTTCTTGATTTTTCCTGGAGTAATCTGACAAACGAAGTAAAGTCAGTGATGGCCTATCAACAAGAGACAGCTTCATCCAAAAGTCGCTTCATCGCCCCTCCTATGCTGTCTACTGTACCCTTACCGTGGCCAGGGACTGAATAGTTCCATGTAGCAATTCGAAATTTCAGGATGAACACTAGGAGACCGTGGCAGAGAAGGTAAAAAATTGTTCTGTTCCGGTATTTCGTGGCTGGTGAGTCCAACTGGAAATGGACTGTGTTGATTTTGAGGAGATTGACAGATATATACTCAAACAATGGCTTCAGGTGTGCCCATATCCCAGCAGGTCCATGTTCGTTACTCGATGAGTTTGTTGTATCCTGGGTTTCGTCATTTCTAGCTTGTATAGCTTCAGTTTGTTTTTGCGCAGTTTCACCTTTTTCCTTCCAATACCATTTTTTTTAACACAGTCCTCCTTTTTTGAGACATTCCATCTTTTCACGGGCAGTCATGTCACTCACCAATTTCACCTACTTCTTCTGAAGTTTCTTCCTATACTATAGCTGTTCTTTCAGTTGCTGCTTAATTTTTTCTCGGCTCTCCTTATCATACTCCCTCTTCTTGCGCTTCTTTTCTTCCATGTCCTTTTTTAGTAGGTGCCATTACTTCTGCAAACCAAGGATTGATGAGGACTGCTGAAATTTTAATCAATTTAGGATTAAAACTATTATCTATTAGGAACATACCTATATCTCCAGGTTATGTCTATAAATGACATAATTAGGTGAATTAGGTAAATTTTAGCATTCTACCTAATTCCATCACATTCTGCCTAATTCCCTCACTGCAGGTGAAGTGAGGAAATTAGGTGTGAGGGAATTAGGTTTTGGAGGATTATCAGAGGTGTACCTCTCTGCACGAGTTGCTACAAAAAATCAATAATGGATCACGTATCTCCCTCTGAAAATACTTCAATTAACGCAAAGAGAACATTAATCAAACTCACCTGAATCAAAATACCATCGAGTGAGGTAATTAGGTCTTTGACTGGACGAGCGGTGTTTTCTTTCAGTCACATTTTTACACAAGCTGAGATTGGAATTTTCTGAGCAACAGATTATACCCAAAGTTGGGCGGGAACTTCCTTAATGCTGCCAACACTTCAACGAGACAACAAGGGGCTCTGGGAAGAGCTGGCGCCTTGTTAAAAAAAAGGTGAGGGAATTAGGCGAAACCTTATGGACACTGGTGAATTGGGCTGCTGACTTTTTGATCGGCATTTTGGGGAACTCCCTTTGGTACTGATCGATAGTTTATTACATAAGAAAGCTACCAGAAAAAAGAGGAAATAGATACCAGCTGTAATAGAGGTTTCATTCACTGCCAAACTTTGAAATCCAACCCAATGGACAGGTGAGGGAATTAGGTTTTTACATTTTGAACTTGATTTTGGATATGATTGCGTATGGCAATCTACCACAAATTTGACTGAAATCCTAGGGAAATATGACTAGTAGTCACTCATCGCCAAAAAATTACATGAAAACTATCACCAAAGCCACAGTTGTTCAAAAACATAAAATCCGATGAAATGGGAGAATGACCCTCATATACATGGTTTTACATCACATACCTTCTTTCGGCCATTTCCTTCTGACCTTACTGATCAAGTTTTTTACCAGTTTCCCACCAGCTTTTTCACACCGGGAGCGCCTATGACAAATATTAGGAGGTGATTCGTAGGCCAAATATTCTTATGTGAACTAATATATTCGTTGGTTTCACACAACAAAGAAACGCTCGAATAAAAATTTCTCACCGTCAGCATCCCGTTTGTCTTAGAGCTTTTGATCAATAAAGTTGTGCATTGAAGAAAGAAAACCAGCCGATTCCTGAGCTCCTCTTCTGAGGAAATTATCTAAAAGAAAGTCAATGAACGTAATAATTATTGTAATAACAATTATTACAATGAACGTAATAACAATTATTGTTATTGGTAGATTTCATCCGTTCCACCAGGAAGAGCGGTCAGAATAATTCTTGTTATTGTTATTGGTACAGTCGTATCTGTATGGCACTTTGTTCCGGAATATCGTTTTTCGCAGGATTCAGACTCAGGAAAATATCCTTCTTTGAAGAGATTGTACAAGTTTGAATAGATTTTGATTCGGAGAATTGTACGAATTTCAATCGATTTTGGTTAGGAGGATTTCTTAAGACCACCCGACCTGCTGTTGTACAACAGTCCTGAAAAAAAGAATAGTTAAAGGTGTGCAATTTATCCCTCTTCGGAAATATTCATTTCTTGTTGAACATTTAAAATTGTAAGCGTAATTTGTAGGTTGAAATAGTTTAAATTCTGAAGAAATGTCCAAAGTGTTGAGAGTTCCCTAGTAAAGTTACAATTTACAAATGTAGTAATAAAGGGCATAGTTGAAATTGAACGCATATAACCAATAGTTTTGGTAGAATTTGCTGGGTGTCTCATGATTCTCCAAAACTAGCTGATTGCGATAAAGGGCTGATACAGATTGTACATCATGAGTGAAGTGGTTGCTAAGGTGGACGTACTGATTCTTCCAAATAATCTTGTAGATTTTGTACTCGCAGGTTGCTGTATCGCCGGCCCCTGATTGTAGAATGAATGCTGTTGTGCAGAAACATTGTAACGATTCCCAGGATTGCTGCCGTAACCCAATCGATTCTTTAGACCGTAGCACGCGAAGAGACGCTCGGGATGTTATAGGAAGATCCGAAAGAGGGATAAACGTCTCTCTCGTCGTACCGTAATGGGTTTCTACTGAGTGCTGGAGTACAAAATCACTGATATCACGGATTGAATGGGAGCGAAGGACAGTTTCACGCTTGGCGGCACCCGAGCTCACGCCTGACGAAGTGAGCAGATGGGAGGATCCCGTACAGTGAAAATTTCATGTGGGATTAGGTTTCCCTGAACATAAATCACTAACGTCAAGCGGAAAACGCCTGGCACTCCCTTCAAAAGGCTGTAATTACTTCGTTAAAGTTTCGTATTAATGTTAAAACACACACTCAGTGCCACTTCCTCCAGCAACTGCCAACGCGGGGCAGCAACAGTTTCACAGTTACTGTGAAACACATACGCCTGCAGGTACATGTACAATTAGACTCTGTAACTTTATTATCCAAATCAGGTAAATTTCATTTTTAATTTGGTTTTTGAGAAGTTGATAAGAGTGTTTTAAACTAATAACATTTCCCTAACCGTTGGTTCCCCTCCTTTCCCCTTCCTTTCCCCTCCTTACGCACCTGACTACGCTCCTAAACTAATTTGATCGGACTATAAACAAACTTTTCGTTTGGCAGAAACTTGAATGCATAGGTACCTACTAACGATTTCCAATACGACCGAATGACGCTATTAAAACGAGGAAATACCTACTCCTTATTTATCGTGAGACATTTGATTATTGTCATTTCTTACTCACTTTCAATATTGTTCAATATTAACGTTAATTATAGAGTGAACGAATTCGACTGGACGTCTCAGCCTATTGGACGCCTTCCTTCGATCACAGTCACTGGAGTAGCGGAACATACTGTACAATACCAACTGATCAATACGCTTACTGTCAAACAGTGTAGTGTCAAGGCATGAGCTAACAATGTTTGGATAATTTTCGCACCAGACAGTGACTCGAACCGGGCACTAACGACGGGGCTGAAAGTCAAGAGCTTCCAGTGGTACTTATACGAGGATAAAAACACGCGACGTGTTGTGAGTGTCAATAGTACGAATACTTCTGTCAACAAAATGGAAATAAGTGAAGCAAAAGTTGAGATATAGTGATTTAATGACGAAAGGTGGGATTTAGTAAAAAAAAAAAAAAAACCGAAACAAATAAATCGAGGGTCTCGCGGCAACACCCCACATCGTCAATTTTGGCCACAATGAGTTATGCATACCAATTGAATTGTCTTCCCCCGGCGGATCGATCTAACTAAGTATAAGTTAGGTAACACTAGATCTTTTGATTTATTTTACTGAATTACTCAGTAAACATAGACATTGGCAGATGGTTTTTTGGCTCTGCTAAAAAGTCGCCCAAATGACGATATGGGAAGTTGCCGTGAGACCCTCGAAATCTTGATGAGATAGAACAATCGTTCAGGAGGGGTTGTACTACATTTTTGAAACTGATACATCTTTGAAACAGAAAAAATTGACGTTATTTATACGGTTCCTCTTGTATATGTGTAACGGGGCAAAACACTCAGATAATCTTCTGATGCCAAAATATGTTTATTTACAGGCCTTTTTATAAACTATAGAGACATTATAAACATAATAAACAATTCAGAAACAGCTTATCTTCGTTCAACCACTAATCTCTTCTAGTATCCACCTTGCTGGATGCTACCTTTATTATTGACGTTTGGCCGAGATGTCTGACATTGTCGTGGGGCGATGTTGTTGCTGCGACATTAAAAAATTCCTAATAATGCCATACTTTTTCGAATTGTTGAGGTAAAACTTTACTCTACAGTTAGGGATGTGGTGGACAAAGTTGTTTTTTAAATCAATGGCCTACAAGGGATCGTAAAAGTATTGCAACATCTCATCTCATCCTTATCAGTGGTGCCCTAAACAATGAGGCCTTTCACAGCTTGGGGGAAGGGGGGGGGTCTTTGGTTTCGATCGACCGGGAGGAACATAGACATGGATTTATTCAATCCACCCCCCGAAGTCGATTTCGAAATCGCCAAAGTTAACTACATTCAAAGCCACGAGGGAAGTCGACTTGGCAGAACTAACCCTTTGTGACGGGAGCACAATACGAGGACACTGTGTGCGAGTCGCCTCATTCCCTATTCAGCCGGGTCACCTTTTCTTAGATGCTGGAAGAGAAGGAAACAGGGCTTTCCACGTGTCCTGTGCCCCTTTTTGTGTTGGTTCGAAGGGAACGGATCCTTGAACTGAAAACCGCGACGAAAAAAATTCCACGTTGACGTGGAGTACAAAAATACCGAAGTTAACAGAGTGCATAGTGTATTATAGTTGAAGATGGGGGCTATCGCCATCCTCTCAATTCCAAATATTGAAGCAGATGACTTGAGTTACAACCACTTGGCGACAATTGTTGAGAAAAGTGTGGTGCCCACAGAGCTAAAGCCAAATCCTTATACCTAAACCCTTTTCAATATGAAATAAACCTTTTTCAAAATGATTTAAACATGTCTAGGTGAACAATTGGAGAGGATAAGGGAAAGAAGACCTCAGCTTACCACCCCTAATCTTCCGTGAGTGTGTTGTCAGTCTTCCACGTAATAACGGGTTGGCAATACCTTCTCTGCGAACTCGGTAATCTCTTATCTCTCCGTATCAGTCTATCTATCCATCAATCTCTCCAATTGGTAACCTGGTATGTTCCGTTGATGTGTTTTTTCACCTCGCCAAAGAAATGTCGGACACATCTTCCGATGAAACGGTTAATGTGCGGCAACAAGAAACCGGGGGCGAGTGAATGTTACTACGTCCTCCAGCGAAGGTGAAATTCCGGAAACGGAACGAGAGGAGAAGAAATTTTCATTTTGAAAATTGTTTATTTCATTTTGAAAAGTGTTTAATTCAATCTGAAAATGCTATATATTATTTTCACCACAATGATCGCTCGAACTAGCGTTAGGAAGGTACAAAAAAATGATCAAAACAAGTAAGAACCACACAAGCTCCATGGTACGATCTTATCACAGGCCTAGTACTGAAAACGCTAACTTCACTCTTCGAGATGTTCCACAGCTCTGGAAACTAGTTGAAGTGATAATGACACCCGAACGAGGTAAACCAGACGAGGAGAGAACATCGTACACACCGATATCACTGCTACCAGTAATGTCCAATTATTAGAGAAACAAACATGAAGCTAATTCCTTACATTGAACTGTTACAGAAGAACTCGATTTTGGCATCTCATTTATGGATAATTCATAATAAAAATTAATCTAACATTTAGGATCTAGACAGAAGGGTGATCTGTACAAAGAAGATAATGAACCGTTGTGTCAAGAATTTGCAGAGTTTTTATTTCCGAAACTACGAATAAAAGATGAAACTACTTTACTTTTCATACGAAACTTCGAAACTAACTTTTGAAACTAAATTAGTTTTAGTTTCAACAGTTGAAACTAAAACTGATTTAGCTCCAAAAATTAGTTTTGAAAGTCGAACTAAACACTAAGTTAGTTTTTAGTTTCAATTTCTAGTTTTTGGACTGTGCGGAGGATTTTAGGGGCTCACGGGAGACACGTATGAATTAGAGCCATTTCCGATATGAAGAGCCGTCTCCCATTGTTTTTCGGGTCGAAATAGAAACTAATTTCCACCGGAAAAATAGTTTTCAGAACGGAAAAGGGGAAAGTTACGGCGGGCGATTGGTTGGCGGGGAGGGGGGGGAGTGGGGAGGGTAATTGAAAAGATACGTCGCCCGTTGTAAACAACGGCGCCGGCTGTGGTAGGGGGGGGGGGGGTTATGAGGAGGGAGACTCCACCCCCGGAGAGCGGCGTTTCCATCTTCGCCGTGAGGAGGAGGTCAAGGTCGTCTTGTCTCAATAGGGCGCTCTCAAACCGCCCCACTTCATTGTCACTCATACGCACAACCCTCGTGTATTATACAGACAGCCACAACGTAGTATAGTAGGGTTTTCTGTGGCCACAACGCCCTTTCGCCACTGTGTACTCGTTCAACCCACAACAGCTTTTCACGAACAACAACCCGACCGAGTCCCTCTTCCGCTAATGGCGAATTTCGTCGGACAAAAAAAAAAGAAAAAAAAAGAAAAAAAAAAAAAAAAACGAAGGACGGGAGAAAACATGAACTGCAACTGTTGCTTTTTCTCCAAATGGAAATCAAGAAAAAGGGCGTCATAAAACGAGACGAGGATATCAACCGTTTTATTGGCAAATAACATTATACAAGGTGTCTCAACTTGAATCCGAATGACTTCAGAGACCAGTTCTACAACTAATTTGCCACAAAAAGTGTTTCATAAATGTTTTAGCGAATTTTCGAAGAAAATGAAACTATTGTTCTCGATCCAAAATGTTTAAAATTTTTTTTTATGTGATGGATATCGCAGACATCATACATTTCACCTTGCAGTTACTGACATTACGCTTGTAATTTCATCTCTAACTATTTCTCTAACTATCGAGGCACAGGTTGGAACTTGCCATAGAAGGGTGGGTACCTGTATCCCCCATTCCGCAGTTGTACTTAGTTGAAAAGTCGAACAAACGTGTACCGCCTTGTAAATCCGTCTCAGTTTCCAAGTGATTTACTTATATTGTGAAAGTGTATGCATTCTAAGTGCTTCGAGGGGGAGTACGCTAAACTCCAGTCTAGTATTCAATACAGTTAGGTACAGTTAGGTCAGTTCATTCCCGTTCAACTAATTAAACCCGCACATTCTTCCGAACTCTGTACGTTTCTCTAATCCCCGATGGCGTCTGAAGGAGAATACTGATTGAAGACAGATAGGACATTACATATATTTATATATTCAAGTATGATTATCCATAAATTCTCAAAATTAATCAGTCTGACAAGTGATAGGTGCCTAATTTTAAATGTTTTTTTTTTTTTTTTTTTTTTTTTTTACGCTGAACACGATGGTGAAATCAGAATTGCGATATTTAAAATCCACTCTAAATGCCACTTTTCCAGTTTTAAGTTTTGCTTTCATGGTTTCGACTTCAAGTCATTAACATGGCCATAACTTCCATGCTCCGTCAAATAAATTCAAATGTAATTATACCGTTGGAGACAGCGTTAAATTTCCCATCTCCCTAATGCATACCAAATTACATAATATGTTTTTGAATGTATCATGTAAAATATGTATTTGTTTGTATATTATACAAACAAATTAGGTATACCTTCTTAGTGTGAATATCATAAAAATTAGATTAGCTTAACTGACTGACGGTTTCAGCCATTTATGTGATGTGCAGAACATGTTATGTTGAAACAAAACCACAAAAAATGTAAAAATTGATGGAGCTTCCTTCGAGCTGATTTTAAACACGCCTAATTGAGACAAATCAAAATATGTACAATGGTTTCTCTCATTTAGCCAGTCCAAAGCCTGGATAAAGTGTGATGGAAATCAGTACACTTTACATTAGGTGAAAAACCGAGGTTGTTACTTCAGATGTTCATCTGCTCCAATTTGATAACGGACTGAGAATTTCACGGACATCTCCATTTTTAATTTTTTTTCAGCAGAGCCAAAAAACTGTGTCAGTGTTGTTAGCACCCATAGCATTGAAATTTTTTCTCAGTGTACTTGAGGGATTTAGAAATTACTCGCAATGAAAATGTGAATATATGATATTATTCACGCCATTTTCGACATTTTCTTGGAGACTAAAAACAAACTTGTTTTATTCGATGTTTGGAATCTTCGTATCTTGAAACGAAACGAAATTTTTTTTTCACTTTGAACTGATGAAGAAATTGAAATGTAATTTTGACTTGCAGTTGTTGTAATTCTTCTCCGACCAACTTGATTTTCCGTTTTAGAGCGTTTTAACCCTGACGTGAGTCGTGAGTCACAATTATAACTGAGTTAGGTACCTGAAAATTCATTCGTGTAGAACCCCGAGATGTTTTGTTGGATAACTCTCCAAATTGGACGGGCGGTCTTGGATGGTGCTTGGGCCTCAATGAAATATTCATTTCGATAGATATGAGGCGCTTCTGCCCTCAAAGAACTCGAGGACGGAGAAAACCTTGGAGAATTAGAAGGGGAAAACTCCGGCTCCGTCCCTTGAGGTGGAAATGAGGAGGGAAAGCAGAAGGTTGAAAGTGCCCTCATAATTAAAATCCGGGAGAAAACTGGCAGGTGACGAGGGAGAGGGAGCTGCAAGACGATTTCGGTTCAGAGGAAAGAGAACTTTCCGTCTGACAACCTGCTGCTGGGTTGTTGGCGGGTTGTCACGAATCTTCTGGAGGAAGAAGAAAAAAGAAAAAGAGTAGCGTTTGCTTGATTGACAAACGCTAATTTAACTCGCCCTTCCCCTTTCATCTTCTTTTTTTTCAGGCCACTCGGCACTTGACAGAACAACCTGCACGATCACTTTTCCCTAAAGCAGAGTCCAATCGAATCTTATCGGAGAAAATCCGGAATTGACCGAAAGAAAAATTTGCAGGATTGACTTTCTATGGAAGGGGCGACGACAAGTGAAACTTGTAACAGTCGAATGAAACCTTGTGTTAATCAAAGGAGCCTTCAGCCAGTCAAATGAAACCTTGTACGAGTGAAACCTTGGATTATTCGAGGGAGCTTCCTACCAATCAGATAAAACGTTGTAAAGATCGAATGTAACCTTGTGTTAATCAAATGAAACCTTCTACCAATCCAATGAAACCTTGTGTTAATACGTTGCACCAGTCAAATAAAATAATGTAGGGATGAAACCTTATAGCATCCAAATGAAACCTTACGTTAATCGAATGAAATCTTGTACCATTCAAATGAAACTTTGTAACAATCAAATTGAACCTTGTGTTAATCAAATGAAACGTTGTACAATCAAATGATACCTTGGGTTAATTAAAGGAGCCTTCTACTGATCATCTGAAACCTTCTAAGAACCAAATGAAACCTTGTGTTAATACGTTGTACCAATCAAATAAAATAATGTAGGGATGAAACCTTATGGATGTAACCAAATGAAACCTTGTGTTAATCGAATGAAACCGTTTATTCAAATGAACGTTTCTAACAATCACATTGAACCTTGTGTTAATCAAATGAAACGTTGGTCCAATCAAATGATACCTTGGGTTAATTAAAGGAGCCTTCTACTGATCAAATGAAACCTTGTGTTAATCAAATGAAACGTTGCACCAATCAAACGATACCTCGAGTTAATTAAAGGAGCCTTCTACTGATCAAATGAAACCTTGTAAGGATTCAATGAAACCTTGTGTTAATAAAATGAAACGTAGTACCAATCAAATAAAACGTTGTAAAGATCGAATGTAACCTTGTGTTAATCAAATGAAACCTTGTGTTAATACGTGGTACCAGTCAAATAAAATAATGTAGGGATGAAACCTTATAGAATCCAAATGAAACCTTACGTTAATCGAATAAAATCTTGTACCATTCGAATGAACCTTTGTAACAATCAAATTGAACCTTGTGTCAATCAAATGAAACGTTGTACAATCAAATGATACCTTGGGTTAATTAAAGGCGCCTTCTACTGATCATCTGAAACCTTGTGTTAATCAAATGAAACGTTGTACCAATCAAACGATACCTTGAGTTAATTAAAGGAGCCTTCTACTGATCAAATGAAACCTTGTAAGGATTCAATGAAACCTTGTGTTAATAAAATGAAACGTAGTACCAATCAAATCAAAAACAACCTAGGAGGGGTGGGGGGGGGCTAGTGGGGGACAGATCCCTTGAATCTGGGAAAGAGAAATGTTGGGGATTTCCTTGCCATGAGTTGGGACAGTTGGGAAATCAGTGAAACCAGAACAATATATTTTTAAATGAATTAAAATAAAAATATTTGCGAAAATCCATCAAAGATTGAATTTTGGTTTATTATCTTCGATAATGAACCATTGGAATCGCCCAAAGAAAAAATTTTTTAACCCCCCCTCAAAATTTGTTGGTTTACGTTTCAAGATACGTAGATTCAGAAAATCGAATAAAAAAAAATCCGTCCGTCCGCCGTACGCCGTACGCCGTACGCCGTCCGCCGTCCGCCGTACGCCGTACGCCGTACGCCGTCCGCGCCACTTTGCCCAGTTAGCGTTGAGTTAAAATTACGAAATTTTTTTTATGGGTTTTGACCAACCCCACAATGGTCCTCGAAACTTTTCATAACCCTAGGTCAAGGGGAAGGGGTTCAAAACGAATTTTGAAAATTTGAAAATCTCATATCTCGAAAAATTCATATAGAACGGTATGTTTTTTATTTCATATTTAGATGGAGTTTGTTCCGTAGAATTTTTTAAGACCATCCGCAGCTTTGTACGACCAGCCGTTCGTTCACAATGATGGCTCAAAGATTGTGCCTCACAACACGATCGTGACTCAAACTGTTGAAATACAGGTCCATTTTCATACTAACAAGCTCTTTGGAACATCATATGGCTTAAATTATGTCGAGTTTGTTGTTCTGAGGTGCGTTTTGTGCTACGGAAATGAAGGTAATTTCGAATGTTTGTTGGTAGGTAGTTCATTTATAGAAAAATTATTACCGACGTAGTATTAAATACCCCAGAATTATGTCGTATTAATTAATCATAATTAATAATAATTATTATTAATAATAAATACAAATTATTAATGCCTAACAATAAATTATAATAATTTTCACTAGGTACTTGATAAAATTGTTAATAATTAGTGATAATTGATAATAATAATTAATCTAACATTTAGGATCAAGACATTTAGACCTAGTGATCTAGACAGAAGGGTGATCTGTACAAAGAAGATAATGAACCGTTGTGTCAAGAATTTGCAGAGTTTTTTCGACTTGAACAAAAAGGTAAACTTTATGTTTCTTAAACTTACATTTAACTTTGATTAAACGTCTTAGGCTAAACACATCTTAAAGAAATCAATTAGCGGTATATTTTGTTGGAATTTTGTTTGGGAGACATTTTGTTCCTTATTAGACGTATGTTGGCTACTCTGATCCTGTCCTGTGTTGATGATTCGTCTGCGAGACTGCGATGTAGCTCTTCAGTTGAATTATGTAGATTGTTAGTGTTTACAAGAAATTCAAGACTATCCTGAGGAAACGGGTCATTTGTGCCAAAATGTGACTTTGCAAAAAGTGTAACTGTTCATTGAAAGATGCATGGAAGTTTATACAACTTTGATGATGCATTAAAAGCTGTAGTAGGTATGTATATTATATCAAATTTTCAGCAAAAAAACTCGAGCGGATTGTGAGAATCCTGAAAAGTATGTTTGCGTGGAAACGGAGAAAGCGGATCCCGCTTTTGGAAATCAGGGGCTCGTTTGTGGTTTCTGGAGAGTGAGGGAGTGTCGGAAACCGTACAAAACGAATCACCTCATGAAGGAAGGACGGAGGACATGTCCTCCGAAATGGTACAGAGTTGTAATTTAGCCACTGGCCCCGTGTCCAACACTGTGGTCGATTCGTCATTTCGAAGTGCCGCCGATGGCTCCAGGTGGTGGAAATCCGTTGTCGGACCGCGTTGTACGTCCGGAGAACACCTCAATTACGAGGTAAATCCAGACATATTGGGCTGAACGTCTCTAGAGCGTGTTCACCATTAATACGGAACTCAAAGGGCAAGGAGTTTAGTGAAGCTGACAATATGCAAATGGCTGTGGGCGCTATTCATTTCAACTAACTTCAACGAACCCTTATGGAGATTACTCGGAGGAGTAGAAACGAGATACTGTCGGATGTAAATATGTTGTGTGTGCGCCTTTACACATTCTAACGGAGGGAATATTGTTAGTGAGCAAACGCTCCTGTGAATCGTTCATGGCTGAGAGAGAACTTGATCATTATCCCCTAAGAACTAGATTCACAGTGCGAGTGACTCGGAAATCATGGCAGTATTCAATTCAAGTAGAATTCAAGTATGTAAATGCTCGCTTCAATCGCTGAATACTGAGTTTCTGAGAAACATCCAATTCATATAATAAGAGAATCCAATCTACTTAACGTTGGATGAATTACATTAAAATATACAGGATATTTTAATTAAATTATCCTCGTACCAATCAAATGAAAAAAAAAAAATCCAACAAAGACATGGACAGAATGAACTCCACCCGAAGTATTCAGCTAATGAAGGACTTCGCAGTAAAGTTTGACTGGCGGGGCCCAAAAGTGAGAAGTTTTTATTCGTAGATGAGGCTAATTTAAACTTACACCTCCACCGTCATCAGGGACGTTCAAGGAGCAATTGAGCAGTGATCACCGTACCAACAGTTTGTGTGATCAATAATCAAGAGGTAATCCACACAAAAATAGAAGTTGTCGCTAAACTAAATGCTAATGGTACCATTACCATACACTGCTGAGGAGTTAGTTACCTTCCCTACCGTCTTATCTCCAACAGTGAATCCTGTGGAAAATGCATGTCAAAGCTCCTGGGAGCTAATCAAGAACACACCAACGGAAGTCGTTGTTTGCATTGCTGATGCGATTACGAGGTCGGATTGTTTCAACTACGTGATAAATATATTGTCGAATACATAATATATTATATTGTTACACTGAGTATTTTCTGTAGTAACATATCCATTTATTAATTGAATTACCTATAGGTAATTAAAGTAATATAGGTAAGTAAAGTATACTTTACTTCACTAAAATACATACCACAAGCGTGGGTCGATATTAAAAAGGGTCGTAGCATTGTAAACATTGTAAACCTACCTATTCCACTCATTGGTAATAGATGTAAATACCAATATTTATTAAAAGTGAAAAAAATTCGTTAAAAACATGGAATGGATGCGGAGTGATTCGAAATGTATAGAAATTGAACTTTTGTCAAAATATCTTGTCGTTATAATATTATAACAATTGAGGGATCGACCCTGAACACTTCCAATAACACGATAATAAATATTATTGCGGTTAGATAATATTCCAGAAGCTTTTTCGTTGGATAACGGTTTCCAATATCGTGGAGGTTACTCTGTGATGTGGGTAACGGAGCTCATTTCAATGGCGTTTTCAACATATCGGATGTGCGGTTGGTCGTACCGTAAAAGGCTTTGTGTTCGAGCAAACATCGGGAAAAGGAAAATGGAATCAAAGGGTCCGTCGGGCGGCGGAGGCAGAGGAGATAGTCGAGGGACAATAGTTAAGGGAGGAGTCGAAAAGGGTTGCAATTCGAACTAAGTGGAAAGTTTCGCGCACACAAATTGTTCCTTCAAGAGGTTTTAGGTGGCGGTGAAGGGGAAAAGGGGAGGGGAGGATAAAAAAACTTAAGAGTGATATCTTTTAGTCCGTGAACAGGAAACGAGGAGTGGGGGAAGTTTAACCTGCAAGACATAACTCAGCAGTAACTTTGGGCCTTTCAGGACTGAGATGGAGAGGGAAAATGTAAGTGATACTACAGACAACAGATCAACATAACAATACGAGTTGTCTTGCGGTGGACGTTTTGAATTCAATTGGCTCCAATTTCAATATTTTCGAACGAACACACTTATTATGTTTATTTTTTGCTCGTACAGGGACAAAAATATGCCACTTCCACTTCCACTTACACAAAGACCGATGCGGTGGGTTTCATTTTGTCATGAGTTTGTCACGACTGTCCCAATTTTGTTCATTCAAGTACCTACTTTGGAGTCATTATTGACGGGACGTTCTACTAGGAGGATCATAGTCAGTATTTTTACTATAAAACTAGGAAGTTTAAATGCGTGTTTTACTCTTATGTCATCTGAAACCTTCAAAGTGATTTACCTACTACGCCCATATTCCAGCCATTGTTTCTGAATATTATGTATCGCAGATTCTCCTCAGAATAGCTATTTAGCTACCTATAAATACCTGCTCCTTCTTTACGATAAACACTCGTCTTTAATTGGTCCAAATGTTCTCCTCGTCTACCTCTACCAGATTTCAACCGGGACAATTCAACAATCCCAGTACCTAAACTGGTGTTGACTACCAGAAGAATAGCATAGATAATTTCCATCCGAAAATCCACAGGGCCCGCAGACCCTGGGGGTTTTCAGTTTATTCCAATTATCTTGAATTTTGTTCATTTGTCATTCCCCAAAAAAATCCCTAAATTCATTTTATAGATTTGTCCTCATATCTACGTGCTCAAATTCTATGTAAATTGAAATTTAAAAAAAAATAAAAATTTTAAAATTCAGTGAAAATTTTTTGTTTTGAAAACTCTCCGAGGGATATGATTGCAGAGGAATAAGAACGCAAAAAATGCAATGGGATCAATTTTGACTTGTAAAATAATGGAGAAAACAGGAAGACAAATTTCCGCAATTTTGAAAAGATGCGCGGATTGGGTCTATGACTATGTGCCTAAGTAATGTTTGTAAGGACACCTCATACAAGATTGAAATGTAACAAATCCATCTACCCCGCTTACCATGTTTTACTTCTTATTCAGACGGTCAAGGCCACAGCCTCTCTACCTTCAGCGATTGACTTGAGATTATGCACAGAGCTTTGTTTCAACTTTAGCCAGTGCCTGTTAAATTATTCAAGTCGCTAGGTCTATAGGTTAACCTTTATTCTTGCATACTAATTTATTTATTTGTTTAATGTATAAAATTATTATTAAATAACTAATTTATAATTTTATTAATTTGCCTAATTTATTCTCGCATGTATGCATGTCTCGCTGTATACAGCCTCTACTGTAACAGGTATTTTCAACATCTCCAACAAAAAGATACGCGTGTGAGCTCTGGCATGGCCTCCCAATATGTACTAGTGGTGGTAGTACTGCCGTTTTAAAGTAAAACCACGTATCTCCGAATCCGTCACAATTTGTGAAAAATCGTATAAACTACTCATCTTGTGGTTTTTCTATCTAATTTGGAGTCAGAACAACCTATCTGCGGTAGTTTGCAAGCAAAACCACTTGTGTTTGTCCATTTCAGCCACTTATCGACACTTTACGTCATCCAATTTACAGGCAAAACCGAAATCTGGTGACAAGTGGTTTTGCCTTGGAATGCATAAGCGTTTTTCCGTAGCAAGTGATTTTTCGCTTCACACCCAAGTGGTTTCTCAAAACTCGGGAAAATCTGGTTTGTAAACAGATTTTGACTCAATGATATCCAGCTGTGATATCCAGTTTGGCTCAAGCGGATTTTCCAAAAAACGATGCGTCAGAAATGGTGAGTGCTTGCAGACAAAACAGCTCAAGTGGTTTGGCGTCCAAACTGAGTGCTTGACTTTACAATGTCATTATCGAAAAGGAAGAGCAACTTAACTACGATTAATCGAAGCGAATCGATGTTTTCAATATTTAATCGATATCAGCATGATTGATAAGACCTAACGTTAACATCAAGCGGCAAAACGGTTTCGTAACAGTTACTCTAAACGGGAGTCGAGCAATAAAGGGGCCAGCTGACAACCAAGAGGCATTTTTCGGACGAAGAATTTTTGCAGATAAGTGGTTTGTCCTTGAAACGGCAGAGTAGTAGTAGGTAGTAACAAATAAGCGGATTGGATTTAGTTTAGTTGATTTTGTTCAAAAGTACGGAGTACACTTTGCTGATCTTCGGAAACTTGTTTATTCCACCTGATACGGAGACGAATAGTTTGTGAGAGCCATTAAATCACAATTTATTGTTTATTTATTGTTTACAAACGGATATGAACGTCTTTCAATCTTAGATCGACTCTATGAGTGGGAGTCTACTCGGTGAGTTGAGACAATGAAGGCAGAGGCCGATCCGCCACTCGCTCGCGTGCACTGTTTCAGACACAGGTGGGTAACTAACACTGTAAAATGGACCGCGGGTAGGCAGGGAATGCGCACAATACTTGGCAGGCGTTTATCTTCTCACGGTCTCTAAACCGAATTCCCTTTAGCGCGAATAGGGTAGAAAATAAAGGCAGTAGGTTGAAAAGGGCTTCTGATACCCGGAGCCCCGTTTTCTCCCTGGATTCGGTCTTTTATCCCTCCACAACATTCGCCGCCGGCAATAAATTCTTTCGAAGAGAGAGACGGAGGTCGACCTCTTTCCGATTGCTGGTCCCTCGATTTACATTTCCATTACATCATGAAGGGGGAGAGAAGCCTTCGTGAAAACCTGAAGGGGGAAAAAAGGAGTGTGGACGGAGTGGCAGTAGGCAACTGAAAACGGCACCATCTGCGGGAAAAGACCTTTTCGAAAATGTTCGAAACCCTAACTAAACACCTTGTCAATTCGTGGATGTCACGAGTAACGATTTGGCACGAATGGCCCTGTAAATGTTCAACTTGCTTCACAACTTGTCGATCAATTAACCCTTTCGAGTCACCAGGTACAATCCAATGTACAGAGATTTCACCTGCTTGCTTTCAACACTTTCGTCTGGTACGGATCACGAGTCGCTTGTCGAACTGCAGACCTTTATTTATTTATTTATTTATTATTAATACGGGTCGAGCCCGTAACGTAGGGTACATCAAGATAATAGAGTTGAAAATTAATATGTAGCAAGAGCAGTAATAGATGAGGAGGAGGGAGGATAGTCAGATCTTCAGGAGGAGCTGTAGGAGCAAACCACACAGGCTTGACTTGCCAGAATGGAGAGGCTGGTGGAACATGTCAACGGCGGGGAAGTTCAGTGCAAGGAAATAACCCAATCGAGGCAGTCGAGAGAAAGAGGTTGATGCTGGGAAGGAAAGGTGTGTAGCATGTGGAAAACCCCATGCCTTGAAGATTTGAATATCCCGCGCACATTGAGAAGACATCACTCTTGGGGGCATCATCCATCCATCCGACCAGCATCCATGCATCGTCGAGACCGGAGACAGCTGCTAATAGTGGCGAACTTGTACACTCCCGTTCTCCCTCTCCAAATCGCCACTAGTACCTAGTTGTTGAACTACCGATAGTTTCGGTTTCCGATAGTATCGATGGTTTTTCCAAAAACGATCGATAGTTTTAACACTCCTCTTTTCAAATGTCATATCAAATCTGTATTGTCAGTGGTCGTCAGTCGTCGTCTTTCATTAGTTTTTTAGTGAAGAGAAAGCTGATGAGCTCAGTACAAAAATCAGATGCGTTATTCATGCTAAAGGCTTACCTATTGCTGAATAAAAATATAAAAGTTTCTTGGTAACCAAAAATGACTTATGGTTACGTCACTTAGGTAGGTACATGTCAATTTTGCGTTGTGATATCTTTTTTTTTTCTTTTTTTTTTAAATTGACCTAGTCAGGCTAAATAGGTACTTCTTTTTTCAAATTATTTTTGGCAAAATACCCAAGTAGGTATTTTATTAATGAAAATTGTCATGTCTGACTAAATTTTTTGTTTGTTTGACCATTTTCGCCTGGGAAAGAACTTGAAAAGGCAATTAAGAACGAAGGCTAGAAATGAATGATAATTGTGGCGAGTGTGGGTGCCTGGTTGAGATAGAGGAAACACGGAAACTGTGGGAACACCTTTGACAATCTTTATTCACGAAAGAATAAGTACAACGGAATGAATAATTTGAAACGTGCTGAAGGCAAGTGAAAAAGATAACTGATAACATAGGTGAGGTTGGTTGGTTTTGCTGGACACGGGTTGAGTGATGGTGGACGGGTTGCGTGATCTTGGACGCCACACGAGAAATGAACTGTGTTGAGGATGTTCCGAATTAGTGATAAACTCGTGGGCCCTTGAATTGTGTATAATTTAAAAAAATAACTTGAGGTAAAGATCATCTTGATACTAATTCTCATACGAATAACTCCAGCATGCTGGAAGACCAAAAATTATCACACAAAATAATGCTACCTACGAACAAACAAAATTAATCGATACAAAAGTGCACTTTTGTGGCGCTGATCAAGAAAAATGAAAAAAACGTTTAGAGGAGTAACGTTCTTCCTCTCAAGTAATTTTGTTCAATTTCCTTTCACATTAAGTACGTGTTTTTTCGGGAACATGTGGGTTTTCAGTTGGTTCCGATAGTACTATCGTTAGTTTTCGATAGACAGAAACTATCGATAGTATCGATAGTCCTATCGATAGTTCAACACCAGTAGGCCAGTGAGGTGTGATGCCTATATGAAACGTGGTAGATGGTGAACGACTCGCGTTAATGGGTATTTCTGATTTTTCTTCTGACTACCGTGCATCTGTGAAAATTCCGTTCTGGACAATCATCCTGCTGCGCTCGATAGTTTGTCTACTACCATTTTGAGTCAACGTGAGTAACACCTGTTGCATTACTACTGTTTCCACTGCTGATCGGTAGTATCACGTGGTCCCATGTAATTCAGGAAATGGTATTACTCACAAATAGGGTTGCCACACGTCCCGGTCGTCCCAGTAGGTAGGCCCGGGACTAAGGGCCGGATTTATAGTCGACACTTGAGGGTCACAAGCCCCTAAGTATTGATAAACGATCCCAGTCGAGTAGAATTTCCAAGTTTGAGTGCAGGTCAAAACAAAAATAAGGGTCGCTGGCGGTGGATAAGGATCCAGTCTCCTTGACGTCTTGAACCGATGAACCCCGCCCGGTATCTCTTATCCTTGCTGTCAACCGGTTGTTTACATATTAAAAAAAATGTTTTTTATCGTTATGTGTATGTTTTGAGAGTGTCGCTAGTTTTGAGAAACACTTTTTGTGAGTTACAGTGCAGTGGACATCACAAACTGAGCTTTAGGATGCCCAAACGAAAGTGTCACTTCTCGGATGATTACATGAAAGAGTGGTCGTAATGAACACGAAGCTCTCTGCTCGATATGCAACACATTCATTTCCGTAAGTCATAGTGGTAAGACTTCCATTCACGATCACATCAAGACTAATTCTCACAAATCCAAGTTATCAGCAGCTTCAACTTCACTAGACATTTCGTCGTTCATGGTGAAGGAAAACACTCCAGAAGAAATCCTAGTTTGTGCTGCCGAACTGACAACTGCCTACAAAGTTGTCAACCACCATCAGTCGTTCAAATCATTAGACTGCATCTCAAAATTGAATCCAATACTTTATCCTGATTCAAAAATTGCGGCTAAACAGTCAACAGTAACAGTCAACAGTGTCTCGTATTGCATAAATACTTTACAAAATTTGAACATTCCGCTAAAAAAGCTAACCGCTTTCAGTGCAGACAAAACAAATACAAATTTTGGTGGTCGAGAAAGGCAAGGGAGAAACAATGTGTTCTTAAAACTCAAACTAGGTACATGAGGAGGTGTCCGAAAACATTGAAGGGATCGGTTGCCCAGCTCATATTTTACACAACGCTGCATCTACAGCTGCTGATATACTCTCTATTGACGTGGAGTCCATAGTGCTTAAAATCTACAAATACTTTTCCATATTTACGGTGCGGAATGAACGTCTAAAAGATTTCTGTGCAGAAGCTGAAGTAACTCATGCTAATGTTCTGTCTCACTCCAGAACAAGATGGTTATCTTTGTTGCCGGCGATTGAACGTATTTTAAAACTATGGGAAACCTTAAAAGAGTTCCTTAAATATATTCATCTGTTTGTGTCCCGGTGTGTACCTAGACTATTATGGCAACCCTACTCACAAACCATATTCTATCTGTCTCAGGTCCTGCTAGTTTGTTCAACATCATCCAAAGAGATTGCAACAGTTGTGTATTCAGCCCCCGCATCACGGATTTAATTCTCGTTAAGTCGATCAGAAAAGAGACCGGTACGTTGCATAATTTTCCCGCATACTTCCCTACGAGAAACGTAATGATAACATTTTTCATGACTTCAGCAATATGTTGAAATTGTTCGCAGGCTGAACTAGTGTCGGAACGATCTCCTTTCTTCCCGTTTCCCATCAAGACCCGTCATCACATCTCCCCTGCTCGGAGAATTATTTGAAACTGTACAATTTTGTTACCATCTACCTTTTATTGTGATATTGATCTTTTGTATTTTCTATTTCCAGTGGTACCACTGCAGTGATTTAAAGAAAAGGAAGGCCTTGTATGATGTTTCCTAATTGAGGACACGAGCGACTACCTCAACAGATTATACAGATGTAACTTTATGGTGAGTTCACGATTTTGATTCTAAATAAATTTTTTTTTTAAATAATTTATTGTGGTTGGCGATTTTCCTCAAATCGTCTGGCGCCCAACTTGTCCCCCCTCGAAGGTATCCCTGGGTAACCTCCCAGAAAAGATGTGAAGGGCCAATCCCCCTGAATCTCATGCCCAAGTCGCCAACATAATGTTGACTAGCAACTATCTGCTACAATTGTTGACTAGCAAATAACTGCTACAAATGGCGCCCAACGTTTATGGCTGAGAAGGGTACGGCAAACGATTGGCTGAGAACATCAGTGAAAACCGCACGTTTGTACGACCCTCCGTTCACGAGTTATGAATTTTTCAAATTTGGGCCGTGAAGTCACAGCCCCTTATTAGGAGGGAATAGGGGGCTGTGGCATCATAGCACAAACTTCATAACTCGTGAACGGAGGGTCGTACAAACGTGCGGGTTTCACTAATGTTCACAGAATTTCGAGCAGAAAATAAACAAATAAAAAATTGATATTTTAAAAATTTGCGATTACACCATTGTAGAAAATCAATGTTTTATGTGTCTAAAAGACGACATTTTCGTGTTTATCGGGGAAACTATTAATTCTACAAAGCTGGCAATATTTTTATTAGACAGGTGATAGAAAAATACGTTGAAAACATGTGCCATTTGTTCCAAACAGACCACGGTAAAGGAATGTAATATTAAATAAAATTTATTTAATATAAATTAGCAATTTCAAAACCCCCGGTTTGTTGCATAGGTTTTGTCTTTTTATGCCCTTTAATGAAATCTGCATTTATGTTTATAAACATATGCAAAACCCCAACTTTCTACCATGCGCGGCTGAAACGTCAAGAGGTGGTCATTTTTGGAACGAAGGGCTCAAGGGCTAAAACTTTTCCTCCGTCATTTTTTGCTCAGATCAACTGTTTAGGCAGAAAATGCATTTGAGCCATCTTACAACGGACACCCTGTATATAACGGTGTTACGTCCTGTTCGGTTGTACAGTAACTGGCAACTGTTGCCAGGTGTGGGGATCAGCATGCTTCTCACAATTTAATCGGATTCGAACATCCCAAAATCGAGTTCTTGGAGTGATATCAGGTGCAGGGCAACTTGGTACGTCAGGAACTCTCTTGTTCACAGAGACTTGCAAAGTCCAGAGGTCACTGACGTCCTGAAGACCACACACGAAATTGCACTCAACCATGTTGTACCATTCCAATGAACTAGCCACTATTATTCCTAACATCCTCCCAGACCCGAGCGACGTCTATAACGAATAAAATTATTTATTCATCTTCATGTAAATAATCTATATTTCTGAAATAGGAAAAACTCAGCAAATTCTTGGACAATGGTTTATTATACTTCTGTTTTCATTCGATTTTCTGAAAGGTAAACCCTCGGATTTCGAGGCGGGTGATGGGGGGGAGGGGGATTTAGGTTTAGTGGGCGATTCCAATGGTTTAATGTCGAAGAAGAACAAAATAATTGACGGCTTGAAAATGTCCCCAACAGTGAAACGAAGCAAAACTATGATTGAACAAAATTTGTTCAATGATTTAATCATTCACCCTGATCCACGTATACTCATTCAAGGAAGGTGTATTTGGCACTTATGTGCTTGATAATTCGAAAATGCAATAACTGGGGTTTAACTACGTCGGCACTCTCCAGAAAATAAATGAAGTTAAAAAAAAAAAAAGTAGTGTTATTCCAGTATAAAACGAAAAACTCGCAAAAATGTGACGTTAAGATAGATGTATCAATCACCAAAACATTTAATCAAAACTCTCTCAAATGGGGTCAGCGATATCTTAGAAAATGAGTCAACGTTCTCCGTTTGTTCCACCAGTCAGTCAAAGTGACACGCCTCAGCTCGAGGGGCCAAAGTGACAGGAAATCACAGTCGGCCACACTCTCGAGGTATCTCTTCCACTCGATATTCTCTAATGAAGTGTAAATCGAGATAACCCTCCTCCCCTACCCATCACCTGGTCGTCATAGCCACTGCCCAATTGAATGGTCCCTCATCGAAACTGTCATGAAACTCATTTCAACGATATCAACAGGTGGCCTTGAAGAGAGCGGTTGAACTTCGATCTCGAATGAGATGTATTAGGAAGGTGACTAAAATCCAATTAGGCCGTAATATAGTATATTATGCGGCGTTGTACACAAGAACTTGATATTAACTTTCTACTCCGCCAGGGTGAACTTGTTTTCGTCGAAGATCATTTTATGGCCATCAAATATGGTCATTTACCATTCCGTGAAATGAAGAAAACCAGGTTACCCTGAGCACCATCAACTTTCAGTGTTTCCTGAGCATCAGTGTAGCTGGATCAAGGAGTACAATGAGAATTAGTGTACTCAGGACATCAGTGTACACTGCGCACCAGCTTACCTCAGGCATCAGTGTATCCTGAGGATCAATGTAATTAGAGGACCTACTGAAATATTTATAATCTCGTTTATAATGAGCATCAGGATACTCAAATCAGCAGCTTGCTCAGACAATCAGTGCACCCACAGCATCTGTGTACTCATAGCACGAATAATTTGTTCCAATGAATGTACCAGTCATGTTCTTGACTAAGGATTGGCGAAGGATTGAGGCGGTAGCACCAGTATCCACCAGGAGGCTGTCGTCCTAACTTTACTTCTACAAACAGAGGTTTCTTTTCACCTCGGGTTGTCTTTACATACACGTAGGGCTTCGTATCAGCAGGAGCCTGGGTCCCAAGGCTCTTCTTAGTTTTCCGGGGACATTTGGCCCGAAATTGGCCTTCACTGCCACACGTCCAACAACAATCTGGTCCTCGACCAGCACCTGGCACTCGAGATTGACTCTCCATCAAATGTGCCCTGTTCAATGCCTCCCAGATTGTACATGGCGCAGTTCCTGCAATAAATCTACTGATGTCCCTATCACAGAGCGCTCGAAGGAACGATTGGAGCCCCAAAGGGTTCCGATATTTTTCAGGTCAGTCTGACATTGCTAACTGTACAAGACGCTCTATATCGGTAGCCAACTCACTGATTGATTCATGGTCATGATCCACCATGTGCTCTCTTGACAATGCGCTCGGAACTCCTAACGCTGCACCACGGAGAGCGCCAGCTAACTTTTGCGCTGTTGTTGGTTATTGGCTTATTGGCTGAAGGTGAACAAGATATTCTTTCTAAGATGTCTTTCCGTCATAAGTCATCAAGGAATTCTCTTGGAAGACTGACTGATGGGTTGGCTTTTGCATTGGGATGATACTCGTACAAGGTGTCTATTTCAATTGACTTTTTCTTCCATAGTCGTTCGGGTTCATGTTCCTCAAATCCCTGCTCTTGCCCTCTTATTCAATGGGTAGATTGCCAGAGGTACTTAGGTGTAGTGGTTGACAGGTTCTTAAAATAGAAGCCTCATATTTTACACGTAACTAATGCTATTAGAAGATCCTCTTTCGTATTCTCTTTTCTCAATAAATTCCTGTCCCTTTCTGCGCTGAAAATGACCTTCCATGCTTTTGTTTATTCTATGCTGACATACTGTATTCCTGTTTGGGGTGAGGCGTATCAGGTGTCCTTCATTTCAGTCGAGACTGCAGTTAAGTCACTTGTGCGCCTTATATTTAGATCTGGTTACTTAAACCCCAGTAAACCGCTGTTTATAAAACTCAATGTTCTCCCCCCTAGACTTACTACGTTTTGAAATTGCTCCAATACTATTTTATTCACAATTTTCCCTTCAGTTGCCGACTTCAGGGTGTGACTCGCCGTCACAATGATGTATTAGTACCTGTTCCGTTTCCATATTTTGATTTTTTCACAAGACAGTGCTCGTATCTGGGACCCAGATTTTTTTAATGATTTAACTAGGTACTCATTTAAAGCGTATTGAAAAATGTAGTAAATTCAAATCGTGTTTGAATGACCTCTTAAAACAGCAGTTTCTTATTTACAACAGTGTTATTCCTCTATTGAGATTTTTTCTTTAATATCATTAAGTTTTGCCGCTTTATTTTATTTTCTGTTACAAAAGACAAAAATGTATGTTCATTTTCTTCCGTTATTAATAATTGCCACAGCGTTTAACGATATTAGTATTGTGTAATTGTTAGCAACTCCTGATCTCCGGACAATTTTTTTAAATTATGGAGATCAGTTTACTGCCAAAGACTTTAATTTATTTGACTGATGTTTTCATTTTATTTTGTGATGAAGTATAAAATACTTCAAATATATTTTGTGGAAATTTCATAATAAGCGGCTTTATAAAAACAAAAAAAATTTTCAATTTTCTATCGGCAATTTAAAACAGTGAACTAGTCTGAAGGGTGATCTTTACAGAACATTGATCTAGACAGCTGGTTGATCTGCACAGAAGATAATAAACCATTGCCCAAGGATTTGCAGCGTTTTACCTGTTGAATCACCGGGCTCTGATTGCAGTTATCACTGAATCGCTAATACGTAGCTCTAAAGTCGAATCATCAATCAAATGCCTAACAATGTAATCTTGACAGAGGTCCTCCAACTTCTTTGTGTGGATAATCAGTATAAATTGGCTTAAAAATATAAAAGTAAAAATAATCTTGGGCACATTTGTACTGGAACTTAACGAAGAATCACCGCTTCCCACCATGAAATTGGGTGAGTATTCATCATGTATCCCCTAGGAGATTGATCATGGTCGTTGATCATCAGGCTCAGTCAAATTACGTGTTCATGGGATAGGTACAAGATAGTTAGTTGATTATCTGGAAATTTTGGCACTCTTATTCGAAATAATGAGAGCACTGAATGAATTTCATCGAACTCCTGTAACAATCATAGTAATTATTGTCTACAAACGTTGTCTTTAAAAGAGCATAAATACCCCAATTTATCTACTCTACCACTCTAGCATTTAATGACGGTTACATGATACGGAGTCATTTGGTTCCGAAGGTTCTAAAACCCAATACCGTCCTAAAGCCAAGTAGGGGGGAAAATTACCCATAAATTCCCAAAATGAGACGATCTGACAAGTGGCCCATCAATTTGAAGGTTATTTTATGCTGAGCACGATGGTGAAATCCGCATTGCGATATCTCATTCCGTTCTCAAACTAGAGCAGAAACGTGGTTGATCATGGAAATCAAGTCCTTCAATCGAGACATTTTACATAAAACTAGTTATTTCTTCGAAAATTCGCTCTTATAGCCATACTGCGTGACAGTGGATTTCTTTGTCGTGAGGTAAACGCGTGGCGTTTGGATGGAAAGACACAGTTAAGAAATACACAGTCTAATTTTTTTCGACTTTATTCATTTCATTTTATCTTCGGATGTACCTACTGCAGTATCCATGGATACTTACAGAACTACTATTGCGTTTTGATAACTTTTGATTTTTTTTTTTTCAGCTATTGTTACTTTGGCTGTGCTGGCTCTCGCAGTGGCGGTCTTTGCAGATGATTCAACATTCTCCTGCGATAAGAAAGTAACTACTTAAGAAACATTTATATTTTCAGTAAATACTTTTTTTTAAAGTTATTACATAGGTAGGTACTTATGTACTTACTTGCACGGCTGTACCGAGTAGACTATTATTTTCGATTTCTATCCTGACATTTATGTTTATAAACATTATATTGTACAAACTCAAATTTCAAAATCACACTAAAAATACCATGAAATTTTAAAATTTCAGTGTTTTAAGTCTTTCGACGTTTATTAATTTATTCGATTTGCACGACTCTCTTGAAGATTTATAATCATAATTCGAGTCCTTCAGTAGGTACTACTACAATCTTGATTCTTGTCCGATACTCCGACTCCCACAGTCGTAAATGATATTTTGAAAGGTTTTCTCTCGCATAACTTCAAATAAAGATCAAGTAGAATAACCTACTAGAGAGTACTCTAAAGTTTTGCCCGAAAACCGGTTGGCACTTTTGGCATTAAAATCCCCTCTGGACTTGAGGCCTCTACTGAAAACATGAGGTGGAGGTTGCACTGCCTTTTGGCCTTGGATTTCAAATTTAATGAATAACCTTGGCACATAAGTAGGCGCTTTCTATGTTTGTTGGCTTTGGCATATAGAAACGAAAAAATTAAATTGAAAAAAAAAAAAAAAAAACTAGGAAATAACCAACAATGCACTTGCGCCCTTTGTACCACAAGCCCTCCATACGTAATTGATGAAAAAATAAAAATATAACGATATAACGATTTTTCAGGACACAACTGGGAAAACTAAATACAGAGATCCTAACAGTAGTAACAAAGGATGGAAAGGAAATTACGCCTGTATGACGTACCACGACTGCAAAGATAATAAAGACACCATCCACCATTGCTTCTGGTTGGTCCCTCTGCTTCAGTTCGACAATAAGACACAGAAATGTGTTTTGTTCTGGAACGCGAACTGCGACGCATAGTGAACCGGATTGGATTTAAATTTCGAGGTTTATTGTACTCAATACGAGTCTACTGTATTAATTACATAATATGAGTATCAATCAATTTGTAATTGAAACCCAACTCTTCATTGTGTTTTCAAACAGATGCCAGTAAAAATAATTGCATGGTCGTTCGCTCTTAGAAGCATCTTGTCTCTTCCAAAAATCTTAAAAATTGTTCCAAGTTCGTTTTTTGTTTTCGTTTTCCAAAGTTTTTTTAAAAAGATTTTATTGCTCTAAGTAGGTAATAACTCATTAACAATATTATTTTGAAACTATAGTGTACATATTATTCAAAACTTAGATGCTTAGGTACATCTTAGTTAGATTTTTGTGAATTTTTATGAGGATATGAATGAATGAATAATATTATGCTTTTTTATTCGCATTATATTAACATTAACATTTTGTAAAGCATCACAAGCTTTGGGCGTCCATCAGCCGGAGTACGCCTTCACAATAGTTGACCCATGTAGCAATCGAATGTGTTTTATGTAACATAATGTTACATTATAACATATTATATTATATTATAACATAATATGCTAATAACATAAAATATCACGTATGCTATCCTCCTACAATAAAAGAAGAAATATAAGAAGATGTCAATAAATAACCCATGCGACAAGAAGACAACACACATGCGAGACAGGTATAAGGCAACATTCAAGAAAAAATATAGTATTAATATAATTTATATTAAATAATAATTATATTAATACTAATACATTTTATTAGTCCAGAAAGGTATCATAAGGTATAATTATAAGTTTAAACTGTGTAACTAGGTAAGTACTTTCGGTAATTTAAGGCCTCTATCAGGTAATTGTCCAGTCCTGACCAATTTTGTCCGTTCAAAAACCCTATAAATTCGTTCTTCGTTAAGTACATTTTCATCAAATAAGCAATTATTAAAAACGTTTACACCCGAATAATAGAAACATTTAATACCGGCAGTTGTGTACCTCCTTGGCAATATTATTTTAATTTTACTATCCAACCTAGTGTTATTTTTTGCTCTCACCAGTTTTCCAGCTAAGAGATATTTATGATTGTGATTGTTGTTTTTTTAAATACTTCATTAATCGTTAAAATTTTTGTTTCTGCAAAAAGTTTCAGGGAGGGGGATCTATAGGGTTTATTGAAGATAATTTTTATTAGTAATTTTTGTGTAAGCTCTATATTTTGAATTTTGTTTGCGTAAGCATTTCCCCATGCTACAATTCCGTAGTTAATTTGTGATTGGGGTAATGCATTGTAGACAGTCAGCTTAGTTTTTTCATTTAATATGTTTCGTATTTCGTAAAAGGTGGGTATTAGTTTTCTAAGTTTATTATTTATTGCTTCCGTGTGCATTTCCCAGGATAAGGTTTGATTAAAAAAAAACCCCCTAGGTATCTGATATTTTCAATTTGCTGAATTACTGGGCATGTACAGCTCTCTGTGTTGCAGTTTTTCCATCTGTGGCATCTTAGGTTCGTGATGTTGGGTATATCCATGTCCTTCAGTGAAAATGCAATGAACTTCGTTTTTTCATGATTCAATTTTAAATTTTTCTTTTCATAGAGCCCATTCAAGTTTGTCAGGTCTTCCTCCGTTTTTCCTTAGCCTCCTCCCATGTTCTCCCAATCGATATCAAGGCTGTATCATCCGCGTAGGAGACTAATTCACCATTTATTTTGTTACTCAAAATATCATTCACGTTTATAAGGTAGAGGATTGGACTAATTATCGTACCTTGCGGTACTTCACATAACAGATTTGTCGGTTTGCTTATTTATTTCCTAATCTTACTTGTTGCACCCTCCCCTCCAAATAGCTCTGAACCCATTTTATGAATGTGGACTGGTACCTTTTTCCCAACATTGTTCTTATTAATATGTTATGAGGAACTGTATCGAACGCCTATGAGAAGTCTTTGAACACCGCTATCACCCTGTTACCCACATCTAGGTTATTATTTATTTTTCTGTATAAGTGCAATATGGCATCCAAGGTGCTTTTGCCCGCCTGGAATCCATATTGATTATTGTTTATTGAGTTGTTATTTCTCATGTAGTCTATTAAGTACCTAGTCTTTGATTATTTTTGCTATGTTGGATAACAAAGAGATAGGGCGATAGTTGTTGGCGTTTGAGGCGTCACCTGATTTAAACAGCGGTATGACTACAGCCCTTTTATAGATATTGGGGAAAATGCCATACTTACAGCTGAGATTGATGATATGCGCTAAGGGCTTGGCTATGAAGGCATCTAAGCTTTTAAGCGTTTAAACTAATAATACAATGTTCAAATTAGTTCATGTTGCGTGACTGGTAGGCTAGAACGGATAAGAATTCATCCGTGATAAGAGGTTGTTGTTTGTATTCGGTTATCTCACAATAGGTCAAGTGACACGTTTAAAGTTAATTGCTAAACAAACGTTATTCGGTTCGAAATTGGATTTTGTTGTAGTTCTATTGCCACTGAACCAAAAAGTGGGAGGGAAATCGAGTGACAGGTATAAAATAAACGGAGTGACGATGACGGAGTAGTGTTGTCTGTCAAGAAACGACCACACCATGCAATTCTGTGAGTACACCATATTCATGCTACGTAATTTAATTATAATTGTTGAATGAGTACGAGCGTAGATAGAGAACCTTAGATAAGGCTTTATTGAACATAAAACTCCAAGTGGAGAATAGAGCAATTGATTATCGAATTAGGAATTTGAAACGGTGGACATAGAAACGAGGAATTGCAGCTAACATATGAATGGGTAGTAATAATTTCATCACATTTTCCCCCTGTCAGTTTTCCACACGTAGTCCTCCAGATACTTCGGCGGGTTCTTAATCCTTCCCGAACGTCTTGGGGTTTGCGTGGTTCGCTGGACTTCAGGTAGCTGATCCTGCATCCTAGGTTCAACATTCACGGTGTCATGTTCAGGAGGAGGCTCATCTGGTTCTATAGTCAGCATTGTTGAATGAGTACGAGCGTAGATAGAGAACCTTAGATAAGGCTTTATTGAACATAAAACTCCAAGTGGAGAATAGAGCAATTGATTATCGAATTAGGAATTTGAAACGGTGGACATAGAAACGAGGAATTGCAGCTAACATATGAATGGGTAGTAATAATTTCATCACAATAATCAATTCAGTGAATGAAAAACTTTCTGGCTCCTCCCTCTCTCGATATTTGTGGTTACCGCAAAATAATTTTCTTTTAAAGCCGTCAAGTTCGTTGGCCTATCCACAGTTTAGACGAAATAACTTCAAATTTAAACTTTGTTATTACAAATTTCGCACTAGAATAGCGTGGTTTCGCCATAATTTCGAAAATCGGTTGCTAAAAGCGCATAAACCACAAAAATACCTACAACGCTTTTTTCTCCTTCAACATAGAACGAATTTAATAAACATTGATTTGCAAAACTGGGAGGTTGGTGAACTGTTGGAATGTGTGATTTTATTAAGGCGGATCTGCAAAATAGCAGGATTACATTTCAAATTACTGTGATCCAATTGACTGTGATCCAGTTTTCCAAGTTTAGTCCAACTTTTACTTAAGATTTTGGCTCAGCGAAATCCTTACATTCCCAATTCATGTTTGCTGTTCCCAACGATTAGGTTAAGTAACAATTTGCGACTGATTGTTCTTAATAGTTGTTATATTTTCTTTTCCCGCTCATTCATGAGATGTTGTTCGATCGTTATAACCATTTTGCAGTATTTTCTATATTATTGTTTCAAATATGTCACTACACAGGTAGGAAACTCTCAAAATCGTAATCATCTCACAATAATTTCAATACGAAATTTTTCGATGAATAACATCGTTTCGCGTTTCTTCATCTTTAAAGCACTCCAGCTTGAGAACGAAATAAGATATCGAAATCCTGATTACACGATTTTAAAATAAAACAGTATTTTGTCTTAGTCGAAGAGTTGGGAGAAACGGCTGCGTGCATCTAAGGCGACGATTGACATCATAGCAGTAGAATTTGAATATTTGTTACAAAAAGTGGGAGTTTCCTAAAATATCCGATAGCCAGGATTGGTGATTTCCTCAATCACAATACGGTTAATTGATGTTAAAAAATTGGACATTGACTGATGACCGCTCTGAAACTCGGTTATGTTAGTTCCACTTATTTTTAATTTTAATCCAATAAGTGACTGAATTGCCGCTAAAAAGTTGGTTCTCCTCCTAATTTAACCAGATGCAATTAGCTAAATTGATAACGGCATCGGAACGGTAAACAAACGGTAGCTAAGTACTCAATTTCTTTTATAATTCCCGGATTTTCAATTCATCTGGTTAATAAGTACCTACTAATGAGGTGGAACTACACTGGAGACCAAAAAAACCGGCGCAGTTGAATTGTTGTCGAAGAGTCAAGTTTAAATCTATAACAGTTGGGTTTGAGTCAATAGTAAGGTCAATAACGAGGTTAACAGAGATTACGTGTAGAGGTCCATCCCTGTTTGTCCTTAACTATCCAGTTTTTTTCCTGTAATGCTCTCTTGAATTCACGATAGAAGCCTACAGAAGTCTGCTGATGTTAATCTTCACTCCAGAGTCCGTGCTTTAGGTCCTCTACTCACCCCAGCACACCGAACGGCTCGTCTTCAATTTGCTAGAGATCACGCTGCTTGGACTGAGCTGCTTGGGTTTGCAGCAGGATCCGTCGCCCTTGGACGCCCTAATGCCGGCCATATGGTGTAGCTACCAGTTTCACGGTTTCCTGTAGGCTTCTATCGTGAATTCATGAGAGCATTACAGGAAAAAACTGGATTGTTAAGGAAAAACAGGGATGGACCTCGGCAAGTAATCTCTGTTAACCTTGTTATTGACCTTACTATTGACTCTAACCCAACTGTTATCGATTTAAACTTGACTCTTCGACAAAAATTCAACTGCGCCGGTTTTTTTTGGTCTCCAGTGTATTTATGTTGATGCCGTCCATGAAATGCTCATGATCCGTGAAGCGCGAAATTGAGTAATTAAAGACAAAATGGACGGTTAATAACCTGATAGTTGACATGTCAAGTTGTTTCCAACACACTTTTCCATATACCTTGGTGGTTGAAATCATCTTTTCAAGGATCAGTGCTGGGGAGTGTGAAACAAGAAGCCGCCACTCCTGTAATCTTTTCCGACGTGTCTGTAATCTTTTCATTTTTCTTCGAACATAGTTGACCTCAAAATGATGGACAAATGTTGTTTCAGCATTCTTTTTGATCTTGGCGTTGGTGATCTTCGCTGTCGCTTTGGCAGCTGACGAGACTCCTGCAACGACACAGTCCCCAGCTGGCACTTGCGATTCCAAAACCAAACCCGCTGGAATATCGTACAAAGACCAGAATAGCGGGAAAGGCCTGTTTGGAGCGTGGAGCTGCATGAACTTCTACGAGTGCTACATGGGAGTAGAAGTCGAGCACCACTGCTCCTACGTCATCCCTCTGAAGCAGTACAACCCCGAGACCCGCTCCTGCGATTGGTTCTGGAACGTTAACTGTCACGCTGATGACCCAGCAAACGCTTGAAACGCTTTCCATCCACTATCAGCATAACATACGAGAGAGGGACGTGTGGGAGAATGTGTAACAGTTGGACTTCAATAGAAGCCTAACTTCGTCCGTGCTCATTTAATGTAATAACATATCTACTATCGTCTGATACATACTTGACCGACATAATTCTATCCTTAACTCTTAACCACCAAATAAAATTACAATATTGTCAATTTTACACTTAACTGTGATATAGGACATTAAACGCGATAATAACTTGCTTGCAAAAATTGACTCTATCTACCTGATCAAAATTGGTCACACATTTTCCAAACTTACGCCAAATTTTCATCGACGATCTTTACTTGTAGCAATGAATCATAGCAGTCACATTAATATTACTCAACATTTCTAAACTCGGTCTCAAAATTTTGCTTCACGAAAATATCTCACAACTCTTAAAACTGGCTCCTGACATGAAAACCCGACCCCACAAGCTACTCACACCTACATTCACACCTACACTCACACCCATTTGTCTACTCCCATACCATACCGCTTTAAAAAAAAAAAACAATATTTATTCAATAAGTAGCTAATTATGGGAGTAGTGATATGGAATAGTAATTATGGTTGTGGGAGGTGGTAACGTTGGGTTAGTGTATTTCCCAGGGTAGCATAAGGAAGTAGGTACTACATAATGAGGATGTGAGGGTGGAGGAAGTCCTTAGGGAGATGATTTGCACGTTCAAACATATTGGCTCAGTGAGGTAGGTGCAGTCTTCGAATTGACCCCCATTAGACTGGAACCAAAACCTGTAGGGTGGAGACACGAGTGGAGCTCATTATGGCTTGGATATAAATATTTACATAATATTTACATATATTATACCACTGCAAGTGAAAAATCAGATGTTCTCTATAAATAATACCTATTGGTTTAAATGAGAATATAGCACTCATAATAAAACTTATACGAAGATTATACTCGTAGCATGTGGCAAAAATTAACATACTTCTGACCACACTCCTATAAAATAATGTTGGCCCTCACCATGAAGTCTAGAATTGTTCTGTATTTTTCAATGTCCATGCTTTTAAGTAACGACGGTAAAGACTCCGTTCGAAACAAGCCAGAAAATAGCAGTCTCTCATTTTCATATTTTACACGTGAAGTTATCACATGATCTATGTCTTCCAACACATCGCAATCACTACATCGTACGCTGTCCGCTCTCCGTACAGGAACATGATTCTGTTGAAGTCGCGATAGCTGCTGAAGTTGGTGACGGGTGAATTTCCATGTACCAAACCATCGTGTGAGTTTGACGACTGGATTAACTTCATAGTGGAAGTTACCGTTGTCTGGTGACAGCGTGTCATAGTGAACTTGCCATTCGTTTGTTAGTGCTTTCCTTGATTTCGCTGTGGCGTCATCTTGGGCAACCCGATGTTGGTAGTAGCAGCAGAATTCGACGAACAAGCGGTCGTGGCTATTCGATCAGCCTCTTTGTTACCTTTAATGTTTGCATGCCCTGGGATCCATTGAATTCGTTTGTCAAAGGTTGCGTTGGTTGTGAGCATTTTGGCTATTTCAATGATTAAGTAGTTCTTCTGGTTGGCTAAGCTTAAGTTTTCCAGTACTTGACAAGCACTTTTTGAATCAGTGAAAATTATTCCTAAGTTAATTCCTTTGCCTAGCAAATATTTTCATTGCTGTTAAAATCGCAACCAATGCAGCGTTCATAATAGAATTCTTTAGTACTTAGTTTTGACCCTAGTGAGGTGTTTCTTTGAAGGTCATGAATGTCAATTCCGCATGTGTGTCCAGTTTTTAAGGCATCGAAGTATACTTTGTAGAACAAGCTATACTCGTTGTTGATCATTTCCAAGGACAGCGCATGCAATTGTAGTATTGTCATTAATTTTTTACTTGCTATACTAGGTACAGTTGGTTTCACCCGAACTATAACTAAAGGCAGTGGGAGTGGAAGCGAAAAATACAGATGGATTGCAGTTTTGGGGATTGCTTCCATCAGTAACGTTTGTCGTTATATTGATCTCCTACCATTCTTGAGTTTAAACACGGAATTTTAGGTTAGGTATTCAATTATGTATGCCAGACTGCGGAGTCGACGCCCACAGAACATCCAACGGGACGGAAAAAATGTGTATCCAATCTTCCTACGCCAGCTCACAGATAAAGGGCTGGTGACCGAGGCCCCGTCCCATTTTCTAATATTAAAAGGGCAATTTCCTTAAACAACTGGAAGCTTCTAGGGAAGAATAGCCCTTTTAGACGGAAACGATGCTTAAAAAAAGAAGGCGCAAAAAAAAGGCTGAAAGATCAGGAGCGCGGACGTTGCGAGATAAAATGTGAATAAATGAACAGGAAAACACCGCTGAGTGGTGCGGGGCCTTCGGAAGCGTTTTTCCCTTCGCGTGAGCATAATATTCATAGGAGGGAAAAATATGCGACTTCCCTGACGGCGATAGCTTCGTAGAAACCCGCGGCAACAGGAAACCGGAACAGTGATTTTGGTGAAATTCGCCCAATTACTTGTTGATCATGATCAGAATTGTGGTTTGGCGGATCGTGAATCCTGTAATGAGATGCTGTTCGATTTTTGAAAAAACCGTCGGAGGACAGAAGAATTTAATTTCCAATTTGAACCATCAGAAGAGCCCAAAAGAAGAACTTCGGAAAAGGCGTCAAAAGAGCCTCCTATCGTCCCTGAAGAAAAATGAGGAAGTTTGGAATTTTAAGGTGAAATATCAAAATGGAATTTTCAACTAAACTTTAAGTACTTACCTTCACATGATACTTTGTCATAATTCGAATCATTTCGAATGAGGGAACGAAAAAAAAATCCGAATTGAATACAGCTATTTATTCGGGATGGATTGGACCTTGGAGAAGTCCTCAATTCGCTCTTGCAAGGCCCATCGACGTGACCAACATTCGATGAATGAACAAGACCTGAAAGGGACCTTGGAGAATACCTAAATATTTTAAGCTAAAATCATAAGTGCAAATTTTATGTTACGGTCATTTTTCTAATCTCGTACCGGCCAAACTGTTCCTACAAAAAGGCCACGAGAAAATAATTTGAAGGCAATTTATTACGCTTTAATTTAAAACAGAATGGTGCTTCTAGAACGAAAGATTTTCTCAAAAACTAACTAACTGTCGGTCTCTTTTGGCTACAGCTCCAAAACTATTCGTCCGATCCAAAATTTCTTTTTTTCTTCTAAAAGCTAGTTAATTGTACATTCAGACCCCATATATGAAATGTTACCCAAGCCCCTTAAAATACCTATGCCTTGTAATGGGTAATCGAATTACTTTTTTAACAACTCTGGCTGACTTCCATTAAATAAGTAAATTGAAAGTGTGGGCTTTGTACGACCAGCCGTTCGTTTACAATGTTGGAGTAGATTGAAAGTCGTCATATGCGGGCGAATCATGCTGTCGGGTTTCAGTTCATACTGGCCCAACTGATTTGAACAGCACCGGGTTTTCAGGTAAGGAGCCACAAAAATAATAATTAATAATAATGTTTACCTATTTATAATTATCAATAACTAACATTTACACCGTTTGATAATAATTATTGATAATTAATGATGAGTGTGTGTGATTTAGTTTGACCGTTAGTAAGAATGATGTTGAGGGATGTCGAGGGTCGGTCAAATGTCGGTTCATTTGACCGACCCTCGACATCCCTCAACATCATAATTAATGATATTCATAATAATTACTCAATCATTTAGTGATCTAGAGCGATCCAGATCGACACAAAAAAGACAGTAAACAATTCAAGAATTTGCAGAGTTTTCATACTATAATTATACAATAAGTGATTCTGATCTCAAAACCTTCCGGCAATCCGGGCCGTCTGATTTTTAGGCACCGCAATGGGGAATACGCCGGCATAATCAAAACGGGAGAGCGATATAATTAATGAATCACGAGGTCATCAATCTAGTTTTATTTACTTTCAGGTCGAGTATTATATATTTTCCGTTTTATTGGCTTCGAGCTCGTGGCGTCACTGTGTTTCACGTCAGGCTTTGATGATGTTGGCCTCACTTTACTTCTCGTCCGACCACTCCCCCCTCTCCACCCTCACTCATCACAGACAACTGATTGACCCAGTTGGAGAAAAGAATGCTGTAACCTCCTCCCCCCTCCCGTTTCATCACTCAGCCAAGTCCCCCCCCCCCCCGCCGCCCATCAACCACCCACCACCACTAACACACAACATTTCAACCGCCGTTAAGCCCTTTTCCAAAAAGACCTTTTCATGATATATGACCCTGTTTACTTCCCTCGCTGCTGAACCCCCTCCCCCCACAACCTCCATTACCACACTCACATCGCCATTACCACCTCGTGAAACACCCCCCACAAACCCCCATTCAACCCCCTTCACCCCCATCCACTCCCCTTTTTCCGTCAGTCTGTTTATTAGACTGACAGACAGGAGCCGAGACTCCGAGCAATTCCGGAACGTTCGGTGTCACGTTTGCGAAACGGCTCAAGGCCTCGTCTCACATAATGCGGATCATGACAGTACGGCGATGAGCTAACGTCAACCGTACTCGGAAGGTAACTAACGGCGATAAGGTGACTAACGGCCATGGAAATAAGAGAATCGACGTTAGAGCACACTAACCTTACATAATTGTAACAGTTTTGCAAGTTCAATACGCCTCGATTGCACACAACTAGGGTTGCCAGACATACTTTATACATGGTGTATGGAGAAACTAGATCAAAAATGTAGTTAAACGCCGACAACCGCATGTTCCTGTCTCATTCCGCAGATATGCCCTTCCAAATATTATTTCGAGAAAAACCTTCTTTTGGTTTATTATCTTCGATAATGAACCATTGGAATCGCCCAAAGAAAAAATTTTTTTAACCCCCCCTCAAAATTTGTTGGTTTACGTTTCAAGATACGTAGATTCAGAAAATCGAATAAAAAAAAACTCTGCAAATTCTTGACACAACGGTTCATTATCTTCTTTGTACAGATCACCCTTCTGTCTAGATCACTAGGTCTAAATGTCTAGATCCTAAATGTTAGATTAATTATTATTATCAATTATCACTAATTATTAACAATTTTATCAAGTACCTAGTGAAAATTATTATAACTTATTGTTAGGTATTAATAATTCGTATTTATTATTAATAATTATTATTATTAATTATGGTTAATTAATACGATATAATTCTGGGGTTTTTAATACTACGTCGGTAATAATTTTTCTATAAAAGAAGTACCTACCGACAAACATTCGAAATTACCTTCATTTCCGTAGCACGAAACGTATTTCAGAACAAAAAACTCGACATCACTTAAGCCATATGATGTTCCAAAGAGCTTGTTAGTATGAAAATGGACCTGTATTTCAACAATTTGAGTCACGATCGTGTTGTGAGGCACAATCTTTGAGCCGTCATTGTGAACGAACGGCTGGTCGTACAAAGCTGGGGATGGTCTTAAAAAATTCTACGGAACAAACTCTATCTAAATATGAAATAAAAAACATACCGTTCTATATGAATTTTTCGAGATATGAGATTTTTAAATTTTCAAAATTCGTTTTGAACCCCTTCCCCTTGACCTAGGCTTATGAAAAGTTTCGAGGACCATTGTGGGGTTGGTCGAAACCCATAAAAAAAATTTCGTAAATTTAACTCAACGCTAACTGGGCAAAGTGGCGCGGACGGCGTACGGCGTACGGCGGACGGACGGATTTTTTTTTATTCGATTTTCTGAATCTACGTATCTTGAAACGTAAACCAACAAATTTTGAGGGGGGGTTAAAAAAATTTTTTCTTTGGGCGATTCCAATGGTTCATTATCGAAGATAATAAACCAAAAACATACCGTTCTATATGAATTTTTCGAGATATGAGATTTTTAAATTTTCAAAATTCGTTTTGAACCCCTTCCCCTTGACCTAGGCTTATGAAAAGTTTCGAGGACCATTGTGGGGTTGGTCGAAACCCATAAAAAAAATTTCGTAAATTTAACTCAACGCTAACTGGGCAAAGTGGCGCGGACGGCGTACGGCGTACGGCGTACGGCGTACGGCGTACGGCGTACGGCGTACGGCGTACGGCGGACGGACGGATTTTTTTTTATTCGATTTTCTGAATCTACGTATCTTGAAACGTAAACCAACAAATTTTGAGGGGGGGTTAAAAAAATTTTTTCTTTGGGCGATTCCAATGGTTCATTATCGAAGATAATAAACCAAAATCCGTCCGTCCGCCGTACGCCGTCCGCCGTCCGCCGTACGCCGTCCGCCGTCCGCGCCACTTTGCCCAGTTAGCGTTGAGTTAAAATTACGAAATTTTTTTTATGGGTTTCGACCAACCCCACAATGGTCCTCGAAACTTTTCAGAACCCTAGGTCAAGGGGAAGGGGTTCAAAACGAATTTTGAAAATTTGAAAATTTCATATCTCGAAAAATTCATATAGAACGGTATGTTTTTTATTTCATATTTTGATAGAGTTTGTTCCGTAGAATTTTTTAAGACCATCCGCAGCTTTGTACGACCAGCCGTTCGTTCACAATGACGGCTCAAAGATTGTGCCTCACAACACGATCGTGACTCAAACTGTTGAAATACAGGTCCATTTTCATACTAACAAGCTCTTTGGAACATCATATGGCTTAAGTGATGTCGAGTTTGTTGTTCTGAGGTGCGTTTCGTGCTACGGAAATGAAGGTAATTTCGAATGTTCGTTGGTAGGTACTTCTTTTATAGAAAAATTATTACCGACGTAGTATTAAAAACCCCAGAATTATATCGTATTAATTAATCATAATTAATAATAATTATTATTAATAATGAATACAAATTATTAATACCTAACAATAAATTATAATAATTGTCACTAGGTACTTGATAAAATGGTTAATAATTAGTGATAATTGATAATAATAATTAATCTAACATTTAGGATCTAGACATTTAGACCTAGTGATCTAGACAGAAGGGTGATCTGTACAAAGAAGATAATGAACCGTTGTGTCAAGAATTTGCAGAGTTTTTTTTTTTTCATTGAAAACCTCAATTTTCTCTGCTTTTTCACTTTTTGACATTTTATGTCTTTGCTTTGGCACATTAAAATAGAAAATTGTCACGAAAAACTCTGCCAATTCTTGACACAACGGTTCATTATCTTCTTTGTACAGATCACCCTTCTGTCTAGATCACTAGGTCTAAATGTCTAGATCCTAAATGTTAGATTAATTATTATTATCAATTATCACTAATTATTAACAATTTTATCAAGTACCTAGTGAAAATTATTATAATTTATTGTTAGGTATTAATAATTCGTATTTATTATTAATAATAATTATTATTAATTATGATTAATTAATACGATATAATTCTGGGGTTTTTAATACTACGTCAGTAATAATTTTTCTATAAAAGAAGTACCTACCAACAAACATTCGAAATTACCTTCATTTCCTTAGCACGAAACGCACCTCAGAACAAAAAACTCGACATCACTTAAGCCATATGATGTTCCAAAGAGCTTGTTAGTATGAAATTGGACCTGTACTTCAACAGTTTGATTCACGATCGTGTTGTGAGGCACATTCTTTGAGCCGTCATTGTGAACGAACGGCTGGTCGTACAAAGCTGCGGATGGTCTTAAGAAATTCTACGGAACAAACTCTATCTACATATGAAATAAAAAACATACCGTTCTATATGAATATTTCGAGATATGAGATTTTCAAATTTTCAAAATTCGTTTTGAACCCCTTCCCCTTGACCTAGGGTTATGAAAGGTTTCGTGGATCATTGTGGGGCTGGTCCAAACCCAGAAACCAAATTTCGTAATTTTAACTCAACGCTAACTGGGCAAAGTGGCGCGGACGGCGGACGGACGGATTTTTTTTAATTCGATTTTATGAATCTACGTATCTTGAAACGTAAACCAACAAATTTTGAGGGGGGGTTAAAATTTTTCTTTCTTTGGGCGATTCCAATGGTTCATTATCGAAGATAATAAACCAAAATGAAGTATGACGTACGCGGTGTGGGTGTGGGAGGGCGCGCAGAGACATAAAAGGTCTTTTCGTATGACGCACTAGTTGCCCTCCTGCCAGCCGTATTACGTCATACGCTCGTGCGTCATAGGCTCTGACGTACTTGTTGGTCTCCTGCCAGCCGTCTTACGTCATACGCTCGTGCGTCATAGGCTCTGACGTACTTGTTGGCCACCTGCCAGCCGTCTTACGTCATACGCTCCTGCGTCATAGGCTCTGACGCATTAGTTAGCCTCCTGCCAGCCGTCTTACGTCATACGCTCGTGCGTCATAGGATCTGACGTACTTGTTGGCCTCCTGCTAGCCGTCTTACGTCATATGCCCGTGCGTCATAGGCTCTGACGTACTTGTTGGCCTCCTGCCAGCCGTCTTACGTCATACGCTCGTGCGTCATAGGCTCCGACGTAATGGCCCGCCGGTCGCTTGTGTTCTGACGTGATCTGAGGGAAAGGGTGAATCAAGGGAACAAATGTTTCCCGTTTCAGTTTATGTGCCAAAGCAAAGACATGAAAATGTCAATAAAATATGTAAATAGGTACCTAAGCCCAACTGTAATGTCAATTTTCTGACAATGAGTTTTCGACTATAGTTTTCATACCTTTTTACTTAAGTACTTATTGCAATTTGAGACTGATAATGAGCTGTTTGCAAATAAAAAGTCCGATAACTACTTTATTACATCTTATTAATCTATTTTCAAGTTCCGATTCACAGTTGAATGTATTTTATTTAGATGTCGTAAAATTCGAAAACGATGGAATGACGAAACCTGTCGACTACTGACTCAAGTGATACTGTCGACTTCTAACACATGTAGGTCGACTACTAGTGCAAAACCATGTCGACTACTGAAGAAAATGTTGGTCACTGGTATCGACTACTACCTAGAGCATTGGGATTTTTTACAAAACTTGTTTTTCCCTTTTCAAACCATGTTGAATAATATTTCCCGCTGCCAGGTCTTTTAGGGAAGGATCTTGGGTACACAATGAACAGGTTTGCAATGAGAAAAAAACCGAGTGAATATTGAAATGTCATCCATTTCTGACCTATATTTAAAATGTCAAGTATCTAGCTCATCATCAAAATTTAATTTGTTTAAACAAATAGGTATTATTTAAACAATTTAACAGACAAGAAACCGAGTGAATATTGCATTGTGATCCAGTTCTGACCTATTTTTAAAATTTCTAGTCAATAGCTCAGCATCAAAATTTAATTTGTATTATTACAAAAAGGTATTATTTAAGTAATTTTACAGATGAGAAACCGAGTGAATATTGCAATGTGGTCTATCCCCGACTGACGGTTAAAATTTCTAGACTGTAGTTTACCTGGAAGATGAAAAAAGGCAGTTTTATTCTGGGCGGCTACCCGGGACCCACCTAACGGCCGTTTTTGACGCGAAGTTTAGTGTTTTTCCTAAACCTTTGCGCGCTCACTGTGACCGAACGGCCGGTCGCACAAAAATCCAATTGGTCTTAAAAGATTCGTAATTTTTCAGGTCATTCAAAAGTGAACAAACATTACACCGTTTCTTGAGAATTTTTAGAGATATGACATTGTCGAAATTTCAAAGTTCGTTTTGAACCCCTTCCCCTTGACCTAGGGTTATAAAAAGTTTCGAGGATCATTGTGGGGCTGGTCCAAACCCAGAAACCAAATTTCGTAATTTTAACTCAACGCTAACTGGGCAAAGTGGCGCGGACGGCGGACGGACGGATTTTTTGGTTTATTATCTTCGATAATGAACCATTGGAATCGCCCAAAGAAAAAAATTTTTTAACCCCCCCTCAAAATTTATTGGTTTACGTTTCAAGACACGTAGATTCAGAAAATCGAATAAAAAAAAATCCGTCCGTCCGCCGTACGCCGTACGCCGTACACCGTACGCCGTACGCCGTCCCCCGTACGCCGTACGCCGTCCGCCGTCCACGCCGTTTTGCCCAGTTAGCGTTGAGCTAAAATTACGAAATTTGGTTTCTGGGTTTGGACCAGCCCCACAATGATCCTCGAAACTTTTCATAACCCTAGGTCAAGGGGAAGGGGTTCAAAACGAAATTTAAAATTTCGACAATGTCATATCTCCAAATATTTAACTGAACCGTGTAATGTTTAGTTCACTTTTGAATGACCTGAAAAATTACGAATCTATTAAGACCAATTGGATTTTTGTGCGACCAGCTGTTCGTTCACAGTGAGCGCGCAAAGGTTTAGGAAAAACACTAAACTTTCGCGCCGAAAACGGCCGTTATGTGACCCAACCACCAGACGCCCAGAATAAAACTACCTTTTTTCATCTTCCCGGTAAACTACAGTCTAGAAATTTTAACCGTGAGTCGGGGATAGACCACATTGCAATATTTACTCGGTTTCTCATCTGTAAAATTGTTTAAATAATACCTTTTTGTAATAATACAAATTAAATTTTGATGATGAGCTATTGACTTGAAATTTTAAAAATAGGTTAGAACTGGATAACAATGCAATATTCACTCGGTTTCTTGTCTGTAAAATTGTTTAAATAATACCTATTTGTTTAAACAAATTAAATGTTGATGATGAGCTAGATACTTGAAATTTTAAATATAGGTCTGAAATGGATGACATTTCATTATTCACTCGGTTTGTATGACATGGTATGAGTATGGTATGGTATATTATTGTATGTATGATTTGGTATAATACAGTATGGTATGATAGGAAAGAAATTCGTATGGTATGGTATGAGTACGGTGAGAATATGGTATGGTGCCGATTTGCAATACAGTCTGGTATAGACAGAAGGGTGATCTGCACAAGGAAGATAATAAACCGTTGTGTCAAGAATTTGCAGAGTTTTTTAATTCGATTTTCTGAATCTACGTATCTTGAAACGTAAACCAACAAATTTTGAGGGGGGGTTAAAATTTTTTTTTCTTTGGGCGATTCCAATGGTTCATTATCGAAGATAATAAACCAAAAGAAATTTGGCACCAACAGTAACTGTAAAAACAGCATTTTGACGTACATAGATCAGGCGCTCACGAGTCGATTTGACGCACTAGGTTTGACGTATATAGATCAGGCGCTCACGAGTTGATTTGACGCACTAGGTTTGACGTACATAGATCAGGCGCTCACGAGTCGATTTGACGCACAAGGTTTGACGTACATAGATCAGGCGCTCACGAGTGGATTTGACGCACTAGGTTTGACGTATATAGATCAGGCGCTCACGAGTCGATTTGACGCACTAGGTTTGACGTACTCGTACATTGATCTGGCGCTCACGCGTCGATTTGACGCAGAAGTGTTTGATTGAGATCGAATGGACCTTAAAGAAGAGCAATTGTCAATTCAAATACATCGAGAAAACGCAAAAAGTCAACTTCATATCGAATCGAGGTGTTTGGTTGAGATCGAATGGACCTACAAGAAGAGCAATTGTCAATTCAAATACCTACATCAAGAAAAACGAAAAAAGTCGACTTCATATCGAATTGAGGTGTTTGATTGAGATCGAATGGACCTTCAAGAAGAGCAATTGTCAATTCAAATACTTCGAGGAAACGAAAAAGTCGAGTATACTATTTAAAAATGCGGTCTTATATAGTACCTATGCAAAATACATAACGGTCGAGGGGGGGGGGGGGAACCTTTTTTTTCCGAAAAGAATGAAAAATCTTAGTAATCAATTAATCGACTCCCCTTTGACAATTGAACATCGAACTAGTGTTAGGTACGTTGATCTTCTATAGATCATCAACTGATCTTTTCGTGATCTTCAACGACAAAGGCAAGTTGGCCGAAGTATTAAAAAATAGTCTTGTATAGTAACGTGTCGTCTAATTGTTCGTACCTATCTCAATTCAAATTGTATATAGGCTCTTGTACAGCCCCTTCTATCATCTGAATATGTATATGGAAAGAATATTTTATTTTTCCTATGCATACCATATATTTTTTGTATTTTTTACCGAAGTTACTATATTTCGCTGAGACTTTTCTGGTAACCCTACACACAACACACACGATTCCTTAGTGGTTGGTTTACTTTTACAATTTTCCTCTCTCTGGTTACAAGGAAAAAGTAATTTTTATTAAAGTTTTTCTTCCACGCTGTCAGCTTTCAATCGTCAGTTATTTTCTGTAAACGTGGAAAAAGTAATTTCAAGGAAAACGTTCATGACGTTGTTAAAGGAACGTGGAACATGTCCTTTACGGTCACAAATTCATTTCCAGTAATATGCCCCGCGATGTATTAATGTATTTAATGCATCGTGAAGTTTTTTATAGAAGACCGATAGAAACGGGAATTTCACAAAGGGAGAACAGTAAAAATACGCACGTCGGAAAGGGATTGTTAACGGTGAAGCTTTCATTTAGCGTGACTTTTGACGACCGTGAAACGTCATAAGTCCTTCATCGCCGTTAGCGAGCTAACGGCGATGACGAGTTAGCTTTCGAATTTGGTCGCCCTAGACGGATGCGTAAGTTCCGTTAGATATAAAAACAGAATTTGTACAACATAGGACAGTGCACTGATGATAACATGGTTTGGATCCCAGCTGATCAACAACAACAACAAAAAAAACTCGGCCTATTCTTGACATAGCTTATTATCTTCTTTATGCAGATCACCCTTCTGTCTAGATCAATAAATTATAGATTAATTATTATTATGAATTATCATTATTTGGGCAAGTAGTGTAAATTATTATTAATTATCGTGAGGCGGAAAGCAAAAAGGGACCTCTTGTCGGCGTTCGTCGAAGTTATTGATATTTTCTCAATCTGTACAGATTTATGAAGATTCTAAGACCAAAAGCATCTTTGTAGCTCAAAAAAGTCTTACTGCTGCCGCAAAACAATATGAGGAAATATTAATCTGCATCTTATACCGTTTGATAGTTTAGCCGTCTCTCAACATGATCGTGATCGTGTCTCTGGCGATCACAATTATTTTATACAGTAAGCAAGATATTTGAATATTTACGACGTGGGTAGTTTTCACTGTAACATAAACATCTCATAAATCTCCTTCTAAACGGCTCCACTTCGTATAACTCCCGACGGAGAGGAGTTTGGTGAAGGGGAAACACCGTAGCCAGGTGAAAGGCTCTTAAAAGGTCTTAAGGTTGAATGATGGACGGGGCCAGCAGGTTCTGAGCAGAGTAGTTTTTCTTCCCTGGTTCACTGGACCTATTTTCATACCATTTTCTCACCCGGAGGTGAGATGTGGTTTGCTTCTACTTTCTTCGACCATCAACTTTCTTCAAGGTTTTCTACACGCACTTTTATGCTACTTCAACGGTTCAAGAACTCACATTTTCCGGACGAATCGGCTATACCGAAGATTGTTTAGTAGTTTGAAACGGCTTTTGGTAATGTATTGATTCAGTTGTCATTGTGATTTTAGGGGAAATTCGTTATACAGTGAAGCCTGTCTAATGTGGACTCTGCGTAAAGCGGAAAACCTGCGTAATGTGGCAAATATCTCTGGTCCCTTCAAAAAACCTGTGCATTTGTACGTCAAATGTGGAAACCCTAACATACTGGAGCTGCGATAAGAGCAAGGAAAGAGAGCGAAGAGAGCAGAGAGTTGGATAGACGATGGATATTACGACATTGGAGTACTTACTAGATAAAGTACAGCACAAATTACTGAAGAGATGGTCAAATTGAAGTTTAACCTCAATTTTTAAGCAAATTTATCAGCGATAAGAGGTACGAAAACAAACTGGCTTCTCTCTTCGCTCTTATCTTTGCTCGCCGCCCCACTCTGCGCTCCTTCATGTGCCTACCTGCGTTTGTTTTCTTCGTTCTCTTTCTTTGCACTTATCGCAGCTCCAGTCTGTAGGCAGTGCCTACTAGGCACTCTAACGTGAAAATGGAAAGATGGGGACCCTGATCTTTCCATTGCCGCGTTAGACAGGTTTCCCCCATCAGACGTACAAATGCAGAGTTTCTTTGGATCGGGTTGGAAAATATGAACCCAGTGATATTTTCCTCAATGGATTAGATGACGCAGTTGTTACACTCTGCTGAACATGTGCAAAAAGTAGATAAATCATACAATGCTATGTTAGAACTACAGTGACTATAAAATACACCTGCGTCATTACTTACCAGTTGAACTAACGCTCACTTTTGTTTACGATGAAACCGAAGAAGGACCTCAAGTTAGCTGATGAAACCAAAATTATTGAACTTATGGATGGAAAGGGGACACGTGTGAAGCAGTGTATAGATTTGTTCAAGTGTGGAAAGTCCGCAGTTTATGATGTACTTACTGAAGAGGAAAGTGTAATTGAAGGAGGAATATGAATCTGGTAAGCTTCTTTTTCTAAGAGTTTTCCTAAAGTTTTTGGATTGGTACGAGATGATGTAGAGGACTTGTTTGGGCAGAAGTTCTATGGAAAAATGGAAATTCTGATCGAGAAATTCGGTACTCAACTGATACATAAAACGAAATTTATATGAATTTTTAAATGAAATGAATCATATTTTAAGATTTGATGAATTTATGAACCCGTTTTGTACGTTATGCAGGTACGTAAATAAATATACTCAATTTGTTAAATACACACATATTATGTGTGAATATTATTCATCTTTTTCATTGCATGGTCAACCTTTCCCCATTCGATTACTGGTATCTTGGAACCTGGGCAATTAAGGAAAATTTTTCAATAATTTCATTTTGTTAAATAACTACCTACGCAAAAAAACTCAAATTTTCAATAAAAAGAGATAATAATATTATGTCGAGTCGGAAACTAAAAAAAAAGTCTCAATAATTGTATGACTTTCCAACAACGAATACAATGTATACAACGAATACATGTCATGTCTGCTTCTCAGGCAGATGAAGAAGTTTCTACTATTTCCTGAAGACCGTTGCGGTAATTAAATACGAATCGAATCGACGGGGCACTAAAATAAGAGCCAATTCACTGAGTGACCTTCAACATCCACGTCACACAACTTACGATTTACTTCCACTCAGAATTGATGAACCTCAAGGTAAATCACGATACCGTACGATTATATCTCAATTCTTGGAAGGTGGAATTTTTAATACTAACAAGAATCGTTTGATTGACAAGCATTGACTCCTAATGATCATCATCCATGAATATTGAAATTAATCGTCGGCTTGAGGTTGGCCCATGCTAACGAGTAGACAAATAAATTGTAGGTGTACATCGGACAAATCCAGTAAATCAAATCTATATTATAATAAATCGTTTCAATTCATCGCTGCACTGTTCGGTATTCGGTATAGTCGAGTTTGGTAGCTGATTTGATCAAGACGTTGATTTAAAAATAGTGTTGACGAAAATAATCGATATTGAGAAACATGTACGCCGAACACTTTGTGAGTTTAGAATGATTTGTCGTCGAGACTGTTGAAAGCAGTCTAATGAAACCTTCCAGACGAGTGGTGATGATAATATAAATTTCCGGAGCAGCATTTGTAATTGTGTTTTGTCAATGATTCAACTCATGGAGCAATCAGATCGACAATGGTCCCGTTCCATCAGACCCCTACAACTGGTTCAGGCCGAGCCGCCACAGCTGATGATTTTCCGACTGTCCAAACTTTTTGGACTGAATCCCACTAGACCCAACAGTAAGAATCTGGGAATTTGCAGTTGGGCGGCGCAGATCATTATAGCTTTCAGTTACTTTGTGGTTATCTACTTCCGCTCCTGTCAGGAGACGGGCAAGGACGAATTTATAACGTGCGCCTTCTTGTACCTATTAGATGTCCTCACCGTGGCCACATTTGTCCTACATATTGCGGTAATTCATAAGGAACGTGACATGATCGAATCCCTCGTCAAACACGACAGTGCAGATACGATCAACCGCTCAATGTGGATATCAATGGTCATAGAGCTCTCCCTAGGAATATCGGGATACGTCTTTTACTCCCTCCAAGGGACGTACCACCTCGTCCTGTGTCTCTTTTCGGCGCTATTCGATTTTCAAATGTACCTGATCATTTTTCAGTTCTGCAGCCTGCTCTCTGTCGTCCACAAAAAGTTGCAACCGGATTTTGACAGAGTGACAATGTACCATGCAGATTGTACGACGCATTTTGAGCTTGTTGAATACCTGAAACGCATCAACAGTGCATTCGGATGGCAAATATTGGTCGCCCTGTTCAGAATTTTCTCTCGAACCCTGTTATGTTTTTATTGGATCGTTCTGTGTCTTAGAGCCAAAAATACCATATTTCACTCACTGTTTCTGGGTTTCAACCTACTTACCGTCCTACATGGCTCGTATCGACTTTATCTCATCATCAATTACACCACTAAAGTTTCAATAAGCGTGAGTATTGTTTTATTATGGACTTGAGTTAAATACAATAACGGGTACGTACTAGCTATACATCAACATATTTGGCACATCCCAAATGCGTCTCTCAAAAACGTTGAGACTGTTTGGAACAAAAATGACTCAAGAAAAACGCTTACAAGAGTTTGCTGGCATTTACTGAAAACTCGGTTAAAACTTATCGTTCAAACGTTTGCGATAAAAGAAGATTTTCTATCCTGTTGTTACACTAATTTTGGGTGCAGAAATTGTTTCTAACCCTTGTAGGTACACTAAAGTTCTTCACAAGTGTCCTGTGTGCTGCTCTGCAACAGAATCCTCGAGTCTCATCACCTGAACTCACCTAAAACCTTCATAACTCTTGATGCACATGGGTCCTGTGCACTTCCCTGAACCAGAACCCTCGAACTTTTGATGCACGAAGGGTCTAATACTTTGAATGCACCTCAAACCTGGCTAATTCTAATTGTTCAAGGAAGTCTTCCTGGATAAAGTTAATTTTGCTAACTGGATTCACCTAAAACAATATGTATTAACGCAATTAGTAATTATTCAAATATCTGACATTTACATTAGGTACATCAGACATTTAGCATTATGCAAGCCGTACATAACACTGTTATGATAACAGTAGATTTTACGTGCTTAGACTAATCATTCCATTTCAAGCTGAAACCAAACATCCACTGGCGGATTGCAACAGTTTTAAGATTTACTTTCCAATTACTAGAGAGAGAACAGAAAATTCTTTATTGACGAAAACAAAACAAAATGAACATCATTATTATTTGAAAATTGAACTTCTTATTTTACTTCCTATAAATAGCCACTAAAGTCAATTTACTCCGCAGCGCTAGACAAGAGTGTCCGTGTTGCTGCGGAGAGTCGCTGTTTCCTTACCCTGCAGAGCTCATCTCAAATAGAATATCTACCTATACTTATGCCCGTTTTGTACATTAGTTCATGAAAAACCGAATTAGAAATACCTATCATAAATAGTTTATGCAACATACTGACTGATTAGGAGGTTCTCAATTTCCAGTGGTCCCACAGATTTAATAAAACTATAAATCAGTTGTTTGTATGCCGATCTTGAATATTGCCCTGGACTTTGTAGCTCCGGAGTAAGGTTTCTGTAAATAATTTATAGCACGTACAACGGATTTTTTGTAGATGAATGGAGGAGCGGGCGCGGTTTGACGACATTACCTTCTAGCATATATCGTGCAGGGTAATGGTACTTTGTTTCCGCCGCTATAATTGAGGGATGCTTGTGTTAATACAATTGTAAGTTTTTATAGAATAACTGCTTGATGGGTAGAGTCTTTGTGACAGCGTGGAGCGTATTGGATGAAAGTTGAAGGGGGGAAATGAAAGCGTACTTTCATAATTGCCTTGTGAACAACACTTAATTTTGACATGATATTATTTTTTAGCGGATCCCCACACATGTACCCCATATTGTAGGATCGATTGAACCATTGTGTCGTAGATTAATTTCAAATTCTCTCTCGAATGCACATTGCGGATACGATGAAATGCAAAAATAAATCGTTTCATTCTATTGGTTAGGGAAAGGACATGTTCGTCCCATTTCAAGTTTTTGTCCAATTTCACACCCAGTTATTTATGACTTGTCGCCATATCGATAGGAGGATATGAACAGAGGTTCCATTTTTACACTCATCACTCATGTATTTGGATTGTGCCGTGGCACACGTTTCCCTCATCTCCATACTTCCCTCCAAATTCGAAACTTTTTGTCTTGCCAACATTCAGAGTGAGAAGATTACGATCAAACCATTTTTGAAGCAAATTAGTCACTCTTATTCGCCAATTCATAAACTTCCTTCAGATAATAAATTTGTGTCGTCTGCAAAAAGATAAATTTTACAATTTGTGGTTAATTTGGCCACGTTATTTATATAAACAGGGAACAACGTGGACAATAGTCCAGCAAATTAAAAATTTCTGCCTGACGAAGTCATTACAGCTGAACCTTATCCATTCAATCTATTCATGAATTCATTAATGAGTTAAAACAATAAGGAAGCGCACAACCAGGCTTCATCAAATTGAAATTGTCACCCATAATTTAGGATTACGGCGGTTTCAGGTCAAGCTATTCAACACCAGACTCAGGTCGAGTTTAAAGAGGAACCCGCTGCTATACTTGAATGTAAGTTCATATGAACTTAGTCGTCTCAAGATACATTTCCTGTTGTAACTTCAATAATTACAATAACCACGACGACGTTTTGCATCATTGACGGTATTTTACAGAGCAGGCAGCTGATGTATGGAAACATGGATAATGATGTTGAGTTTACAGCTGCAGGGTTCCTGAACCTTGACCGACCACTGATCACTTCGGTAAATAACTTTTATCTACTTAGTACAATATAAATTTATATGTGAGGAAAACAGAATCCATATGAGGCTTTATTTCTATGAAATTGCACCCTACAATATTCTCATTTTTTTAAATATATTTTGTACTATCAACTTTATACGTCGTTTTAATATAGGAAAAACTCTGCAAATTCATGACACAATGGGTTATTATCTTCTTTGTGCAGATCATCCTTCTGTCTAGATCACAACATGATGGTGATGAATTTATTATTATAAATTTTCATTACTAATTATTGTTAGTTATTATGAGAAGGGGAGAAGGTCACAGAACCTTGAGGTGGTGAAGGGGAGGAAGAGCGAAAAGGGGGTGGTGGTGATGTGGAGGTGAAGAGGAGGAAGAGGCATAGAATCTTGTGGGGGTGAAGGGGAGGAAGTTACAGAACAGTGAGGAGGTAAAGAAGGGAGGGGTGGAGAAGAACAGGGAGGAGGTAAAGAAGGGGGTGGTGGTGAAGAACAGGGAGGAGGTAATGAAGGGGGGGTGGAGAAGAACAGGGAGGAGGTAAAGAAGGGGGTGGTGGAGAAGAACAGGGAGGAGGTAAAGCAGGGGGGTGGAGAAGAACAGGGAGGAGGTAAAGAAGGGGGGCGGGTGGAGAAGATCAGGGATGAGGTATAGAAGGGGGGTGGGTGGAGAAGATCAGGGATGAGGTATAGAAGGGGGGTGGAGAAGACAGGGAGGAGGCGAAGGGGATGGAGCCAAAGATCAGTAAAGGGGTGAAGAGGAGGAGAAGCCAAAGAGCCAGTAGGAAATCTCCACAAATCTTACAACTGATTGTCCTTCAACATCGTAATTAACAGTTGAACAAATTTATTTTTAAATATTCGCCCGTCTTTGAATAGTGAATTTGATGGTAGAAATTTGAAAATCTGATGATTGGTGACACGGAATTTTCGTAAACTGAAAAAACCACTCTGAGCTAGTAACGATCATCCAGTCACCTCCACGAACGAACACAATACTGTACACAGAACAGCGATCTAGACAAAAGGGGTTCTATACAGAAAATAATAAACCAGTGACTAAGTTTTAAATATTCTCGATTTCGAAACTCATTGATTTGTAATTACAAATATCTTGAGGAGATTCAAGGAAAGGATTGGTGAAAAGCTCTAGGATTCGGGAACGAATAGAACTACAATGTTTTTCGATGACTTGATCTACTTTACGTAAAAACGTTTTGAACTAAGTACAGAACAACGAAAAACCGAACTAGCACCACCTGAACGAATTGAACAACGGTTATCACTCATATCAATAGGACAGTCCATGCATGGATGCTACAACGTTATACAACAGTATAGTGAAGCCGGCGTGACATGATAGGCGGAAGAACAAGGAACTAACAGTAATTCTATGAGGCACAAGGCCGAACATTGTAGATGGAAGCACAAGGAACTAATAGTAATTCTATGAGGCGTAAGGCCGAACAATTGGTACGGGGAAAATTGTCAAAATCGCATTAACTATCCACTGAAATTGTGCACTCATAGCAATAGCAGCAAATACTTAAGGAAATCGTACTAAATGCCAAGCATTAGGCAGATATTGGACGCCCAAATGTTTTTGGTTACACCGACCACACGAGCCAATCATGGAAAATTCTAATTGTTTCCGGACTTCCGAAAGTTCGAGGCACTAGATCAGCCTGCATTTCCGTTACCTACATATTTCATCTCTGTAGAGCACATACTGGGCGGTCGTTATTCGAACAGGAAACAAAACAATGTACCCCTCATTACTCATTACTCCTCATTACAGATGATCACAGCAGCAGCAACTTATCTGGTCATCATGGTCCAGCTTACGCCAGCTTAACTACATGAATATGGACTCCGAAATGGACGGAAGATGATGAATATTCAACCGGTATCGGGAGCGGAGTTATTCCGTGGTCGATGGAGCTTCAAGCTTATTGTATCAAAATCGAAAACATCTATGAATTACAATCGTTTTAATTACTCGTACAATCGTTGTAGTCGAAATATAAATTTGTGACTAGTAATTGTAACGTGTTTATGGAAATACCTGTTACCATTTTTGTAATTTAATCTGAAGGAAGAACCACTCATCTATAAATGAGCTGTCAAGAAATTTTCGAAGAAAAGGAAGCTATTATTCACTGCCAAAAGACACCAAAAATCATATATACAGGGTGTAAAAAGAAAAAAATTGGGTAAAACTAGACTGAAAATCTTGACATTGTCAATCTGAATCATATCACTACAACGGCAAACACAAGAAGATTGATTATCCGTTTGTTAATTTTCTGGTAGGTACTCCTATTTTTGTAGGTGCCTACTGTTTTTCCGCATTCAAACTTAAATTTCTCCATAAAATCGATAAGGATTTGCAAAGTTGACCGTTACCATTAGAAAGCTGATTAAATTTGCAAGTTTCCCTGGGATTTGAAACCTTGCAGTTAAGTATTTTCAAACAGTTTTTTAATTTTTTTTTTTAAATTGTCAATGCTTGAACTGCAATTACGGTCCTTAGGAGTTCGTTTTGGATTACGAATGTGCATGAGGCGTAGGTGCATTAGGTACGTAGGAATTAACGCTGAATCTGAAAATGTTCTCAAAAGTAGAAAAAAAAGTTGTTTCAAAGTGAAGAAACGAGTGTTTTTATGGCGAAAACGTGGTTTTCTGAAAATCATGCCTTGGGAACGGATTGAGTCCATTTTCAGTCTAGTTTCATCCAACTTTTTCTTTTCCACCAAGTGGCGAACGCCTTGAATATAAACCATGTCTAACTGGAATGTAAAACACACATAATAATATTATGCCTTTCGATTGCTAAGACAGATTTTTTGTGCAAATTTTAACTTTTAATCTCAATTCTATTATATACCTATTAGATAACTCTAGAATTGAGATTAAAAGTTCAAATTTAGGTACACGAAAAATTTGTCTTGGCAATCGAAAGGCTAAGTTCGTAAATGGGCAGAATCGGGCCACTCTGGGGGGGGGGGGATTATAGGTGGGGGGGGGGGATTCCCATAAATTCCCACTCTAAAATTATTTTACTGGAGAACTTTGAAGGTGAAGAGACGTGGTTGTTACTCCAGTTGTTCTTCACGGTTCAACTGCTCTAATCTGATAAAGAAATGAGATATCGCAATTCTGACTTCACCAACAATCTTAAGATTCTTGTTCAGTGGTGAAAAATCTATAAACTTTAAACTGAGGTTTAAAATCGAGACAAAATTTGTTATGAAACCAGTAAAACGGAGACATTTTACGGGAAACTAGTTATTTTTTCGAAAATTCGCTCTTATATCCATGCTGCATGGTAGCAGATAATTTTTTTTCTCCGAATCGTCTTTGACGCTGACCCGTTTCTCGCTTTGGGCATAGCCTGAGTATCCTGAATCAAAGTTCTTCATCAGCCGTTTTCACTCATACTCATTTGAGTAGGTATGTGCAATCAGCACTGCGCTGATTCTTTGTCGTGCTTCATCAATAGCAAGAACAGTGAGAAGATACTAAAACTAGGTAGACTCAGCTTTACTAAAATACTCTCTGTGTGAAAAAACAAGCCAACGAATAAACATCATGTGGATTTCATTACAAATCGAGGCATTGAAGTTAACTTGAATGGAATGCTGTGATGTCTATTGATCTGAACATTTTGAAAACATTGCTAAGGAGTATTTACTTTGCAAATCCGCTAACAATCGATAGACAATATAATGTTGACTTTGAGTTGAAGAGCCATCATGATAAACCCAAATACGTATAATCGGCCTTCAATCAATACGTCAAACGAATCATTAACGCATATCAACTGTGGGTATCTCAGGGCGATCAACGATTGCGAGATGTTATGCGCGGCTGGGGTTTCAGTTGGTTGGTAGTAACGATAGTAGTTTCATATTGCAAGACAATATAAACCCATAATATGTGGGATTGGCTGGGGCCTTACAACCACACTGTTATTGCGGTCAGGCCGCACAAAAATGCCCGCTCCCCCGAGTCACTCGAGGGTTACGTTTTCACGATATCTCGACTCTTCGGGATCTTCCCGCTAAACAGAAACTTCGAGTGCACTCTAACGTTAGTGATTTCAACGTTATTGTTACGTGTTTCCTTCACTGTAGCAGTAGCTGCTTACACGTACTACGTTTACTTGTACGAAAAAACGAGGCGCAACGACTTCGAAGTCACCTCTTACGCTCTAACGTATCTGTCAGAAGTAATCAGTTTGTCGTTGCACTTGGCACATGTTCTCATCGTCATCAGAGATCGGAAAATCATCAATGACTGCCTGTCAGAACTGCACTGCTGGGAGCGACAAAACCTTTTACATCTCCGCCCGCTGATCATTGGCTTTTCCACCATAACCATAAAATGTTTTCTGCTCGCCGGAGGTTTCCATCACTCGGGGAAAGACTACAAAATTTATGAAGAGCTGTCGTTCCTCCTGACGTATTCCCAATCCTACTTGTTGGTTCTCCAATTCTGCTCTTTGCTCTCTGTCGTCCAGTCGGGGTTGAACTCGACGGTCAATCGCAGGAATTTTCGAATGGTCGATTGCCTGTCACATTTCAAATACGTTGAAATCCTGCGAGCTCTCAACGAAACCTACGGATGGCAGATGCTACTCACAGTGTTTCAGGTACGTCTGCAGTTCGTTTTATGGATTTTAACCAAACAGTAACACGACTAGGCTGCGCGTTGAAGCTCTCAAAGAATTTTCAATACATTACACCTCGCCAATACGTTATCTATCGTCATGAGTGTAACAAACTACTAATAAACTATAATCGCTATCAAAGCAGTGTAATGGGCCGCGTTTTGCAAATACCTGGTAACCGACTAAAATCGAAAATTGAGTTTTTGGTATCGTTGGATTCCGCTCGTCAAGATTTACAACTCTAGAGTGGTTTTATTCAATTATGTTGGTTAAATTTAATTAAATAATTAAATCAAGTAAGCGACAAGCCTTGTTTAAGCAGTTTTTATTTTGCAAAAACCTGGTAAGCTCCAAATTTTACATTTTATTTCTCAAATACCTAGTAAGTGCCACTAAGATTCATTGCAAATACCAGGTAAGCACCAAATCCAAGGCAGATCATTGGTTTTATCGCCTACTCGTAGGAGATCCCTCAATTGGAGACGACGTAGAAGAGTTGGACTTTCCTCCCGAATATGAAAATTGACAATACCAATTGTTTTGATATAGCACTACTAAGTGATGTTTTGTAGCAGTTAATTCTCATTTTATGTGATTACAAAAATTGTTTACCAAAGGTTTTGTCTTGTCTGAGTTATTTTGGTACGCAATGTTTAATATCTCGTATATATCGAATTTGGAGCTCCAACCCGTTGAAACGGTTCTTGAAACCAAAATTTGATGATAACCTATGGTAGGTGGGGATAATCAAAGGAGGGTGAACTGATTCAATGTCGTAAAACGTGTAGGTTTTAAAACCAAATTTATTGTTATATCTTCTATTATATTCTTATCATCAACCTCAAGTTTGATAAGTTTGACCTCTTATTGGTGCTTCCTTAGTAGAAGGTTAGGTAGGGGTGGCGTTTCCCTGGTATTGTTCCAAAGTCCCTACTCTTTTCGATGTGGTAACCTTCAGAAAATTGACAAACTGAAGCTTACCTTGTTATCGATGTTCTATTTCCTGTTCAATTCAATTTCGCAATTACCAGTTAAGCGACAAATTGGCAGTTACCAGGGTTTTGCAATTTAGGTTTATGTTCTGGGAGAATTTTTCAAAATCCAGGTAAGCATAAAAATGGTACTTGGAGTAATTGTTTTGAAAATTTGACCTAACAGCTGGAAAGAGCACACCGAAAAACCACCAGAGAGTTTAACTCCTTAATTTCCATAGTAACTACCAAAACTATGCGTACTTTCGTAACCAATTTGAACGCGTTTTTCTCAAAATATCAAGTCCAAATATCAACAGCGCACAATAACAATTTTGGGTTCCAGATATTCTCGCATTCCTTGACCTCCATGTTCTGGATCGTAATTGACATGAACAGCCCCGTAACCAAACGGGGAAAATTGTTTTTCATCTTCGGGAACGCCATCGCAGTATTCTATCGCATGTACGAACTGTCTCTCATCATCAAATGGAGTACCGGAACGTCCGCCTTGGTGAGTCCATCAAACGCCTCCTTGTACATATATTATCCAAATTAACATAAGGTTATCGAATATGTATGATTGAATATCCTCTCATCTAGACGATATTCAATAGTCATTACCACACTCCATTACTGAGGCCAGTTACGTGTTATGTGGAGAATTATGGAACCAAGTGGATCCATTATACGTCACCATTCCTGCAACAATATCTAATAGCATCTAACTTTTTCTCCTTTTTTGAATAACTTATGCTATTGAACATCAAATTTCCCGCTCTATCGACTTGTTTAAGAAGGTTGCTAGTGATTTCGCTGCTGGAGACCGGTAGAATCGTACTGATATCAAGTAGGGAGTGTAGTAGGCAGTGTAATAACGTAAATACATGTCACTTAATAAGTAGGGTATCTCACGAATTGAAGTTGGCAACAGCACACCTCAGCTTGAAAATTAAGGAAGTTCAGATTTCATTATTTGAGCCCGAAAAGCTATTGGAACTTGTTTTACCATACCTAATTGCCAAGAACCTAATTGGAATCTAGTTGTTCAGCTCTCCTGAACATTATGCGAAAATGAGTTTCTGTTGCATTCCATGTTCATGTTATAGCCAACGTGTATACACGTTGACTATAACATGAACATGAATTGCAACAGAATGCAATTATACATAATGCATTTTATTCAGATACAATTGCTACCAAGGTTCTTCGAGTCGACTTGATATAGAAATGACAAATTTGTGTGATTCGAGCCCGCTTATTGAACAGAAAATGATTCGTTGACTTGAATCTATTAAAAAGCACTGGCTAAAGTTGATACCAAGCTCTGTGCAAAATTTCAAGTCAATGGGTGAAGGTGGAGAGGCTGTAGCCTTGACTAACTGAACATGAAGAAGAAGAAGAAGAAGAAGGAGAACAAGGTAAGGGCGAAAAACATGGTTTTGAAGTGATATAACTCGGCTCCCTTTGAACCTAGCCACTTGAAACTTTCAGGGCTTTCTTATATCCCCAAGAAGAAGATCCACACAAAATTTCAAGTTGATTGGTCTAACAGATGCCGAGATATAGAAACCTGGAAAACGGGGCGGAACGCTACCGCGTTTCTAGATTTCGAACTTGTCGAATTTTGAAATTGTTATTGAATGAATCGTTATGGTTTAGTTCAAAGTTTATGAAATATGTTGAGAATCTAACGATGCCACTGACGCCAGGGTAATTTAGGAATTGCTCAAAAAATGAATAAATTCCATGCGATCAACCAACAAAGGGAAAATCTTTTTTCAACACTTGAATAGCGGTGGAAAATGTTTGTTAACTTAATGAATTCATGAATAAATTGAGCATGTGCGGAACGTCGAATATTTGCTTAATAATTTTAAATTAACGATTTACAGGTAGACAAGTTTAATTCAAATTTGTCAAAAAGTTTGAGGGGAAGCGAGTATTTACACTCTAATGTAAGTATTGTACTCTGTACGACCAACACATTGCATGTTTGACACTTATTTATTGATTATGGAGGAAATGATCACTCTAATATTATCCAAGGAATACAATAATACAGAAGTCATTGTATTAATTCTCGTACCAATCTTGCTGATCATATAGAGCGTCCACTACAGTAGTAAATATCTTATGCATATCTCGAAACTGTCGGTAGGCGGATTTACATTTCTACGCGAGCATGAAAAACAGCGTTGATTTCACAGCGAAAGGTTTCCTCGTGCTAAGCCAACCTCTAGTCACTACCGTGAGTATAACCGACTCATACACACACTATATTGTATTATTCGACACATATAAGATAAATGGGTACAATATCAACTAATGGTTCAAAATTCGGTTTCTCTCTAATAATTGAGTTGACAAAACGTACATAATTAATTCAAACATTTCGTGATTTTGTTGCAGATCGTTACAGCTGCTATTACCTACCTCGTCATTCTCCTCCAATTCGCTAAGAAATGAGTTTGGAAAAAAAAAAAAAAAAATGTTCCAAGTGTAGTAGGTAATTAGTGATATATATATAAACAGGGTACCCTGATATTTGGTGATCAACTGTAGTAGATGTAATCCAATAGTCTAGATGAAGGACAGGTGGTGTGGCGAAGTGTTTTAAATGTGTCTATAACGATTCCCGTAAATCTGAATGACTAATGATTAATTATCATGAGAAACTACATTAAATTAAAAGAGTTCTGATGTTCGTGGATCACTTTCAACAAAATAAGTTAGAATGCTGCAGGTAGTTTTACTTGAGGAATAATAATGGCTGACTGAGATAGAGGTCGAGAATCAGATGGATCGTAACGTCATCAACTAGGCTGCTATTGAAGTTTACAGACTCTGCTTTTTTGGTCATTTTCGTTTTGGTCCATCTACTGAAACGAGAACGAATTCCTTATTTTTCAAAAAATCCACTGGGAATTACGTATGTACGCTCTGGCAGGTCGATGTCAAGTGGACTGCAAGTCGATGGGGAGGGCAGGAAAAGTGAAAGGTCTATCCTGCTCAACTGTAAGAGACTTATAACTAATACTTTTGTACTTAATTGGTTATGGTCTTAAGGATTAGTTATAAGGCTCTTACCGGAAATACGTTTTTTTCTCCATTTCCTGAGTCCTATCAACGGAATTAGTGCCTGTTGAACGCCACTTCTTCAATTCCATTTCATTCATACAGTTACTCGTTTGAAAGTGCTAATCGTTCACTATGATCGATCAGTACAAAACCTGGGAAGTGATATGACATTTTTAAAATACGACCTGAGCCTCGAGTCCACTCGTATTGCGGTGAATGAAAGTTACGAGCAAACGCGGCCGTGAATTGCGACAATCAGAACGGGTTGACAACAAATCGCACTGTGAGAATTACAGGGGCACATCTAGAAAAATTTTGAAACCCCAGTTTTTTCAATTTTAAATTGGCAATTTAAAATTGGATACAGCAGAATCCAGAGGTTGTTTACGAGTCATTTTACTGTGATAAGAGAGAAAAATAATTTGTATAGGGTCTCTTTTGGGGTTCCTAGAGGCGATTCAAAGGAAACCAAAACTTTGACCAGAGTTTCCCAGAAAACAGTGTTTTTGAGTGCGAAATAATTTACGTTTTTCGAGCCTGTCACAAAAGCGATGTTCCTTCGCAAAAATCCCTTGAAAAAAAGAATTCAGTCATGCAGCATGGACATAAGGGCGAATTTTCGAAGCAATAACCTGTTCTATGTAATATGTGTCCATTTTACTGGTTTTATAACAAACTTCGTCTCCTTTTTGTCGATTTTTCAACGCTGAACACGATGGTGAAGTCAGAATGGCAATATCTCATTCCATTCTCAAATTCACGCAGATGAACCATGAAGAACATCTCAAGTAACAACCACGTTTCTTCGTCTTCAAAGTGCTCCAGTTTGAGAACAAAATGAGGTATCGCAATTTTGACTACACTATCAGCGTGAAAAAACCTTTAAAGTGTGTGGTAACTCTTCAGACTGTTATACAATGTATAACAGTTAGGTATATGTCATATAATAGCCAGTTTTTAAAGCTCACAAATTAGACCTTTAAAATCTCGCTTCGTGAGATTCGTAGCGGATTAAATCAAAGTTGAAATAGTTTTCAAAGTGTGATTACCCCGAAGCATCCAATTTGGAGATATGACACTATTGCAGCAAATCGATAGGTAGTAAAAGTGCGAAACCATGTATGTCCCATTTTTGGTCAAAATAAGGTTTTTTTGCTATCCTTATGCAAAATGAGTCTCTTTATCCATGGAATAATCGATCTGGGGCCTCGATCGACTGTGGTCGAGTGTAAAAGCCTTCATCTGTGCTTGTAATACCACGTATGTCCCGAGGATTGTGACCTCTCCGTTTGTAATTCACAGTAAAAGGTAACTCTTGTGTTTTTCATTATTTTCTCTAACACGATTTGGATCGTGTTATTCGACTAAGGTCTTAAGAATATCAGTTGCTCGAGTGAGAAAAAATAATAATTTTTTCGGATAGGTATGAGGTAATACAGACATTTTCTGTGTCTCCTGTAAAATTTCCAAAAAACAACATGTATGTAAACAACATGTATACATGGTTTTGCACTTTTACTGTCGAAATGAGCGATATGTGTATGACAGTCTGAAGAGTTACCACTGCCAAGACACCAAACATTTTTGGTGTCTCTTGGCAGTGGATTCAGGACGGTCTAAAACGGATTTTGGTGAGTAAATTCGAGTTTTAAAAATTTTGGACCGGGAACAATAGCTTCTTTTTCTTCGAAAATTCGCTGACAATGAGTCTGTCGCATTATCTGAAACAGCGGCATCCTCGGATATCAGCGCCTGAGAGTTTCTGTGTCGGGTGAAAACCATTCCAATGGTAATCTAACCTTCTCTACCGCCTCTCGCGGCGCAGAGCGCAAACACTGGGGGAAAAGCCAGAGTGCTTCATACATATTACATTATGTGTTGACTGTTAGTGGGTGAGTCTATTCTCACTGAGTCCGACCTCCCCCACTATTTTCCGGGGATTTACTGTTGTACAGACCTCACTCCCCATTAACGTTCAAACTACGTTTTCAAGTCTCACCGTTTCAGTCTCTGCGTCCCTTTCATTCATCCGTGCAAATCCAATCTTCATCCTCCGCCCCCTGGTAATGTCCTTCGTTACAAAACCCGCTACAAAGGCAAGTCTTTCTCAATAAAGATGGCCGTCTAAACTACTGTATTATGAGACTTAGTTCCGACATTTTACTGTTGGGTCCCCAAGATAACCGAAACATCTCCGGTGTTATATCTGAAGGGTTAGTCAATTCCACTTGGAGTAGAAGTACAATCATCAGACGTGCAGAAGGCATCCAAGAGGAGTGGAGGCAATCGCTTTCTAGGGATGTTACGATATTATCGATATCAATGAATATCGATATTTTTTGTTTCGATATTTCCGATATTATATCGATATCGGAAATGCCATATTATCGCGATATCGGAAATGCCATATTATCGTGATTTCGAAAGATTATGGTGAAAATCGGCTTTCGATATTGTATATTTTTATAAGTTAAGTACCTACTTTTACAAAAATACGGTTTGTGATCCCGATAATCACAACATGTTTATGATATTCTTATTTTCTCCTACCTTACTAGGCTCCATATAATTATATTTCCTATTGAAAATATTTTCTGTTTTTATTGTAATTTTTCAGTCGAATGGTACCTAATTATTAATATATCTGTATTCCAATATATTTTATCTTTGAATGAAAATATTTGTGTTTTAATTTAGGAATTGCAGTTTAATAAAAATTAACGAGTACCATACTGCACAAAAATTTACCAAAAGAGAAATAATCAATTAATGATTAATTCAGTTTTGGTACTGAAAATCCATTGTGTGACTGTTGTTCGTAGCTTATAATAGCGAACTCAAACATTAGCTGACACACAAGTTTGTTTCAATGAGCTAATCTCAAAAGTGTATTTTTCAACCAAATTTTAAATTAAAATTTATATAAATTAAAAATTAATATAAATTATCGGCAATATAAAGATTAAATCAGATCAATTAGAATTGAAAAATTAAGATAAACTTTTATGTACTACCACCTAACATACATTGAGGTACTTATAAAGGGAATTTGTAATTTTGATATTTGGAAAGGTTGTGAGAATTTCGATGAAAAACGTACCAAATAACTGACTGATTGATAATGTTTCATTAGATAAAATCGCATTGTCTGCGGACAAGTCCCCCAATGTTTGAAAAGTTACTTTTTCATTGATATCACGTGGTGAAGCTCTGGTAAGCGAACTCTGTAGTTCTATTTATTAAATAATCATAAAATTCAGTATATTAATTGGCTGAATAAACTTTATTCTGAACCAAAAAATCTGAAAAGAAAGAAACTGAGAAATTACAAAAAAGGTGCACCATATAAAGCTGCGGAAGACCAGAGCTGCTAGAAACTCCCGATTGACCGAGATTCATAGAAATTTCATGATGAATACGTAGCTCGATAACGAACTGAGTCGAAAAATCTCAGGATGATTTGCCGTCACTACAAAATTTGTAGGAAAACTACTTTGTGATCGACCAGCTGCGTAAACATTTGGAGGAAGATCGCCTTTCTGACGCCGCGTGAAACACCTCATCATAATTCTGAAGTCAACGATATGGAGGTAAATCGCCCCAAGTCGAGTTTAAGATCTTTTAGTCGTTGACGTGTTTTTACAACAAACAACGCGGAGTTGAGACGTGTTTCCTTAAAATCACCCCCCCCCCCCCCCACCACCGACATTGTCCAACCTTGACCATTTCAACCTCTTTCGAAATTTAGATTTGATCGTCAAAAAAGGCGAGGTTTGAATAAGGTGAGTAACGTTAAAACTCCATTTGTGAACATTTTGAAGTTGAATTTCCCCTTCACACGGCAGTTTTAGTCTACGGTGAGTTACATATCGAGTTACTTTTCGCTTATTGTTTTATCGTAAAGAACAACAAATTACGTGGTAACAATAAGAGTAATTGTTTGATAAAAGGCGGAGTACCTCCTCGGCTTTCCAAAATAACTTGTAAAATAACACTCGAGAGATTAATCAGATTCTCGAGTGTTCTGATTAATCTCTCGAGTAACTGCGATGATATATTGTTCACAGATTAATTAAACCAATGAAGTGTAGACCGGTTGTTGTCCGGTAACTGAATGCCGGATATCGTAGAAACGGCGAGCAGATTCAGATGTTTCACGTCAAAACGTTGCGTTAGCTCCCTCCCCGCCACCTCGCCAATGATCTTTGGCTCCCTCCCCTCCACATCTTCACTGATCTTTGGCTCCCTCCCCCCCACATCTTCTCTGATCTTTGGCTCCCTCCCCTCCACATCTTCACTGATCTTTGGCGCCTTCCCCACCACTTCACCACCCAACCCATCCTCCCCTCCTTCACACAACCACCCCGTCAACTCCTTGAGGTTTCTGTACTGCTCACCGTTCTGTACTGCTCACCGTTCGTGTGTACTGGGCCTAAGTAGGAATGCGATGTCTAAGTAATTCAGGGAGGAAGAAATACTTTTTTTTTTATAATTTAGAAATTCAACGTGTTCTATCCAGGAAAGTGAACGATTAACGAAAACCTTGGTAATCTACATGATGAAGCTCGATATGAGGACAGACGCAGACACCAATCGTTGGGAATGTCTGAAAGAAACATTCTATAGTATTATTCAAAGTCTCATTTTAAAGGGAAAGAGTAATACTAGATGATGTTATATGTAGAAACAAAAAGTAAAATTTTATTCGGCCTGTATCCAACCTCAAAAATAGCCAAAATAGCCATTTTTCGTGTTCATAACCTCAAATATTTCAAAATTCAGACGTGATAGGACAATCCTGAGCTTGGATTCAGATTCTACGCAGGAAATTACTTCGGAATAGACCTCCAGCTGTTCTACAACAAATACTAGCAGATCTGTGCAATTATTATGAATTATCACTAATTAATAAGCATTACCTACTATCAAGTCGTGAAACTTCTTAATAATTATTATTGATGATTAATAAGTATTTTTAGTTACTAATAATCAATAATTAACTCGATATCTGAAAACCATGTGCTGTTCAAATCAGTTGGGCAGTGTGAACGAACGACTGTTCGTACAAAGAATCTACGTATCTTGAATGTACACCCTCAAGGTTTGAGGGGGTATTTCTTTCTCTTGGTCGATTATCGAAGATAATGAATAACCAAAAATTTGAGTGAGTCTCTAGAACTATGTAACTCTGAAGCATAAATAATTAAGTTACCACTCTAATAGATAGCTCGTTATAAGCTGGCTGAAAAAGGTGCACAACTAAAAATTAATAGCATTTAAAGAAATGCGCAACAACCCACAAGTTCCGTTGCAAGTACGAAGAAATAGTATAATTGTTCGGAGTTGGGGGATTCTATTAGATGAAGGAGGACTCTCAGGGGAGTGGCAATAGATATCCATTGAATAAAGCGCGAAGAAAAAAAAATAAGAGGAGGATGAAACCGAAAAACCGTGCGAACCAGAAAACTTTGAAGCCGCCAGGGATTTGAACCCTCTCAAGTTCTCTGGAGCTGTCGAGGCAACTTTTAATGAGCTTTTTGCTCTCCCGAAGTTTTTGAGATTCCGCGCGCTTTCCTCCTGAACGTCAGTCGGCCAGTTTCCCACTGCTATCAATTCACAGTTTTCCTCTCTCTTTAACATTCTGAGCGGTCTCCCGGGGGTGGGGAATGTTGGACTTCGTATGGAATCGCCAACAACAACAAAAATCAGGGCCGAGGAGAGGTGTACATACTTGTGTAGACCTACACCCGTGGAACGGCAAGGAATTGCGTGCTTCCGAGGGACCGCACAAGGTATCCGTCAATTCTTATTCCAAATTTTGTTGGGTTCCGTTAGCCAGTTGCTGGCAGTTTGATAGGGTATTGAGTACCTAATATTCGAATTTACCTTCTATCAAACTTATTGTTTATTTTATGGTGATGGGTTGCAATGATTTTGAAATTAACCTACGGAGCTCCGATACTAAATAATTATTCACTTTCGATAATAATAAAAGTATAAAATTGTTATTAAAATAAAACGAAATAATTTTAAGTGTCTTTTCTCTGAATAACGTCTTTGGAGAACCAAAAAAAATGTATTGCGGAACGGACTGACCGAACTGCGAGCTGACCACGTGACTCTGCGCTGCTGAACTACGAAGAACTTCAAGACGAGTGACGAGCGGAATTTTCAGCATAAAATACGATGCTGTTTGTCGAATATCGGTTCGTCGAAAATAGGTCCGCTGTCTCCAGACTCTGAAAGATTTTGAAGGAATGACTTCAGGAGCATCTTGGAAAAAAATTCCTACCGAATGAAATGGGTCATTTCACAATTATGGTAAAATTCTTTTCTCAAAAACTATAATACTTGGACCGATTTTTCGTTTTTTGGAATGTACATCACGTTGAGCTTGACAGAGTGAAATGTGAGTCAAGGCTGTGTAAGTGTATTCTATAGTACCTTAACTCTAGGTTAAACATGCAAAATCCTCACTCCCTAGGGTGTCCCTACTTCTAGGTTGCTATGTTCAACAAATGTTCATGATATATTATCCTGACGTGTTTTCCTCAGTTTCACAATTTGAGCAGTGATGACTGTGACGGTATCACTGTGCTAGTATTTTAAACCCATCGTCAAACCAACGTAAGACTGAAAAAATATTGTGTTTGCATGTTCTTGATACGATGGGGAAGGAAATAGTTGTAAGCGTTAACAATTCAATGGGATTTTCAACGAAGGAGGCGGTATGGTTTTAAAACATTCCAATTTTCTTGTAAAACTCAGAAAGAATTAAATAAAACTCCCAAGATTCTTTAAAAATATACGTTTTTCTCACTCCCTAGGTGGCAACTCACTCCCTAGATTTAAATAATTGTAATTAATTAATATCTCAGTTATTAGTAGTGATAAGGTGCGCCCACATAACAGAGTTACTACTACCAACCTCCTGAACAAGTTCAGGCTGAAAAACCCGGAGTTTCAAGCCGTTTTAGAAACAAAAAATGTCAGACTGACATTGTACCAAAATTGTGAAACTACCCAAATGTCAAAGAACTTACGTCATCGAGTAGATATGAGCTGAGGCAGGCGATCCGTCCTGTATCCTAAAATATTCGATTTTGAGATTTACCAAAAAATATTATTTAATGAGGTGGTAGTCGGAAGTTGGCTAACCGTTCGGATGACGATGGCAGAATGGAAGCGAGAGGAGCAAAAACGACGGTATTGGAAGACGCGAACATGAGCGGCTAACTAAACTAATTGGGTTGACCTGTGGCGTAAACAACAGTTGTTTACTGTCTTTTGGAGACCATTAGAGGCAGTTTCCCGCACCTCTGGTGCGGATCACAGTTTGATATTTCGACAAGCAACGAACAAAAGGGTCCGATGTGTACTAATGAGGACCTGTTGAAGCGCGGCACATAACACTGACTTTGAACTAGCAAACTTTTCAAACGGTTTCTGACGAAAATTCGTTGTCTAAACATCAAACGAAGTTTACCTGCTCGTATACGTACTTGCTACTGTATACAGTGCGTCGGTAACGTCATCCAGCGAGTACACAACCGCCTCGAGTCTACCGAACGATTCGACATCGATAGCAACTTTGATCAAGAGCGGTGATTATTCGGCAGGCTATAGATCAGATCTAACGCAATTTTCAGGGCTTCGCGATTCAATGCGTAGTCACCGAACATTTCCCACCCCCGGGAGACCGCTCAGAATGTTAAAGAGGGACGAAAACGGGAAATTGATAGCAGTGGGGAAATGCCCGACTGATGATCAGGAGTGAAATACGTGGAATCTCAAAAACATGAGAAGAGCAAAGAGCTCATTAAAAGTTTACCAACGGCACCGACTGATTTGTGACGGTACAAATCCCTGCAGGCTCAGTTTTCTGGTTTGCTCGGATTTCATTTTCATCCTCCTCCTGTTTTCGTTCGTTATTTCCTTCGGCATCAAACAAAACTTTATTTCCTTTGAAGGCCCCCAGGCAGGAGAAATACCCCGTACTTTCCATTCATGTAAACACCATTCAGTATCGATAAGATCTGGCAGCAGGCACTAAAAGGTCAACTTTCTCCAGAGTTGTCAAATCGGCCCTTCTCCTTCTCAGAAGTCGTTATGATATATTTTCATTTCAACTAGATGATTTCACACTGGTACCATTCACCCTACGCCCACCAGGTGGGGAATTGGGACACTGTCCACCAGGTGGGGACCCCATCATGTTCACGTTGTAATACTTTCAAGAAATACGGGGAAGTGGCTTAAAAAACTCAGAGTGATCTTAGTTTGATAAAACATTAATAATAACTTTTATGAATCTCACCATAAACTTGGCTTTTTCAGTAAATGAAACGAATAGCAAACTTTGAAATCTGCAATCTCCGTCCACCATGTGGAGTCCAGGCGTACTGTTTTCTTTCCGCGCATGCGCCATCTTGGAGCTTTTGCTAGTTATCTCAAGTACCTTTTTTTCCAGTTGTTCTCCAGCACTTAGCAAGCTCAGGTAATGGAAAAAAGTGGGTTAAAACGTTTCCAATCATGCAATTTTGTTCTTACATAACCCAGCAGGTGGAGTGAAAAAACTCGAGAAAAAGGAAGAGCTATACCTTCTTTTCCAGTTGTTCTCCGGCAGTTGGCTAAAGAAGTACGTATACGTATACGTACTTCTTTAGCCAACTGCCGGAGAACAACTGGAAAAGAAGGTACCTACTCCAGATAACAAGCTCAAGCTCAAAGATGGCTCATGCGCAGAAAGAAAAGAGTACGCCTGTGGTCTGCCTGGACCCCACTTGGTGGACGGAGGGTTAAATGTTCAATGAAAGAGGCATACGAATCGCTGCCTCACTAACTTTCTTACCTACGCACTAAACGAATAGGGAAGGCAGTTTGACGCCCTTTGATGAAGGAAATCAAGGAGTTCGAGCGTTGATACACGTTCGGCATTATTCAGTATTGATTCAATGTTGAATATTATTCAAACGACTGGTTTGAATATTATTCAAACGACTGGAACCACAAAAAACGAACTTTGGTGATTCCGACGAACGGAGTCTGACAGATGTGGTGAGCGAATGTAACGACGGCAAATGTTGACTGGTTAAATAATTGAGAAGGCAACGCGCTACTGAACTGTGTATTGTCTCCGCCGCTATCCACATTGGTGAATTTACAATGCGGTTACTCACCCGGGAAAGGGGCCTCGTGAATTTATCATAGGACTCTAATCCATGAGATGTAAACCCGTTTTTCTCTTACCTGGAACAGAAAGAAGAAAATAGTGTTACATACAGTGTACAATCGTGACGAGTAGTCTTGAGCAACGAAGATAAAACTTCAAGTACATGTTTGCATGTAATTTAGTGGACTCTGAATGTCAATGGACGTATTTCAGGGTCTTGACACAAAGAGTTGAAGGTTGTCAACTGTCTCGTATTGGTCAGGAAAGTCATGAAAAGGTAGACGAGGAGGTAGAGCATTCCTTGCTTTTTAAAACACCATACAATCAAAGAACAAAAAGCAAACTAAAATTGAACACTGTTGAACGGAGGAAGTTATGTCAAATTTAAACTTGGAAATAATGGCTATGGAGTTGCTTTGAATGAATGAAGGAATATTTACTTATTTCTACGTCGTTGCAAACGATATAAATAATTTATCATTGTTAGAAATTACCCTCCCTCTGTAAAGCGAGACTAAAGGGTCGATTACACGAGGCGAGTTTACTAGCTACTAGTCGGTTTTACCAGTAGATAGTATACTAGCTCCGTGTACCTAATCCTATACTAGCAAACTAGCCGGCTAGTAAAGAAGCTAGGGAAAAAGTTTGAGACAGGTGTGAGGACCTACTTTCGGCGGATCGATCTAAGTATAAGTTGGGTAACACTAAATCTTACGATTTATTTTACTGAATTAGGTCTTACTCAGTAATCATAGTCATTGTCAGATGGTTTTTTGGCTCTGCTGAAAAGTCGCCCAAATGACGATGTGGGAAGTTGCCGTGAGACCCTCGATATGTATATCTGCACGCCTTGTTACATGGAGGAAGATCTGTGCTACCGAGGGTAGTAAGCCCTGAACTCCAGACTGTGAGAAAAGGTGCTAGATATGGATATCTGCACACCTTGTTACATAGAGGAGTGGTAAAGAGAGAGGATGCGAAATAGGATGGCTGTCGCAACCATATAACTTGTATCTGCACACACCGTTCACTTAATTCGTGTGAGAGGAAAGGCTGACCAACAACTGACCAATTTTAAAGTGAGCTGAATTTGATAAGCTTGGCTAACTTTGAGGAAAGGTTTTTGGGTTGAGTGAGAAGGCTTGAATATGAGTAAGGTCGTACCAAGAGCGTCTACCAGACTGTCATAGTTGCTTATGGCTGGGCGATGTTATAATATAATTTTGGGACTCCCTCTGCTTACCATCCTCCCTCACAAGGGAATGACCGTGTGAAGTGGTAGTTGACCTGTCTTGGGGAAATTCCGGACGGGGGTTTCTCGACCGCTGGTGTGATGCCCTTGGTAGATATTTATTGTAATAATTCTATATCGAATATAGCGGTTCCCCACAATCGGGCTAATTTACTCGCTACTCGCCAGCGTTTGAGCGTAAACTAGCCGTGTGTGAAGGGAGTTGCTTGTTAAAAAGCAGGAAGTGGGAAGTCATTGGTGTTGAAAATATCCGAAGAGTTTGTTATATCCGGAGTTGTTGTTTTGTCAACGGTCATAAAAACGAGTTAGTACGTAGAGAAAATGAGAAAACGAAACGTTGTCGAAGAAGTGTGTGGGTAGAAACTGTAGATACAAAGTCATGGTGCATCAAGTGGGTACATTATTAAAAGAGCTGAAAAACGGCATATCAAAATATTTAAAGAATTACAGGTGCACATTTCAATGATTTACTGGGTATGGTGGGTGAAATGCTGAAAAAAGGACACGGTAATGAGGATGGCAATCCCAGTAGCCACGAATTAGGAACTAACATTACGTTATTTAGTAACTGGAGATTCATTTGAATATCTGGAGTGTTCCGAGTGCCTAGTGATAAGCTACGTGTAATCTTCAACTAGCGCACTCGCCGACTCGCCAGCTTCTAACAAACCTGCTGATAGCTTGTAAACTCGCGTCGTGTAATTGACCCTTAAGTAATATGGGAGGGGAATTGCTCCATATGCCCTATCATCCTTCAGGATGACGTGCACGTACCAGGGCTATAAGGGATTGAGTACGGGTGGTGAGGTAATAACCTACGAGCCACTTACGGCTCAGATCAACCACACATTGGTGGCTCCCAGTACCAATTGCCAGTTCGGAAGGAGTCAAGGAGAATACAAAAAAATTAGCGACAAGATAAGGATTTTTCAACGTGAAGATGTAAATGAATGCAAAATGAAGGCGCGGAATTCCAGAGGCTTATTAAAACCCGATCACCTAGCCAGCCAGCCCTCTGACGTCATAGGCTCTTACGGCATAGGCTGTGACGTACTAGTTGGCCTCCTGCCAGCCGTCTGACGTCATACGCTCGTGCGTCAAAAGCTCTGACGTACTAGTTGGCCTCCTGCCAGCCGTCTGACGTCATAGTCTCTTACGGCATAGGCTGTGACGTACTAGTTGGCCTCCTGCCAGCCGTCTGACGTCATACGCTTGTGCGTCATAGGCTCTGACGTACTAGTTGGCCTCCGGCCAGCCGTCTGACGTCATACGCTCGTGCGTCATAGGCTCTTACGTACTAGTTGGCCTCCGGCCAGCCGTCTGACGTCATAGGCTCGTGCGTCATAGGTGCGTCTGACGTAGTGGCCCGCCTGTCGCTTGTGTTCTGACGTGATCTGAGGGAAAGGGTGAATCAAGGAAACAAATTTTTCCCGTTTCAGTTTATGTGCCAAAGCAAAGACATGAAAATGTCAAAAGAATGTCAACTCCATCCTGTTGTTGATACAGTCGAGAATTAAATGCTTGCATACGAGTCTGCAACACATTGGGACATTTTATGTCTTTAAAGAAGTGATTCAAGAACCTACGACCAATGCTACATCACCTACCCCAGTAGCGTAGTTGTTATACTTAATTGTAGGGTTCATCATAAATTATGAAGCTTGCATTCGTATAGACAATATAAATTATGTATTGAGAATGATCACCTGTGTGTAAACAATTATTTAAACAATCACGCTCATACCGCAGCTTGTCGGCCACGCACTCCGCAGTGGTTAACGTAATATGGTTAGGTAAATCGAGAGCTATCCAACGAGTGGTGAACGATTTTTGTACGATGATAACTGGCGAAGATAAAGTTCCGTAGCAACGAATCGGTTGTAAGCGAAAATCATCTGAAATTTTCGTGACGATTTCGTGTAACGCTTTTGTGTAACATTTTTCGAGTTATGTGCCAGAGTAAAGATATAAAATGTCAAGGTACTTGATAACTTGTTCGCTGCTTGGTAACTAATACTCGAAAGAATGCTCCAATTTTCATTGAAGTATCACTTTTAGAACGGTCTACAACGGATTTGTTCCTGGTTTCTCTGCACTCGGCTCTACGTTGCCCATCTAGGGATGCTCCGACATTATCGATATCAATGAATATCGATATTTTTGTTTCGATGTTTCCAAGTTTATATATTTTATATAAAATTTTTATTATAAAATATTTTATATAAAAAAACTACCTATATATTTTTATATAGTTTAGGCTTTCGATAATGTATATTTTGGTTTATTATCTTCAATAATGAACCATTGGAATCGACCAAAGAAAAATTTTTTTTAACCCCCCTCAAAATTTGTTACGAATTTGATACGAAATTCAGAAAATCGAATTAAAAAAATTAAAAAAAAAATCCGTCCGTGGCACTTTGCCCAGTTAGCGTTGAGCTAAAATTACGAAATTTTCCGACCAACCCCACAGTCATTCTCGAAACCTTTCATAATCCTAGGTCAAGGTGAAGGGGTTCAGAACGAATTTTGAAAGTTTGAAAATTTCCAAACTCGAAAAATTCCGAAGTAACGGTATATTTCATATCAAGGTATATCAATATATCTAGGTAAGTCAGAACAGTCATCAAATTAATGAGTAATCGTACAAATTTCGCAATATATCATTCGACATTACCGATATCGAAATTTTGTGGCGATAATATCGGTGTATCAATATCGACGTTGAATATCGTAATCGATATCAAACATCGGAAGATCCTCGATATCGGAACAACCCTATGCTCACCTCCTACTGGACGAAAAGGAGTCTCCGTCATCTTAAAGTCCCTAAAACCAAAATACTCGCTGTTGTTCCGGTATGGACCGCTGTAAACCGATTTGTGTGGTAACATTTCAGTGG